>OY770262.1:252850331-253482710 GCA_963669355.1 Chorisops tibialis
GGGTTGTCGTGGTCGAGAAGTAGGGTTGTAAGTTCCTCATCGTTTCGTTGAGCTGAAGCGAGTGCAGAAAAGTTAAAGCTCTCTATTGTACTTACGCGTGAGAGGTAGTCCGGAATAGAGTTATCTTTTCCCGCAATGTGGCGTATGTCCACACTGAACTGAGAGATGTAATCCAGTTGCCGCTGCTGTCGTGGATTAGCTTTCTCCGGGTGCTGTCGGTGGAGGTGTCGCGGATATGCCCTCGGCTTTTTCGGGGTTTCAATCCATTGGGTGACACCAGATGTCCAAGGAAACGTACTTCCGGTGGAGCAAGTTGCTGATTGTTAGCTGTGAGGCCGTGCTTCTTGAGTTGGGCGAAGACCTCGGACAGATGCTTTCGATGTGTGTTCTCGTCTGGTGAGAAGATCAGGATGTCGTCGATGTGCACTTGATATTGCGACGTAGATGCGGGATGGTCATCTCGCGGTACTGCTGCATCAACGAACCGTAGGTACTCTGATGATCGAATGCGTGAAACGAAAGCGTGGGTGGCTTATTCATTTTATGAATTTGCGCCACTGTTGATTTGCTTGTTTCTGGATCGATGAGTTTACGGCCACACATGTCGACGATTAATCCGTAGAAGTTTAGAAGGTCGGCTCCGATGATAAGTGAGCTTACCTCGGCCATGATGAAGTTCCAGATGAAAATTCGGTGAAGTCCCAGATTTAGTCTGAGGCGTTTTTATCGTGGAACTGTTTGCGGCAAATAGTTGCGTCGTCCTGTCGGGGTTGAGTCGTTCGTGCCTCGTTGGTGGAATGACCGGGACGTCAGCTGCGGTGTCGATGAAAAAAAATTGTAGAGCTGCATTGGTCACGAATTTGGAGGCGAGACAGGACGAGAGCGCTAGACGTGTTGTCTAGCGTTGCGTTGGCTGACAGTGCCCTCGTTAGGCCGCCCAGCGTGAGTCTCAGTTTCGGTCTCGTCGTTTGTTCCCGCGTCGTTCGCGGACACTTCCGGTGGGCTAGACATGTCGATTCGCGATCGTCGTCGGTGAAAAATGGGTGTTAGAATCGTTTCACTGCACCTCACTAGGCCCGGTTGGTTTGGGCCCGTCGTTTCACACTGAATTGATCACTAGCACACGGAATTCACTATGAGCGTATTTTTCACGTCACCGGTCACTGGTTTTTTTCGGGGTCGATCCCATCGAAAAAAATAACCACTCCTGGCAAGATCGCCAATTTGGGCCTAGGAGGGTGGACGAGGTGACGGTAATAAAAACGAAAGTCGGTTTTAAAATAAATAATACTTTATTATTACTGCGATGTCGATGATTTAGGAGACTGCGAACGACTGTTGAATAACAACTGTTTACGACTGTCCCAAAAGCCAGCGCGACTGCCTTTTAATTTCCGTCATTATGCTGACGCTGCGGCGTGTCTGGCTGGCGTACTTTGTGTATGATAAGCAACAAAGTATTATCATTGCTTGATCGCGCGCATCGTCGGGCATGCCACTTGATCCGTTGCATATCTGGCGATATGCAGAAGGTGACGTTGGCGATCAGCAAATCTGGATGTATGAAAATGAGGACGGTTTTGTTTGTGTGTGGTCAGCATTAATCCGTCCGATTTCAATGCGGCTGGAATGTGCCGACGACGTCGTATCGCCACATTAATCCGACGTCGTGTCGCCACAAAATATTTCTATGACATACGTCTTTTGATTGATGAAAATTCCTCCGTTTTCGATGGTGAAATCCATTCCCAAACACCGATTCAGATTCCCGAGATCCTTTATTTCGGATGATTTCGACAAAATTTCCGCAAAATTCGCTATGTCCTCGGAATTTCGACTCATCACCAGAATATCGTCGACATAAATAACGATAATCACTAAGTCCATTTGATGCTTTAAGTAAACGCAAGCATCTTCGTTTGTTGGCTTTGCGACCAACGCACGCAATTCTTTATCGAGGCGCTTATGCCAAGCGCGACCGGCTTGCTTTAAACCATCATCATCAATGGCGCGACAGCCCAAATCGGGCCCTGGCCTCCTGAAGTCGTCGCCTCCAATCGTCTCGATCCAAAGACCGCGTCCTCCAGCTGCTAATTTTTAGAATGGCTTTGCTGTCTTCATCAACCGAGTCTTCCCATCGCTTGCGTGGTTTGCCTACTGGCCGGTTACCACTTGCTTTGCCTTTAAGAGCACGTTTGGGGATCTTCTGTCTTCCATTCGCTCTACATGGCCAGCCCACTGCAGTTTACGTAACTTAATGAACGTTGAAGCTTCTGGCTCGTCGTAGAGTTGATACAACTCATGGTTGTATCTTATTCGCCATTCCGTTCCTTCCTTCACAGGTCCCAAAATTCTTCGGAGGACCTTTCTTTCGAATGCCTTAACTGCTTTTTTGGAAGTTCGCGTTAATGTCCACGTCTCGCTGCCATAACAGAGCACAGGTCGTATAATAGTTTTATAAATCCGCAGCTTATTGTTCCTGTGCACTTTCTTGGATTTCATTATTGGAAGTACCGAATAATACGTCTTATTTGCTAGTATTATCCGTCGTTTGATTTCGTCTGTTTCATTACCGTCCTTTGCTAGATTAGCCCCAAGATATATGAAGTTGTCCACACTCTGCAAATTATATTCCGCAATTGTTATGTTTTGTCTGATTGGCGTTCTCCTTCTTGTTTGCGTCATTACTTTTGTTTTGCTTTCATTAATGCGCAACCCGACTTCTTTTGCGGCGGAGTCAAGATTGACAAATACCTTTAAACCATACAAGGCCTTTTTCATATGGCCAACTTTTTCACCCGATGTTGCAACATTGTTTTAGCTTGAATAATCAGATGATCCGTACTTGATTTATTATCGACAATGTATTGCAAAACTTCCATTATACAATCCGGTATTTCCATGAATACCTCTTTCTCTAGGATACCATTTAATTACGCCGTCGTGACGTCGTACTGTCGTATATACATCCCGTTTCGCGCTGCGAACGCAATTATCATGCGTATGAATCCAAGACGTGCCACTGGAGCAAAATTTTCGTGGAAATCTCTTCCGTACATTTGAGAATAACCCTTGCCCAATACTCTGGCTTTTCGTTTTTCCAGGATACCCTTAGCTCCATATTTATTACGCAGTACAAATCGACTGCCAAGCGCCTTTGTGGCTTCAGATCTATTTACCAGATCGCAGGTATCCTTTGCTAGAATCAACTTCATCTCATCTGCCATGGCAGCCATCCATTCCTCAGATCCTGGACCGAAACTATTTTCGGTTTCCCCGGCTTGTTTCGCCGTTGCGTATACCTTACGTGGCCTTCCTGGATAACCAGTATGTATCAACTTCGGTCTGCCAGGACCTCGTCTTTCAGCGGCTAGAGGGTCAGAATCTGCTTCCTCGGCATCGATTGGTAGTGCTTCCTGTATGCCCTTCTCGGGTTGCTGATGTGTATCGAACTTGGGGTATAGGCTGATCTCGCTGGGAAATTCGTCGCAATCTGCCTTGAAGAAATCCGCATACATCTCGTTCGATTGAGGTAAACTGTTTTCTAAAAATTTTACGTCTCTTGATATTACGACCTTACCACAATCAGGTAACCAAATCCTGAATGCCTTGGATTCCAAGCTGTATCCCACGAAAACGCCCTGCGTCGATCGCGGATCTAATTTTCCTTTCCCTGGTGTTCTATCCATAACGAAAACTGTACTTCTGAATGGTTTGAAATCTCCTACATCTGGAGCATTTCCGTACCATACGGGGTTTTTCCATTCAATTTTCGAGTTGGCGATCTATTCCGAATAAAATTGGCTGTATTTATAGCCTCTGCCCAAAAAACCGCTGGTAATTTAGACTGAATTAAAAGGCACCTCGCCATATCCAATATCTTCCTATTTCGTCTCTCGGCAACACCATTCTGCTCGGGGTTGTATGGAACCGTTAAACGCCACGTTATCCCGTGCCTCTGGAGTAATTCGTCGAAATCTTTGTTGACATACTCCCGCCCGTTGATTGTAAATGTTTAACGTTTATGTTCTTCTGTGTACTCATGAGTTTCCTAAACTTTTCAAACTCACTTAGTAATTCATGCTTTTGTTCGATAAATCTAATTTCACACCATCCGGAACTGTCGTCGATAAATGTTGTGAAATATCGTTTCCCTCCGTGAGAAGCGAAGCGCATCGGGCCGCAAACGTCGAAGTGTATGAGTTCGCCCACACTCGATAATCTCTTCGAAGCTTTCGGGAATTGAGTGCGACACATCTTCTCCTGGAGACAGACCGTGCATTCGAAATCTTCCGCGGTTCCATCGATTTCAATGCCTTTGACTGATCCCGTTTTCGCAGCTTCACGAATTAACTGTATGTTCAAATGTCCCATTCGAATGTGCCAATCCATTAGAGAGTTCTTCGGTACCCGAATCGCGTTGTTTACCTCGACGATCTTTTTACATTCGATATCGATTGAGCCTCGAAGGTAGTAAAATCCGTCTTTCCGTTCCGCGGTGAGCAATACGTTTCCGTTACAGTTAACAATCTCGGCATTCGTTTTGTCAAAAACAACCTTGTAACCTTTGTCCGTAATTTTTCCGATAAATATAAGGTTGGCCCGTAGATCCGGAACATATAACATATCCGTAAGTTCTATAATCTTTTTCTCACCATTTATTTCTTTTATTTATTCTTTCATTTTCTGTCTTTTGAGCTATGCTCATGTAAGACTTGTATAATTATTTTTAAATAATTCATAATTTATAATTTGTTGTTAAATATAGCTATATATAATTCTTGGTAATTCAAAATGTAATTTAATGCAAAATATAATTGAATTAAAATGCAAGATATAATTAAATTATAGGCCAAATGATTATGTAAAGATAAAGATGTTGCTTTAAACATGTGTACATATTGAGATAATATTTTTTTGATTGTTTTTTGAAGTTAATAATTTTTTGTAATAATTTTATGTTGTTTGGTATATTGTTGTATGTCATTGCTGCATTGTTGATAGCGGAGTATTTACCATATTTCGTGTTTACACTTGCTTTAGTCGAAACGACACCTTTGCCTTCGATGTCTGTACAGGCACTGTTCGCGAGATTAAGTTTTCCGTGATTTCTCTCACGATCGATAAGTGAAAATAAATTCATATCTTTGCACATACGCGATGTGCATCCACTGTCAAAACACCAAATGTCACTATCTGCGCAATTCTCGGTTCCGAAAACTGAGTTTCCCGACTCGTTGGAGGTAAATAAGCTAATGTTATCGGCACCACTTGGGGTTTGTTTGTTTGGTTTTTCGGTTTTTAGACAGTTTCTCGCGCGATGACCGACTGTTCCGCACTTGTAACATTTCATATTAGAATCGTTTTTCGCGGCGTCATCTCGCTCACTCCTTTCGCGTCGGCACCTTTGATTTTTCGCAAACTTATTTCCTCGCTTTCCCGCTACCATCGCGTTCTGCCCCTCGTTATGATGCGTGTCGCAACCGCGCGTCGGATTCTTCACCGATCTTTATTCGAGCATTTCGAGAGGTGGTATAACGTCACGTGTTGATATGGCGTAGCGAAAATTTTCGTAGCTGTCCGGCAAACTGCGCAAAAGCATGACAGTCCACCATATTCACCAGACCTCTCGCCAACCGATTACCACTTTTTTAAACATTTGGATCATTTTTTGGCGCAGAAACATTTTAACAGTGAAGCAGCCATCAAAAATGCCTTGGGGGAATTTCTTCAGTCTAAAAAGCTAGGGTATAGCCTAGTAGGTAGTGTGTTGGTCTTGTAATGCGAAGGTCGGGAGTTCAAATCCCGGCCGGCGTAAAATATAATTCCGGCACATTGCCTGCTTGCCTTGGTCACCTCAATCTAAGAAAATTAAAAATTCGCAGAAAGAGGGTTGTGCGAAGGGCTAACAACCCTTCCACAATAAGTAATAAAAAAAAATGTTAAGGAACCTGAATATCAGGAGGCCAAGGTCCGATTTGGGCTGTAGCGCCATTGCAGAAGTAGAAAAAGAAAAGTCGGACTTCTACGAAACTGACACATCTGGGCGTAAAGCCCAATCGTGCGATACTCTAGATGAAAGAGATTTTTTTTTATTTTACAAAATTTTGTAGGGGAAGTGACATTGAACTAATTGACGACATTGAACTAATTTTTTCACATCACGCTAAGGTTGCTACGAAAATGTTTTATACAAAATTTAGGATTCAAAAATTTAATAGGTACTGAGAAAATTAGTGTATTGGATTTAGTGAAATTGTGCAGTTTGTATGGGAGGTAGTAGAAGGAGTGTGAATTTATTGATGACATAATGATATGTTTTAAATTGCAGATTCGTAGCATTCATACTTTTCAGGAAAATTGACGTTTTGTAAAATTATTGAATGTGTCAAATTGTATGAAAGGGGGTAGAAGGAGTGAAGGTAATCGCCTAATTTTTTTGGTCTTACTAAAAATACTAAATAATTATTTAGTGCATAATTTCAGCTCGATAAATTTTATACGTACAGAGTAAATTTAGAGTATTTTATAAAAAAGTGCAGTTTGTATGAGAGGTGGTGGAAGAAAGGGGAGGACTCAACTAATTTTTATACAGCAAATTGAAATTATTATAAAAGTAATATATTCCAAATTTCAGATCAATGGCTTTTAGAAAAAATCCGTTTATTGTCGAATTGCGAAATTGTGTCATTTTTTATGGGAGGAGGTAGAAGGGATGAAACTAAATGTTTAATTTTTTTGGTCTTACGAATAATTCTAAATAAATATTTAGTGCACAATTTCAGCTTGCTAAATTTTATACGCGCTGAGTAAATTGGTTTGGAGTAATTCATGAAAAAGTACAGTTTGTATGGGAGGTGGTAGAAGGAGGGAGAGGATACGCAAAATTTATTTTTATACAAAATTTAGGGCTCAAAAATTTACTAGGTACTGAGAAAATTAGTGTATTGGATTGCAGTTTGTATGGGAGGTGGTAAAAGAGGAGGGGGGTGAGTTCTTAATGTCTTTTCAGAAATAACTATAAAAGTTTTGCTTTCGATATGTTTTAAATTGCAGATCAGTAGCATTCATACTTTTCAAAAAAAGCGACCTTTTGTTAAGTTGTGAAATTTATTTATTTATTTATTTATTTATCATAACAAGATATTTAGTTACATAATAATTAACTTATATTATTTAATTTAATTTAATGTAACTTAAGACAATTTAACTTACGGAATTTAATCTAACTAGTAAGATGGACACTGGTAGAAGGATGGTTATACAGGGTTTGGGATACTTTATAAAACAGAGCGCAGTCTTAGTTTGCATGTCAATTTACTCATTGGAGGTGTGTAGTGTACACTGAATTTGTTAAATACTCTACAACATCTGTTAATAGGCTCATTTTGTCCGTAAACTGTACTATGCGGATATTCCTTTAGTAGTCTTGAATGTCTCGTAAGCCTGACATTGTCATTGAGTCTGAATTTATCTGATATGTGATCTACCATAATATCGCCATTCAAAACATCTAAGGTAAAACAGGATGTGAGCATAGTTCTTCTAGAACTAAGAGGTAAAAGATTTAATATTTGGAGCCTAGTTGGAAGGTTCTCAAAGTCTCTAGGATCATACAAGTCCCTAAGAGCAAAGAGAAGGATCATATTGTATGGGAGGGGGTAGCAGGAGTGAAGCTAATCGTCTAATTTTCAGGTTTTCCTAATAATTATAAATAAATATTTAGTGCACATTTAGTTAGTTTTTTGCACAACCCTCTATTTACGAATGTTTCATTTTCGTAAATTGAGGTGACTAATCCAAGCAGGCAGTGTGTTTGATATAGACGTGATCTGGATTTGTACTCATGATCTTTGCATTGCAGATCAACACGCTATACTGACAAGGCTACACGCAAGCTGTGTTCAGTTCTACAACCAACAGCATCGAAGCTGACGACGTTTTCCTTATGCCAATTACGTTAACGCATAGTTGTGTCTGTTTTATTTTTATCCTGCGAACGACTCTTTCTTTAAGTTGAATTATCTCTTGTCCTAGCAGTCATTTTTTGACTTTCAAATACAGTCGTGCAAAGCGTCTTCAGATCACGTAAGCTAATAAAGTCGATCAAGCCAGCATTTTAATATTTCGGCACCAAATATGTACACAAATCTGGCTCCATTTAATAAAAGTAAGCTCTCTGGTTAGAAGGACTTCTTATCAGGGTTCTAGATAGTATTTTCCAGTAGAGAGAAAATGATCAGCCTGCATATGAGGTTTCGCTCACAGTTTGATATATTATACTCTTGCCTCGACTAGTATTTTTGGGAGATGCATTTATGTATAAGCTAAGCATCCTTGGTAAATGTCTACAAGATGTTCTATGATCTAGGTAAAAGCATAGCCATTTCCAAGGAATAAAAAAAGCTATCAATCCATCGATTGAAGGGTGGGGAAAAATTTCAAAATTACATCATAAATTGGAACATAGTCTAAAAGAAAAAGTACCTAAATTAAGTGAGTTAAATCGATTGTGCATTTTGCAAAGCATCGTTCCCACATTACTTAAGTTAATTTCCATAATCTCTTAAAAAATACGCGCTTACATAAAAAAAATCACTTAACTGACACCTGAATGTGCCCACAAAATTCCATTAATCATCATTAGAATATGGGAAAACAATTGCTGTGGGCAATCTCCCACATCTCTCACCTAACCCGTAATTACTACGGCGATGTGTTACCTGATCGCCTTACACGATTCCAAAAAGACTCACTGACTATAGCAGTAACTCACTTCGAGTCTGATAAGTCAAAGACGTTTTGTTTTGTTTCATTGTCTTTTTACGAAATGAATGTTGCAGTGAAGGTACTAAAAAGAGTAAACCTAATAATAATTTCCTAGGTAGTGAAAATTATGTCACTTTAGGTTTGCGCTCAAGACTTCTTAAGAAATGCACTAAGGAAAAGCCTTTCTTAAGTTACAGCTTTAAGTGATTGTTACAGCGCGGCTCACAAATCTTTGTGTGAAAATCAGCTTAATACGTTTTGGGGCATTTGGATTGTTGCCCAATTGTTGAAACTAAAGTGAAAGTGGCCGAGTATATGGGATACCGGTGAAAAATAAATAGATCATGTTGAAGAATAGTTTGCAATTTTCCTGAGCTACATACAAAGCAGACCTCCATTAACTCAGAAGATAAATCCAAGAGCGACTGCAAAGGAACTGAGTATCTTCAATGGCCAATTACTTTGTTGTTTTAAGAATAAAGTATTGTGATCGACTTGGAAAAAAAATTTGCTACCCTAAAATTTTTTTTTTCGCGTTTCATGAATAAAATAGCCTAAATAAACTGTCAACAAGTCGGGCGCAACTTTATAATTTTTGTGACAAGTTGAGGATGCGTGGAAAGACAATATGCAGGTTAGAGTGGTAAGGGTAGTCTAAGTGAAACGGGTTTCATGGGCAGGCTATTGTTAATTTAACACTTAATTGCTATTACGATCAATAACTCGCTTATTTATGGGATTTTGGGCTTTTATGAGAGGAAAGGTGAAGGGTGATAGAGAGGGTGGGATGAGGTTAATAACTTTTCAATTGATTGCTTGAATCACGCCCAATATTCTCTGTATAGAATATCAGTTTCATAGACGTAGTTGCATAGAATTTTCTTTTCATAAAATTTGATGTATCTTACACTCACGAATCCAAACATTTTTATGGGAAGGGGTAGAGGAGGTAAGGAAATCGTAAAATTTTTGATGTAGTTTTATTTCGTTTTTCTTGTAAGGTGCTCCTACAAGTTCGTAGCTTTTAATTTGTTGGTTATTAGTTGATTTGTTTAAATTGGTCGAAATCATCTTTGGTATGGGAGAGGGTAGTAATTTTAAAGATATTAGATCAGCTAATATTCTATACTTTTAGGGATTTTTTTTAAATGCATTTCACATATTTTCAAGTTTCAAGCTTAAAATTTCATTCAAAAATTTTCAGTTTTTGTGGTTTTTCATTGCACATGAAAGACCTTGTGGTCGGTGCATAACAATTGTAGAATTTTTATTATTTTTTCTCTACGTATATCAAATAGATGTGCCCACATGGATAATTTAAACTTTGTATCTTTCACCAGAGCCCTACAAAATCACTCAAAATTTTCGACATTTTTGCATACCATCTTAAAATTTATTTTATTTTCTTATCCGGAACCGAAAGGGGGGGGGGGCTAAAATCAAATAACCGGTCGAATTTTTTTTTAAAGATTATATCTTAAAAGAAAAGATTTCCGGATTCTACACTGTTACGCTTTATTATTCGTGACGTTTCAAAATGCACTGTGAAAACATTCACCAAACCATCAGATTATATCTTCATACTATAAGTAATTCATAATTTGGGACCACTAAGGTGGCATACAGATCCACCATAATCAGGGAGGCTAATTACTGTAAGGAGAAGGGACAGGAGAGGGGTACACTTAAAAATGAATATCTCAACTATTTCTTAGGCTATGTAGTTAAAACTTAAAACATATATTCAGCTATACTAGCAAAATATGAGAAAAATATAATATTTCGGCATAACAGTGGTGGGGGGAAATGGTGAGCAATTCAAAAATGGCGCACTTTCTAAATTTCAAACAATTATATCTCAAAACTGAGTTCAGATATCAAATTGAAATTTTGTCAGATTGTAGAACTACATAGTTTTTAAGTTTTGTAAAAATTTTAAGTTGGAGGGGTGTAAGAGAGGGAGCCAAAAATTTCGAAAATTTTGAGTGATTAATTAGGGCTCTGGTGAAAGATACAAAGTTTAAATCCATGCGGATATATCTATTTGATATGCATGAAGATAAAATATTAATTTGTTCTATAATTGTTATGCACCGACGGTTGGATAGGGTGGCGGGGTCTAACGTGTACAAGGTGTTTCATGTGCAATGAAAAAAACACAAAAACTGAAATTTTTTTAAAGAATTTTTAAGGTAGAAAATTGCAAATTTTGCGAAATGCATTTAAAATAATTCGTAAAAGTGTGCAATACTAACTGCTCGAGTGCCCTAAAAATACCCACCCCTCAGATTTAAAATTACCACTAAGAGTTTACAATTTGAATTTTTGCACTTTGAAAAATAGTTGAAACAAAATTGCGTCAAAAGTTTTCAGATCAAGTTTGCCCTTCTACCACCTCCCAAACAAAAGAGTGATTTCGACCAATTTAAATAAATCAACTAATAACCAACAAATTAAAAGTTACGAACTTGAAATTTTGTACGAGCACCTTACAAGAGATTCAAAATAAATCTTGCGCCTGACTTGTTGGCAACTTATATACAGTCTAGATTGTTTCTTAGAGTATTACAAGTTTGTTTTAAAGCTTGTTACGCCTAAAAATAATGCTCGCACAGAGTTGCCAAAGGTGCAGAATTATTTGTTATTGCTCAAAAATCTTAAAACCGCATTTCCGTCCGTATGTCCGTCCGTTCAAGAATGCGTTGAGCTATTAAGTTCAAATTTTTTTCACCTCGTTTCTGACGTGAAATTCGTAAACGGTCCAAATCGTTGCACCCCTTCTACCTCCTCCCATACAAAATGGCACAAATTTGGAATTTTTTAGAAAAGTATAAAAGTTATTGATCCCAAATGTAGAACATTTTATTTTTAATGATGATTTCTATTCATGATAAAAAAATTATTCGAGTTCCCCCACTCCTTCTACCACCTCCTATACAAACTGTCATTTTTTCATGAAATACTCTAAATATTTACTCAGCACGTATACAATTTATCGAACTAAAATTATGCAATAAATAGTTTTTTGGAAATTTCAGTAAAACCGATAAAAGATAGACTATTAGCTTCACTTCTCTCTCATACAAAATGACTAAATTTAACAACTTCACTAAATTTCGATTTTCATGAAAAGTATGAACGCTACTGATCTGAAATTTAAAAAATATTAATTTTAGTTATTTCTGAAAAAGTCATTAAGACTCCCCCTCTCCTTATACTTCCTCCCACACAAACTTATTTCACTAAGTCCAATACACTTATTTTCTCAGTACACATTAAATTTTCGAAGCTTATATTTCGTATAAAACATTTTGATAGCAACTATGATGTGAAAAAATTTGTTCAATGCCTTCACTCCTTCCAGTACTCCCCATATAAAATTTCTTGAAATAACAACATCATCCAGAATATCGAATGATTGGGCTTTACACCCAATCGTAGTACTGCTACTGCTACTTTAGATGAAATCTGAGAGTATTATAAGTTTGCTACAAAGTTCATAATGCTAAGAAATAAGACTCGGAGGAAAAAATGAATGATACAGAAGTTCATATAATTCCTCAAAAATGACAAAACCGAATGTCTGTCCGACCGTGTCCTCTTTAGCTTGAGAACACGTTGAGCTAGCCTTTAATCCCCTCTCATACAAAATGACGAAATTTTTGAAAATAAACGGATTTGTTCGCAAAGTATAAAAGCTATTAATCTAAATTTTGAGATATATCAATTTTTTAATGCTTTAAATATACCGTAGGAAAATTCCACGAGCTCTCATACAAACTGCACTTTTTATGAAATACTCTAAACCATTTTATTCAGTACATATAAAATTTATCGAGCTGAAATTGTGCACCAAACGTTTGTTTAGTATTATTCGCAAGACTACAAAAAATTAGATAACTCCCTTCCATATAAAATGAAACAATTTCGCAATTTAACAATAAACGAATTTTCTGGAAAATTATAAAAGCTATTGATATGAAATTTGGAATACATTACTTCTATAATGAGCATTTTCAGTGCAAATTGAGGTACACTTTTCTCAGGAACTACTTGGCCGATTTCGTCCAAATTTTGCAGACATGTATTTTACTCGAAACTTTGCAAATAAGGTAGATAGCGATTAAAAACAATTTACATGGAATTCTCTATACATTCAATTAATTCAATTCATTTATTGCTTACATATAACCAACATGACCATATAACAAGGATTACATTTCGTTTTATAAATTTACTTTGCACTTTAGGAATGCTTAAAAGTACTTCAATGACATTTACATAATTAATAGTTATAATTCAAAAGTGTTTTGTATGAAAAAAAAGAAGATAGTAATTTCATATCACTGCTACAGCTACAATGGCGCTACAGCCCAAATCGGACCTTAACCTCCTGATATTCAGGTTCCTTAACATTTTTCATTACTTATTATGCAAGAGTTGTTGCCCTTCGCACAGCCCTCTTTCTACGAATTTTTTCATTTTCGTAGATTGAGGTGACCAAGGTATATCGAAGCAGGCAATGTGCTGGAATTATGTATTGCGCCGACCGGGATTTGAACTCACGACATTCGCATTATTAGACCAAAACACGCTACCTACTAGGCTACACCTTAGCTTTCATATAACATAGGAGTTAAAAAAAAAAGAAAAATTATTCGCAATAACAAATAATTATATACAATGTTTTTCTATATAGATATTGCACAAACCCCAAAACAGAGCACAGAATTTTCCGCGTCGTTAATTTCTTTTTTACACTTGCTTATGTATACAATACATTAATCGATTAATTGAATCGGAATGATTAAATCCCAAAAAAAAAGAAAAGAGAAAAAAAAGAGGAAATTCGATAGTAATCATCATCCGCGATGGTAAGCATTGTCTTTTTTATCATAAGACTCAATAATATGTTTTTTTATTTGGCAACGGTGATATTTGTGATGAGTTTATTAGATTCATAGGCGATATGTAGATAATAGGAATTTCCTACGGCTGGAACATTCTCATTCACTTCTTAAAAGAGAGTTTGGGTGATCGTACAGCTTCTTGGCTCTCTTGATCCAGAAATGGGATAGATATTGCATAAGTGGTTCCAAGTTTGCTGCTTTGTAAATTTCTAAGTTTGAGTATAGCTTATTTGTATTCTTGAACTTCATTGACAGACAATGTCTTAAGACCTTTCTTTCAAAACGTTCTAACTCTGAAGACCAAAAATACCACGACATTCTTGAAATTTTTCATAGTGTCAATTGCTCCTTAACAGAGAATGACAATATCTTCCTTCTCGGCGATTTTAATCGCCCAAATATTTCTTTTCAGACTAATCATTCCGATAACACTATTATACCGGGGAATCTTCTGTCTGATATTGACACCACTATTATCGACACACTATATAATAACGACTTACATCAGGTAGTGCATTTTCCCAATAAAAATGGGAGATGGCTTGATATGATCTTTACAGACGCATATGATGAAGTGATTGTTAGCCCTGCCTCTGACGCGGAGAATCTTTTCTCTAATACACAACATCACTCTGCTATCATAGTAGAACTACCATGCAACAACATTAATTTTGTTCACTCTTACAATAATAATATTGTATTTGACTTCCGTAATGCTGATTTCAATTGCATTAATAACGAACTGTCTTCGATAGACTGGACATCCCTTTTCTCATGTAATGATCTTGACAATGCCATAACAACGTTTTACGATGTGATCTTTAAAATTGTCGATAATTATGTCCCTGTAATAAAACAAAAAGACAAAGTTTCAGAGCCCTGGTTAGATAAAAACCTCAGATCACTGCGGAATAGAAGAAATAAGCTATTTAAAAAACTTAAGAAAACAGGCGCGATTTCTCCTAATATTCAAAAAAGTTATGACACGCTGGCCTCAGAGTTCTCTTCTAAGTCCCGGGTTGCGTATGAGTGTTATGTTAAAAAAATTGGTGAAGATATCATAACAGAACCAAAGAGATTTTTCGAATTTGTTAATACAAAACGAAAAAGTTCGGGTTATCCCATGACCATGTGTAATGGGATCACGCAATCTTCCTGCCGGCGTAATATCTGCGATATGTTTGCTGACCGTTTTCAAGAGGTTTTTAGTGCCCAGTCAGATTCAACCCACAGTGAACCCAACATTTCGGTTCCTACACTTATTGATAATATCTCATTTTCTATTGAGGAGGTGCTCGCTGCTCTCTAGACTATTGATACCAAAAAAGGTCCAGGTCCTGATATTATTCCTCCCCTATTTTTATCAAAGTGTGCCCATCAACTTTCAAGACCTTTACATTTTCTCTTCAACAAGTCACTGTCATTGGGAACTTTCCCCTCGGCTTGGAAATCATCGCACCTCACACCTATCCACAAAAATGGAGACAAACGAAAAATTGAGAACTACAGAGGTATAGCAATTCTATCAGCAATACCGAAATTATTCGAAAAAATTGTCTGCGATAAATTAACCAATATGATCAACCCTGTTCTTAATGACCAACAGCACGGCTTTAGAAAAGGTCGCTCGACTACAACGAATCTCATGATTCTTGTATCTGATACGCTCTGCGAACTTGAAAACGGGCATCAAGTCGATACAATATACACCGACTTTAGCAAAGCGTTTGATCGAGTTGATCACAATGTCCTCATTTTAAAGTTAAAAAAAATTGGTGTGACAGGATCCTTACTTGACTGGCTTAAATCCTATCTTAACAATAGAACTCAATTTGTTAAGTTTCAAGGTCTTATTTCCAAGGAAATATTAGTGTCCTCTGGGGTACCCCAAGGAAGTCACTTGGGACCTCTCTTATTTAATGTGTTCATCTCAGATCTATCAGAAGTATTGGAAAATGTTTCACATCTGATGTACGCTGATGATCTAAAAATATATCATGCCATAACCTCGCCCGCAGATGCCGCATTCCTACAATCCAAGCTTATTGCGCTAGATCATTGGTGCATTCAGAACAAATTAGAGCTTAATGTCAGTAAATGCCACGTTATAAGTTTCTCACGTAAATCATCCACATATCACCATGACTATGTCTTAAGTGGAACTCAACTACACTGTGTTGAACAAATTGAGGACCTCGGCTTAGTACTGGACAACAAACTGTGCTTCAAATCTCATTATAATCGAATAATTTCGAAAGCGAATAGACTTCTTGGGTTCATTAAGAGAAGAGCCAAAGAGTTTAAGAATGTATGGGTTACAAAATCTTTATTCTGTTCTCTTGTCCGCCCTATTCTGGAATATGTATGTCCCATTTGGGACCCTTTTTTCCAGTTATACAGCAACAGAATAGAGTCAATCCAGAAGCAATTCCTTCTTTTTGCTCTCAGGGACTTGTACGACCCTAGAGACTTTGAAAACCTTCCACCCTACACAGTTAGGCTGCAATTATTAAATCTCTTACCGCTTGGTTCTAGAAGAACCATGCTCACATCCTGTTTTACCTTAGATGTTTTGAATGGCGATATTAAGGTTGACAATATCTCCAATAAATTCAGACTCAATGACAATATCAGGCTGACGAGACATTCAAAACTACTTAAGGAATATGCACATCGTACTGATTACGGACAAAATGAACCAATTAACAGATGCTGTAGAGTATTCAACAAATTCAGCGCCCACTATACACCTCCAATAAATAAGCTGACATATAAACTGAGACTACGCTCCGTTTTATAAGGTCCCCACATCCCACTTAACCCATCCACCAGTGTCTATCATACATCATATATGTATATACAATTATGTTTAATTAATTAATGTAAATTTAAATATATTAGGATATATTAAAATAAATTAAATTAAGCAATCTATTTGTAAACTAAACTATCTTGTTATGATTAATAAATAAATTAAATTAGAGAACCAATTTGAGAAACCATATGCAATGACAGGTCTTATTAACTGTTTGTATACTGTTTGGTTTTTCTAACAAGTTTGGATTTATAGCATATAACTGGCATAAGCATGTTGAATACTCGGTTTGCCTTTATGAGAGACAAACGCCAAATATTTAGTATTATTCACTAAAGGTATTTGTGTGCCGTTTAATGACAGACTTAGTAACTTGCTCTTTTTACACGCAGTTCTTTTTCCTTTGCCGCTGGTATTCCGAAAACAAATTAAGGATGATTTGTCTGAGTTTATGTCGATACACCACTTTTGGTAGTAATCGTTTATGGCTTGAAAGTGACTATCAATTAATTTCAAGCCCTGGGTTGGATCGCGGGCGTTAGTGTATATAAGAGTGTCGTCGGCATATAGGATTGCCTTAATTTTAAATTACCCTAAATTGAAGTTTTCACATAATTTTGTGTGTGGAAAGTAGTGCAAATAGATATTGTTTAGCTTCGGGCCGAGGATAGATCCTTGTGGGACACCAGATTTAACTTCGATTTCCGTGGACCAGCGATTGTCAATGCAAATTTTCAATTTCCTTTCCATAAAGTAACTGAATATTAACCTTAAGGTTACATTCGGCATTCCCGTAGAGTTTAACTTGAATAGTAGACCCTTCACCCATACGGAATCGAACGCTTTTTTTATATCTAGTGAACACATTACAGTAGTTTCCTTATTTCTAAGATTCATAGTAATGTCGTTTTGCACTTTAACTAGTGCATGCTCAGTCGAGTGGAATTTTTTAAAACCAAACTGTTCCTCGGGTATTAGCGAGTTTTCTTCGCAGAATTGGTCAATATCACGCTCCATAATTTTTTCCAGGATTTTTCCAACATTAGAGAGAAGGGATATTGGTCTGAAGTTGCTGACTTCATAAGAAGAGTTGTTTTTGATAATAGGGATTAACTTAGCTTTTTTCCACTCGCTGGGGAAGTAGCCATTGTTTGTACAGTTATTAATAAGACATATCAAGTAATTTTGAGTATTTTTTGATAATCTTTTCAAAATAAAGGAGGATATATCATCAAGTCCGGAAGACTTTTTTGGTTTGATTGTTTTGATCAGTTCTCTTAGGTAATTTCTATTAATGAAGGGTCACTCGATTTCATCGTCATTAGATTTCAGACCGTCCGAAAAGTGGATTAAATCTGTTTCTGAGCCCAAGGAGTTTATAAGGTTATGAACGTCGTCCAATATTTGGTTCGTATTGGTGACAGTGTCCGGTGGAAGTTTCTCTCGGTACAGATTTGTATAAAAGTGCTCAAAAGCTAATAGCTTGTCTGTAGTGCTATAAAGAACATGGGTGCCATCCGAAACTTTTGGAATTCTTTCAGTTTATTTCTACCTACAATACGATTTCTATCCTTATAGGCCGCTGGGCCAGGTTTGAAACCTTTTAATCTTTTTTCGAATTCAGCATTACGGTGCAGATTAATTTGACTATCTATATCCTGTGATAAGAGTCGGATTCTACTACTAAGGCTTCTTGTTTCTTGATTGTGTATAAAGCAGTTTCTTTCCAACCTCAGTTTAAGATCTTGCGCCAACATTTGCAGATTTTAAAAAGGCTTTGAATATGCTGCGGAAGTTTGAATCTTGTTTTAATATTGTTACCTAAAGTGGAATGCTTGTCTATAGTTAACAAAACCGCTTGATTGAAGTATGCTAAATATTCGTCTATTTTTGCATTAGTCAGGTTCGTATTTTCAAATGGGGGCAGCAACTTAATATCCAGCATAAAAGTCCGCAAGTTTGTGTTATGAAACGATCTAAAGCTTGGTGGGTATACGATTTCGGGGACGAACGAGGAAAAGTTAATTTTAAGTTTAACTCCATAGTGGTCGGACAATGAATCTACAGTTTGATATGTATAATTTGGCGTTAAAGAATTGCTTGGAATTCTCTATAAAGCTATAAAGTTTAATCATTTTCTCGTGCAAGAAAGAACCTTGTAAAAAAAATCGTTGGCAAAATTTAAAAAAGCCATATATTCGGTTGGCAGCCAGTAGTACCACCTTACAACAAAAAAAAATCTAGCGGATAGGTTGTGTAGTTTTTTAGAAAAGTGCACCTAAATAATAAAAACACTACTTTCCAGGAGAAGCAAAAAATCAAATAAGTTTTTTTTTTAGTTATTTAACAAATGTAAATATATAAATAATCTATACATACATATGAATATAATTGTAGTGTTTGTCTGTTATTTGCTTATAAATGATTTAAAGTTAGGTTTTTGCTTTATTTTAACAATAACTAAGCCTAAAAACACGTTTTTGAAATTTTTGTCTGTCTGTCTGTCCGGCCGTCTTTCACGCACAAACAACTGAACCGATTGTAATGAAACTTGTACAGTTTATTAGGTGTGTTCCGAGATGTAATCTGCTTTTGGTTTTATTTCACTTCCCTCATGCCTTCTACCCCCTTCCATACAAAGTAACTTATTTTCAAAAATATATGTTAATCAAATTTTCTTGGAAATAGAATAAGAGCTATTAATTTGAAATTTAGAATATATTATTTCTATTACAAATGAAATCCTTTTCTTTACAAATTATTTGAATCCCCCACTACTTCCACCACCTCCCATACAAACTGCACTTTTTCATGAAATACTATACACCAATTTTCTCAGCAAGGGTGTAGCCTAGTGGGTAGCGTGTTGGTATTGTAATGCGAAGGTTGTGAGTTCAAATCCCGGTCGGCGCAATATATAATTCTAGCACATTGCTTGCTTGGATATACCTTGGTCACCTCAATCTACGAAAACGAAAAATTCGTAGAAAGATGGTTGTGCGAAGGGCTAACAATCCTTCCACAATAAATAATAAAAAATGTTAAGAAACCTGAATATCAGGAGCCCAAGGTCCGATTTGGGCTGTAGCGCCATTGTAGAAGAAGTAGAAGACGAATTTTCTCCGTACGTGTAACCTTTATCGAGCTAAAATATCAGAAATTTTTGAGATCTTAAGAATTTTTGCATGGGCAGTTTAAAAAGGGGTGATAGCATTTAACTATTTTTTTCCCCGTTATGTTAAAGTAACTATAAAAATGTTTTATACAATATGTAACCTCTAAAAATTGAATAGGAACTGAGAAAACTAGTGTATTATATTTAGTGAAATAGTGCAGTTTGTATAGGAAGTGGGGAAAAGGAGTGAGAGGATTTTAGTGATTTTTGCAGAAATAACTAGGAATACTATAAAATTGACATTTATTAAATTTAAGAAAATCGATTTTTTGTGAAGTTGTAAAACTATATCATATTACATGGGAGGGGTTAGAAGCAGTAAAGCTGATCACTTAGTTTTTTCTGATCTTATATAATAATATACTATTTAAGTATTTAGTACAAAATGTGAGCTTGATAAATATTATATATTCTGAGAAAATCGGCTTGGAGTGTTTCATAAAATAGTGCAGTTTGTATGGGAGGTGGTGGAAGGAGTTGGGTGATTCAAATAAATATATTTATACAATATATCATATTTATAATAAAAATAATATATATCAAATTTCAAATCATAAGCTTGTATAGTTTACAAGAAAATTTGATTAACGTAGATGATTAAAAATGAATCATTTTGTTTGGGAGAATAGAAGGGTGGAGCGATTTAGCCGGCTCACGAACTTGACCATACTTTTTCACCATAAACGACGTGTACAAAATTTGAACTTTCTACCTCAACGCGTTCTCAAGCTAGAGAGCGAACGGACAGACGGACATCCGGTTTTTAGATTTTTGGGTGATAATATTAACTTCTGTATCATTCATTTTTTTTGCCTGAGCCGTATTTCTTAGCGTTACAAACTTTAGAGCAAACATATAATACTCTCAGATTTCATCTAGAGTATAAAAATCTGATGGGTCGCAAATAAAAACATGTACATATGTATGTACGACGCTGAGGTAGCCTTATGCCAAAAATATTCGACAGCAATGTGACCATTTCCACTGCCTCAAGATTTCGAAATGATGGCATATCATACCAATGTAAGTTTTTTATGAGCTCTGACGCCCTCAGTCGCAAGGAGTTAGATCTCTCCTGCGACAGATCAAAACATGAAAAATCATCAAATTAATGCTGAAAAGTATCACAAATATTTGAGACAATTTTCTCAAACGAAATTTCAGCGGCAAGAAATTCATGCAATTTTTTTAACTTTCTGACAAAAAAAATTGTACAGATAAAATTTGGCTTCAGGGGCGATCTTCATGTTCATGACTGGAATTAACATTTGATGATGCCGTCCTACAAATGTGAAACTGCTCCATTTACACCTTGGTAGGACCGACCTAGACTCTCTCGTCATAGTTTCGTTCCAATTGAGGTTTTTAGAATTTAATAGGCACTTTGAGTGCATAACATTTAAATTGTTTAAGCCATCTTATCGCCTTTTCTGAACTCAGTACCATACGAGCACCACTCCTGCTGACTTTATTCTTCTGAAATACGTATGTAAGTAGGCATGTTAAGACTTTCATCTTGTAGAGGAACTTAAATCTTGCAAAATATCCCGATATGATTTTGCAATTTCCTTTTAATTAGCCATGTTATCCGGATACCGTTCAGAATCACTTTGCGCATACTTTCATGATGAATGGCGGTCTCCTCCCAGCATAATCAGCATCACAAGAAAGTGATTGTACGCGCGCTGCAAATTCAGCATTCCTACTCACATCGCGCGAGCAGGCAGAGTTATAGTTTTATAGGTTAGGTATATGAAAATGCATGCAGGGGCAGACCATAATTGAATATTATTACTAAAGTTTAGCTTATTTATTTTTTATTCCTTGTCTTTACACACCTGCCTGTTGTGCTCTATTTACGCGCAAGATAATCATAAATTCGCAACGCAAATCGTAAGAATTCGAATTACGTTCGAGTACAAGTAAAATTAATAACGGTCGTATATCGGTCGTTCGCCATATCGACAATGATGTCTGACACATTGTGGTTATTTCGAATTCGGTGGGTCTCGATTTTTTTACTACTATAAGTAAAAATCGTTACTTAGCGCATTTCCTGTTTGGAGAAATAGCCAGTTAAGATTTATTTCAACATTATCTATAGAAAAGATATAAATTATCATAGACAGGTATCTGGTGTGATGTTGATGTTTTCACACTACATTTCAGAATTAAGGGAATGATTTCCGGATTTCAAACTAATCGAGACCTTCTGGTTTCTGTTGAAAACTTTTTCAAACTGATCGACAAGCTTCATATTCATAAAAAGGCGATTAATTGGAAAAGTAGGGCAATACCATTTAATTGGATAGTAAAATATAACAACATAATCATGGGTAGCTTCACTATCGATAAAATTAATGTTCGTGGACTGAACTCTGCCTATCTCTCGCTGTATATCCATACCCAAACCAAAAGACCGGATATACTAACACTTGGCGAATGTAAGGTGTTACCAGGAAGTGAACTGTTTTATTCTGTTCCCGGATTTTACCTTATTCCCGCATTTTTGCGCCAACGGGGTGTCACACTCTACATCCGCGATGATGTGTCTTTCCAATTAGTTCCCTATTTGGGGACCTGCTGCAATCCAGAATTTAATTATATCGCGGGCGATTTCAATGTTCATAACATTGCCTGGCTTCAATATTCCTCTACTACGGACCAGGAGGGGCGCGATACTGAGCTTTTTGCTTCTATAAACGGTCTAACACAGCTGGTAGATGGTGGTAGGACATTTTTCCAACCTTCTTGACATTTTTCTCACCAGCCAGCCAGAGAAATATTCTGTCTCTGTCCAATCACCATCGCCAATTGGAAATACGGACCATTTTTTGATTCGTGCACAATTTCCAGTTGCAGCACTTACACCGCTGACAATTAAGACACCCCGAAGTATTTGGCATTTCAAAAGAGCCAAATTCTTCAATACCTTTAATTGGAAATTGTGCTTTGATTCCAATGACTGCGATGAAGCTTGTAGATTTGTCACCGAGATTAGCCTAAAAGGTATGAAGCTCTACAAACCTTCCAGTCATAAAAGAATTAGGCCGTCGAAGGACTCTTGGTTCAACAAAGAATGTCTCGATGCAATTCAGGCCAAGAAACAAGCATTTCAATCTTTTAAGGCAACAAAACACATGCCAACAGAGAACTCTTCAATGCGTCAAGAAATGCCTGCAAATCCATTCTCAATCGTGTTAAATTTAAGCATGACCAAAAACTTCAACGGAAGATCCTTCAGTACCCTATAGTCTCGAGATCTAACTGGTCATTCGTCAAAACGGTCAACAACAATTTCATTTCTTCTTCAATACCACCTCTTGTTGATGGCGACCGTACCGTTATTGATCCTGTCGAAAAAGCTAACTTACTAGCAGTTTCGCTAGAAACTCACGCCTTCCACCTTCAAACCAATCGCCCCCCTCTCTAAGTGATTCAGGTTTCTCACTACGTAAATTGCATTTTCGCACGAGACTTTTTTCTAGGATCCTTCAAGAGCTCAATATTCACAAATCCGCTGGTCCGGAAGGTATTCCCCCCATTACCCTTAAGATGTGTTCCTCTTCTTTAGCTAAACCTCTTCGCAATCTTTTTTATCTTTCCTACTCTTCTGGGTGCTTTCCACGTTTGTGGAAAGTTGCGAATTTTCAGCCAATCACAAAGAAAGGAAACAAAGCGAACCCCGCAAACTACCGCCCAATAGCCATTACTTCAGTGCTCTCGAAAATAATGGAAACTGCTGTCAATCGCAAAATTGTTGAATATCTCGAGGATAATCAGCTAGTTCGTGATCGTCAGTATGGGTTCCGTTCTGGAAAGTCGACGGATGATCTTTTGGTCTACTTGACAGAACGTTGGAAATCGTGCATACATAAACACGATGAAGGTCAAGTTCTTCCACTTGACATTGCAAAAGCTTTTGACAGAGTTAGTTAAGCTTAAGGCTATAGGTCTTAATGCTACCCTTGTTCAATGGATTGAGAGTTTACTTTCTGAACGCACTATACGAGTAGTACTATATGGCGTTACTTCTTCCTCTTTCCCAACAGATTCCGGTGTCCCTCAAGGCTCTATTTTATCTCCAACTCTTTTTTAGTTTTCATCAATGACGTTCTGTCGTCTACTCTCAATCCAATTCATAGTTTTGAGGATGTCAGTACTTTCGATAACACCTATGAATTTAACTCTGCTGCGGAATCACATAAGTATTCTATTGCTTCAAATCGCAGGGATTTATTCCGTTCGCTGAACTCGGACCTCTGCTTAATCCTGGAATGTAGCAGGAAAAAAAAGTAGAATTCAACGCCTCCAAAACACAGACCTGTCATCTATCCCTCAAACGTGATGTCCCAGTGTTATTTCAAAGAGTGACCTTTGGTGGCACACAACTTCGCACCTGGAATAACTTCACACTTCTTGGCGTTAAAATTAACGATCACCTGAATTGGGCCCAACATATCTTTTATGTTGCCCTCGACGCCTCTAAGCGTTTGGGTGTTCTCCGAAAATGCAAAAAATAGTTCACGCCGAACGACCTCGCAACCATATATAAGACATACATTAGACCGTGTTTAGAGTATAATTCGCATGTTTGGGCTGGGGCACCCAAATCATACCTCGCGTTGCTCGACCATATTCAAAAACATGCATTCCGACTGATTGGAGACGAGACCATCACGTCTTCTATCGATTCTCTCGAGCATCGCAGAAATGTCGGAGTACTCAGCATTTACTATCGCTACTTCCATGGTAAATGCAGTGCGGAACTAAGCACACTAATACCCCCACTCTATAATTTTCCCCGAGATACTCGTCTAGCTGAACGCGCACACGAGTACAGTGTTAAACCCTTGCCTTCTCGTACAGTTAAATATAGGCAGTCATTCATTTCCCGAACGTCAAGACTTTGGAACTCATTACCAGCCGAAGTGTTTCCCAATAAATACAACATCCAGAGCTTCAAGAGCGGTGTACACCGTCACTTCCGTCTTTCTCCACCTGAATTGAATTGATCCAACTTTTTTCTTTTCTCCAATTCCTTCACCAACACAGCTGTGCATAGCATTATAGGGTAACCCCCTAAGTTGTGTTCGGCTCCTTAAAAAAAACAGAACTACGATTGCGGGTAAACCCAATCATGCGATAAAAATTTCAATGGCTTCAAAAGGATTTTCCTACTTATGTACAAAATACTCGTGGAATAAGTTTAATTAAAGAATCATTGTCTTGGAAATTGTTTCAACGCATATCGCTAAACTGCGACTTTTGTATGATAAGTGGCAAAAGGGTGGTAGAAATGGTCTTACATTTTGGATCAGTAACCTTTATACTTTCCAAGAAAATCGACATATCATAAAGTTAAGAAAATTTGTCGTTTTGTGTGAGAGGTGTTAGTAGGGGTCACATGCTCAAATTTATTTTTTCACATGTTCCTACAATCACTACCAAAATATTTTTGTATTAAATTTGAGCTTCATAACTTTGATAGGTACTGAGAAAATTATTGACACATTGTATTTTATGAAATGGCGCAGTTTGTATCGGAGGAGATAGATCGGGTGAAGGGATTAAAATTGTTTTAATTAAAAATAAATAATATCGCTAATAAAGCTTAAATTTCAAATTTCGGAGCATTAGCTTTGGAATTTTCTAAGAAAAGCGACTTAATATAAAGTTATAAGATTATGTCATTTTGTATGTAAAAGAGGAGGTGTGATAAAACTATTTTTTTCTCATATCACTATAATTGCTACCAAAATATATTAAATCAGATTTAAGTATCATCTATACAAATATGTTTCGAAATGGCTATAAGTTAGTTTTTTACTTTATTTTAGCAACAGCTAAGCAGAAACACACGTTTTGAAAATTCTTCTCTGTTTGTCTGTCTGTCGATTGTAATGAAATTTTCACAGTTTATTAGATATGCTTCGAGATATAATCTGCGTTTGGTCTTATTTCAATACTCCCACGCCCTCCCATACAAAATTACCCATTTTCAAAAATATTTAATAATACCATAAAAGCGAATAATTTGAAATTAAGAAAATATTATTTTTATCGTATACAAATCATTTGAATCCCCCATTCCTTCACCCACCTCTCATACAAACTGCATTTTTTTGTGAAATATTATAAACCTATTTACTCAGTACGTATAACATTTTTCGAGCTAAAATTTTGTACTAAATCCTTAATAAGTATTATAATTAATATCGAGGAAAAGTAAACCGATTAGTTCCCCCCCCCTTTACCCCCGCTCATACAATGTGACAGAATATTAAATCTTTTCCAAAATTAAATTTTCTTGAAAAGTATGAAAGTTACTAATCAGTAATTTGAAAAATATCAATGGCATGATGATTATAGTTGTTTCTAAAAAACCTCTATAAACCCCCCTCCCCCTTCTTCTACTACCTCCTATACAAACTGCACAATATCACTATGAACACATTACTAATTTTCTCAGTATCTACATATTCAATTTTGAAAGCTTAAATTTGGTACAAAACATACTCTAGATGAAATCTGAGAAGATGTTGTGTTTGCCTTACCGTTTGTAACGCTAAGAAATAACGCTCGCACAGAGCGGCCAAGGGTACAGAAATATTTGTTGTCGCTCAAAAACCTCGATTCCGAGTGACCGTCTGTTCGTCTGTCCGTCTGTCTACAGCATAACTCTCGAAAACTTTGAGCTATAATGCTAAAAATTGTTGTGTGTCATTTTTAGCAAAAAAGTAACTTTACGTTCGTGAATAGGCTACATCCCCTCATCTCCTTCTACCCCCTTCCATACAAATTTCGAAATATTATGAAATTGATTTTTGTTTGAAACTATTTAAGCTGTCGACTTTAAATTTAAGTCAAAGTATAACGATATGGATATCATTAATATCACGGAATATTGACCCGATCTCTTTCCTCCTTCTACCCCCTCCCATATAAATAGAAAATTTTTAAAAATACATATTTTCGATTTTCATTGAAACTAGTAAAGCTGAAAAGATGAAATTTGCAAGAATTAATTCCACTATAACTGCAATTTATTTTAAAACTAATTATCAACTTCACTATCGGGAAGCTAAAACACGTCTGTAGTATTCGGCTGTCAGATCAAGAAGAAGGTCTTGACGTTTATTATTATTACTAGCAAACGCCCGCGACTTCGTTCGCATAAAAATAGCAATAATAAGAGAGTGTAGTTAGTAAGATATTATGTGTGATATATAATCTGCTTACTTGAATGGCTCATTGCAGAAAATGGTTTGAATATTGTTGGAATCAGAACCATGAATTATTACGAATGAAAGCATGATACTCCCATTTTTATGGGACAGGCTCGTGATCAAATCAAACCCGTGATTCAAGATCATATATGTGTTGAAGAGCGTTAAGGACATGTGAATAATTGTAGCTGGTGGTATTTCAAAAAAAAAATCCAAATAAACTAACATTAAGCTTAATAACATAACAGGACTACGATTGTGAGTAAAGCCCAATCATACGATAATATGTATAGATAAAATCGAAATTTTTGCGGTGTTAAGAAATTTTGTATGGTTAGTTGTAGAAGGGGTGACAGCAGTGAACTAATTTGTTTCACATCATGCTAGAGTAGCTATAAAAATGTTTTGTACCAAATTTAAGCTTCAAAAATTTAGTAGGTAAACTTAGTGTAGTAGTTGAATTTAATGAAATTGTGCAATTTGTATGGGTGGTGGTAGAAGGAGTGGGGGGTTTTTGGTGATTTTTCGAGAAACAACTATAACTATCATGCAATTGATATACTTTAAATTTAAGATCTGTATCATTCACACTTTTCAAGAAAATCGAATTGTTATATAGTCGTGGAATGTGTCTCATTGTATGGGAGGGGGTAGAAGGAGTGAAGCTACTCGGTTAATTTTTCCCGATATTAATAATAATGCTAATTAAGGATTAAGTTCAAATTTTTACCTCGATGAAATTTAAATGTACTGAGAAAATTCGTTTAGAGTATTCCATGAAAAAATGCGGTTTATATGGGAGGTGGTGGAAGGAGAAGGGAGTTTTTGGTGATTTCTTGAGAAACAGCTATAATCATTATGCAATTGATATATTTTAAATTTCAGATTAGTAACATTCACACTTTTCAAGAAAATCGAATTCTCGTTAAGTCGTGGAACTGTGTCACATTGTATGGGAGGGGGTAGAAGGAGTGAAGCTAATCGATTAATTTTTTCCAGATATTAATAATAGTGTTAATTAAGGATTTAGTACAATATTTAAGCTCGATGGAAGTTACGCGTACTGAGAAATTTGGTATAAAGTGATTCATGAAAAAGTGTAGTTTGTATGGGAGGTGGTGAAAGGAGTGACTAAACTCAAACAATTTGTATACCAAAAGACTGCATTTATAATAGAAATAATATATTCCAAATTTCAAATTAATACCTTTTATAGTTTCCAAGAAAATTTGAATAACATATATTTTGAAAATTAGTCACTTTGTATGGGAGGGGGTAGAAGGAGTGAGGGGAGTGAAATGAAACCAAACGCAGATTTCATTCCGATGCACACCTAACAAACTGTGCAAGTTTCATTACAATCGGTTCAGCCGTTTGTGCGTGAAAAGCGGTCGTACAGACAGACAGACAGACAGACAGACAGACAGACAGACAAAAATTTCAAAAATGTATTTTTATGCTTAGTTAGTGATAAAGTAACTCAAAAAACTAACTTTTAGCCGTTTATAAGCAAATAACAGACAGACACTACAATTATATTTATATGTATAGATGTCATTATAATTGTATAACAGTTTGTGTTGCCACATTGTTTGGGGCTGCCACAGTACTTCCCCTTTGGGAAAAGTTCTTACTTACTAACTTAAATTTCTAGTTGTTATGTATTTATTATAATTTATTTTTTTCTATATATGGAAATTGTATAAAATTTAATGTTAGTTATTTGTTATTGCTAGTTACATAAAATTGAGTATTTTTCTTTTTACTTGTTAAATTAAATTTTAAAGTTTTAGGATCAATCTAAATTGCATTACATTGCAGTATATAAAAAAATGTATTTAATGGTTTTTTTGTTTTTTGATGTATTAAATTTGGTGTTTATAATGAAAATGTAACTTTTTTTATTGGATTTGAGTTATGGTTGGATTGGGGGTTGTCAGGATTTAGGATAAAAGCAGGTTTAAGTCTATCAATGTTAATTACTTGTGGTTTACCATCCAAAAGTACTTTGAAAACTTTATCACGTTTCTCTAGAACTTCATGAGGTCCTGTGTATGGTGAATTCAAAGAGCTTTTATATATGTATAGGGTCTTTGACGAAAATGTGGGTGCATGTTTTTAACTGTTGTGGTACAAAAGTGTAATTTTGTTTACGTGTTTTGTTTGTAGGTGGACGAATGTTAATGATCGTGTCACGAATCTCTTTTGCTAGTTGGGCTGAAGGTTTAGTATGTGCAGAAGTTTCATGCGTTACTAATTCGCCCGGAAGACGCAAAGTCTGTCCAAAAAGGAGTTGTGCTGGACTGCAGTTGAGGTCTTCTATCAGTGTTGAGCGTAGTCCTAGTAGTATCCAAGGTAATTCATGGTACCAATTTTTAGGATTTGCTGAAGCTCGAATTGCCACTTTCAATTGTCGATGAAATCGTTCAATTGAGCCGTTGGCTTGTGGGTGGTAGGGTGTTGTTCTAATTCGATTGCAGCCTAATATGTTTGAAATTTGTTTGAAAATTGTGGCTTCGAATTGCGTGCCTTGGTCTGTGGTCACTGTTCGTGGCACTCCATATCGCGTTATCCAGTTATTGATGAAAGCGTTGCAGATGGTATTTGAAAGTATGTTTCGTAGCGGGATTGCTTCGGGCCAGTGTGAAAAACGGTCTTTTATGGTTAGTAAATAGCTATGTCCGTTAGATGGAGGTAATGGACCTACCAAATCCATGTGGATGTGCTCAAATCTACCTTTTGGTGCATCAAAATGTCCGTGTGGGGATACTGTGTGACGTGATACTTTAGCTTTCTGACAATTAATACAGGTTCTTGACCAAATGTTTAATTCTTTGTTCATATTTGGCCAAAAATATTTTGCGGTTATTAATTTTCTGGTAGTTTTTATGCTTGGGTGGGACAGGTTGTGTATTTTGTTGAATAAAACACGACGCAATGTTTGTGGAACGTATGGTCTTTTTACATCTGTGGAGGTTTCACACCAAATTTCAAAGTCTTCTAGTGGAATTAGTATTTTCTCGAGCTTATACAAGGCGCTTGAGGGTTTTTTCCAAGTGTCTGATGTAATTTGTTTTAATTGTTCGTCTGTGGCCTGTTCTTTTTTTAATATTTCGAAATTTATTTTATCGGAGGAGGCGACGGTTTCTATGTAAACTCTTGAGAGGGTGTCTGAAACTATGTTGTGGCAACCTCTAATGTATCTTATGTCATTCGTGAATTGTGATATGAAGGATAGATGGTTTGTTTGTCGTGGCGATTTATCTCCTTTGGAAGATATTGCTGTGGTGAGTGGTTTGTGATCTGTATAGACAGTAAAATATTTTCCTTCCACGAAATAGCGGAAGTGTTTTATTGACAAGTATAATGCTAGAAGTTCTCTATCAAACGAAGAATATTTCTTTTGGGGTGGTTGTAATCTTTTGGAAAAGAAACCAAGAGGTTCCCATTTGTCTCTATTATATTGTTGTAAAATGCCTCCAACGGCGTCGCTGGATGCGTCAACCCATAAGCTTATATTTGCGGATGGATTGGGGTGTGCTAGCATTACGCAAGTTTGAAGGTTTGATTTAAGTTTGTTAAAAGATTCCTCGTGTTGTGAGTTCAATTTAAATGGCAATTTTATCTTTTTTTGATTTTCCTTCTTTAAGAGATCGTATAAAGGTGCGGCTAAGATAGCGAAATTGGGAATGAATCTGTGGTAAAAGTTGGTCATGCCTAAGAAACGCTGTAGTTGCTTAATTGTTTTAGGTGCTGGAAATTCAACGAGAGCTTGGACTTTGCTTTTAGGTGGAGAAATACCATTTTTACTTATATTGTGACCTAGAAATTCTAATTGCGTAACACCGAGAATACATTTGGTGGGGTTAATTTTAATGCCATATTTCTGAAGTCTTTCGAATAAGAGTGTAAGGTGAGTTTTATGTTCATCTGGGGATTTGCTTCCGATGAGGATGTCATCGACGTAAGCAAAAGTGAAGGTTAAACCATGTAGTACTTCGTTGATGAATCTTTGGAATGTTTGTGCTCCATTTTTTACACCAAATGGCATTCGCAAAAATTCAAAAAGTCCGAATGGAGTTATGACTGCGGTTTTATATATATCTTCGGTTGCTACTGGTATTTGATTGTAAGCTCGTACGAGATCTATTCTTGAAAATATCGTACAATTATGTAAGTGCATAGTGAAGTCTTGCATATTTGGTAGAGGATATTTATCAAAAACGGTTGCGGTATTAAGGTGTCTGTAATCACCACATGGTCTCCAACCATTGGTATTTTTCTTGGGAACCATATGCAGTGGTGATGCTACAGGTGACGAGGAAGGGCGACAAATGCCTAGTCTAAGCATTACATCGATTTCTTCTTTTGCTATTTTATATTTTGTAGGGTTTAGTCTTCTCATTCGAGCGGATGGTAATTCGCCTTGAGTGTGGATGTGGTGAACTACGTTGTGATTAACTTCTGATGTAAAATCGGGTGGTGTTTGAAGGTTGGGGTATTTGTTTAGAATGGCTCCGTATTCGCCTTCAACTGGGTAGAGTTTAGGACTGGTGGAGGGAAAATTATTCATGCTACAAAGCACTGAGATTTGAGTATGTTGGTCAATCAGTTTTCTCTGCCGAAGATTGATTGCTAGGTTGAATTTGTAAAGGAAGTCTGCTCCTATGATAGCATGATCGACTGCAGCGATTATAAAATTATGCTCAAAAGATCTGCGTAAGCCTAGATTTAAAGATAGCTGCTTGTATCCGAAGGTTGTGATTGGTGAGCCATTTGCAGAGATCAGGCGTCTGTCACATAGAACTGCGTATTTTGAGAACATTTTCTTTGGGACTATTGAAATATCCGCGCCTGTGTCGATGAGAAATGTTATTTTGGTGCTATTGTCTTGAATGAATAGGCGGCGAGAAGTGTGGATCGACTCCGCTGCCGCAAGCGGAGTGTCTACTTCAAGTTTTTTGGAGAGCTACTTTTTTGGTTTGTTTTGTATTGGCAGGGTTGAATGCATTTTCGTGCATTGATACCAAATTTTTGGTGATACCAACATGTCAAATTATTATTTGAAGATGTGGATCTGTGATGGGATGAATTGCGGAGTGACCGAATGCTAGGATTACGGTGTCGCGATCTGGATCTAGATATGTTTTCCAGGTGACAGATTTTTTGTGTCAATTGGTGTATTTTACTGTTGAGGTTGTCAAGTGTGTTGTTTTCTTTAAAAGTTTTATTAACAGGAAAATATTGCATTCCATGTATATGAGATTGACTGGAAGTGTCAAAAATTTTATCTGCTATAGCTAATAATTTATCATTGGATGTGTTTTCTTCTAAAATGGTTATGCAGGCTTGAATTGGTGATGGCAATTTGTCCATCCATAATTTTTTTAGTAACAATGGGTTTACTAGTCTATTGCTGCTTGCAAGGGATTCCATTGATCGAAACAGATCGGATGGTTTTCCATCTCCGAGTTCGACTTTGTGAAGAAGAGTATTGAATCTAGACTCTTCGGAGTCTGTGGTTCTTGAAAGAATAGCTGTTTTTAGTATCTGATATTTTTCATCTTGCGGTGGATTTCGTAAGATGTTGCTGACCATTCTCATGGTTTCTTGTGGCAGGCAAGCTACCAAATGTTGATACTTAGTGTTTGAGGAGGTAATGCCCTTTATGTGAAATTGGTTTTCTATTTGTATGAACTAAAGGTCCGGGTCACTACTCCAAAAGGGAGGTAATTTTAGGGTATCTACTTGAAACGAGTTATCGACGGTCGTTTTTGTTTTTGAGTCAGTTTTGTCGGAGGTGTTTGTTTCTTCTGTCATATTTTGATTTTTTGTTGTCTTTGAGGAAATAAGGAGGAAAAAGGAATGTGGAAATGATCCAGTACTAATTTGAAAATGGAAAGATCCAATAATATGGTTCGAATATGTAAATGATATGATTATAGTTTTGAATTTGAAAATGTTGCAAGTATATGGCTTGAATGTGAAAATGATTTGATAATATGATTTGTAAATGATCCAAAAATTGCTTTTAAAGCTTATTTCAAAATGACGAAAAATTAAATCTCTAAAAAAAAATTAAACAAAAAGAAATAAATGTAACCTAACCTATGTTTTTTTTTTTTTTTTCCTTGGTGATGGTGAATCGTTTTCTTCGTTGCGAAAATGCTGAGAAAAGAAATATAGCTGGTCTTTGTATAGTTTGTTGAAACTTGCTGGCTGCTGCTAATTGCTGCTTTTCGATATGTCCGTTTTCCACATATGCGTGTGGCTTGAAAAAATGGTAGAAACGTGCGCTTGGCTCTAGTTTCCACGTGTAAAAACTGCTGCTCTTTCGCCCTCGTTGGCGCTTCGGTGTGATTTTTTTTTTTTTTTTTTTTAGGTTAAGCAATGTGCTTTCGATGTGGCCGTCGAAGGGGGCGGCGGTTGATGCGAAAACGCTATCTCGTCGGCTGATGCGTGTCCTTTCCGGGTACCTTGCTTGCGACTCGATCAAACAAAACTGTGGGCAAACGAAAGGAAACACAGCACATGCGTTATTCGCGGATCCGTCTCAAGTCGGTGACGGCAATCACGATTTTGAAAGCGTGAAAAATTGTATGCGAAGGGAAAAGAACGATTTTTGTCTTCTACCGGAGGAGCAGCGAAGAAGAATTTTGCACAGAAGAATTTTAAATTCACTACGTTGCTTTTGTTGAGTGCGTTTTTGCGTTCACTGATTAGCGATGATTTCACTTTTTTTTTAGGTTAGTTTATGTGGCGAGGTTGAAAACTGGGCGAACGATAATTGCGAAAACGCGAATATGAACGATGACTTCGTCGTCGTAGCGGCGATTGTGCGGTTATAACCTTGTCGGGGTCACCAGTTATCGGGAAGCTAAAACACGTCTGTAGTATTCGGCTGTCAGATCAAGAAGAAGGTCTTGATGTTTATTATTATTATGTCATTATAATTGTATAACAGTTTGTGTTGCCACATTGTTTGGGGCTGCCACATTCACCTTACTCCTTCTACCCCCTCCCATATAAATTTCACGAAATTTTTAAATTTAAATTAAATTATTTTTCTACGAATTTGTTAAAGCTATCAACTTGATATTTTGTATAAAGTATACAAATAGAAATATTAATAATGCGAAAAAAAATTATTTTGATCTCCTTCTACCCCCTCCCATACAAATGCTTAAATTTTGTGAAATGCATTTTATCGATTTCCATTCAAACTAGAAAAAGTACAAACTTCAAATATTGCCAGAATTTGTTTCTTAATAATTGAAATAAGTGTTAGAAAAACTTATCAGCTCCGCTTCATTCCTTCTACCCTCTCCCATACAAATATCTCTATTATAAATTCAAGAAAAGCATTTCTTCTTCAAGTATATGAGAGCTACCGACTTTGAAATTGAATCAAAGCATGGTGATAAGGATGATGATAAGCAGTTTCAAAATCATCTTAAACGCTCCACTTCCTCTGCCACCTCCCATACAAAAACCCCTATTTCAGGAAATCTATGACCAATTTCTTTAAAAATAATGAAAACTCCAAACTTTAAATTCAGCAAAAAACATTTTGCATACCATGTTCGGTGTCATATACGAAAAATACAAACCTCCCCATCTACTTTTACCAGCTCCCATGCAAAAGTCTCCATTCACTATTCGAAAGAGCTCGAGATGACATATTTTCCGGTATATTAAAGTCATTTCCATCTCATCTAGAGTATCATATGATTGGGATTTAAGCCCAATCATAATTCTGTTATGTTTTAATTCTAAATTTTCAATAAAACATTTTGGTGGCAACTCTAGCGTGATGTGAAAAAAGTAATTCAATGTCGTCGCCCCCTCCACCACTTCCCCTAAAAAATTTCTTAAAATCAAAAAATTTCTCTTTCATCTAGAGTATCGCACGATTGTGTTTTACGCCTAATCGTAGTCCTGTTATGTTTTTTTTACTAACAATTCTAGATAAGTTATTAATGCACAATTTGAGATCGATAAATTTTTTACGTACTGAGTAAATTGGTTTAGAGCATTTCATGAAAAAATGCAGTTTGTATGGCAGGGAGTGGAAGGAGAGGGAGGACGCAAGTAATTTTTTTAAGGTAGATTGTTATCATCATGAAAGTAATATATCCCGAATTTTAGAGTAATAGCTTTTATACTTTTCGAGCAAATCCATTCATTGTCGAATTGCAAAATTGTGTGTGAGAGGGGTAGAAGGGGTGAAGATAATCGTCAAATTTTTTTTGGCCGTACTAACAATTCTAAATAAATATTTACTGCACAATCTCAACGCGCTAAATTTTATACGCACTGAGTATTTCAAGAAAAAGTACAGTTTGCATGGAAGGTGCTGGAAGAAGGGGGAGCATATGCACAATTTTTTTACGGTAGATTGATATCATCATAAAAGTAATATGTTCCAAATGTGAGACCAATAGCTTTTACACTTTCAGAACAAATCCGTTTATTGTCAAATTGTGAAATTGTGTCATTTTGTAAGGGACGGGGTAGAAGGAGTGGAGGGATTTGGGCCATTCACGAACTTCACTTCAATTTTTTCAAAAATAGCGTATACGAAATTTAAACTATCTAGGTCAACGCGTTCTCAAGCTAAAAAGCGCACAGACGGACGGACGGACATCCGCTTTTGAGATTTTTGAGTGATTAGTCTCCTGAAGTCGTCGCCTCCAATCGTCTCGATCCAAAGACCGCGTCCTCTAGCTGCTAATTTTTAAAATGGCTTTGATATCTTCATCAATCGAGTCTTCGCATCACTTGCGTAGTTTGCCTAATGGCCGGTTACCACTCGCTTTGCCTTTCAGAGCACGTTTGGGGATCTTCTGTCTTCCATTCGCTCTACATGGCCAGCCCACTGCAGTTTACGTAGCTTGATGAACATTGAAGCTTCTGGCTTTTCGTAGAGTTGATACAACTCATGATTGTAGTTATTCGCCATTCCGTTCCTTCCTTCACAGGTCCCAAAATTCTTCGGAGGACCTTTCTTTTGAATGGCTTAACTGCTTTTTTGGAAGTTCGCGTTAATGTCCGCGTCTCGCTGACATAACAGAGCACAGGTGGTATAATAGTTTTATAAATGCGCAGCTTATTGTTCTTGTGCACTTTCTTGGATTTCATTATTGGAAGTACCGAATAATACGTCTTATTTGCAAGTATTATCCGTTGTTTGATTTCGTCTGTTTCATTACCGTTCTTTACTAGATTAGCCTCACGATATATAAAATTGTCCACACTCTCCACATTATATTCCGCAATTATAATGTTTTGTCTGATAGGCGCTCTCCTTCTTGTTTGCGTCATTACTTTTGTTTTGTTTTCGTTAATGCACAACCCGACTTCTTTTGCGGCGGAGTCAAGATTGTCAAATACCTCCTTAGCGCTACAGAAGGATCTTGCTAGGATGTTAATGTCGTCAGCGTATGCTACTAGTTGGATGGACTTGAATAGTAGTGTCCCGTTGGTGTCAACTGGGATTTTTCGGACGATATACTCTTTTGCCAAGTTGAAAAGCATGGGGGCTAGACCATCTTCCTGCTTTAAACCACATTCCGTTCGAAAGCTGGTTGTGGAATCGGTTTGTATTCTCACTTGTGATTCAGTGTTCGTCATTGAGTGAGTCTTGTTACTCGGACTAGTTTTGGGGGAATTCCAAACTCAAGCATTATTTGGTACAGTACGTTCCTGTCGATACTGTTGTATGCTTGTTTAAACTCTACGAAGATTTGGTGCACGTCTGTGTTATATTCCTAGCATTTCTCTAGCACCTGTTTCACCGAGAATATCTGGTCTGTTGTAGATCGTCCGGTTCTGAATCCACCTTGGTATTCGCCAATTATTTCATTAGTATAGGGCTTAAGACGACGTTCAATTATTTTTGTCAGTATTTTATAGGACGTACACAACAATGATATTCACAGCAGAGTTTGTCTCCTTTCTTGTAAATTGGACATATAATGCTTTTTCGCCAGTCGTCGAGTATAATTTCTTGTGTCCAAATTTTGCATATCATGTTGTGCAGTATTTCAGCGACACAGTTTCCACCGTTTTTCAGAAGTTCAACTGGTTTTTCGTCAATTCCAGGCGCTTTGTTTCGTTTTTGGTCACATAGGGCTGCTTTGATTTCAGCAAGCGTGGGTAGTGTCGATGATGGTTCATCTTCGTCAGTTGAGGCTTCAATTGAAATGCTGTCTGTCGTGATAGATGCTAATGGGGTGGGATTAAGAAGATGTTCAAAGTAGGAAGCCCATCTTCTTTTGATTTCTTGTGCGTCGCTGATAATGTTGCCCTCTGCGTCTATGCAGAGACTGGTTTTTGGCTTATATCCTTTTTTTAATTCCTTTACTATTGCGTATGCTTTTTTTATTTTGTCTCATATCGTCGTCCATTTTTTTTATCTTGTCATTATGGTACTTCCTTTGTTTTTGCCTGCAGGTCTTTTTCGCATATCGCCTAAGCTCATCATATGTTATCTTTCTTTTTTGGCTCGTGTTGGTCGTTCAGTAAAAATTTTGTAAGCCTCGTTCTTTCTGTCTATTGCATCGCGCAGGAACCAATCATTATTTTTTCGCCGAACTTGATATCTTAACACCTCTTCTGCGGAGGATTTGATGCCGTCTCGTATTTTCATCCACGCATTCTCCACTGGCATATTTTGGATGTTTTCATATATTGGTGTCAGGTGTTTATTGCATGCTAACATGTAAGCCTCCGCCACCATTTCGTCTTTAAGCTTGTCACAATTCGCACCGTGGAGGGTTCGTACATCAATTATGCTGGAAGCAGCCCTTTTCTCAATTAGAACGTGGTCTATTTGGTTGAAGGTGTGACGATCTGGTGATCCCCGTTTGTGGGAAGCACGTGCAACTTGCAATCATATTTTTGCTGCTTGCGAAATCAATAAGACGTTGGCCATTGTCGTTGGTTATGTCATGGAGACTGTGCCCTCCTGTTGTTCCTCTATGAGCCTCCTCCTTTCCGACTTTTGCATTAAAATCCCCTAAGGTCATTCGAGGCAGTGAATTATACGTTGCCTCTAGGGTGGCATAAAATTGTCTTTAGTTATATCGTCCTTGTCTTCAGTTGGTGCGTGGACGTTGATCAACCAAGTGTTGAAAAATTTAGTTTTTATTCGGATTACACACAATCTTTCTGGTTTGAAACTCGTGACCTGCTGAATAAATTTTTTATCAACGACAAAAGCGACTCCAAACTCTGTGCTTCCCGACAATTTTCCACTTGGATAGATTGTGTGTGATCTCATGTCCATGATTTCGTTAGCGAGCCATTTCATTTCTTGGATTGATGTTGTGTTTTGACACTTCTTCGAGGAACTGTTTCAGAGTTCCTGTCCTAAATAAAGATCGAACATTCCAAGATCCAATAGAGCAGTCCATTTTTCGTTTGCGGGGTCGTTGCCGTTGAGTCCATCCTTTCCGAGGCTGTTCTTCAGGTTTCTGGACAGTATTCTTTTTCCGGTGATGCGTTGTCGGAGCCTCGCCCAACTCCCGACCTGGAGGACCTGTCCTACTAATTTGTTACACCCTAGTAGAAAAAGGGTAGGAGTTTTCAGCTAATTATGACATGCTGGAGCTCTCCCAGCTATGCTGCGAGTCCAACTATGTCATACTTTTGCCTATTTCCTGAGACGCACTGGTGTTACTGGCCATTCAGGTTAACTCCATATTCCCTCCTCCTTTCTCAACCGGGCTTGGGACCGTCTATGGTGGAGTTAGTTATGAACTCTTACTCTCAGATTTCATTTAGAGTATAAAAACATATCCGATCGTGGCTAAGAGAGCACCGATCTTCAAATGACACAAGAAGCAAAATCTTTGGAAAATAGTCATTTAAAATAAGAATTATTTTTTTTTTATAAATTTATTTTTATTTCGCTTTTATATTTTGATATTATAGCTGATTTTTTAAATTTAGCAACATCTGTCACTGGAGACCACTCTAGCCTTGCAACAGCGTATACCCTTTGCTAGACGACTGCAACACTCTCACAAAATTTCAGCTTACTACCTGTAAATTTCACCGCCAACCACCTGGTGAGAGATGTCAACGGAACTCTCCTTAATATGAGTGAACACCAGTTACGACGATGGAAGGAATACTTCTCTGATATTTTAAACATCTTGTCAGATGAAGATATTCCGGAAACAGAACAACTTCCAAACATCCAACCGCAACAATCCTCTATTAGGGACGATCCACCAGATAAGGAAGAGATAGTTTCCGCCATTTGGTCAATGGCGGGAAGGAAAGCTCCAGGTATAGACGGACTACCAACCGAACTCCTTAAAGCGGACCCGGAAATAACAGCCGATATACTCCTCCCACTCTTCACTAAGGTGTGGAATGATGGAGGATATCCGACTGAATGGAAGGAGGGCGTCATTGTGAAAATTCCGAAGAAGGGCGACCTTCGGGATTGTGGCAATTGGCGTGGTATATGCCTACTTACTGCCGTATCAAAAATTATGGCTAAGGTAATTCTCAATAGGATTAGTGATGTCGTCGAGAGCACTCTCGAAGTTTATCAGGCTGGATTCCGTAAAGGGTCGTCTTGTACCGACCACACAAATACCCTACGGATAATATTAGAGCAGTCAGCCGAAATGGGTTCGCCACTACATCTCATGTTTGTGGACTTCGAGAAGGCTTTCGACAGCGTTAAGCGAGATTACATATGGAATGCTTTGCGTAGGAGAGGTATTCCAAATAAGGTCATAGCTATGATTAAAGAATCCTACGAAGATGCAAGGTGTCGCGTCTTGCATAGAGGAGAGCTGTCCGAGAGCTTTCCTGTGCGAACGGGTGTCAGACAAGGCTGCATATTATCACCAGCTCTGTTTCTGGTGGTAATAAATGACATCTTGAAAGCTGCACTGGAAGGTGGGGAAGGTAAAGGTCTTCAATGGAGACTATTTAACATCTTAAGTCACCTTGATTATGCTGATGACGTGTGTTTGCTTGCACATACCCGTTCGGACTTAGAGTCAAATGTTCGCTCGTTGCATTCTAAGTGCAAAGAGGCGGGACTGAAAATAAATGTGCGTAAAACCAAGTACATGCACATGGGTTCGAACGCAAGCACACCGATTGTTCTTAATGGACAGGATGTGGAAGAGGTGCAAGATTTTTGCTATCTCGGAAGCATTGTCAGCATGGACGGCGGAGCCGAAAAGGATGTTGAGGCTCGGCTAAATAAAGCTCGTCAGGCCTTCGGTATCCTTTCCCCTTTCTGGAGGTTAAGCGAGATCTCCCTTCGCACGAAGCTGCGAGTTTTTGACGCATGCGTCAAATCCGTGTTGTTATATGGTTGTACTACGTGGAAAGTGACCGTTCGACTTAACAAGAAACTACAGACTTTCGTAAACCAATGCCTCCGACGCATTTTAGGAATATTCTGGCCAGAAGTGATCTCCAACGACGAACTTTGGAGTACAACCCGCCAGACTAAAATAGGTATTGAGATTCAACGGCGAAAGTGGCAGTGGATCGGTCATACTTTGAGGAAACCAGAGCAAAATATCGCAAAACAGGCTCTGGATTATAACCCTCAAGGAAGACGTCGGGTTGGTCGACCATGTAACACATGGAAGCGAGCAGTTGAGCAGGAGGCCAGAGGAATAAACAAGTCCTGGCAACAGCTTAAAGCCGATGCTCAGGATCGCGCCTTGTGGAAGAGAGTTGTTTCTGTCCTATGCCCCTATAGTTGGTCTTAACAGGAATTTGATTGATTGATTGACCTGTAAAGAATTTTAATATATAATAGTTTGAAATTTCGAAAAGTGTACCATTTTTGAAATGATTCCCATTACTCCTCCCTCCCCTGCTACTATTATGACCAATATTTTCGTATTGTGCTGGTTGTGATTGATATATGTACATATGTTCTAAGTTTGCATTATACGTATATCTTAAAAGATAGTTAAGATATTAATTTTTTCTTTCCACCTCCTTTGCCTTGAAAGTATTGGCTTCCATTTTTCCAATCCGATTATGGTGGACCTATGTTCCACCTAAATGGTCCTAAGATATTAACTTTCTACGTCTACTGGGTCCGAATACATAATCATTTGAAAAAAATTCGGCCGACAATTCGATTTCAGCCCCCCAGTTGTGAACGCCAATGGATGCAAAAAATAAATTATTTTTAAAATTCGTTCTCTACATTTCTCTATGTGTGTCAATTTTCAGCTTTCTAGCTAGAGTCATAGTTGAAAATTCTTAGTTTTCAGTTCCTGCGCTCCTCCCGTCCCCTATATAACAGCCCCCAAGAATGGTGTACGCCTGGAATCAATACTCATCTACAAAAAAAAATGGCTTTCTATTTTCAAATATTGTATGGGGAGTGGTAGAAGGGGTGACAGCATTGAACTAATTTGTTTCATATCATGTTATGTTTTACACAAAATATAAACTCCAAAAGTGTAATAGACAGTGAGAAAAATAGTGTAGCTATTAGATTTGATAAAATTGTGCAGCTTATATGGGAGGTGGAAGAAGGATGTGGAACCTTCTTAGTGATTTTTTTAGAAATAACTACGAACACTCTATATAAATGGGATTTCTTAAATTTCAGACTAGCAACATTCATACTTTTCAAGAAAATCGACTTTTTGCAAAGTTATGAAACTGATTTTCTTTGTATAGGAGGGGATAGAAGGAGTGAAGCTAATCTGTTAATGTATCTTCGATCTTAATAATAATGCTAATTAAGTACAAAATTTGAGCACGATAAATATTAACTGTACTGAGAAATTGTTGTTTTATTGTATTTCATAAAAAAGTGCAGTTTGTACTGGAAGGGTTGGAAGTAGTGGGGTGATTCGAAATATTTTTATACCATAGATCACATTTATGATGAAAATAATATATTCTAAATTTTAAATTTTAGCTTTTATTGTTTCCAAGAAAATTTGATAATTGTAAATTTTTGCAATAAGCCATTTTGTATGGGAGGGTTAGAAGGGGTGGAACGATTTTGCCCGATCACGAACTTGACCTTAAATACGGCGTGTACAAAGCGTGAACTTTCTAGCTCTACGTGCTCTCAAGCTATAGAGTGCACAGACGTACGTACGGAGATTCGGGTTTGAAATGGCTGTTATAGAAATTTAAAATTTTTGTGCTGCTAGTTTTTGCTGCATCTTCACTGTTGAAATTTCAGGTTTTTTTTTTAAACCTTTAGCATAAATTGACCGTTTAAATGATTTTTTTAAACTATTTTGTCTGAAATCTAAATTCGTAAAAGTTTACAAAAACATTAAAGAGAATTTTAGTTTTTATTTTAAACTTCTTCGTTTATGGCCCAATATGTAGATAGTTTTGGTTTTGAAAAGCGACCAAAAGGTTTATCTAACAACGTATTTTTTTTTTCGAAGAAAACCTAAGCAAATATATAGGCCTAAGCGTTTAAATTTTAGACTACTTTAGACTAAAAAGAGAACAAGAAAATATTTAAAAAAAAAACAATGGGTTTGATTTCATTTAACTAAACGCAATAGATTAAATTTTATAGCCCTTAAACCCATTGGGTCTATAAAGGGAACAAGTCGCAACACGTTCGTAGTTGGAAGCGAAAAATAGCCAAAACGCGCATTAGATCGTTCATTTCATGTCCGACTTTTACTCAAATATGACCTTAACGGGAAAATTTATTCCGATATTTTTTCAAAGTGAAAACGTTCGAAAATATGTGTTTTTACAAAAGTTTACCGCGATTGAAGGATACGAGTTCGACGATTTATTAATGTCTGGTAAGTGAGTAAATTTTTTTGAGTTTAAAAGTTAAATGCGTTTTGTTTTCATGAAAAAACTTCATGGATATTTAGTTTAATTTTTCAATTTGTTTTCATGGTGCGTCGATCAATGAACACTTATGGTACCGATCTTTAACCTGTGACAATGTTTGTTTTTATTCTGTTAATGATAAGACATAATTCCTGAGGTTTTATTCCTGGAGAGTGTTCAACGCAACGCAGAATGTGATAAAAGTGACATTTAAACACAACGATGCGTTCATAATGTCGGTGCGTATCTTCTACGCATTTCGTGTTCAGTACATGTCAGTGCGTCGCATTGTTTTTGCATAGCCTAAATTTCTCAACTTTTTGTTTTACCTCACATATAAAAATCATACTTTCATAAAGAATTCAATCGAATTTCTTATAATATACATTGCACATAAGAATGTTTGTGCATATTCATTTATGCCTGATGGATCTAATATCACTCTAATGTAACATTAACATTAATAGCTATACTATATTATTTATTTTTGTTCGACTCAATAACTACAACTATCAACACGTAAGTTATTTTCATTTTGCATATAATAATTTCAATCTCATTTAGTGAAACAATACACATCACATGTCGAATTCCACCATTTTGAAGACTCTAAAGGAACTGTAATTCCAAACGATATCCAAATATCATTACTGTCTCAATATACAGCTATTGTTGTTGTTTTCAATTGAAATATTTCACAAATTCGTTCGTCTCTCCTCTCATTAAATGTGATGCGGAAATACGGCCGATTCTGTCCATTACAACAAACGTAAGTAACCGACGATAGATTTGACAATTTGCTACTTATTACTGCATTGTATTCACTAGACACTAAAATCGTACATCGAAGCAAACGAAGGGCTTGCCACCTTTCATAATTTTTCAAAAACTCAAACTGATAGAAGGAAGAAGAAATGCATGGTGTTCACTAGAGGCGTTTATGTCACAAGTGATTGAAACAAAGGGCTTATCAATTCTTTCAATGACAGGTAAAATTATGATTTGTATGCTTCCCTTCCAGAATAGTACTAAATTGAAATAACATTTACTTTACAGATTGGCCGATTGCTATTCAAAATTTACTCTGCTTGATAAAGTTATTACCATATCCACCAGGTCAACATACAACGTCTCGCTGTAATTTTGTGCAAACAGCAGAAAAGCTAATTATATTTCATAACACAACACTCCGATTGAAGCACTCCAAATATCAACTAAACAACCTATAATAATAGCAGTTGGCTCTTCAAAAAACTCAATCCAGCAATAAATTATTAATATTGACAACAATGTTATGCCAATACCCAGCCAATGGGATTTCGTACAAGTTTTTGATCTATACATATTTTAAATTTTTTTTGTATTGAATACAGTAATGATTTAAAATTATTTTTACGCTTATTCGAAAAGTATATTTATAATGTTCCGAATGTTATTTCAACGCCAAGAATGGCAGAAGTGTGGTCTAGTCTAACGAACTTTTCAAACAAAGAAAACTTAATTTAGACGTAATTAAAATGTAGATTTTTTACTGTTTTGTGTGTAAGCAAAAGTTTTCTGAAATGAATTTTACGATTTTCCATCTGAAATATAATCATGATCTAAAGAGCTCAAAGAAACTAATACTAATACAAATGTATAATATCTTCAAGTTGTAAGAAATGATTCGCAATATACTGTGGATAAAAAAACATGTCTCAAAGTACCACTTTAACGAATTTTTAGAAACACAAAATGAAAATATAATTATTAATAATGGAATTGCAAACATGGAAGTAATTGAACCTAATGTGAAATACTTAGAAAATGAAAATTTTGATGAATATAATAGTATAAATATGCTTGCTTCTAGCTCCAAAGGACATATGAATGAAAATACATTCAAAATTAATATTAATGAATCTATAAAAAATATATTTCAGATGTTATATTCAAGCTATGTTTCGGCAATGAATATTAATGCATTTTCAAGAAATTAACTATAATTTACTCGAAAATCAAACTTCTATTATGAAGTTAATAAATAAATAACGAATTTTTGTAATCACATTTATTTGAAAATCTATATTCTCGAATATGTTTCTTAAAAAATGTTATGTAATGAAATAAACGATATTTTGAGTTTCTAACGAAATATATTTTAATTGTATCAAGGAAAAGAAAGATTTTTATCTTCATTCGAATTATTGAAGTTGTTAAGAAATTAAGAAGGAAACTTGTAAATTTTACAACAGTTGAATAGATATTTTGATCAATTATGTTTATATCATGTGAGAATTTAATAATTGAAATCAAATGGTAATGTAATCAATAAATTGTTTGTGTGTGTTTCGAAATAAAGGAAAGATTTTCGGATTTTACACTGTTCTGCTTTATTAATCATGACGGTTCGGTATCACTGAAACGTCATGAGTAATAATGCAGAATGGTGTGAAATCCAGAAATCTTATCTTTAATTGGAAACAACTTTTTAAACCATTTGGTTTTAAATATAGGTTTCTCACAGTACTGAAATATAAACTAAGTTGTTTAAAATAACTTCTCTAATGTTTTAAAATTTAAACGTTTCAGTTCAAATTTCAATCTTTGTAGGTTTATAATCCAGTATTTCCATACTACTACGTAAACTTTATTGTTGACAATATAAACCTGTAAGTTTAATACTTAGTCACTGTGGTTTTTATTCGTACATAATACATAAACTATATTAGTTTAAATTTGAAACAGAAATGGCGAAATAGAAATACATAGGCTGTGAAGTTTTAATTTTAATCCGCTTTTCGTTTGGATAAATATACAAACTTTTTCGGTTTGAATAAAAAACCGAAATTTTGAACCGTGTTCATAATATGAAACCAAATAGTTTTGCAATATAATATAATTGATTGATCGTAATCGATTACAATGTCCTTCCGAGAATAATTTCGCAATTCGGCAGTTGTGCACGTTTTCCCATAGTTTTTAAAAAAAGGTATTGCGAATTACGTAGTTTCTTCAAAAGTTATTCGGCATTATTATTATTATTTATTGTAGAAGAAGATGAATCAAAAGGTGCTGTTGTTAGAAGATGTAACGCTGTTATAGGCTCTGAGATTTTGATCAATAGTGAAGTAAGTATATAATAATTACTATTTATATTTGCTTTTAAATATTTTGTTTTTTATTTCTTACTATTAGACCTGAAAAAGTTCCCTCAAAAGCAATTGTGAAGCAAATATTTTGAAGGAGTACGCTGAAACTACCATTTTAATTAATAAATCGTTATGTACTGGATTTTTGAAAATTGTTTTTTTATTTGATAAAATGAAATATATGAATTGAAAATAATACTGTATTGTATTTTACTAGAAACTATAATAGTTTGGAGCTAAAAAACGAATCTAGAGACAGGCAGAGAAACGTGAAGAAAACTAGAATATGTTTAAATATTAACAGTATTAAATTGCAATACAGCGGATGGATGAAAATTTAATTCCAATTCAAAAAATAGATTTCAGTACATTCAATAATAAATGCCATTATGCCAACATATGGATTGAAAACGACGATATTTGTATTTTAAATGGAATGAAAAGTATTCTTGTCAGGATTGAAAGCATTTAATACAAGTAGATTTAAATTCATAAAATTAACTTGCACTGGTTACGAATTTAATAAAAAAGAAATATTGGTTTTCAATATTTTTCTGAGGTGGACTTCTATACAACTCAAAATACATTAATATTTAATCTAAGATTTTCATTCGTGTATGTAATACAATATATTGGTTTTCTCAGTACCTCTTATAAAAAAACCTAACAAATTCTTAAAATCACAAAAATCTCTTTTCCATTTAGAGTACACACCTACCACATTATTTGGATTTACCTACGATATTAGTGCTGGTGTGGTATTTGCATGAGAGTTGGGAAGATTTCAACAAACATTTCAAAAAAAATATTCTTATCATATCATCATACTCTGCATCAAGTTTTAAATAAGCCGTTCAAAGGGAAATTGTAGTCTTAAAAAAAATGAGAAATGCATAAAATGTGGTGAAAAAAGACGAAAATTCATCAAAGGTTCATTGTAATAATTATTTTGAGCAAAGTCTGGCGAAATTTCATATTTTTCCATGACTCTTCAATATATTATAAACAGATACAATGCGTTAACAACTCATCGATTTCTTTATTTAAAATTACATTTACTAGGCTAGACTAATTGCATTAAAATGGAATAAGACAGGTAAATGCTCTACAAGTGATTTTTTTTTCACCGATAAATTCTTTAAAAAATATTGGGTTGTTTTGCTAAAATATTGTTTAACATATACTTGAAAACATAACAAAGTACTTGACCTCATAACTGCCCGACCATAGTGAACATTTTTATCTAATTGCTCTGTTTTGAACGTTACAGCTACACATGAAGGCTTAGAATAAAATGCTGTCAGAATGTTTAGTTCTTTAATAGATTTATATGTACGAAGGTTGGGGGAAAAAAACCCCCCATAGCAAAATGACATCAAAGTCGCCATTTAGTCTTTGTGTAGCATAAGTACAACAAAACTAATGGCGTTGGCGTTCATTAGATCGACGTATACATAAGAATAGGCTCCGTCAGACTATGGCGAAAATGTGTTTAGTTTGATTGAATAGAACATTGACAGAGGTTGATGATCGCTTTAGATAATTTCATCTTTAGATATTATAGATCTATGCCTACATCTTACATAATAGGTTCGCTGATATATTCTCGAATACCATTACAATTATTTTTTTGATTACCTTTTCGACTCGACGAATAAACTACTACTGTTGAAGAACTTCTCCAACATATCCGACTTGTTGACATTTTTCTGAATAGGCAACTGATGAAATTGACTGCTTAAGGGTACTTACTGCCCACGATAATAGTTAATATTATAAAATTTAGTTTCTCAAAAAATTTACAAAAAAAAACTAGATACACGAAAATAGTCAAGTAACGCCTTAAATAGTTCTAATCCGCCGTTCTTTGAAAGTATCTACTTCGAATAAGCTCGCCTGGCCGACGGTGACTATGGAGATTTTTTATGAACTCTTTTGAGGATGATATTCGTAAATACGCAATTAATGGGCTCCTTAATGAGCATTGTTGCAAACGTGACAAGTGCCGAAAACAAGTTCTAACGGTAATCGGCTTCTCAACTTTTAATTTGTTAGTTTATTGATTTTGAAGTTGTTTTGAATTGCAAGTTGCTCGTAAGTAAAGAAATAACATTTCCAAAGAGTAAATCTTAAAGTGATTAGAAGAAATATGTTAGGACGATTAAGTTATAGTTGTAAATGTGTAGTCATAATGAATTTTACATTATTATTCAAATAATAAAGTATTGTGATCGACACAGAAAGAAAAAAAAAATAAACTGCCAACAAGTCGGGCAACATTTTATTATTTTTGGGACAAGTTAAAGATGGATGGAAAGTCAATATGCACGTTAAAGCGGTTAGGGAAGACTAATTGGAACCCCCTTTCACAAGTGGAACCCCCTTTAGGGCAGGGATGATGCCAATTCAACACTTAGTTGCGAATACGAGTACATGTAATCAATATTTCATTCGTTTATGCAAGTTTGGGTTTTTATGAGGGAGTGGGAGGAGTAATATTAAGGGTGGGTGAATGTCAATAATTTTTCAATTGATTGCTTCAATTATGTCCAATATTTTCTGCATAGAATGTCAGTTTCATAGACGAAGTAGCATAGAATTTTCATAAGATTTGGTGCATTTTACATTCACAAAGCCAATCATTTGTATGGGAGTGGGTAGAGGAGGTAAGGGAAATGTAAAATTTGTGATGCATTTCTTTTGTAAAGTGCTCGTACAAAATTTCAAGTTCGTAGCTTTTAATTTGTTGGTTAGCAGTCGAAATCATACTTTTGTAGGAGAGTGGGTAGAAGGGCAAATGCGATCTCAAAACGTTTGACGCAGTTCTGTTTCAACTATTTTCAAAAGTAGTGTGCAAAATTTCAAATTGATAGCTTTTAATTTTTAGGTGATAATTGATTTTTTAAAAATGGTCGAAAAAATAATTTTGTATGGGAGGGGGTAGAAGTTTTAAAGGTATTCAACCAGTTAATAATTCATTCTTTTATGGATTTTTTTCAAATGCATTTTGCAAATTTTCAAGTTTCTATCTTAAAATTTCATTCAAAAATTTTCAGCTTATGTGTTTTTTCATTGCACATGAAACACCTAGTGCACGTTAGACCAGGGGGTCGGTGCATAACAATTGCAGAATTTTATTATTTTTCCTGTATATATAATAAATAGATGTATTGACCTGCAAAATTTAAACTATGTATCTTTTACCAGAAACCTAAAAAAATTACTCAAAATTTTCAACACATTTGCTTTCCACCTCCCTCCCTTTACACTCTCCAACTTTAATTTTTTACCAAAATTAAAAATTATATAGCTCTACAGTCTGACAATTTTTGATTTGATATCTGTACTCAGTTTTGAGATATAATGGTTTGAAATTTTGGAAAGTTCAATGCTCCCCATTTTCCCCCACTACTAGTTTGGCCAAATGGTATTTTTTTTTCATATTTCACATTTCTAGTTTAGCTTAATATAAGTACCAAGTTTCAATTACATAACTCTACAAAAACCCGAGATATTGATTTTTATGTGTTTTTCTTTGCACCCCCCCCCCCCCCGTGACCCTCCCCCTTACAATAATTAGCCTCTATGTAAGCTGATTCCAGTGAAATTGTATGCCACCTTGATGGTCTAAATATATAAATTTTTTATGCTAGTAATTTCTAAGATATAATCATTTGAAAAAAAAAATTCGGTCGACAATTGGTTCTTAGCCCCCCGTTTTGCACCCCAATGGATAACAAAATTAAATTAATTTTAAAAGTTGTCCCACAAACTCTTTTATATCTATATCGATTTTTGCCTTCCTAGTTGTAACCATCTTTGAGATATTTGAATTCTTGGTTTTCGATTTAAGTGCTCCCCCCGCCTCCCCTGAAACTTTATACCTCCCTAAATGGGTGTCCGCCTGAGATCCGCAACTATCTACAATCCCTCCAAAAATTAACTTTCTCTCTTGAAGGGCTTGGGAGTTTGGGAGCGTACACACCGGCGTACGGCGGACGTCGTACAGACGGATTTTTTTTTTTCATTTTTAGGCTATTTTAGTCATGAAACGCTATAAAACAAAATTTCAGAGTAGCAAATTTTTTTTTTTTTTTTCAAGTCGATCACAATACTTTATTATTAAAATAATAAAGTAAAATTGCTACACTGAAATTTTATTTTTTCATGTTTCATGACTAAAGTGCAACAAAAACATAACAGGGCTACGATTGCGCGTAAAGCGCAATCTTACGGTACTCTAGATGAAATAGAATTTTTTGTGATCCCAAGAAATTTTGTATGAGGAGTGTTAGAAGGGGTGACAGCATTGAACTATTTTTTTCCCCATCATGCTAAAGTAGCTATAAAAATGTTTTATACAAAATGCTTACACCAAAAATTGAATAGGAGCTACGAAAATTAGTGTGTTAGATTTAGTGAAAATGAGCAGTTTGTATGGGAGGTGGTAGAAAGAGTGGGGGGATTTTAGTGATTTTTTCAGAAATAACTAAGAATATCATAAAATTGACATTTCTTAAATTTGAGACTGGTAGCATTCATACTTTTGAAGAAAATAGATTTTTTGTGAAGTTGTGAAACTGTGTCATATTGTATGAGAGGGGGTAGAAGCAGTAAAGCTAATCAACAATTTTTTTTCTGATCTTAGTGATAATGCTAAATAAGTATTTATTACGAAATATGAGCTCGATAAATGTTATATGTTCTGAGAAAATCGGCTTAGAGCATTTCATGAAAAAGTGCAGTTTGTATGGGAGGGGTTGGAAGGAGAGAGAGGACGCAAATAATTTTTACACAGTATTTTGAAATTATTATAAAAGTAATATATCCCGAAATTCAGACTAAAAACTTTTATACTTTTCGAGCAAATCTATTTATAGTCGAATTGCGAAATTGTGTCATTTTGTATGGGAGGGGGTAGAAGGGGTGAAGCTAATCGTCTAATTATACTCTAGATGAAATCTGAGAGTATTATAAGTTTCCTCTGAAGTTTGTAACGCCAAGAAATAAGGCTCGGAGAAAAAAATGAATGATACAGAAGTTCATATCATCACTCAAAAATCTCAAAACCGAATGTCCGTCCGTCCGTCCGTCTGTGCGCGCTCTAGCTTGAGAATGCGTTGAGCTAGATAGTTCAAATTTTGTACACGTCGTTTTTGACAAAAAAGTAAGGTCAAGTTCGTGAACGGGCCAAATCACTCCACCCCTTCTACCCCCTCCCATACAAAATGACACAATTGCACAATTTGACAATAAACGGATTTGCACGAAAAGTATAAAAGCTATTTTCCTGAAATTTGGAATATGTTAGTTTTATGATAATATCAATCTACCCTATAAAAATTATGCGTGTCCTCTCTCTCCTTCTACCACCTCCCACACAAACTGTACTTGTCATGAAATACTCTAAGCCAATTTACTCAGTGCGTATAAAATTTAGCGGGCTCAAATTGTGCACCAAATATTTATTTAAAATTGTTAGTAAGCCCAAAAAAATTTAGACGATTAGCTTCACCCCTTCTACCCCCTCCCATACAAAATGACACAATTTCGCAATTTGACAATAAATGGATTTACTCGAATAGTATAAAAGCTATTAGTCTGAATTTTGGGATGTATTACTTTCATAATGATTTTAATCTACAGTATAAAAATTATTGGCGTCCTCCCTCTCCTTCCACCCCCTCCCATACAAACTACACTTTTTCATGAAATGCTCTAAGACGATTTTCTCAGAACATATAACATTTATTGAGCTCATATTTTGTAACAAATACTTAATTAGTATTAACATTAAGATCAGAAAAAAATATTTGTTTAGCTTCACTGCTTCTACCCCCTCCCATACAATATGACCCAGTTTCACAACTTCACAAAAAATCGATTTTCTCAAAAAGTATGAATGGCACTAGTCTGAAATTTCAGGGATATCAATTTTATAGTATTTATAGTTATTACTGAAAAAATCACTAAGACCCCTCCACTCTTTCTACCACCTCCCATACAAACTGCACATTTTCACTAAATCTAACTCACTAATTTTTTCAGTTCCTATTCGATTTTTGGAGTAAGCAATTCTCATATAACATTTTTATAGCTCCTTTAGCATGATGGGGAAAAAATTAGTTCAATGCTATCATCCTTTCTAACACTTCCCATGCAAAATTTCTTGGGATCACAAAAAATTCTATTTCATCTAGAGTATCGTAAGATTGCCCTTTACACGCAATCGTAGCCCTGTTATGTTTTTTTTTAGCCTTACTAACAATTTTAAATAAATATTTAGTGCACAGTTTCAGCTCGCTAAATTTTATACGCACTGACTAAATTGGCTTAGAGTAATTCATGACAAGTACAGTTTGTATGGGAGGTGGTAGAAGGAGGGGGAGGACACGCATAATTTTTATACGGTAGATTTACATTATCATAAAAGTAATATATTCCAAATTTCAGGCCAATAGCTTTTATACTTTTCGAGCAGATCCGTTTATTGTCAAATCGCGCATTTGTGTCATTTTGTATGGGAGGGGGTAGAAGGGGTGGAGCGATTTGGCCCATTGACGAACTTGACCTTACTTTTTTGTCAAAAACGACGTGTACGCAATTTGAGCTTTCTAGCTCAACGCGTTCTCAAGCTAGAGCGCGCACAGACGGACGGACGGACGGACGGACATCCGGTTTTGAGATTTTTGAGTGATAATATTAATTTCTGTATTCATCATTTTTTTCTCCGAGCCTTATTTCTTGGCGTTACAAACTTTAGAGCAAACTTATAATACTCTCAGATTTCATCTAGAGTATAAAAATCCGTCTGTCCGTAAGCCGTCCGCCGTACATGTACACCCCATATCTCCGAAACCCTTACAGATAGAGAATTTATTTTTGGGTGGATTGTAGATTGGGTGCAAAACTTTCATCACTTAAGATTTTGTGAGTATGGGCGGATGGGGGAGGCGGGCGAAGGGTTAAGGTCGAAAACTGCGATTGCTACTATCGATAACAGATACAAGGCTGAAACTTTACATTCGGGTACATTGAATTATGTATGAAGAAGTGAAAATGAATTAATTTTTTTATCCAGTGGGGTAAAAAAAAGGGCGGCTAAAAAATGTTCGGCCAACTTTTTTTCAAATGACCATTTCTTCTAAATTACTTAACGAAAAAAGTTCATTTTATACGACCAAAGGTGACTCAAAGGTTAACCATAATCAACTTAAAGGGAGACAAATATTTTCAAGGGTCAGGCGCGGTGCAACGAAAAATACTTAAATATTTATACCTCGACTATCTCACAAGCTATTTAATTAAAACATAGAACATTTATTAAGCTATACCACCGAAATATGAAACAAATATAATATTCGGGCATAATTCTAGTGGGGGGAAATAGAAAACATTTTAGAAATGACGCTCTTTTCAAAATTTCAAACCGGTATATCTCAAAATCCAATACAGATATTAGGTTCAAATTTTATCAGATTGTAGAACTATATGGCTTACAATTTTAATAAAATTTGTAATTTGTGGAGTGTAAGGGGAGGGAGGTGGTTAGCCAAAAATCGAATATTTTGAGTCATTATTTAGGGCTGTGGTCAATGATACAAAGTTCAAATTTTTCACCTGCATACACCCATTTGATATACATAAGGAAAAAATAATAATTTGAATTATAATTGTTGCCCACCAAAGGGTGGCCGTAGCCCGCACTAGGTGTTTCATGTGAAATTAAAAAAATCACATAGTTGAAATTTTAAGCTACAAACCTTAAAATTTCTACCCCCTGCCATACAAAAGTATTTTTTCAACCAAATTTAAGAAATCACCAAACCACTAACTTGAAATCTTGTACCAAAACTTTTTAAAATATTTAAAACAAAGTTGCATTAAAAGTTTTAAAATCCCCATTGCCCTTCTACCCCCTTCCATACGAAAGTATGATTTCGACCAATTTCAATAAATTTACTAATAACCAACAAATTAAAACCATGAACTTCAAATTTTGTGTCTTTCAAGAGAAACTTAATAAAACTGCCCCATACATTTTTCGACTCCATGACCTAGCCGGACGACTCCACCAACATCAGGGCTGTCCGGGAGGAAAATATTTCCCGAAATAATAACGGAATATTTCCCCCACGAAAAAGCGGAAATTACCACCTTCATCGATGCTCAAAACGATGGTTCGTGTGCCTCAAATTGGAAAGTCCTCTGTAGGAGGAAAGAGAGTACAAGCACAATTATAACCTTTTCCATCGACGAACAATCGATGGAGGGGCTTTAACAGAAGGAGCACCGAGTCTGTCTCGAATTCTTGAGTGTGACTCTACACCCTAACGCCAAAGAGGTTAGAACCGGCAAGCCGCAATCAACCAAAGATGGCCAAAAGTTTGAATATCCTAAAAGTTATTCAGGCGAATCTCCATTGTGCAGCAGCGGCCATGGACGTACTGACGTGGAAATTTCCAAAGGCGGAATTCCATGTTGCCCTCTTACAAGAACCAAGGGCTACGCAGGGTAAAATGATTGGAATTCTACAAAAAATAGGTAAGTTGATTTTTGATAAAAGAAGCGACGGGCCAAGAGCTGCACTTCTTGAATCATCTGAAATTAAATATCTAAACATTCCTCTTTTCATTAGAACAGATTTAATAGCGGTCCTAATGAAAATTCCAACAGCTGGAGGGGTCCAAGAGGTGATATTCGTCTCAGCATTCTTTCCTGGTGAGGAGATATATGCTCCACCTCAAGGCGTCAGGGAGCTAATGGCATATAGTAAAATCCACAACATACCAGTCATCCTGGGCTGCGGCGCTAATGCACACCACACAATTTGGGGAAGTAGTAATATTAACAAAAGAGGTGAGTCACTTTTAGATTTTCTTACTACTAACAATCTTGACATAATAAATAAAAGTAGCACCCCAACATTCATGAATAGTGTCAGACAGGAAGTACTTGATCTTGCCGCGGCACTGTTTTAAAATGAAGACTTCACTTAGATATATAAGCCACTATAGAAACCCAACTCATACCGAATGGGGTCTTTGCCAGGCAATCCCTGAGTACGAAGTAGGTAGCACAGAAGAATCAATATACAGCCCAGACTGCACTGATCATATTGCGACCAAACTCGTTGATAATGTCATATATGCCTACGGACAAAGCTGTCCCGCCCAACACAAGAAAAGGGCAAAACAAGCATCTTGGTGAAATGCGGAACTAGCGGCAAAACGCAAAGAAACTAGGAAATTGTTCAGTAGAGCGAAAACCTTTGGTAACTGGGACGAATACAAAAACTCCCTTACTGAAAACAATAAACATCTAAAGAAATCAAAAAGAGAGTCATGAAGACGATTTTGTGAAGAGATAGATGATCTCCCAACGGCCTCGAGACTCCAAAAGACACCCCGACCGATATCGGTCTTTTGGAGAAATGAATGAATCCTTAACAAAAAGCAGCATGGAAACACTTGAAGTGTTACTAGTAACACACTTCCCAGGCTGCAAACTTGTTAATAATAGTGAAGAGTCAGAAGAAGATGAAAGGATGTGTCGTCAAACTCCATTCATCAATAGTATTGCTAGTAAAATCTTCACTCCGGAAAAGATAAGATGGGCGATCAACACCTTTAAGCTCTATAAATCAGCCGGAGTAGGAAAAATCTTTCCTGCCTTACTGCTGAAAGAGTTAGAGATCTCAACGCCAACAATGATAAAGATCTTTAAAGCAAGTTTTACATGGAGATATATCCCAATTATTTGGAGGAAAGCAAGGGTGGTCTTTGTACCAAAGGCAGGGAATCGTCCCACTGATTAGCAGCTTTCGTCAAGACGATGGAAAAACTAGTGGACCTTCACATAAGAACAGAATAGCAAAGTTTGTCTTAATAAGAATCAACATGCCTACTAGAAAGACAAATCAACAGAGTCATCCCTTCACGGTCTAGTTAGACAAATAGAAATGGCTAAAGACTACAAAGAAATTGCCCTTTGTGCATTCCCAGATTTTGCAGGAGCTTTCGACAATACTCCACATGATGGCATATTAGGCAGCTAGGAAAAAAGGACTTCAGTCCGCCACGATTAAATGGATATATACCATGCTAAGGAGCCGATTGACAACCGCGGATCTAGGTGATAGCACATTGACTGCACAGACCTGTAGGGGCTGTCCGCATCTCCACTTCTTTGGTCAATTGTAGTAGATGAGCTCCTGGATCGTCGAACAGAACAAGGATACGAGGCAATAGGATATGCCGATGACCTCGCCATTATCATTTGGGGCAAATATGATGTAACTTTGTCGGAAAGGTTACAATCTGCCTTGGAAGTGATAATGAACTGGTGTCTAAGAACTTGAACATCAGCCCAAGTAGGTCTGAGATAGTACCATTTTCGAATAGAAGGAAAATTTGCATAACACCTCCTTCTATTAGTGGAACGTCAATACCCTTTTCAGATGAGGTCAAATATTTAGATTTGATACTTTATAACAAACTCAACTGGAACAAACATGTAGAATGAATGGACTCACGCCAAGGTATTAAAGCCGTTTTGGGCCTGCAAAAGCCTATTTGGCAGAAGATGGGGATTACAGCCCAAGATGATCTACTGGTGCTACAGAACAATCATCCTTTCAAGAGATACGGATCAACAGTCTGGTGGACTAAAATGTTACAACAAAAAGCACAGCTTAAATTACAAAAAATTCAAATACTAACCTGTCTTAGTATCACAGGTGCTAGGAAAGCCTGCCCTACTGCGGTAATGGAACAATTCCTAAACATCCCTCCGATAAATCTCGAAATAATAAACGAGGCAATTAAAGGGGTGATAAGCATACAGAGGGACAACCATTACAAATCGGGAGATTTTGGAGGTCACCTCCAAATTCTACAATATCAGAGAATTAAGGCCCTAACCCCATTCAAAGTAATAATCAGAGAACGCAGGGAATGGCAATCCATGCGGGATCAACCATCTGGTACACAGATGGCTCGCGCCCTTCGGAGGGGACTGGAGATGGAGTCACAGGTACTAACTTCTCGGTTTCAAAACCTCTTGATAAACTATGTATCCAGGAGAATATTAGGAGAGCTCATCGCAACAAATCTATTTATATCTTATCGGATAGTTAGGCAGTTCTCAGAACTCTTGGATCGAACAAATACGGATCGAGGCTTGTTTGGGACTGCCTTCAAAACCTAATCATCCTGGGAAGAAGGATCAAACTAACATTAATGTGGGTCCAAGGATATAGGGGTTGTGGGAAAAAAATTACGCAGAAACAAATTTTATTGGACCAGCGGCATTCTGTGGAAAACCAAAAGGACATTTTAACCTTATACTTAGAGAGTAGATTGAATATGAGAGCATAGAATCTACCGGAATAGACTTTCAGGCTTATCAATCTCAAAGAAATTTATCCTACTATAAAAAAAATAAAGAGGAGGATATTCTAAAATTCAGCAAGAGTGGCATTAGTACTATAATCGGTCTATTGACGGGGCTCAGTGGAGAAAACCACCATCTCAAAGATATGGGTCTAGCTGAAACCGAAATCTGCCGCCTCTGTCTCAAACACTCAGAAACGACATAGCATGTCCTATGTCACTGCGAGGCAGTAGCAAGGAAAAGGCACAATCTTCTAGGAAAAGGTTTCCTTAAAACTGATGGACTAGCCGACATGGCTCCTTTAAATATTTTTAGATTAGACAAAGCTTTTAAGTATGGTAGGGTAAAGGGGCAATAAACGCACAATAGACCTAAAAGGTCGCGGTGCCCTCAAGTTTTCCTCTATAAAATAATAAATAACCGGGTTGATGTCAACGAAACTCTCCTTAATATGAGTGAATACTAGTTTCGGCGATGGAAGGAATACTTCAATGATATTTTAAACATTTTGCCAGAGGAAAATATTCCAGAAACAGAACAATTGGCCATCCAACAGCAACAATTCTCTTTTGTTGTCTGCTCCGCAGATAAGAAAGAAATAGTTTCCGCCATTTGGTCAATGGCAGGAAGGAAAGGTATATACGGACTACCAACTGAACTCCTCCCGAAAATAACAGCCGAAATTCTCCTTTCACTCTTTACTGAGGTGTGGAATGAAGGAAGATATCCGGCTGAACGGAAGGAAAATGAAAATGAAAATGAAAATCGCGACAAACACCTTCGGAATTGTGGCAATTATCGCGGCATATGTATGTCTACTTATTGCTGTAATAAAAATAATGGCTAATGTAATTCTCAATGGGATGAGTGATATCGTAGGAGCACTCTCGAAGCTTGTCAGGCTGGATTTAGAATCATTTTATTTTGCACAAAATGGTTTCTATCAAAAAAACTTTAAACGTTTTCTGTTGGTCATTCAAATCCAAATAATTCTTATTAAACTAACCGAGGTCTTAGCGCAAATGACTGTCTGGGACTTCCCCATATTGCAGTATATACGTATATACATATTTTTTCATATTCACCTTCTCTCCATCATTAATCGCCATTTATCTCAATTTCTTATTGCAATTTCAACCTTTATTCTTGCATTCGCAGGTCTTAAATCTTATCAGAACAAAATTCATAAGAAATTCAAAGTGTTTTCAGGTTACTTAAAGGACTAACAAAAATTGAAAGTGTCATAACAACAGCAGCGAAGAGCAATTTTCCAAGAGATGATGGATCGCTTTTTTCGATCATCAATTTGTGATCATTTTCGGGACATGGTTGGCTTAAAATTTTAAGAAATCCGACCGCCGATTATAACGAGTTTTTCTTAATTGTAGCCCGAGGAAGTTTTAAAAGGTTTCGATTTTAAGACGGTTCAATGATGAATGATTTTTTGATACGCAAAACATGATTTTGACGGATGATTATTTGTTGTCGAAATGGGTAAGCATTCAGAAACTTTATTAATGTCGATATTTGTTATTATTTTATATAATGGATCTTTTATCGTTCAAAGTTCATGATTTATTTGTATAAGCGCACTAGCTATGTTATCAGATTTCTGTGTAGGACATATGGGAAGCGATATACATCATACGCTAGAATAAATCTGAGAGTATAATAATTTTGATCGAAAATTTGTAATGCTACGAAATAAAAATCGTTACAAGTACAAGAATGTTGCTCGAAAAGCTCAAACTCGAGTGATCGTCGTGATAATAATCCTAATTCGCCCTCTTCCTTCATTAACAAATCTCAAATTTCAGAAATGCCATAGAATCTATTAAAAGTAACCACCATCAGAATTCCTTGTATGCTTTCTGATAAAATTCTGCCGAGTAGTGTTTTCTGTAGAACTTCCGATGAGTTTCATTAATGGCGCGACAGCCCAAATCGGTACCTGGCCTCCTGAAGTCGTCGCCTCCAATCGTCTCAATCCAAAGACCGCGTCCTCCAGCTGCTAATTATACTATAGTTGGAATCTAAGAAATAAGGCTCGGAGAAAAAAATGAATGATACAGAAGTTAATATTATCACTCAATATTCTCAAAACCGGATGTCCGGTAAGGTCGTAAGTAAGGTCGAGTTCGTGAACGGGCCAAATTGCTCCACCCCTTCTATCCCCTCCCATACAAATTAAGACTCAATTTGACAATAAACGGTATTGGTCGCAAAGTATAAAAGCTATTGGTTTAAAATTGGGAATTTATTACTACTATAATGATTGCAATCTACGTTACAAAAATTATGAGTGTCCTCCCCTCCTTCCACCACCTCTCATACAAAATGTACTTTTTCATGAAATACTCTAAACCAATTTACTCAGTGCGTATAAAATTTAGCGGGCTGAAATTGTACACCAAATATTTATTTAAAATTGTTAGTAAGGCCGAAAAAAATTAGACGATTAGCTTCACCCCTTCTACTGCCTCCCATACAAAATGACACAATTTCGCAATTCGACAATAAATGAATTTGTTCGAAAAGTATAAAAGCTATTAGTCTAAATTTTGGAATATATTACTTTCATAATGATTTCAATCTACAGTATAAAAATTATTTGCGTTCTCCCTCTCCTTCCATCCCTCCCATACAAACTATACTTTTTCATGAAATGCTCTAAGCCGATTTTCTCAGAACATATAACATTTCTCGAGCTCCCATTTTGCAATAAATACTTAATTAGCATTGTCACTAAGATCAGAAAAGAATAATTGATTAGCTTCACTGCTTGTACCCCCTCCCATGCAATATGACACAGTTTCACAACTTCACAAAAAGCTATTTTTTTGAAAAGTACGAATGTTACTAGTCTACAATTTAATAGATCTCAATTTTATGATATTCTTAGTTATTTCTGAAAAAATCACTAAAATCCCCCCACTCTTTCGACCACCTCCCATACAAACTGCACATTTTCACTAAATCTAACACACTAATTTTCTCATATTTCTATAGCTACTTTAGCATGATGGGAAAAAATTAGTTTTAACACTCCCAATACAAAATTTCTTGGGATCACAAAAATTCTATTTCATCTAGAGTATCGTAAGATTGCCCTTTACGCGCAATCGTAGCCCTGTTATGTTTTTATACTCTAGATGGAATCTGAGAGTATTATAAGTTTGCTCTAAAGTTTGTAACGCCAAGAAATACGGCTCGGAGAAAAAAATGAATGATACAGAAGTTAATATTATCACTCAAAAATCTCAAAACCGGATGTCCGTCCGTCTGTCCGTCCGTCCGTCCGTCCGTCCGTCCGTCCGTCCGTCCGTCCGTCCGTCTGTGCGCGCTCTAGCTTGAGAACGCGTTGAGCTAGATAGTTCAAATTTTGTACACGTCGTTTTTGACAAAAAAGTAAGGTCAAGTTCGTGAACGGGCCAAATCGCTCCACCCCTTCTACCCCCTCCCATACAAAATGACACAATTGCGCAATTTGACAATTAACGGATTTGCTCGAAAAGTATGGAAGCTATTGATCTGAAATTTGGAATATGTTATTTTTATGATAATATCAATCTACCATATAAAAATTATGCGTGTCCTCCCCTTCCTTCTACCACCTCCCATACAAACTGTTCTTGTCATGAATTACTTTAAGCTAATTTACTGAGTGCGTATAAAATTTAGCAGGCTGAAATTGTGCATCAAATATTAATTTAACATTTTTAGTAAGACTAAAAAAAATTAGACGATTAGCTTCACCCCTTCTACCCCCTCCCATACAAAATGACACAATTTCGCAATTTGACAATAAATGGATTCACTCGAAAAGTATAAGAGCTATTAGTCTGAATTTTGGGATGTATTACTTTTATAATGATATAAATCTACAGTAGAAAAAATATCTACGTCCTCCCTCTCCTTCCACCCCCTCCCATATAAACTACACTTTTTCATGAAATGCTCTACGACAATTTTCTCAGAACATATAATATTTATCGAGCTCATATTTTGTAATAAATACTTAATTAGTATTAGCACTAAGATCAGAAAAAAATATTTGATTAGCTTCACTGCTTCTACCCCCTCCCATACAATATGACACAGTTTCACAACTTCACAAAAAATCTATTTTCTTGAAAAGTATGAATGTTACTGGTCTAAAATTTAAGGGATGTCAATTTTATGATATTCTTAGTTATTTCTAAAAAATTCACTAAAATCCCCCCACTCTTTCTACCACCTCCCATACAAACCGCACATTTTCACTAAATCTAACACACTAATTTTCTCAGCTCCTATTCAATTTTTGGAGTAAGCATTTTGTATGATTGATTTGACAAAAAATTATATTTCATCTAGAGTATCGTAAGATTGCGTTTTACGCGCAATCGTAGCCCTGTTATGTTTTAAGATGGCTTTGCTAACTTCATCAACCGAGCTCTCATTTTTCTCATAATTTAGGCTATAACAATGAAGATTTTGTTGGTGCTGCCCATTTCATAAAAGTTTTTTCGTGCTAGAATGAAAAAGAAAAGTAATTTTCTGAGAGCTCTGACTTTTATGAAATCTGTGAAGAGTAATTTAAATGCCCAGCTATGAAAGATGACTTGCAAACGATAACATAACAGGACTAAGGATCGTTTTTCTTCTTTTGTAGCCTTCCTTGCAAAATTTTATTGCCTATTGGCTACGCAATTCAACTTTTTAAAAATATGGCAGATGAGTGCGTTGCTCTTCGTAATTAGTAAAGTGCTATGTGTAACCAATCTACTAGCGATGAAGACGAGCTAAATTAGGAATTAGTTATATCATAATTAGGACCGCTGTGTGTCAATGGTATAAGATAGATATTGACATTTAAAAGCCGAAAGTGGCTGTGGATCGCTCAAACTTTGAGGAAGCCATAGCAAAATATCTTCAAACAAGCTCTGAAAGTCCTTGGGAACACGGCACCGTGGGGATGGTCGACCGCGTAGCTTATGGAAATGAGCAGTCACTGTTTAGTGAAATTACTGCATTTGACGCCCCAGACTGTGATATTAATTTTAAGAATTTTCAATACTTGACAAAATTTTCCTCTACTACACTAGAGGTGAAGGATCTCTTTATTGATGAGCCCACTATATCGAAGTTCATCTCATCTCTGAGAGTGTCAATAGCGGCCCAGATGGTATATTGTGCTTAAAAGGTGCTCCTCTGCACTTTTATCTCCACTGAGCTCCTTATTTAACGCATCTCTTCGTTGGGTGGTTTTCCCTAGTTTATGGAAATACTCAACAATAACTCCTCTGTTCAAGAAAGGCAAAAGGAATGACGTATGTAATTACTGACCTACAGCTAAGCTGTCTAGTGTTCCAAAATTATTTGAGACAATTGTCTGTAACGTAATGTACTTTCATTGCAAATCAATAATTAGCCCAACCCATCACGGATTCACCAAAAGTAGATCCACAACAACAAACCTGCAGGAATTTTCAAATTTTGTGATTCCAGCGATTGAAGCAGGCAAACAAGTTGACTGTAGGTATATATACAGAATTTAGTAAGGCCTTTGATTAAAATAATCACAACTTACTAATGTACAAGCTTTGCTCACTTGGATTTCCTGCTATTTTTACTACGTGGATCAATTCCTATCTTTCTAATCGAACCCAACGAGAACAATTCCGAGATGCTGTCTCATCGATTATACCAAACACTTCTGGTGTACCTCAGGGTAGCCATTTTGGTCCACTTCTGTTTATTTTATTTATTAATGACGTGAATTCGTTCATCTCCAACTCAAATATTCTCTTGTATGCTGACGATGCAAAAATATTTCGTACTATTACCTGTACGAATGGTTATCTACTTTTGCAAAATTACTTAAGGCTATTTTTTCACTGGTGTATGCCTTTGAATGTTGGAAAGTGCACCATGGCATTTTTCTCCAGGAAAAATAATCCATTCGAATTTATCTATGTTTTAGAGGGAATTGCTTTACAGAAATTAAGCAAAGTACGCGATTTAGGTGTACTGTTCAATGATAAATTTACCTTCGACGACCATGTCGATTGTATAGTTATCAAGGCTAACTCCATTTGAGGCTTTGTAAAACGATGGTGTAAGAACTTTAACGACCCTTACATTACAAAGACACTTTATTGTGCTTTTGTTCGTTCAATTCTTGAATATGCCTGCCCTGTTTGGACTCCGTACTATGATATTCAATAGGATAGAGTCTGTGCAGCGAATATTTTTAAGATTTGCTCTGAAGGGTCTTGCCTGGTCTGATCCGATATCTCTTCCTTCTTATTAAGAACGACTTCAACTCCTGTCGTCCTTTTCAATAGATTATTTTAAATTCCAGAACTTTCGCAACTTTAGTCAGAAGTTCAGTTTGAGCTTCGAAGAAGTCTGTAGATAGATATACGCGCCTTCTAGTTTTCTCTCTCTATTTATACTTTAGATGAAATCTGAGAGTAGTTATAAGTTTGCCTTAAAGTTTGTAACGCTAAGAAATAAGGCTTCGAGAAAAAAAAATATGAGTGATACAGGAGTTCATGTAATCACTCAAAACTCTCAAAACCCGATGCCCGTCCGTTCGTCCATGTCCTCTCTAGCTTGAGAACGAATTGAGCTTAAAAGTTCAAATTTCAAGTTCGTTAACAGGCCAAATCGCTCAACCCCTTCCAACCCCTCCCATAAAAAATTAAACAATTTGGCAATAAACGGATTAGCTCGAAAAGTATTAATGCTATTGATCTAAAACTTGAAATATAATATTTCTGACGATTTTAATCTACTGTATGAAAATTATTTGAGTCCATCACTTCCTTCCACCATCTCCCATACAAACTGCATTTTTTCATGAAATGCTCTAAACTAATTTACTCAGTGCGTTTAAAATTTATCAAGCTGAAATTGTGCACTAAATATTTATTCAGAATTATTAGTAAGACCAAAAAAAATTGGAAGATTAGCTTTACTCTTTCTACCCCCTCCCAGACAATCTGACAAAATATGACAACTTTACAAATAAACTGCCAACAAGTCGGGCGAAACTTTATTATTCTTGGGACAAGTTGCGGATGTGTAGAAAGTCAATATGCAGGTTAGAGTGGTTAGGGAAGGCTAAGTGAAAGGGAGTTCTTGGGCAGGGCTGTTGTCAATTTAACAATATTTCATTCATTTCTGCAAGTTTGGGTTTTTATGAGGGGAGGAGGAGGGGTAAGGGTGGGTGGATGTTAATAGCTTTTTAATTAATTGCTTGAATTGCGTCCAATATCCTCTGTATAGAATGTGTTTCATAGACGAAGTTGCATAGAATTTTCATAGGATTCGGTGCATTTTACATTCACGAAACCAAACATTTGTATGGGAAGGAGTAGAGGAGGTAAGGGAATCGTAAAATTTGTGACGCAATTTTATTCCCTTTCTCTTGTAGTGTGCTTGTACAAAATTTCAAGTTCGTAGCTTTTAATTTGATGGTTATTAGTTGATTCAATGAAATAGGTAGAAATGATACTTTTGTATGGGAGGGGGTAGAAGGGCAAGCGCGATTTCAAAACTTTTAAAGGAATTTCATTTCAATTATTTTTATAAGTTTTTAGGCAAAATTTGAAATGGATAGCTTTTAAGAGTTAGCTGAAAACTGATTTCTTAAAAATGCTCGAAAAAATAATTTTGTACGGGAGGGGGTAGAAGAGGTAGGGGAATTGCAAAATTTGTGACGCAATTTTATTTTCTTTTTCTTGTAAGCTACACGTACAAAATTTCAAGTCCGTAGCTTTTAATTTGTTGGTTATTAGTTGATTTAATGAAATTGGTCGAAATCATACTTTTGTATGGGAGGGGGTAGAAGGGCAAGTGTGATTTTGAAACTTTTAAAATAATTTCTTTGCAAATATTTTTATAAGTTCTTATGCAAAATTTCAAATGGATAGCTTTTAATAGTTAGGTGATAATTAATTTCTTAAAAATGGTCGAAAAAATAATTTTGTATGGGAGGGGGTAGAAGTTTTGAAGGTATTCGACCAGTTAATATTTTATACTTTTAGGGATTTTTTTAAATGTATTTCCCAAATTTTCAAGTTTCTACCCTAAAATTACATCCAAAAATTTTCAGTTTTCGTGTTTTTTTCGTTGCACATGAAACAGCTTGTGCCCATTAGACCGGGGTGGTCGGTTCATAACAATTGTGGATCAAATTATTATTTTTTTTCTATGTATATCAAATAGATGTATTCACATGCAAAATTTAAAGTTTCTATCTTTGAGCAGAGTCCTAAAAAATTCACTCAAAATTTTCGACATTTTTGCTTACCACCTCCCTCCCTTTACACCCCCTAACTCAAAATTTTTATCAAAATTATAAATTATGTAGTTCTATAGTCTGACGAATTTTCAATTCGATATCTGTACTCAATTTTGAGATATAATGATTTCTAATTTTGAAAAGTGCACCATTTTTCAAATGCTCCCCATTTCACCCCACTACTATTATGACCAAATTTTATATTTTTTTTGTATTTCGCTAGTATAGCTTAGTATATGTTTTAAATTTCAATTACATAGCTTAAGAGATAGTTGAGATATTAATTCTTAAGTGTTTTTCCTTGCACTCCCCTCCCCGACCCTTCCCCTTACAATAATAAGCCTATTTCTAAGCTGATTCTGGTGGATCTGTACGCCATCTTAATTGTCCCAAAATATGAATTTTTTATGGTAAGTAGTTTCGAAGATATAACCATTTCAAAAAAAGATTCGGCCGACAATTTGTTTTTAGCCCCCCCTTTACGGACGCCAATGGATAAAAAAATTAAATTATTTTTGGAATATGCCCCATAGCTCTCTCTATACGTGTGCTGATTTTCATCTTTCTATCTGCATTCGTGGTGAAGATATTAGCAAGTGTATATTTCGACTTTTTCCATCCCCCCGCCTCCCCCTTCCACCCCACACTCCACAAAATTTGGATAATGGAGCTCACTTACCAAGTTAATAACCCACCCAAAAATCAACATTCTACCTTTAACGGTCTTGGAGGTACGAGTCCATATGTACGGCGGGACGGATTTTTTTTTTTGCATTTTTAGGCTAATTTAGTCATGAAACGCGAAAAAACAAAATTTCAGGGTAGCAAATTTTTTTTTTTTCTGTGTCGATCACAATTCCTTATTATTAAAATAATAAAGTAAAAGTCGATTTTCCTGAAAAGTATGAATGCTACTGATCTGCAATTTAAAACATGTCAAAACCTAGTCGGTAAGAACTCGCCCCTTTTTCTTCCACCTCCCATACAAACTGCACAATTTCACTAGATCCAATACACTAATTTTCTCAGTATCTATACATTTTTTGAGCGTTATGTGAAAAAATGAGTTCAATGCCATCACCCCCTCTACCACTTCCCCTACAATATTTCTTTAAATCCAAAAATTTTTCTTTCATCAAGAATATCGCATGTCCTCTTATATTTATACTCTAGATGAAATCTGAGAGTATATTGTGTTTGCCTTACCATTTGTAACGCTAAGAAATAATGCTCGCACAGAACCGCCAAAGGTACAGAAATATTTGTTGTCGCTCAAAAACCTCGATTCCGAGTTGCTGTCTGTCCGTCTGTCTACAGCAAAACTCTCGAAAACTTTGAGCTATAGTTCTATAATCTTTTGCGTGTAATTTTTAGCAAAAAAGTAACTTTAAGTCATCTCCCGACTCCTGTCTGTCCGTCTGTTCGTCTGTGCGTCTGTCTACAGCATAACTCTCGAAAGCTTTGAGCTATAGTGTTAAAAATTTGTGTGTATCACTTTTAGCAAAAAAGTAACTTTAAGTTCGTGAATCGGCTACATCCCCCACTCCTTCTACCCCCTCCCATACAAATTTCATGAAATTTTGAAATAAAAAGGAATTGATTTTTCTTTGAAACTATTTAAGCTAGCAACTTGAAATTTACGTCAAACTATTATAATATAGATGTCATTAATATCACTGAATATTGACCCGATACCTTTACTCCTTCTACTCCCTCCCATACAAAAGGACAATTTTGAAAAATACATATTTTCGATTTTCATTGAAACTAGTAAAGCTGAAAAGACGAAATTTTGTTAGAATTAATTTTATTATAATTTCAATTTATTTTAAAAATAATTATCAACTTAACTTCACACCTTCTACCCCGTCCCATACAAATTTCACGAAATTTTGAAATTTAAATTAAATTATTTTTCTTCGAAACTGTTAAAGCTATCAACTTGATATTTTGTATAAGGTGTACAAATAGAAATATTTATAATACGAAAAATATTTGTTTTATCCGTACACTCCTTCTACCCCCTCCCATACAAATGCATAATTTTTGTTAAAGGCAATTTATCGATTTCCATTCAAACTAGAAAAAGTACAATCTTCAAATTTTGCCAGAATTTGTTTCTTATTAATTGAAATAAGTGTTAGAAAAAATTATAAGCTCCGCTTCACTCCTTCTACCACCTCCCATACAAATATCTGTATTATAAATTCAAGAAAAGCATTTCCACTTCAAGTATATGAGAGCTATCGACTTTGAAATTACCAAAGCTTGATGATTTGATTGAATCAAAGCATGATGATATAAACGCTCCACTTCTCCTGCCACCTCCCATACAAATGCCCCAATTTAAGGATAACTAAGACCAATTTCTTTAAAAATAATTAAGACTAAAAACTTTAAATTCAGCAAAAAACATTTTGCATGCCATGTTCGGTGTCATATACGAAAAATACAAAGCTCCCCCTTTACTTCTTCCACCACCCATGCAAAAGTCTCTATTCGAAAGAATTTGAGATGACATATTTTCCGGTATATTAAAATCATTTCCATCTCATCTAGAGTACCATATGATTGGGCTTTAAGCCCAATCATAATTCTCTTATGTTTTTAACTTAGTATTGGCCACAACTGCAGCAGGACAACGTCGGCAATTGCCTTATTGATTTAGATTCTGTATGTAATTATTAATGCCAAGCAATATTTTTTGTACATTATCGGAAATTAGTTTTTATACAATGCTTTTTTATTCATAAGAATATTATAATTCGAGAACCAAAAATTTTTTGTACATAGCTCATATCTCATTGTGCTGCACTGAAAACATACAACGAGTGAGTATAGGACATGAATAAATTTTCACCCATATGCCTGAAAATACCAGGTTGCGCCCTTTTTTCGATAAAAGCACAACACTAATTGTTGCATTATGTTCCCCATATCGTTTGACAGAGAGGCTGAATTGGTTTTGAAATAGGCATAGGCATCCATTCTTATGAGCGCGGCTGAAACTTTAAAACGAGATCATGGACGGAATAAATTTTCGAATCTGGCATATCATCAGACCGATTAATATTTACATCTTGTCATAGGTATTGGAGGCACATATTATGAGGAACGTTTAACCGTACATTTTCATTCATTCAATTGCCTTTTTATTTTGGTTGGTTAAACTTGTTGGGGTTTTTGTATGCAAATCGCATATGTCTCTCATAACTATCTTTCATGCTGATTATAAATTCCATAATTCTATTCCTCATCGTCGGCTTCGAGTAATATCATATCACATCTTAGATGTATAAATGCTCGTACAATATACTTTGGAATAGGAATAAGTTAGGTAGGTAGGTAGGTTAAGCTTTAAGATACACTAAAGTATAGGTATAAGGTGAGCATTATTATAAATAATGCTAGGTCGGTATGTTGATTCTCGGGATGTGACTCTTGAATTGTTTATGAGTGACACTTTGCGTGGCATACATGAAATTAAGTGAAGGGAAATCATTTTTAATGACATGGGTGGAACTCGAAAGAGAAAAAAATGTCGAAAACATCTTAGAATAATATCTTTGTTTTCCCTCGGATCGAATCGGTTATCTCTTTGATTTTTAACGCTTCTTGTTTTTAAAAAATTGAAATAATTAATTTAGACTAAATTGGAGAGCTAGTATTGAATCTACGGTCCAGCGCAGAGAGAAATTTTGCATTCGAATTATTAGACGATAATACAGCAAGCGATACAAGTATTTAGTGTAATTGATTCACTTAAAGCTAGCGCAATATTATTTCTAAGTCTTAGCGTTAAACTTTACCAAAAGGTTTTATTTTTATCACTCCGTAACTTAAGCGGAATTAGGTTTCGAATGGAGATAGGTGCTAAGAAAAATCGTGGGTTATAACATCGATAAACGCCTATAACGAACCATTCAACTCTTTCGCTACAAATGAATCACTTACGTTTCAATTTTTAAAAATTTCTTTACATTCTTTTTACTTCTAGCTTAAACCGTATTTTATAAATTAGCCACCCTTCTTGGTCCTCCTAAGTCAGCAATTTCGTTATATGTACTTAGGATACTATCTATCAAATTCTGTAAAACAATCGAAGAATACATTAGTTCCGCAAATTCGTATAGAAGAGTACAGAGAGCACTTTAAATTGCTATTAACCACACAATACAATATATCAGAAATAAGTTTTGCTGAACCACTAGTTTTGGATCCTATTCTAAAACGTTTTAACAAAATACAAAAATAATAAAGCGCCTGGAATGGACAGGACACAGTTTGAGTTATATAAAAATGCTCAGTCGGATATACACAACGAAATACTACTTATTTTTATACTCTAGATGAAATCTGAGAGTATATTGTGCCTTACCGTTTGTAACTAGTGATGTCAAAAAAGTAACTATTCGTTGCACGAGTAATCGTTACCAACCGAAATCCGAAGTAACGAGTACCGATGCAGATTTATATTCGTTACTTAAGTAACGAAATGAGCTCCTGAAAAAGTAACTGAACTGTCAAATCGTTTCGTTTCTCGAGTACTAGTTCCACATACAAAAAAAAGTATCTATACCGAAAGTAACTGTTAGTTACTGTTTTCGTTACATCACAGGAGGGAAACCTACACTTGTGCATAACGCCGTACCGCCATTCCAAAGCAAGAACGAGAAGGAACACTTTGACTCTACCTTTCAACAAAGTCTGTTGAGAAAATGCTGTTTATACTCTAGATGAAATCTGAGAGTATATTGTGTTTGCCTTACCGTTTGTAACGCTAAGAAATAATGCTCGCACAGAGCCGCCAAGGGTACAGAAATTTTTGTTGTCGCTCAAAAACCTCGATTCCGAGTGACCGTCTGTCTGTCTGTCTGTCTACAGCATAACTCTCGAAAGCTTTGAGCTATTGTGCTAAAAATTTTTGTTTGTCATTTTTAGCAAAAAAGTAACTTTAACTTCGTGAATGGGTTACATCCCCCACTCCTTCTACCCCCTCCCATACAAATTTCATGAAATTTCGAAATATTAAGAAATTGATTTTTCTTTGAAACTATTTAAGCAATCGACTTGAAATTTAAGTCAAAGTATTATGATATATGTAGATGTCATTAATATCACGGAATACTGACCCGATCCCCTTACCCTTTCTACCCCCTCCCATGCAAATGGACAATTTTGAAAAATACATATTTTCGATTTTCATTGAAACTAGTTAAGCTGAAAAGACGAAATTTTGTCAGAATTAATTTTACTGTAATTGCAATTCATTTTAAAAATAATTATCAACTTACCTCATTCCTTCTACCCCTTCCCACACAAATCTCACGAAATTTTGAAATTTAAATTAAATTATTTTTCTTCGAAACTGTTAAAGCTATCAACTTGATATTTTGTATAAAGTATACACATAGAAATATTAATAATTAGAAAAAAAATTGTTTTGATCTGTACACTCCTTCTACCTCCTCCCATACAAATGCATAATTTTTGTCAAATGCATTTTATCGATTTCCATTCAAACTAGAAAAAGTACAAACTTCAAATTTTGCCAGAATTTGTTTCTTAAGAATTGAAATAAGTGTTAGAAAAAATTATCAGCGCCGCTTCACTCCTTCTACCACCTCCCTGTATTATAAATTCAAGAAAAGCATTTCTCCTTCAAGTATATGAGATCTATGGACTTTGAAATTGAATCAAAGCATGATGATAAGGATGATGATAAGCAGTTTCAAAATCACCCTAAATGCTCCACTTCCTCTGCAACCTCCCACTACAAATACCAAAATTTCAGGAAAACTATGACCAATTTCTTAAAAAATTATGAAAACTAAAAACTTTAAAATCAGCAAAAAACATTTTGCATGCCATGTTCGGTGTCATATACGAAAAATACAACCCCCCCCCCCCCTCTACTTCTACCACCTCGCACGCAAAAGTCTCTATTCACTATTCGAAAGAATTTGAGATGACATATTTTCCGGTATATTAAAGTCATTTCCATCTCATCTAGAGTATCATATGATTGGGATTTAATCCCAATCATAATTCTGTTATGTTTATACTCTAGATGAAATCTGAGAGTATTATAAGTTTGCTCTAAAGTTTGTAACGCCAAGAAATAAGGCTCGGAGAAAAAAATGATGAATACAGAAATTAATATTATCACTCAAAAATCTCAAAACCGGATGTCCGTCCGTCCGTCCGTCCGTCCGTCCGTCCGTCCGTCCGTCCGTCCGTCTGTGCGCGCTCTAGCTTGAGAACGCGTTGAGCTAGATAGTTCAAATTTTGTACACGTCGTTTTTGACAAAAAAGTAAGGTCAAGTTCGTGAACGGGCCAAATCGCTCCACCCCTTCTACCCCCTCCCATACAAAATGACACAATTGCGCAATTTGACAATAAACGGATTTGCATGAAAAGTATAAAAGCTATTGGCCTGAAATTTGGAATATGTTACTTTTATGATAATATCAATCTACCGTACGAAAATTATGCGTATCCTCCCCCTCCTTCTACCACCTCCCATACAAACTGTACTTGTCATGAATTACTCTAAGCCAATTTACTCATTGCGTATACAATTTAGAGAGCTGAAATTGTGTACCAAATATTTATTTGAAATTGTTAGTAATCCCAAAAAAATTTAGACTATTAGCTTCACCCCTTCTACCCCCTCCCATACAAAATGACACAATTTCGTAATTTGACAATAAACGGATTTACTCGAAAAGTATAAAAGCTATTAGTCTGAATTATCGGATATGTTATTTTCATAGTAATTTTAATCTACAGTAGAAAAATTATTTGCTTCCTCCCTCTTCTTCCACCCCCTCCCATACAAACTACACTTTTTCATGAAATGCTCTAAGACGATTTTCTCAGAACATATAACATTTATTGAGCTCATATTTTTTAATAAATACTTAATTAGTATTAGCACTAAGATCAGAAAAAAATATTTGATTAGCTTCACTGCTTCTACCCCCTCCCATACAATATGACACAGTTTCACAACTTCACAAAAAATCGATTTTCTTGAAAAGTATAAATGGCACTAGTCTGAAATTTCAGGGATGTCAATTTTACAATATTCCTAGTTATTTCTGAAAAAAATCACTCTAATCGCCCCACTCTTTCTACCAACTCCCATACAAACTGCACATTTTCACTAAATCTAACTCACTAATTTTTTCAGTTCCCATTCAATTTTTGGAGTAAGCATTTTGTACAAAACATTTTTATAGCTACTTTAGCATAATGGGGAAAAATTAGTTCAATGCTGTCATCCCTTCTAATACTTCCCATGCGAAATTTCTTGGGATCACAAAAAATTCTATTTCATCTAGAGTATCGTAAGATTGCGCTTTACGCGCAATCGTAGCCCTGTTATGTTTATACTCTAGATGGAATCTGAGAGTATTATAAGTTTGCTCTAAAGTTTGTAACGCCAAGAAATAAGGCTCGGAGAAAAAAATGATGAATACAGAAATTAATATTACCACTCAAAAATCTCAAAACCGGATGTCCGTCCGTCCGTCCGTCCGTCCGTCCGTCCGTCCGTCCGTCCGTCCGTCCGTCCGTCCGTCCGTCCGTCCGTCTGTGCGCGCTCTAGCTTGAGAACGCGTTGAGCTAGATAGTTCAAATTTTGTACACGTCGTTTTTGACAAAAAATTAAGGTCAAGTTCGTGAACGGGCCAAATCGCTCCACCCCTTCTACCCCCTCCCATACAAAATGACACAATTGCGCAATTTGACAATAAACGGATTTGCACGAAAAGTATAAAAGCTATTGGCCTGAAATTTGGAATATGTTACTTTTATAATAATATCAATCTACCGTACGAAAATTATGCGTATCCTTTCCCTCCTTCTACCACCTCCCATACAAACTGTACTTGTCATGAATTACTCTAAGCCAATTTACTCATTGCGTATACAATTTAGAGAGCTGAAATTGTGCACCAAATATTTATTTGAAATTGTTAGTAAGCCCAAAAAAATTTAGACTATTAGCTTCACCCCTTCTACCCCCTCCCATACAAAATGACACAATTTCGTAATTTGACAATAAACGGATTTACTCGAAAAGTATAAAAGCTATTAGTCTGAATTTTCGGATATGTTATTTTCATAGTAATTTTAATCTACAGTAGAAAAATTATTTGCTTCCTCCTTCTCCTTCCACCCCCTCCCATACAAACTACACTTTTTCATGAAATGCTCTAAGACGATTTTCTCAGAACATATAACATTTATTGAGCTCATATTTTGTAATAAATACTTAATTAGTATTAGCACTAAGATCAGAAAAAAATATTTGATTAGCTTCACTGCTTCTAACCCCTCCCATACAATATGACACAGTTTCACAACTTCACAAAAAATCGATTTTCTTGAAAAGTATAAATGGCACTAGTCTGAAATTTCAGGGATGTCAATTTTACAATATTCCTAGTTATTTTTGAAAAAAATCACTCTAATCGCCCCACTCTTTCTACCACCTCCCATACAAACTGCACATTTTCACTAAATCTAACTCACTAATTTTTTAGTTCCCATTCAATTTTTGGAGTAAGCATTTTGTACAAAACATTTTTATAGCTACTTTAGCATGATGGGGAAAAATTAGTTCAATGCTGTCATCCCTTCTTATACTTCTCATGCGAAATTTCTTGGGATCACAAAAAATTCTATTTCATCTAGAGTATCGTAAGAGTGCGCTTTACGCGCAATCGTAGCCCTGTTATGTTTTTTTTTCGTTTCGCTCCTTTCAACTCCAAGAACGTCGTCGATTAGAGTTCTGGCGCATGGATCGAGCGGCAGGCTAGTGTTAGGGTTGTGGGATCAGAGATACCAGATTGTAGAATTTTTTAATGTTTGGGGTGACAAGGGAATTTTTTTTTTTCAATTTAAGGGAATTTCCTTCTTATTGTCGTTTTATTCTGTTTTTTTTTAATTAATTGAATAGGATGAATTTGTGAAATATTGAAAAGATTTGTGTTAGTTTTTGAAGTGATTTTCTACTTAGAAGAGAGATAATTAAAAAAAACCGAACTTGGCATCATTTTGTGTTGATACACGTAGGACAACGAAATTAAGAGCGATTTCTTGGTCCATGTAGTTACTGCATGGGGTACTAGAAGCAATTTCTTCTATTTGAATTTTTGTTTTGCAAAACTGACTTATCCATCCCTGCAATAAAATATGGCGGTTTTTTCAACTAAACGAATACCTGGTAACGAATAAAATGTAACGATTACTTTCCTTAAAGTAACGAATAGTTACTGGCACCTAAAAGTAACGAAACTTGGCATCACTATTTGTAACGCTAAGAAATAATGCTCGCACAGACCCACCAAGGGTACAGAAATACTTGTTGTCGCTCAAAAACTTCGATTCCGAGTTGCTATATGTCCGTCTGTCCGTCTGTCTACAACAAAACTCTCGAACACTTTGAGCTATCGTGCTGAAATTTGTTGTGTGTCATTTTAAACATGAACGTAACTTTAAGTTCGTGAACGGGCCACATCCGCCCTCCTACTACCCCCTACCAAACAAATTTCACGAAATTCCGAAATTTTGGAAATTGATTTTTCTTCGAAACTATTTAAGCTGTTGACTTTAAATTTGGGTTAAAGTATTATGATGTATACATTATTTCCATCACAAAATATTGAGACGATCGCTTCACTCCTTCTACCTCCTCCCATACAAATGCACAATTTTGAAAAATGCATTTTTTCGATTTTCATTGAAACTAGCAAAGTTATAAAATTTTTGCCAGAATTAATTTTATTATAATTGCAATCAGTATTGAAAAAAATTATCAACTTCACATCACTCCTTCTACCCCCTCCCATACAAATTTCACGAAATTTTAAAATTTAAATTAAATTATTTTTCTTCGAAACTGTTAAAGCAATCAGCTTGATATTTTGTATGAAGTATAAAAATAGAAATATCAATAATTAGAAAAAAATACGTTTTGATCCGTACACTCCTTCTACCCCCTCCCATACAAATGCATAATTTTTGTTAAATGCTATTATATCGATTTCCATTAAAACTAGAAAAAGTAGAAACTTAAAATTTTGCCAGAATTTGTTTTTTAATAATTGCAATAAAGCATTTAAGAAACAAAATTATCAGCTCTCCTTCTACCCCCTCCCATATAAATATCTGTATTATAAATTCAAGGAAAGCATTTCTTCTTTGAACATATGAGAGCTGTCGACTTTGAAATTGAAACAAAGCCTGGCGATAATGATGTTGATAAGCAGTTTCAAAATCATCTAAACCCCTCCGCTTTCCCTGCCACCTCCCATACAAATGCCCCAATTTCAGGAAAACTATGTCCAATTGAAAATAATGAAAGCTACAAACCTTAAATTCAGCACGAAATATTTTGTATACCACATTAGGTGTCATATCGAAAAATTACAAACCGTCCTTCTCTGCTTCTACCACCTCCCATACAAAACTCAATATTAATTATTCGAAAGAATTAGAGGTGACATATTTTCCGGTACATTGAACTCTTTCTCATTTCATCTAGAGTATTATAAATCTGTTATGTTTAATTATATATTCGAAAGTGGAGATATCCCCCTGTCTTTTCATAGTACCATTGTTATACTACCTACTACATAGACGACGTAAATTGTGTAACGAATTTTAGAGAGATGAGCTTTATAAACTATTTACGTCAATTCTGCTTCATCGTACAAACTTCTGACTTTCACAAAATGATATTCTTAAAGAACACCAAGCCGGCATTACAAGAGGCTACTCGACCATGGATAATAGTTTCAACCTCGCCAGCATTTTAAATTTGTATTTAAAAACAAGAAAAAAGAAACTATATGCTTTCTTTGTAGATTTCAGTACATCCTTTGACACGATTGTAAGAGGCTCATTATTCTACAAACTGTCAGTAATGGGTATCTCGACGAAATTAATAAACCTTCTCAAACTATTATACACCCAGACATGATTAACCATTTGGTATAAAAAGTCGACGTCGGAATACTTCGACGCGATGCAAGGTGTACAACAGGGATGTCCTCTTAGCCCAATCCTTTTATCACTGTTTGTGAACGATTTGCATGACGAACTTCCTTGTGGAATCTCAATATCTGAAACTATAGTATCCTCTATGCCGACGATATGGTTTAATTAGCTGAATCTCAAGAAGAACTACAAAAAATGATCGACAAATTAACTGAATACTGCAAATCGTGGAATCTCATAATAAACCTAGCAAAATCGAAAGTAATGGTTTCCAGGTTCCTTAACATTTTTCATTACATATTGTGGAAGGGTTGTTAGCCCTTCGCAGAACTCTCTTTCTACGAATTTTTCATTTGTGAGTGACCAAGGTATATCCAAGCAGGCAATGTGCCGGAATTATATATTGCGCCGACCGGGATTTGAACTCACGACCTTCGCATTACAAGACCAACACAATACCTACTACCCTTTACCCTAGCTACAGTAAACTTTTCTTACCAAAATACAAATTGGGTTAATCGATATAATGAAGTAATTAACGCAATGCAAGAAAAGTTTTACAGTCAATATATTTTGTCGGCAAATAGTTCACAGTTCCACGATAAATGTTCTAAGCTAAATTTTACTACTCCATCTTCTTTCACTTATATTCAACCCTCGAAATGAACTTTTAGATATCAATGCTAGAGCCTTACAAATAATACAGACGGTGTATGTTCGGTGTGTAATTTTGATGAACCAGAGAATACTTACCAACATGGTAAGTATTTTCTCGAGATGTCCAATTTATAAACAAGCTAGATTTCGATTTCTTGGGAAAGAAAATCTAAACAAAGATGGATTCCACACTATTTTAAACAGATTAGATTATGAATCTCTTTTTAAATATATCTTAAACATTATATCTTAAAGAAGGCTTATAATAAATGAATTTAATTAAAAACTTACAATTTATTGATTGATTGTTAATTTTATTTTTATTATTTTTTCTGTTTTCTTTTTTTCTCACTTGATAAAATAAACTCCCAACAAGTCGGGCGAAACTTTATTATTCTTGGGACAAGTTGCGGATGTGTCAATATGCAGGTTAGAGTGGTTAGGGAAGGCTAAGTGAAAGGGAGTTCTTGGGCAGGGCTGTTGTCAATTTAACAATATTTCATTCATTTCTGCAAGTTTGGGTTTTTATGAGGGGAGGAGGTGGGGTAAGGGTGGGTGGATGTTAATAGTTTTTTAATTAATTGCTTGAATCGCGTCCAATATCCTCTGTATAGAATGTGTTTCATAGACGAAGTTGCATAGAATTTTCATAGGATTCGGTGCATTTTACATTCACGAAACCAAACATTTGTATGGGAAGGAGTAGAGGAGGTAAAGGAATCGTAAAATTTGTGACGCGATTTTTATTCCCTTTCTCTTGTAGTGTGCTTGTACAAAATTTCAAGTTCGTAGCTTTTAATTTGATGGTTATTAGTTGATTCAATGAAATAGGTAGAAATGATACTTTTGTATGGGAGGGGGTAGAAGGGCAAGCGCGATTTCAAAACTTTTAAAAGAATTTCATTTCAATTATTTTTATAAGTTTTTAGGCAAAATTTGAAATGGATAGCTTTTAAGAGTTAGCTGATAACTGATTTCTTAAAAATGCTCGAAAAAATAATTTTGAACGGGAGGGGGTAGAAGAGGTAGGGGAATTGCAAAATTTGTGACGCAATTTTATTTCCTTTCTCTTGTAAGCTGCTCGTACAAAATTTCAAGTTCGTAGCTTTTAATTTGTTGGTTATTAGTTGATTTAATGAAATTGGTCGAAATCATACTTTTGTATGGGAGGGGGTAGAAGGGCAAGTGTGATTTTGAAACTTTTAAAATAATTTCTATTCAAATATTTTTATAAGTTCTTATGCAAAATTTCAAATGGATAGCTTTTAATAGTTAGGTGATAATTAATTTCTTAAAAATGGTCGAAAAAATAATTTTGTATGGGAGGGGGTAGAAGTTTTGAAGGTATTCGACCAGTTAATATTTTATACTTTTAGGGATTTTTTTAAATGTATTTCCCAAATTTTCAAGTTTCTACCCTAAAATTACATCCAAAAATTTTCAGTTTTCGTGTTTTTTTCGTTGCACATGAAACAGCTTGTGCCCATTAGACCGGGGTGGTCGGTTCATAACAATTGTGGATCAAATTATTATTTTTTTTCTATGTATATCAAATAGATGTATTCACATGCAAAATTTAAAGTTTCTATCTTAGAGCAGAGTCCTAAAAAATTCACTAAAAATTTTCGACATTTTTGCTTACCACCTCCCTCCCTTTACACCCCCTAACTTAAAATTTTTATCAAAATTATAAATTATGTAGTTCTATAATCTGACGAATTTTCAATTCGATATCTGTACTCAATTTTGAGATATAATGATTTCTAATTTTGAAAAGTGCACCATTTTTCAAATGCTCCCCATTTCACCCCACTACTATTATGACCAAATTTTATATTTTTTTTGTATTTCGCTAGTATAACTTAGTATATGTTTTAAATTTCAATTACATAGCTTAAGAGATAGTTGAGATATTAATTCTTAAGTGTTTTTCCTTGCACCCCCCCCCCCCCCGACCCTTCCCCTTACAATAATAAGCCTATTTCTAAGCTGATTCTGGTGGATCTATACGCCATCTTAATTGTCCCAAAATATGAATTTTTTGTGGTAAGTAGTTTCGAAGATATAACCATTTCAAAAAAGATTCGGTCGACAATTTGTTTTTAGCTCCCCCTTTACGGACGCCAATGGATAAAAAAATTAAATTATTTTTGGAATATGTCCCACAGCTCTCTCTATACGTGTGCTGATTTTCATCTTTCTATCTGCATTCGTGGTGAAGATATTAGCAAGTGTATATTTCGACTTTTTCCATCCCCCCGCCTCCCCCTTCCACCCCACACTCCCCAAAATTTGGATAATGGAGCTCACTTACCAAGTTAATAACCCACCCAAAAATCAACATTCTACCTTTAACGGTCTTGGAGGTACGAGTCCATATGTACGGCGTACGGCGGGACGGATTTTTTTTTTTTGCTTTTTTAGGCTAATTTAGTCATGAAACGCGAAAAAACAAAATTTCAGGGTAGCAAATTTTTTTTTTTTTCTGTGTCGATCACAATACTTTATTATTAAAATAATAAAGTAAAATTAACTATCAATAAGTCGGCCGAAACTTTATTATTCTTGGGACAAGTTGCGAATGCGAAGAAAGTCAACATGCAGGTTAGAGTGGTTAGTGAAGACTAAGTGAAAGGGGGTTCTAGGGCAGGGCTGTTGTTAACACTTAATTGCGGATACGATCAATAGCTCCAATACATGTAATCAATATTTCATTCGTTTATTTATGCAAGTTTGAGACGGTGTCTGTGATATGAGTCCATATGTACGGCGTACGGCGGACGGCGTACTTTATTATTAAAATAATAAAGTAAAATGTATTTTTAATTTGACAGACGAATTTTAGTTAATGTCAAAAATAAAATTTCTCAATGATTTTGTATAATTTATGTCTTATTGAATTTAAAAATAAAATTTATTATCTATCTATCTATCTATTTCTTCTACAATGGCACTACAGCCCAAATCGGACCTTGGCCTCCTGATATTCAGGTTCCTTAACATTTTTCATTACTTATTGTGGAAGGGCTGTTAGCTCTTCGCACAACCCTCTATCTACGAATTTTTTATTATTTTCGTAGATTGAGGTGACCGAGGTATATACAAGCAAGCAATGTGCTGGAATTATATATTGCGTCGACCGGAATTTGAACTCACGACCTTCGCATTACAAGACCAACACGCTACGCACTAGGCTACACCCTAGCTATCTATCTATTTATTTACTTAAAATACGTGTACCCCAAATTGGCTTTATTAAATTATATATTTTTTACACCAAATATTGACAATAAAAATTTGAAAGAAAAGATTTCCGGATTCTATACTGTTACACTTTATTATTCGTGACGTTTCGGTCTCTGCTGAGACCTTTATTAAACTGGTCTCAGCAGAGACCCGAACGTCACGAATAATAAAGCGTAACAGTGTAGAATCCGGAAATCTTTTCTTTCAATCCAAAATGCACTGTGAAAACATTCACCAAAATAAAAATTTCTCTAATAGAACAACACAGCGGTGAGAGAACCAATTAAATGGACGATAAATGTCAAAACACAGATCAAAATCTATCGCCATTTATTTTAACTTTTTCTTTCAAAATAAAACGAACATAATATTAAAACTACAAAAAACTGTTAAGCATCTAAAAATGACAAATTAGAATTTCATTCAAAAATGTCGCAGTAGCAATGAAATTTCGTATTGTATTGTATTTTACTAATTTGGTTTGATGTCGGCCTTTCTTTCGGTAGATTTATATCTCCTCTGGTCATCAGTAAAGAACTAATTATCTTAAAATATAATACTAAATGTTTTTCTATATTGGTTTCATAGATTAAAAAAAAATATAACATGACTTAATAATATTAATGATTTTGATGACCTTATGCCAAGTTGTTAGTAGATTTAATATTTTTATATTTCTTAGAAATAAGATAACACTGAGCTAATTGGTTGTTCGATTTCCAAATTAAATTTTTATAAAAACTTCAAATTAACATAAGTGTTAAAAATATTTTACAGCGACGAGTGATACAAATCAACTAATTTACGAGAATTGGTTTAGTTTTATATTTGTTTACGCCGAGAAATCTACGTAAATTTAATTTCTTTTTTGTTTTCAATCTCACATTTATCACATAAAAATTAAAGTTTAAACCATACGTGACTTTCTTTAACTTCAACGTGAAAGTCTGCTTCGTGCATTTTAAATTCTATATATGGTACACAATTTCACCAGCTAATAAACTATCGCAGCATCTTGTCGTTAAGGAAAAATAAACTGCCAACAAGTCGGACACAACTATTATTTTTGTGAAAAGTGTTCATGTAAAGTCAATCTGCAGGTTAGAGTGGTTAGGAAAGAATAAGGAGTTCTTGGGCATGGCTGTTGTCAATTTAACACTTAATTGCGATTACGTTCAATAGCTCCAGTATATATAATCAATATTCCATTCGAATATTTATGGAAGTTTGGGTTTTTATGCGGAGGGGGAGGGGTGATAGTAAGGGTGGGTGGATGTTAATAATTTTTAATTGATTGCTTGAATCACGTCCAATATTCTCCGTATATTGTAACTTTCATAGACGAAGTTGCATAGAATTACTATAAAATCCGCAGTATCTTACATTCACAAAACCAAACATTTGTATGGAAGGGGGTAGAGGAGGTAAGGGAATCGTAAAATTTGCGATGCAGTTTTATATCGGTTTTGTTTTTTCTGTAAGGTGCTCGAACAAAATTTCGTAGCTTTTAATTTGTTGGATATTAGTTGGTTTATTTAGATTGGTCGAAATCATAGTTTTGTATGGAAAGGGGTAGAAGGCAGGCGTGATCTTGATCAAAACTTTTGACGCAATTTCGTTTCAATTTTCATTTCAAGTAATGGAAGCTGCTGTCAATCGCAAGATAGTCAACTTTCTTGTGAATAAAAATCTCATTCATGATCGCCAATATGTTGTTCGCTCGGGTCGTTCTACAGGTCTATCTTACCGAGCGTTGGAATTCCTGCATACACAAATTTGGTGAAAGTCGAGCTCTTGCTCTTGACATTATCAAAGCGTTTGACAGAGTTTGGCACAAATGCTTCTTAGCCAAGCTAAAGGCCTTTGGTTTTAACACTTCGTTTCTTCAATGAATTGAGAGTTTCTTCTTCTAGCGCCCTATTCCAGTCGAACTAGACGGAGTAGCTTCTGCACCCTTTTACATTGATTCCGGCGTCCCTCAGGGCTCAATTTTTTCTCCCACTTTCCTTTTAGTCTTCTTAAGCGACATTCTGTCGTCTATTCTCAATCCTATTGACTGTTTCGCAGAAGACAGCACTCTAGATAACATCTGTCTATTTGACTCTCTTGCGGATGCTCCTCCGATAACGGTAGCCTCATGTCGTAATGAGTTAATTCAATCACTGAACTCTGATCTAAGTTTAATCGTGGAATGGGGCGGGAAAAACAGAGTACAGTTTAATGCATTTAAAACGCAGTCCTGTCATCTATTTCTTAAACATAAGGTTCCGAAGTCGGTGCCTAATATATCCTTAAAAGGCGTACAGGTTTCATTGTCTGCAGACTTTACGTTACTAGGTGAAAAGTTTAACAATCGTCTTGATTGGAGCCAACACATTTACGAAGTCGCTCTTGATTATTGGTATTCTGCGGAAGTATAAGAAATAATTTTCTGCCTCCGCACTAGCAACCATTATAGTTACTCCATGGGACACTAGAGGCTCATTACCATAGTTTGGCAAAGATGAAGCCCGATATTTGGAGCGAAATTACAAAAAAGTGTCAACCTTTTTTTTTTTGGTACGTTCTTAACATCAAGAACTGTGACAAGTTTTTTATACTTAACTAAAAAGTCACAAACAAAAATTTTAAAGGAAGAATTTATCCTAGGGTGAATGAAATTGGCCAAAAAAAACTACTAAATTCACTTCTCCACGAATGGTGAATTGGGGACTGCGAATTTGCAGGTGTCAATTGTGACATTTCTGCCAGACTCTGATGCAGTGTATCTTCTTCTTGCATGCTACCATATAAGGCTAATATCCGACCACGCCTTGAGTGTATCTCACATCTTTGGGCTGGGGCCCCAAAATCACACCTAACTTGGCTCGAATGTATTCAAAAACATGCATTCCGATTAATTGGAGATGATGCTATATAGGCCTTAGTAGACTCCCACGAGCATCGTCGAAATATCGGAGTACTCTGCATTTACTATAAATATGTTTGTGGTAATTACACAAAGGATTTAAAAACCATAATACCACCTTTATTTGATACCCCCCGAAATAAACTGTGAAGCCCTTGCCTTGAAGAACAGTGAAATTTAGTCAGTCTTTCATTCCTCGGACGACAGTCGAATTCATTAGCATGCAGTCACTTTCCAACGGGATACAACCCCCAACAATTTAAAAGCAACGTTCACCGGCACTTCAAAATCTTCCCTCCTTGTTTTCCCTTCTAATTTTCCTATACCCACTTGTTTCCCCGTACCCATGTCATCTTAATTGTACATCCCGCATTAAATGGTGATCCCCTAAGTTATTTTCGATGGCCGTAAAAATAAGAAAACATAACAGAATTATGATTGGGCTTAAAGCCCAATTATATAATACTCTAGATGAAATGAGAAAGAGTTTAATGTACCGGAAAATATATCACCTCTAATTCTTTCGAATAGCTAATAATGACTTTTTTATGGGACGTGGTAAAAGCAGAGGGTGAAGGTTTGTAATTTTTGGGTATGTCACCTAATGTGGTATGCAAAATATTTCGTACTGAGTTTAAAGTTTGTAGCTTTCATTATTTTCAATTGGACATAGTTTTCCTGAAATTGGGATATTTGTATGGGAGGTGGCAGAGCAAGTAGAGGGGCATACAAGATTTTGGAACTGCTTATCAACATCATTATCACCAGGCTTTGTTTTAATTTCAAAGTCGATAGCTCTCATATGTTCGAAGAAGAAATGCTTTCCTTGAATTTACAATACAGATATTTGCGTGGGAGTGGGTGGAAAGAGTGACGAGAAGCTGATAATTGGTTTTATCATTTATTGGAATTATTAAGAAATAACCTCTGACCAAATTTTCAGTTTGTACCTTTTCCAGTTTTAATGGAAATCTATATAACACATTTACCAAAATTATGCATTTGTATGGGAGGGGATAGAAGGAGTAAACGGATCAAAATAAAATTTTCCCTCGTCAATGAGATTTTCATTGTTATATTTTCCACAAAACTTCAAGCCGATAGCTTTGGCAGTTTCAAAGCCAACTAATTTAATTGATATTTCAAAATTTCGTGTAATTCGTATGGGATAGAATAGAAGGAGTGAGGTAGAGTTGATATTTTTTTTTAAAACTGATTGCAATTATAATGAAATTAATTCTCTTTCAATGAAAATCGAAAAAATGCATTTTTCAAAATTGTGCATTTGTATGGGAAGGGGTAGAAGGATAGAGAAGGTCGGCTCCATATTTTGTCATATATATATATATATTTATATATTATAATACCCTAGCTGGCTCAATGGGTAGAACGCTGGACTCTCACTCAAGAGATACAGGGTTCAAATCCCAAGTACGGCTATTTTCTTCAATAAAAAAGCTCGTCAATCCAGCTAGGATAGATTGTCCGTTGGAAGATGGTAATTCTGACGGACCCCCTCCCCTACCCCAATCCACTGCCTTTCCTAATACTAACACCACACCACCCACACCAAGACAAGATAATTAGCGTCACAAGCACGTCAGATCGTATGGCCAGCTTGACTCTCAGGCTGTCACAGAGATACACGATGCAAATAATACAAGTCTATGCACCAACATCTAGTCATTCGGACTACGAAATCGAGGACTTTTATAACGAAATAACTCAAGCCTGGGACAGCAATAACAGTCATTTCAAATTCCTTATCGGAGACTTCAACGCTGTAAAGAACGAAGAACAAGAAATATTGGTAGGGAAATTCGGACTGGGCCAAAGGAACGAAAGAGGGGAGAGATTGGTCCAATTTGCCCATCAGTACAACCTGTACATAGCGAACTCGTTCTTTAAGAAACAACCAAGCAGGAAATGGACATGGCAAGCCCCAAATGGGGCGACAAGGAACGAGATTGACCTGATCCTAACGAATAAAATAAGGACAATCAAAGACTAACAAATTCAAGACAGGTAGCGACCATCGTTTAGTAAGAGCAAAAATAACCCTAGACCTAAGATCTGAAAGGGCAAAATTAGTCAGGAAGCCAACAAAACCAGGCTTCAACAACGACAACATCAAAAATGACATTGAACGATACCAGTCAATGCTTGAAGATGAAATGAGAGACAGGGACGCTTCACACCTCGCAAATGCCATCTCGAAATACGCCAAGGAAGTGGGCGGACCACGGATAGAAATCAGACATAACAAACTATCAAACGAAACAAAGGCACTACTAAAGAAAAGACGCGAAATGAAATCATCTTCAAACATCCAAAGAATAGAGTACACGGAAGTGTGTAAAATAATTAGAAAGAAGATAACCGAGGACATCGCCAAGTATAACAAAAGATTAGTAGAGCATGCCATCGAGAACAACAACAGCCTTAGGAAAGTAAAGCAAGCACTTATATTTGGCAAAAAACAGGTGATAGCACTTAGACAAGGGAACATCAGGATGACAGATAGGCTAAAAATAGTAGAAATGATAACTAACTTCTACAACGACCTATACAAGTCCCCAGAAGAGGCTCCCAACAATACAACAACAACAACAACTGGGACAAAAGACGATCCCACCCCTGAAGTTCTTATAGATGAAGTGGAATCTGCGGTCAAATCAATGAAAACAGGCAAAGCGTCAGGCAATGATGGCATCACCGCTAACTGTTGAAGTACGCTGGCAGAGGAATCTGGAAAATACTGGCCGAGGTATACACCAACTGCCTCAGAGCCAGACACATTCCAGAAAGTTGGAACAGCGCAACCATAATACTGATCCACAAAAAGGGTGATAAGGAAGACATCAAAAATTACAGACCAATAAGTCTCCTACCTGTCTTCTACAAGGTATTAACCAAAATAATCAAAAACCGAATACAAGCAGCTCTGGATGTTGAACAGCCACGAGAATAGGCTGGCTTTAGAAGTGGATACAGTACAATTGATCACATTCACACCTTGAGAGAGACCATGAGCAGCTAAAGAATACGAACTGCCCCTAGCACTGGCATTCATAGACTTTGAAAAAGCCTTTGACTCAATATACCCTGAGGCGATAATAAGAGCACTATCCAATCAAGGTATAGAGAAAACATACATTGAAACGCTCTCAAACATCTACAGGAACGCCAAGGCAAAGGTCAAAGTGTTTGATGACACACCAGAATTCCCCCACACAAAGAGGAATTAGACAGGGGGATACGATTTCTCCAAGGCTATTCAACGCCACCCTGGAAAACATCTTTCGAGAACTACATTGGGAAGAGAAGGGTCTGAAAGTTGACGGGGAACGCATCAGTCACTTGAGATTTGCCGACGATACAGTCATAATTGCTCAGAGCCAAGAAGAATTGCAACTACTATTAAATGAACTTAGCGAAGCCAGCGAAAAACTGGGCCTAAGAATGAACCTGAGTAAAACTAAGATTATGCCCAATGAACATCTAGGAAGTCAAGTTGAAATAACATTGAATAACACCAGGCTAAAAATAGTAGAGGAATATGTCTACCTTGGCCAGCTAATACATCAATCAGGAGATTTAATACCTGAAATTAATAGGCGAATCAAACTAGCGTGGAGCGCATTCGGGAGAAACTCCATCGTTTTCAAATCCAGAATGAAACTTCACTTGAAAAAGAAAACGTTTGATCAGTGTATCCTACCCGTCATGACATACGGCTGTGAGACATGGACTTTAACAACAGGAGTCACACGGAAACTACAGGTGGCGCAAAGAGCTATGGAAAGATGCATGCTAGGCATCACTAGAAGAGACCGTAAGAGACTGACTTGGATAAGAGAAAGAACAAAAGTGACAGATGTAATCCATAGAATTAGATCCTTAAAATGGCAATGGGCCGGACACAAAGCAAGGCTAACTGACAACAGATGGACTGCTAAGATAACACAATGGTACCCAAGAGATATAAAACGACCAAGAAGACGCCCGAAATTACGATGGGATCATGACATCAGAAAACTAGCAGGCGTCACCTGGACAAGAATAGCTCAAAATAGAGAAGACTGGAAAGAATGCGGAATCGATATGTAAGGGAGCCTACACCATAATACACATGTATATATGGTTGAACAAGCTGTAGATGATGATGATGATGATATATGTACATATATATTTTTTTTGTCAACCATATACCTTACGTATATTTTTATACTATAGATGAAATCCGAGAGTATATTGTGTTTGCCTTACCGTTTGTAACGCTAAGAAATAATGCTCGCACAGAGCCGCCAAGGGTACAGAAATATTTCTTGTAGCTCAAAAACTTCGATTCCGGTTTGCTGTCCGTCCGTCTGTCCGTCTGTCTGTCGGTCCGTCTGTCCGTCTGTCCGTGTGTCTAGAGCATAACTCTCGAACGCTTTCAGCTATCGTGCTGAAATTTGTTGTGTGCCATTTTTAGCAAAAAAGAAGCTTTAAGTTCGTGAACGGGCCACATCCCCCCACTCCTTATACCCCCTCCCATACAAATTTCACGAAATTCCGAAATTTTCAGAAATTGATTATTCATTGAAACTATTTAAGTTATCGATTTTAAATTAGGGCCAAAGTATTACGATATAAAGTTCATTGATATGACGGAATATTGTTTCGATCCCGTCACTCACTACCCCCTCCCATACAAATGCATAATTTTGAAAAATGCAATTTTTCGATTTTCATTGAAACTAGCAAAGTTATAAAAACAAATTTTTGCCACAATTAATTTTATTATAATTCCAATCAGAATTAAAAAAAATTATCAACTTCACCTCACTCCTTCTACCCCCTCCCATACAAATTTCACGAAATTTTGAAATTTAAATTAAATAATTTTTCTTCGAAACTGTTAAAGCTGATATTTTGCATAAAGTACACAAATAGAAATACCAATAACGAAAAAAAAATGTGCTTTGATCCGTACACTCGTTCTACCCCCTCCCATACAAATGTACAATTTTTGTTAAGTGCATTATATCCATTTCCATTAAAACTAGAAAAGGGATAAACTTAAAATTTTGCCAGAATTTGTTTTTTAGTAGTTGCAATAAATGTTGAAAAAAATTATCAGCTCCTCTTCACTCCTTCTACCCCCTCCCATACAAATATCTGTATTATAAATTCAATAAAAGCATTTCTCCTTCGAATATATTAGAACTATCGAATTTGAAATTGAATCAAAGCGCGGTGATTAGGATGATGATAAGCAGTTTCAAAATCATCTTAAACGCTCCACTTCCTCTACCACCTCCCATACAAATGCCTCAATTTCATGATAACTATGTTCAATTGAAAATAATGAAAGCTACAAACCTTAAATTCAGCACGAAATATTTTGCATACCACATTAGGTGTCATATCCAAAAATTACAAACCTTCCTCCTCTCCTTCTACCACCTCCCATACAAAAGTCACTATTAATTATTTAAAAGAATTGGAGGGGACATATTTTCCGGTACATTGAACTCTTTCTCATTTCATCTAGAGTATCATATGATTGGGCTTTACGCCCAATCATAATTCTTTTATGTTTAATTTTGTAAAAACGCAAAACCTTAAATATTTTAAATTAAAGATAAATGGACTTAAGCCACTTTCAAAATAAACGGCTCATATATCATTATACTTTAACCCAAATTTAAAATAACAGATTAAATAGTTTCGAAGAAAAATCAATTTTTTAAAATTTCGGAATTTCTTGAAATTTGTATGGGAGGGGGTAGAAGGAGTGGGGGGATGTAGTCCGTTTACGAACTTAAAGTTACTCTTTTGCTACAAATGACACACAAAAAATTTCAGCACGATAGCTCAGCGTTCGAGAGTTATGTTGTAGACAGATGGACAGACAGACGGACAGATAGCCAATAAGAATCAAGGTTTTTGAGCGGTAACAAATATTTCTGTACCTTTGGTGGCTCTGGGCGGGAATTATTTCTTAGCGTTACAAACGGTAAGGCAAGCACAATATACTCTCAGATTCCATCTAGAATATAAAAAGAGTGCATGGTAAAAATATGCATATTACTGCTGGTAGCTAATTCGAACCCATTTCGAGATGCTTTTGAGCTTCTAAATAGCCATATAAATTCCACTCTTTTCTATAATCATTTTTTCATGCTGGACAATTTTTCCTAACGAAACAAGTTCAGTGTCCTTCTACAAACATTTAAAAAAATTTTTAGCAGTTCATCAAACTATTTCTACACTTTCAATTTCATAGGGCAAAACACTTTATCGTAGCGGTTTTCATTCACTTAACAATGGGCACCACCTTAAAGGAATCTTTTGATTTGCTGGCGGCATATATCTACATCAACACTTACACAATAGTTGACATCACCTCATAAATGCTTCGCGGTTTCTAACCCCAAACGAGACAATCAAAAGACATGTACTCATTCGAGCATGTGTCAATGTACGAAAAAATCTGCGCGGAAGGAATCGTTTGTAAGTCATCTCGATGATGACAAGATAAGTATGGATCTTAGGAGCCAATTATTCATACAAAACGTTAAAAATAAAAAAAAACAGCACAACATAACAAGAAACAAACCAAACACATAACAATAATAATAATAAGAACTGCCTGTAAAATGTCGAGTTGGTTGAGTGGTTTCTGAAATAAAGGTGCGACTTCGTTTTACAAGAACCAAGCCTTATAAGACTTAAGAGCTTAGAAAAAAGTAACATTCTGAAAGACAAGTAATGTTCTGAAAGATGAATTGACTATTTCATATTGTCATCATGTTTAATAGTGGCTAAAAACATAGTAACGAAATTATGTGCTTATTAAAATGTTAATTTCGAACGATGATGCGGTGTTGAACTGTTTTATGTAGGGGACGCAAAACACTTTGCTGGAAATTTCTGTTAAAACGCTTACATTGTCAAATATCGACTGTAAGTTCGGTTGACACGAGCTAATTCTCCAACTACAATAATCTAATCCTAAAAATATTTTCTAAGAAAAACATCTTCATTACCAAATCCATTACGTTCGGCTTTATTACAAATCTATATAATGTGAAATACCAAATCATATTGATTTATCACTTAAATATGATATCATAACATCGCCCTTTCTAGGCATTAGGGCAAGTCGATCCTGACATCAATCCATTTAATTCGATCGATTGAAGCATACCGTCAAGATTACTAGCAAGAAGAAACAATAAGGTGATCGAAAAAACCATGATAAATTTCATAATACGGTCAAGACATGATCGATTTTTATCGCATTATTTCGACAATGTTGTTGAATCTGATCAGAACTGCGATCATCATATTATATTGATCATAATCTTAATTTTATACAATAACTACACAAGTATGCAATTTGAAGATCTTCTCGGTTTTTGTTCTGCTAATCCGCCACGATTAAATTTTTTTCCGTATTGGCGAAACAAATTACTCCGAAAATATTCAATAATATAGTGTACGATCAATTTGTTCACTATGTTGATCGATAATCGGATTAATTTGAAAATTATGTAAAAATTTACTGGGCCAATTTAATTCTCAATTAGCAGAGAAAAATAAAACGATTTTGATAAATTTTTTTTTTTAAAGAGTAATTTACCAAACCGTAAAGATCATAATTAACTGATTGTGCATTATATGATCGTAGAATTGAATTATGATGTTGGAGAATTTTTTAAGAAGATGGTGTTTTTCGTTTTACTAGTGATTTGGGTAAGATTTGAAGATGTGTTACGGCTTAGATTTATTAGAGCAAATGATCAATATGTTGTAATAAATCTTATAGATTAGTTTGAATGTGTTGATACTACTGATGTGTAGTTATTGGTGGTTTTAATTCGATTTTACCAGCTTTAAATTAGGCATTTCATGGTTTTTTGTCACCATATTGTTATTTCTTAATAAGTTTTTATTAGAAGAAATTAATGTTATTTTGAATAAAATGGATGTGTAATGCGTATTGCTCCATGGGATTTTTTTTTTAATGAGTCAATCAAAATTTGAATGTTCACACGGTTAGTAGTTTTATTGAATGAGAAAAAATATTTTAGTTCAAATGATGGCTCAAAGCTTATTTCGCTTATTTATTATTTCGCTCTTATTTCGTCCGTGTTAATTTGGCTTGAGTTATTACTCTATTCTGGCACCGTATTGGAAAACCGGGCCAATCGATAATTTTAGGATAGTTTCAACCCTATATTCTTAAATTAACAATGTAGCGGATTCGGCATCCGTACTCTCTTTAGTTTTGTAATTGCGGACATAATAAATAAACTGCCAACAAGTCGGGCGAAACTTTATTATTCTTGGAACAAGTTGCGGATGCGTGGAAAGTCAATATGCACGTTAGAGGGGTTAGGGAAGACTAAGTGAAACGGGGTTCTTGGGCTAGGCAGTTATCAATTTAACACTTTGTGGAAACGTTCAAAAGCTCCAGTATATATAATCAATATTACGTTCGTTTATTTATGCAAGTTTGAGTTTTGTGAGGGGAGGGTTGAGGGGTGATAGAAAGAGTCGGTGGATGTTAATAGTTTTTAAATTGATTGCTTGAATTACGTCCAATATTCTCTGTATAGAATGTCAGTTTCATAGGCGAAGTTGCATAGAATTTTCATAGGATTCGGTGTATTTTACATTCACGAAACCAAACATTTGTATGGGAGGGGCTAGAGGAGGTAAGGGAATCGTAAAAATTGTGACGCAATTCTATTTCCTTTCTCATGTAGTGTGCTCGTACATAATTTCAAATTCGTAGCTTTTAATTTGTTGGTTATTAGTTGATTTAATGAAATAGGTCAAAATGATACTTTTGTATGGGAGGGGGTAGAAGGGCAAGCGCGATTGCAAAACTGTTAAAAGAATTTCATTTCAATTCTGTTTGTAAGTTTTCGTGCAAAATTTGAAATGGATAGCTTTTAAGAGTTAGCTGATAACTGATTTCTTAAAAATGCTCGAAAAAATAATTTTGTAAGGGAGGGGGTAGAAGAGGTAGGTTAGGTTAGGTTAGAGTGGCGGCCTTAGCCCACATAGACCCTTTGGGATCCATAGTGATACCACATCGGACAATAGGGAGAGCCTAATGGTTCGCTGGTATTGCGAGTTCCTTGTTGAGCTCAAAGGATTTCGCTGCTGCCGCAAAGTTCAGAACGTTTCGCATACTACAGCTCGATACCTGTTTGAGGTCGGAGAAGAACGAAGAGCCGAGGGTTTTAAGCCTTCTTCTAGCAAGCGCCGGACACTTACATAACACGTGCTCCATTGTCTCTCTTACTCCCGGCTGGTTGCAATTCCTGCAGCGATCATGGGCTACCAAACCCATCCTATAGGCCTGTGCTCCTATAAGACAATGGCCAGTGATGATGCCAACCATTGTCGCACATTGCTTCCTGGGTAGTGATAACAAGAGTTTTGTTTTCTTTGCATCATACTTGTTCCACATTGATTTTGTGGTTCTACAAGTTGTGGTGGTAAGCCATCTAGCTTCGGCTAGATTCGTGAACTGTGTGTCCAAATATCTTTTGATGATCATTATGGGCGGTGGTACGTTTTCTGCGAGTTCGTGGTCAAGATTTGCCCCTCTTTTCGCCAGATCGTCCGCGGCCTCATTACCTATTATGCCACTGTGGCCTGGAACCCAGCAGAGTTCTACCCTTCTGTTGACACATAGATTCTGTAACGCGCGATGACAGTTAAAGACTACCCTAGACTTTAGAAGAGGTAAGGGAATTGCAAAATTTGTGACGCAATTTTCTTTTTCTTCTCTTGTGAGGTACTCGTAAAAAATTTCAGGTTCGTAGCTTCAATTTGTTGGTTATTAGTTGATTTAATGAAATTGGTCGAAATCATACTTTTGTATGGGAGGGGGTAGAAGGGCAAGTGCGATTTCAAAACTTTTAAATTAATTTCATTTCAAATATTTTTATAAGTTCTTATGCAAAATTTCAAATTGTTAGCTTTTAATAGTTAGGTGATAATTAATTTCTTAAAAATGGTCGAAAAAATAATTTTGTATGGGAGGGGGTAGAAGTTTTGAAAATATTCAAGCAGTTAATATTTAATACTCTTAGGGATTTTTTTTAAATGTATTTCCCAGATTTTCAAGTTTCTACCTTAAAATTACATCCAAAAATTTTCAGTTTTCGTGTTTTTTTCGCTGCACATGAAACACCTTGTGCCCATTAGACCGGGGTGGTCGGTTCGTAACAATTGTGGATCAAATTATTATTTTTTTTCTATGTACATTAAATAGATGTATCCACATGCCAAATTTGAAATTTATATCTTTGACCAGAGTCCTAAAAAAATCACTCAAAATTTTGGACATTTTTGCTTACCACCTCACTCCCTTTACACCCCCTAATTTAAAATAAAAATTAGTTATTACGTAGTTCTACAATCTGACAAATTTTCGACTTGATATGTGAACTATTTTTTGAGATATAAGGATTTGTAATTTTGAAAAGTGCGCCATTTTTGAAATGCTCCCCATTTCCCCCCACTACTATTATTTCAACATATTATTTTTTTTTTTGCATTTTGCTAGTATAGCTTAATATACGTTTCAAGTTTCAATTACATAGCTTACGTGATAGTTGAGATATTCATTTTTAAGTGTTTTTCTTTGCACCCCCCGTGACCCTCCCCCTTACAATAGTTAGCCATTTTTATACTCTAGATGGAATCTGAGAGTATTATAAGTTTGCCCTAAGGTTTGTAACGCCAAGAAATAAGGCTTGGAGAAAAAAATGAATGATACAGAAGTTAATATTATCACTCAGAAATCTCAAAACCGGATGTCCGTCTGTCCGTCCGTCCGTCCGTCCGTCCGTCCGTCCGTCCGTCTGTTCGCTCTCTAGCTTGAGAACGCGTTGAGCTAGAAACTTCAAATTTTGTACACGTCGTTTTTGACAAAAAAGTAAGGTCAAGTTCGTGAACAGGCCAAATCGCTTCACCCCTTCTACCCCCTCCCATACAAAATGACACAATTGCGCAATTTGACAATTAACGGATTTGCTCGAAAAGTATAAAAGCTATTGGCCTGAAATTTAGAATATATCACTTTTCTGATAATATCAATCTACCGTATAAAAATTATGCGTGTCCTCCTCCTTCTACCACCTCCCATACAAACTGTACTTGTCATGAATTACTATAAGCCAATTTGCTCAGTGTGTATATAATTTAGCGAGCTGAAATTGTGCACCATTTATTTATTTAAAATTGTTAGTAAGACCAAAAAAATTAGACGATTAGCTTCACCCCTTCTACCCCTTCCCATACAAAATGACCCAATTTCGCAATTCGACAATAAATGGATTTACTCGAAAAGTATTAAAGCTATTAGTCTGAATTTTGGGATATATTACTTTCATAATGACTTCAATATACAGTAGAAAAATTATTTGCGTCCCCCCTCTCCTTCCACCCCCTCCCATACAAACTACACTTTTTCATGAAATGCTCTAAGACAATTTTTTCAGAACATATAATATTTATCGAGTTTATATTTTGTAATAAATACTTAATTAGTATTATCACTAAGATCAGAAAAAAATATTTGATTTACTTCACCCCTGCTACCCCCTCCCATACAATATGACACAGTTTCCCAACTTCACAAAAATCTATTTTCTTGAAAAGTATGAATGTTACTCATCTAAAATTTAAGAGATGTCAATTTTATGATATTCTTAGTTATTTCTGAAAAAAATCACTAAACTGCACATTTTCACTAAATCTAACACATTAATTTTCTCAGCTCCTATTCAATTTTTGGAGTAAGCATTTTGTATAAAACATTTTTATAGCTACTTAGCATGATGGGGAAAAATTAGTTCAATGCTATCACCCCTTCTAACACTCCCCATACAAAATTTCTTGGGATCACAAAAAATTATATTTCATCTAGAGTATCGTAAGATTGCGCTTTACGCGCAATCGTAGCCCTGTTATGTTCTAAGCTGATTCCAATGAAACTATATGTCACCTTAATGGTCTCAAAATATGAATTTTTTGCAATAAGTAATTTCGAAGATATAGTCATTTGAAAAAACAGTTCGGCCGACAATTTGTTTTTAGCCCCCCCTTTTCGGACGCCAATGGATAAAAAAATTAAATAATTTTTGAAGTTTGTCCCACAACCTTCTCAATATTTGTACTGATTTTCAACTTTCTATCTGCATTCCTGGTGGAGATATTAGCAAGTGTATTTTTCGACTTTTTCCCTCCCCCCGCCTCCCCCTTCCACCTAACACCCCCCAAAATTTAGAAAATAGAGCTCACTTACCCAATCAACAATCCACCCAAAAACTAACATTCTACCTTAAACGGTCTCGGAGGTATGAGTCCATATGTACGGCGTACAGCGGACGGCGTACGGCGGGACGGCGTACGGCGGGACGGTTTTTTTTTTTGCATTTTTAGTCTAATTTAGTCATGAAACGCGAAAAAAAAAATTTCAGGGTACCAAATTTTTTTTTTTCTTGTGTCGATAACACAATACTTTATTATTAGAATAATAAAGTAAAATGATTAAAATATTTCTCATTTTCTTAAGAATATCCAATATCTATGTCCCGACATTTTCCGCACAAACACAAAATGTGTGATTTTTTTTTTTGATTCTTTTAGAAAGTGTTCGTACAATTTTTCAGTTCCTAACTTTAAATATTTTGTTTATTAGTTGATTTGATTTTAGCTAGGTGTAGCCTAGTGGGTAGCGTGTTGGTCTTATAATGCGAATGTCATGAGTTCAAATCCCGGTCGGCGCAATATATAATTCCAGCACTTTGCCTACTTGGAAATACCTTGGTCACCTCAATCTGCGAAAATAAAAAATTCGTAGAAAGAGGATTGTGCGAAAAGCTAACAACCCTTCCACGATAAGTAATGAAAAATGTTAAGGAACCTGAATATCTGGAGGCCAAGGTCCGATTTGGGCTGTAGCGCCATTGTAGAAAAAGAAGCTGATTTATTGAAATTGGTCAAAATTATAGAAGAAGAAAGAAAGAAGGACTTCAATGTGTTAGTACAAAATTTCAAGTTCATGGCTGATAATGTGTTGATAATAATTGATTTCTTTAAAATAGCCAAAATAATACTTTTCCATAGCAGGGTGTAGATGGTGTGAAAATATTAAACCAGTTAGCATTTTCAACGACTGTTATTTTTATACTCTAGATGAAATCTGAGAGTATATTGTGTTTGCCTTACCGTTTGCAACGCTAAGAAATAATGCTCGCACAGAGCCGCCAAGGGTACAAAAATATTTGTTGTCGCTCAAAAACTTCGAATCCGAGTTGCTGTCTGTCCGTCTGTGCATCTGTCTACAGCATAACTCTCGAAAGCTTTGAGCTATCGTGCTGAAATTTATTTTGTATTATTTTTAGCAAAAAAGTAACTTTAAGTTCGTGAACGGACCACATCCCCCCACTCCTTCTACCCCCTCCCATACAAATTTCACGAAATTCCGAAATTTTCAGAAATTGAATTTTCTTTGAAACCACTTAAGCTATCGACTTGAAATTGGGGCTAAAGTGTTACGATATAAATGTCATTAATATGACTGAATATTGATCTGATCCCTTTACTCCTTCTACCCCCTCCCATACAAATGGACAATTTTGAAAAATACATATTTTCGATTTTCATTGATACTAGTAAACCTGAAAAGACGAAATTTTGTCAGAATTAATTTTACTATAATTGCAATTTATTTTAAAAATAATTATCAACTTCACCTCTCTCCTTCTACCCCCTCCCATACAAATTACACGAAATTTTGAAATATAAATTAAATTATTTTTCTTCGAAACTGTTAAAGCTATCAACTTGATATTTTGTACAAAGTATACAAATACAAATATTATTAATGCGAAAAAAATATGTTTTGATCCGTACACTCCTTCTACCCCCCATACAAATGCATAATTTTTGTAAAATGCATTTTATCGATTTCCATTCAAACTAGAAAAAGTACAAACTTAAAATTTTGCCAGAATTTGTTTCTTAATAATTGAAATAAGTGTTAAAAAAATTATCAGCTCCGCTTCACTCCTTCTACCACCTCCTATACAAATATCTGTATTATAAATTCAAGAAAAGCATTTCTCCTTCAAGTATATGAGAGTTATCGACTTTGAAATTGAATCAAAGCATGGTGATAAGGATGATGATAAGCAGTTTCAAAATCATCTTAAACGCTGCACTTCCTCTGCCACCTCCCATACAAATGCCCCAATTTCAGTGAAACTATGACCAATTTCTGTAAAAATAATGAAAACTAAAAACTTTAAATTCAGCAAAAAACATTATACATGCCATGTTCGGTATCATATATGAAAAACACAAACCTCCCCCTCTACTTCTACCACCTCCTATGCAAAAGTCCCTATTCACTATTCGAAAGAATTTGAGATGACATATTTTCCGGTATATTAAAGTCATTTCCATCTCATCTAGAGTATCGTATGATTGGGCTTTAAGCCCAATCATAATTCTGTTATGTTTTTTTTTGAAACCAAATTTACAAATTTCCAAGTATCTATTTTAATAGATAAATCAAAAATGTTAAGTTTATAGTCTAGATAAAATCTGTGAGTATTATAGGTTTGCCACAAAGTTTGTAACGCTAAGAAATACGGCTCGGAGAAAAATTAAAAAAAGAAACAGAAGCTCATATTATCACTAAAAAATCTCAAAACTGGACGCCCGTCCCTTCGTCTGTCCGTCCGTGTAATCTACCTCAAGAATGTTGTGCTAGAAAATTTCAATTTTTACTCTTCCCTCATTTAGGTCGCAGTTTATTGCTTTATTTTTTTTATGGTTTTGTTCTCATACTGTTCCTAGATACAATTAGGTTACATATTATATTTTTTTTTCTATAAACATGAAATAATAACACCACCAAATAACAAATTTAAAAGAAAATAATAATAATAATCAAATTAGTTCGCGCCAAATAATTAACCGAAAAATTATGGACATAAAAACTCCTAGGGCAGCACTGCTATAAAGTATTTTGGCGCCAAAATAAGCGAGGAGATTGGAAGGAAAGCCGTTGAAGCTCGCGTTTGGTGGCTAATTGGAAAAGTGAAAAAAGTTTTCGAGGAGAACAAAATAGACGGTGCTCGAGAAAGGACCTCGAATGAATAAAGAATAGTACTTGGATTGATATTGATTTTTTTTTGATAAAATTTAAGTGTGTCGAATTTAAATCAGTGAAATAAACAAAAAGACAAATCTGTGCGTGAAGATTCAATGATTTAGTTTTTGATAAACTTCTGAAGTCATGAATATTTAATTTATGTTAAAAAAAAAAACAAAAAAAAAACCTAAGTGAATAAAAATTAAAATTAGTTGCAACAAATAGAACAATAAATAAAATAAGTGAGCACATGAAACTAAACTCAACCATCGAAACTGGAAGCAGCAAGGGCCCCAACACAATAAGTTAAGTAATTAGTTTTAGTTTTTTTTTAATTCTCAAAAAAAAAAAAAATAGACATCTTAATAAAAAAATTTAATTTATGTTCAAAACAATTGTTTTTTTTTGGTGCGAGAACGTAATAATATTTTTTTTTTCCTCTTATATTTTCATTCATTTATGTGTCAAGATTAGTGTTATTTAGGAACATGTATCAAGATTTTTTTCTTTATTGATACAATTCTCGACATTAGTGAGTGAAGAACTCATGAGAGGGTTCCCAGGCTTCGTCCGGAAATCGGGTAGGTATTTATCGTTGACATGAGGATGCGCGAAAATGTAGATTTCCGCGAAGTACAAGTAGCGGCATTCAGGGCACCCCGTTAAGCGCTTATACCGCATAAAGTAGTACGGTATTATGATCCCCATTCCCCATTCCGTTTTGTATCAGCACGAACTAGGATGAGGATTGCTTAGGTCAATGACCCACCCCAAGCTCCTGAGCCGTCGGCAAAATCGTGCTGCCCCGGTCTAAGTAATCCCCATCATCTGGAGCAGGATGAAGAATTTTCTTCATCCCGTAACAGGCTGTTGTCAATCTAACAATATTTCATTCGTTTCTGCAAGTTGAGTTTTTATGAGGGGAGGAGGAGGGGTAATAGTAAGGGTGGGTAAATGTTAATAGCTTTTTAATTAATTGCTTGAATCACGTCCTATATTCTCTGTATAGAATGTGTTTCATAGACGAAGTTGCATACAGTTTTCATAAAATTCGGTGTATTTTACATTCACGAAACCGAACATTTGTATGGGAGAGGGTACAGAATGTAAGGGAATCGTAAAATTTGATATGCAGTTTTATTTCGCTTCTCTTGTAAGGTGCTGGTATAAAATTTCAAGTTCGTAGCTTTTAGTTTGTTGGTTATTAGTTGATTTAATGAAATTGGTCGAAAACATAGTTTTGTATGGGAGGGAGTAGAAGGGCAAGCGCGATTTCAAAACTTTTAAAGCAACTGCATTTGAATTATTTTTATAAGCTTAGAAGCAAAATTTGAAATTGATAGCTTTTAAGAGTTAGGTGATAATTGATTTCTTAAAAATGGTCGAAAAAATAATTTTGTATGGGAGGGGGTAGAGGAGGTAGAGGAATCGTAAAACTTGTGATGCAATTTTCTTTTTTTTTTGTCGTAAAGTGCTCGTACAAAATTTCAAGTTCGTAGCTCTTAATTTGTTGGTTATTAGTTGATTTAATGAAATTGGTCGAAATCATACTTTTATATGGGAGGGGGTAGAAGGGCGAGCTCGATTTCAATACTTTTTACGTAATTTCATTTCAATTATTTTTGTAAGTTTTTATGCAAAATTTCAAATTGATAGCTTTTAATAGTTAGGTGATAATTGATTTCTTAAAAATGGTCGAAAAATAACTTTGTATGGGAGGGGGTAGAAGTTTTAAGGGTTTTCGACCAGTTTAGGGATTTTTTTTAAATGCATTTCGCAAATTTTCAAGTTTCTACCTTAAAATTTCACTAAAAAATATTCAGTTTATGTGTTTTTTTTTTCAATGCACATCAAACACCTGTGGGTTGGGCAACCTATCAGGCGAGTCCTCAGGTAGTGGATGGAGGACGGCGCGGTGTGTCGCAAGACTCTCGTCCGCGGTTAGCATGGCAATAGCAAGGAATTAATTTGACAGTTATAGTCTCTTCAACAAGCTCATCGGGCACACGTAGGCAACTGCCACGTTGTGAGCCTAAATGAATGTATGTACATGTTGAGGAGGATATGGCAGCAAATATCTTTCCTGTAAGAACCATGCCGCGAACCAGCCCAAAAAACTATGAGATGGAGTCCCCCCGTATTGGCCCTCAGTCCCCGGCAAAAGAGGATGCTATAATCACCGGGTCCGAACGCGGTTCGGGAGCTACTAGAACGGTGCAGCCAGGTTCTAGTAGTACTCTGCTACTGGCAAACACCCAGCGCACTGAGTCTTCGATGTCAAAGCTCAGTGATCTCGCTTTTATATTGGCATTAGAGGATGCAGACTCAGAACCGAGTAAGCCGATGGAGATGAGTATAGATTTGGTCACGCTTCGATGTCGACAATATCCTGCACAACTATCTCGGCTGACCTTGCTACTGAGACGATCCAAGCCCCTCAAGGCAGAATTAGTAACCGAGCCCGTCGTCGTGCTAAGACCACCCTGAAAAGAAAAACTGCGAAAGCGAAGTTTGGCTGCAATGCTGAGTCGACTGTCTTTCGGGACGGACGATTCACGAGCTGCAGAAGCTTCACGCCCAGCCAGCGTGCCGGCCGAAGTGATCAGAGTCGAGGCGAAAGGTCTTAGGACCCCAGCAACGTCTCTGATTAATAAAGCTAGTACTTCCAAAGCGAATGTAGACAGAGTAGTAAAGCCTCCTGTGAAAGAGTCCTTACCAGCTCCGACCACTCCGCTGAAAGGAGTATCAAACATTGCAACGGATAGCACTGTGGTTCCGAAACTGTTGGCAACAAAAAGGAGAAATATGCTCAGAAGGGCAGCCCAACGAAGCAAGACTCATAGCTTGACTCCGGGCCCCCAATCAGCGGCGACTCCCATTTTGCAGCCGTCAGTGGAAAATGTCGAAGTGGTTCAAATAGTTTCATCCCCGCTGGCTTCGGGACGATCGGTTCATGGCGCCGCTTCTGGCAAAGCCAAAGAACCCTCGTCCGCGAGCACAGTCGCCGGTAAGAAGCTTGAACCACTGAAGCAGAAACATAAGCGTATCCGATCGGACGATAGTAATACGCCGATACCTGCAGCAAAAAAGAAGCAGCCGATATCGGCTACCTATAGCGACGTCGCTAGGAGTTCCCTCCAGGCAGCAGCCATTAATACCAATGACTTGCCAGGCATTATACCAGAGTCGGTGAGGCCTCAGATCTACTCTTCATTGAGGAACATTCTGAGAGAACACCTCTTAGGTAATCCACTAGCTAAACCAAGCTTTTTGAAGTATGACTTCGAGTTAGGTTATCTTAGGATAACTTGTGCGGACCAAAACACTCTGGTCTTCAATTCAGTACCTGGTAGACATATATAAAGCATTCATCAGTCTTTGTTACATACCGAAGTTATGGCAAGAGGTTAAGGTAGTTTTCATACCTAAACCAGGTAGAGCTTCCCACAACATCCCGAAGGCTTTTCGACCTATCAGCCTGACTTCGTTCCTTCTTAAAGGCCTAGAAAGACGGGTGGACAGCTACCTGCGGGCAAATCTGAACCTCTCGGTTAGATGCCCCCACCAACACGCCTATGTGAAAGATAGATCCACAGACACCGCCTTGCATGTGACAGTAGCCGCCGTAGAGAAAGATTTCCATCAAAAAGAGGTTGCACTCGGTGCCTTCCTAGACGTGGAAGACGTGTTCAACCATGTCAACATTAGTGCCATACTTGAGGCCTTACACAGCCATAGTGTGGAACCTCTCCTGACTGCATGGATATCAAAGCTTCTTCGTTCACGGAAAATCGTAGCACGAATGGGTGACGAGACAAGAAAAGGCTCTGTTCACAAAGGAACGCCACAGGGCGGTATAATATCACCTCTCCTGTGGGTCCTAACAGTGAATGAACCCCTTTCCATCTTAAATCAGAACGGCTACCCCACAATAGCATATGCAGACGATCTTGTCATCATGCTAACTGGTAAGTTTGAGCAAGTTCCAGGAGACCTCATGCAATCCGCTTTACAACTGTTAGATAGCTGGGCACTAGATAAAGGACTTACTATTAGCCCACAAAAAACAGATCTGGTCCTCTTTTCCAGAAGAAGAAAACCATATGCTTTCAATCCACCAAACATTCGAGGTATCAATATGGTCCTCTCGAATCAAGTTAAATATTTAGGTCTGATTCTTGATAGCAAATTATCCTGGAAGGCCAATATTCAAGAACGAGCAAAAAAGGCTACGGTAACCTTCTTCGCTTGCAAGAAGACATTCGGTTTGAGATGGATGTATACCAGTATTGTTAGACCAATTATTTGCTATGGTGCGCTGGTGTGGTGGCCGGCGGTGGTACTAAAAACCAACCTGGCACCCTTACAGCTGATCCAACGGGTGGCATGTCTGTGCATAACAGGTGCCCTTAAAACAACACCGATTGCAGCTCTGGAGGTGATTCTCTCACTACCTCCACTTGATCTTTTTATAAAACAAGCAGCGGGTCTGGCAGCCATTAGATTAAAAACCACTAAATCGTGGTCAGCGCCACAAATTGGTCATGGAAAAATTCTAAACGTCATTAGAAACGCAAACTCCCTTTTAGACCGCGAGTATGATTGCATGAACCAACCGCAGGTTGAGAAACGGAATGGGCAACAAATACGATACTCAGCACCTGTATAGGTTCTCATCTCTATACGGACGAATCTAAAACTAGTCAGGGGACAGGGGCAGGGATTCATTCCCACGACCTCGACATCCAAACTTCATTTCATCTTCCAGAACACGCGACAGTGTTCCAAGCAGAAGTATTAGCCATTAACGAGTGTACAAAAATTATTCTTGATATGCAGAACAGTCTCGGAAATTGTTACATATTCTCGGACAGCAGGGCTGCGCTTCAGGCACTCCAATCCTACAGGACTACATCCAAATTAGTGTCCATTTGTAGACACAATTTAAATCGCCTAACGGCCATAATGAAAGTTTTTCTAATTTGGATACCGGGTCATGGATCAAGTTATTATTATTTTTCTTTGTACATCAAATAGATGTATCCAAATGCAAAATTTAAACTTTCTATCTTTCACCAGAGCCCTAAAAAAATCACTCAAAATTTTCGACATTTTTGCTTATCACCTCCCTCCCCTTACACCTCTCAACTTAAAATTTTACCAAAATTATCACCACTATGTAGTTCTACAATCTGACAAATTTTCGATTTGATATCTGTACTCTTTTTTGAGATATAAGGATTTATAATTTTGAAAAGTGCGCCATTTTTGAATTGCTCCACATTTCCCCCACTACTATTATTTCAACATGTTATATTTTTTTTGTATTTTACTACCTTCTACCCCCTCCCATACAAATGTTGGTTTTCGTTAATGTAAAATACACCGAATTCTATGAAAATTCTATTCAACTTCGTCTATGAAACACATTCTATACAGAGAATACTGGACGTGATCCAAGCAATTAATTAAAAAGCTATTAACATCGACCCACCCTTACTATTACCCCTCTTCCTCCCCTCATAAAAACCCAAACTTGCAGAAACGAATGAAATATTGTTAAATTGACAACAGCCCTGCCCAAGTACTCCCTTTCACTTAGCCTTCCCTAACCACTCTAACCTGCATACTGACTTTCCACTCATCCGCAACTTGTCCCAAGAATAATAAAGTTTCGCCCGACTTGTTGGCAGTTTATTAACAAAGATCTCCGAAAATGACGTCATAGTCTATCTCGAAAGAGAAGGAACTTTTTTGCGTGGTATCCTCCAATTGCTCGAGAAAAGGGAAAAATATGTAGCTAGCGAGGGCAAGTACTATGAATAAATTTGTTTTTGCTTTTTTTAAAAAAAATTTGTTTTTCTGACTAAAAACAACGGATTTGAGCTTATATACCTGTAGATATTTAAATTAATAAATTTATTTTTGATTAATCATCATACAATTTTTTTAGAATTGTTTTTGTTTCTAAACTGTAAGTAATCAGTATTTCATGAATATTAAAATTATTCTTATTCCTGAAACTCTCGTCTCTAAATCTGCTCACTTTAACCGAATAGTCGCAATTGTTCGAAATTTCTTAAGGAAACCATTTATTTTACTAGTCCGACTATAATGGCTTGAATTTCAATTTCGTTTAGAACACAGACTCTAGAATCAGGCCTTCATGTCGGTGTCGGGAGCTATAGACTATGTACCGAGTCAATGGTGCACTATATGCTAAGAAATCGATCAGAAAATCGTACAATGCCAAAGTTCAACCTCTGATTATTCCTCATTCTTTCAAACGCTATTGGCTAATACTATTAAATTTCTTTAAGATTTTATTATTCAATAATTCTATTTTATCTACTCTGGTTGTACTGTCAATAGCAGTCTTACTCGTATTACTTTTCTAGATAAATATTGTAATTCTTAAGTGTTATGTTCTTTTATTGTTGTCGCGGCTCATAGAAGTATTTATGACTGTAGCTGAATTACGTACAGATAAAAATAATATCAGTTAATATTTTGTAATGTGTCTCATATGTCTAACTTGATTGCGATTATTGTACCTTAATGGGTAATAAATTTGTGCGTTATTTGCATATAGTCGGCTCGTAGAAGCAATCGCAGTCGTAAATATACTGAAGGTAAGCAGCATACACATATGTATACGTCTAATTCTAAATTGAATTTAGTAGACTGATCTAGGCTGATTAATCAGATCACGCTCATGATAAATGTCCGAACAGTTTTTGTACTGTCACAGTATTTCCTTCAATTGCAATTAAGTATATTTGTACGATTCTGATTTGTACTTGTATCAAAATTTAATCAAAGTTAAATGTGAAATAAATAATGATATTCTCGTAACTCATAGAAATCACTTTTGTATGGAAAAACAACAATCATGGGGCATTTATACTGAAGTGCACTTGGTTCAGAAGCGAAGACACAGTTTTTGTTTTTTAAGAAATAGCATTTGTGTAGAATAAATGGAGTTTTCGAGGGAGAATAAAACTACGATTCATTGGGCACGTTCTTACCGCACACGCTGATTTGAATTAAACTGTTAAAGTAAAAATTAGTACAAAAACATAACAGGGCTACGATTGCGCGCAAAGCGCAATCTTACGATACTCTAGATGAAATAGAATTTTTTGTGATCCCAAGAAATTTTGTATGGGGAGTGTTAGAAGGGATGATAGCATTGTACTAATTTTTTCGACATCATGCTAAAGTAGCTATGAAAATGTTTTATACAAAATGCTTACTCCAAAAACTGAATGGGAACTGAGAAAATTAGTGAGTTTGATTTAGTGAAAATGTGCAGTTTGTATGGGTGGTGGTAGAAAGAGTGGGGGGATTTTGATGATTTTTTCAGAAATAACTAGGAATATTATAAAATTGGCATCCCTTAAATTTCAGACTAGTGCCATTCATAATTTTCAAGAAAATCGATTTTTTGTGAAGTTGTGAAACTGTGTCATATTGTCATGGGAGAGGATAGAAGTAGTGAAGCAAATCAAATATTTTTTTTTTCATCTTAGTAATAATATTAATTAAATATTTATTACAAAATATGAGCTCAACAAATGTTATATGTTCTGAGAAAATCGGCTTAGAGCATTTCTGGAAAAAGTGTAGTTTGTATGGGAGGGGGTGGAAGGAAAGGGAGGAAGCAAATAATTTTTGTACTGTAGATTTAAATCATTAAAAAAGTAATATATACCAAAATTGAGACCAATAGCTTTTATACTTTTTGAGTAAATCCATTTATTGTCAAATTGCAAAATTGTGTCATTTTGTATGGGAGGGGGTAGAAGGGGTGAAGTTAATCATCTCATTTTTTTTGACCTTACTAACAATTTTAAATAAGTATTTGGTGCACAATTTCAGCCCGCTAAATTTTATAAGCACTGAGGAAATTGGCTTAGAGTAATTCATGATAAGTACAGTTTGTATGGGAGGTGGTAGAAGGAGGGGGAGGACACGCACAGTTTTTATATGATAGATTGACATTATCATAAAAGTAATATATTCCGAATTTCAGGCCAATAACTTTTATACTTTTTGAGCAAATCCGTTTATTGTCAAATTGCGTAATTGTGTCATTTTGTATGGGAGGGGGTAGAAGGGGTGGAGCGATTTGGCTCGTTTACGAACTTGACCTTACTTTTTTGTCAAAAACGACGTGTACAAAATTTGAACTTTCTAGCTCAACGCGTTCTCAAGCTAGAGAGCGCACGGACGGACGGACAGACGGACGGACGGACGGACGGACGGACGGACGGACGGACATCCGGTTTTGAAATTTTTGAGTGATAATATTAACTTCTGTATTCATCATTTTTTTCTCCGAGCCTTATTTCTTGGCGTTACAAACCTTAGAGCGAACTTATAATACTCTCAGATTCCATCTAGAGTATAAAAACTGAGTTGATACCTCAGTTGTTGATTAAACTCTCACTTAAAATTAACAAAATGTTATAAAAGCATTTCAATTCTCAATGTAGGATGATAACAGAACAAATATCTATTGATGCTTAATTTTTGCGGTAAAAAGTGGAAGCCGATATAATTCAGCTGATGTATTTGAACTTGGAGCATAGGTTAAGTTATACTAGCGAAACATGTGAATATGAAATGCAATGAAAAAAAATACAAAAACCTAAAATTTTTGAATGAAATTTTAAGACAGAAACTTGAAAATTTTGCGAAATGCATTTCAAAAACATAACAGCTTTACTATGATACTCTAGATGAAATTGGAAAGAGTCCCATGTACCGGAAAATATGTCATCTCAAATTCTTTCGAAAAGTGAATAGAGACTTTTGCATGAGAGGTGGTAGAAGTAGAGGGGTGATTTGTATTTTTCGTAAATGACACCGAACATGGCATGCAAAATGTTTCGTGCTGAATTTAAAATTTTTAGTTTTCATTATTTTTAAAGAAATTGGACATAGTTTTTCTGAAATTGGGGCATTCATATGGGAGGTGGCAGAGGAAGTGAAGCGTTTTGAAGATTTTGAAGCCACCTGTAATCATCCTTATCACCATGGTTTGATTCAATTTCAAAGTCGATAGCTCTCACATAAGGAGAAATCTTTTTCTTGAATTTTTAATACAGATATTTATATGGGAGGGGTTAGAAGGAGAAGTTCTGGAAAAATTTTAAGTTTGTACTTTTTCTAGTTTTAATGGAAATCGACAACAAAAATTATGCATTTGTATGGGAGGAGGTAGAGGGAATATACGAATCAAAACAAACTTTTCCGTTAATGATATTTCTTTTGTTATACTTTGCACAAAATTTCAAGTCGATAGCTTTAACAGTTTCGAAGAAAATAATTTTATTGAAATTTCAAAATTTCGAGAAATTCGTATGGGAGGGGGAGAAGGGGGGGAGTGAGGTCAAGTCAATAATTTTTTTAAGACTAATTGCAATTATAATAGAATTAATTCTGGCAAAATTCTTATCATTTCAGCTTTACTAGTTTTAATGAAAATCGAAAATATATATTTTTCAAAATTGAGCATTTTTCTGGGAGGGGGTAAAAGGAGTGAGGGGATCGGATCAATATTCGTTATATTAATGACATCTAGACCATAAAACTTTTGCCCAAATTTCAAGTCAACGGCTTCAATAGTTTCGAAGAAAAATCAATTTTTTAATATTCTAAATTTCAAGAAATTTGTAGGGAAGGGGGTAGAAGGAGTGACGGATTTAGCCCGTTCACGAGCTTAAAGTTACTTTTTTGCTAAAATTGACATATAACAAATTTTAGAACAATAGCTCAAATCTTTCAAGAGTTATGTTGTAGACAGACGAACAGATTTTCGAGCGACAACAAATATTTCTGTACCCTTGGCGGCTTGGTGCGAGCATTATTTCATAGCGCTACAAACGGTAAGGCAAACACAATATACTCTCAGATTTCATCTAGAGTATAAAAATCTCTAAAAGTATGAAGCATTAACTGGCCGAGTACCTTCAAAACTTCTACCCCCAACCATACAAAATTATTTTTTGGACCATTTTTAAGAAATCAACTATCACCTAACTATTAAGAGCTATCAATTTAAAATTTTGCACAAAAACATTCAAAATAGTTGAAACGAAATTGTGTTCAAAGTTTTGAAATCGCCCCTGGTCTTCTACTCCCTCCCTCCAGTGGCGTGGCGTCCATTGATGCAAGGGAAGCAATACTTTCCTTAAGTTTAGCCCTTTTTATACTCTAGATGGAATCTGAGAGTATTATAAGTTTGCTCTAAAGTTTGTAACGCCAAGAAATAAGGCTCGGAGAAAAAAATTAATGATACAGAAGTTAATATTATCACTCAAAAATCTCAAAACCGGATGTCCGTCCGTCCGTCCGTCCGTCCGTCCGTCTGTGCGCGCTCTAGCTTGAGAACGCGTTGAGCTAGATAGTTCAAATTTTGTACACGTCGTTTTTGACAAAAAAGTAAGGTCAAGTTCGCGAACGGGCCAAATCGCTCCACCCCTTCTACCCCCTCCCATACAAAATGCCACAATTGCGCAATTTGACAATTAACGGATTTGCTCGAAAAGTATAAAAGCTATTGGCCTGAAATTTGAAATATGTTACTTATAATATAATGTCAGTTTAGCATATAAAAATTATGCGTGTCCTCCCCGTCCTTCTACCACCTCCCATACAAACTGCACTTTTTCATGAAATACTCTAAACCAATTTACTCAGTGCGTATAAGATTTAGCGGGCTGAAATTGTGCACCAAATATTAATTTAAAATTGTTAGTAAGACTTTAAAAAAATAGACGATTAGCTTCACCCCTTCTACCCCCTCCCATACAAAATGACACGATTTCGCAATTTGACAATAAATGGATTTACTCGAAAAGTATTAAAGCTATTAGCCTGAATTTTGGGATATATTACTTTCATAATGATATAAATCTACAGTAGAAAAATTATTTGCGTCCTCTTTCTGCTTCCACCCCCTCCCAATACAAACTACACTTTTTCATGAAATGCTCTAAGACAATTTTCTCAGAACATATAATATTTATCGAGTTCATATTTTGTAATAAATACTTAATTAGTATTATCACTAAGATCAGAAAAAAATATTTGATTAGCTTCGCCCCTTCTACCCCCTCCCATACAATATGACACAGTTTCAAAACTTACAAAAAATCTATTTTCTTGAAAGGTATGAATGTTACTGGTCTTAAATTTAAGAGATGTCAATTTTATGATATTCTTAGTTATATCTAAAAAAATCACAAAATTCCCCCCACTCTTTCTACCACCTCCCATACAAACTGCACATTTTCACTAAATCTAACACACTAATTTTCTCAGTTCGCATTCAATTTTTGGAGTAAGCATTTTGTATAAAACATTTTTGTAGCTACCTTAGCATGATGGGGAAAAATTAGTTCAATGCTATCACCCCTTCTAACACTCCCCATACAAAATTTCTTGGGATCACAAAAAATTCTATTTCATCTAGAGTATAGTAAGATTGCGTTTTACGCGCAATCGTAGCCGTGTTATGTTTTTAATTTAGAAAAGCTACACTAAAATCAGCACGAATATGAAAATTTATTAAAACATTTCTTTTAAAGAAAGCGCGCATTATATTCGTCTGCCACTGTTTACAGTATTTACGTGCTCAAGGCAGTTTTGTTTCTTACGCTTTTTATGACCAACGAAAGTTGAAAGCCGTCCACAGGGAAATAGAAACCATGTTAAAAACGCATTAGTAAGACCGCCGGCCAATACGAGCAACATTTTCTTACTCGACGAGCGCAAGTTCGACTTCAGTAGGAAGAGGAGATGCGTCGCATTAAAATGCTTCCACCTTTCCTCTCATTGCTTTTAGTCGCATATACAAGAGAACGAGACCGCCGACCAATACGAGCGCAAGTCCGACTTCTATAGGAAAGAGAGATAAGTGAACGCAATTGCTTCCAGCCAGTGCTTTCAGTCGCAAGCTCTGGCTCTCGATCAAAATATTGCCAGTATTGAAATTTCTGTACTAACCAAAAAATGATCAGAAAGAAAAATATAAAGAAGTAGATCTGGCAATATTGTCCATATTTGCGAGCTTTGAGTGGAAACGAATCGGTTTGAACTTCGGCAGACGGCTTTACTTTTTAAAGACTTGAAATAATTAATTATTCAACATTTTTGAAGCTTGTATTTAATAAAACAAAAAGGTTGAAGGGTCTGTCAAAGTGAGACGTTACTTCAATATTTGTTCGAATTTCGGTCCGTTACCGCAAGGGGGTAGTTGTAGTATGAGGTTTTACCAATTCCTGCAACTATCTTTGGAGTTAGCGACTCCACGGACCTGAGCTAACTATCCCCCTCTGGGATGGGGGCTGTAGAATTCACCCACAGCCAGTCCTGCTTGCCCTAAAAATGGCAAATGGACACTCACTGGATCATGGGCTTATCACCCGTGATCTTAAGACCTAAATGATACGAGAAACGGATACATCGCCTCGGATACGGACTGATTCTACGGTAACGACTTTTGGCATTCGAAAACGGACTATGATTGGCTTCTGGAACGTTCGAACATTGAATGACGGGGGAAGAGCTGGGGTTACTCGGTCCTTGCACCGCCAATCAGTGATCAACCGTGAAATGGAGCACTATAACATCCAAATCTTGGGCTTGAGTGAGGTCAGGTGGACAGGATCAGGAGAAGAACGAGCCCCTAGCGGAAACACTATTCTGTACATTGGCCCTGAAAGTGAAGCCAGAAATGGCGTGGCGTTCGTCCTTACGCCGAGAGCGAGAAACAGTCTCATTAGCTGGGAACCAATCTCGGATAGGATTATCGTCGTCAGGCTCAGGACCAGTGTCAGAAACGTCACAATTCTGCAGTGCTACGCACCAACTAATACCGCAACATCTGGTGACAAAGAGGAGTTTTATAGCCAACTGAGTGTCACCTTCGAACGTGTTCCAAGAGGTGATATTATTATCATCTCGGGAGATATGAAAAAAAAAAAAAAAGGTTGGATCAGACAACACTGGACTAGAACACGTCATGGGGAGGCATGGTGACCCTTGGGTCGACGCTTCACGACCTTGGATTAAGAGACCCGACAACGGCGAATTGTTTGTGGAGTTCTGTAGTACTCGGCAAATGGTCATCGGAGGGACCCTTTTTCCACACAAGAGTCATCATAAAACATCTTGGGTTTCCCCTGATGGTGTTACTCAGAACCAGATCGACCATTTGGCTATAAGTCGCCGATGGCGAAGATGTCTCCTCGATGTGCGAGCGAAACGTGGAGCTGACGTGGGGAGCGATCACCACCTGATGGTTGCCTGCTTGAGATTGTGTACAGCAGCTATCCAACGACCACAAATTCTTCAAATGAAGCGCAAGCTTAATGTGGATAAACTCAGAGATCCCAACAAAAAACTCGAATATACCACCATTCTACGCGAAAAGTCATCCACATTGGGTGAACATGAAATGCGCACACTGGACGCCAATTGGGAGGCAACCAGAAACACTTTTCTAACTAGTGCTGAAGAATCTGTGGGATATGCGCAAAGCGGTGAGAAACCCTGGATGTCGCAAGACACATGGGACAAGGTTGGCAATTGGAAAAAAGCCAAATTGGCAATCATCTCTCAACCCGATGTCAACCAACGAACGCCCGACTTGAGGCAGAACTACCGCGATGCTCATATACAGCTTAAAAAGGCTGTTAGACGCGACAAGAGAAAGGCCATTGAAGATCTGGCAAACAAGGCAGAATCTGCGGCTTACCTTGGGGATATGGGTTCACTATTCAAAATTATGAAACAGTTGACGAACAGAAATTTCACCGCCAACCACCTGGGGAGAGATGTCAACGGAACTCTCCTTAATATGAGTGAACACCAGTTGCGGCGATGGAAGGAATACTTCTCTGATATTTTAAACATCTTGTCAGATGAAGATATTCCGGAAACAGAACAACTTCCAAACATCCAACCGCAACAGTCCTCTATTAGGGACGATCCCCCAGATAAGGAAGAGATAGTTTCCGCCATTCGGTCAATGGCGGGAAGGAAAGCTCCAGGTATAGACGGACTACCAACCGAACTCCTTAAAGCGGACCCGGAAATCTCAGCCGATATACTCCTCCCACTCTTCACTAAGGTGTGCACTGGAAGGTGGGGAAGGTAAAGGTCTTCAATGGAGACTATTTAACATCTTAAGTCACCTTGATTATGCTGATGACGTGTGTTTGCTTGCACATACCCGTTCGGACTTAGAGTCAAATGTTCGCTCGTTGCATTCTAAGTGCAAAGAGGCGGGACTGAAAATAAATGTGCGTAAAACCAAGTACATGCACATGGGTTCGAACGCAAGCACACCGATTGTTCTTAATGGACAGGATGTGGAAGAGGTGCAAGATTTTTGCTATCTTGGAAGCATTGTCAGCATGGACGGCGGAGCCGAAAAGCATGTTGAGGCTCGGCTAAATAAAGCTCGTCAGGCCTTCGGTATCCTTTCCCCTTTCTGGAGGTTAAGAGAGATCTCCCTTCGCACGAAGCTACGAGTTTTTGACGCATGCGTCAAATCCGTGTTGTTATATGGTTGTACTACGTGGAAAGTGACCGTTCGACTTACCAAGAAACTACAGACTTTCGTAAACCAATGCCTCCGACGCATTTTAGGAATATTCTGGCCAGAAGTGATCTCCAACGACGAACTTTGGAGCACAACTCGCCAGACTAAAATAGGTATTGAGATTCAACGGCGAAAGTGGCAGTGGATCGGTCATACTTTGAGGAAACCAGAGCAAAACATCGCCAAACAGGCTCTGGATTATAACCCTCAAGGAAGACGTCGGGTTGGTCGACCATGTAACACATGGAAGCGAGCAGTTGAGCAGGAGGCCAGAGGAATAAACAAGTCCTGGCAACAGCTTAAAGCCGATGCGCAGGATCGCGCCTTGTGGAAGAGAGTTGTTTCTGTCCTATGCCCCTATAGGGGGTCTTAACAGGAATTTGATTGGTTTGATTGACCACCCAAGCAAATAAAATACTATTGAGCAATATGGATTGTCCGTTAATTTAGGCGCTTTAATCTCCTGTATGGTAGTAGTGGAGAATGTAAATGGTTTGGTGAATGTTTCTACAGTGCATTTTGAATTGAAAGAAAAGATTTCCGGATTCTACACTGTTACGCTTTATTATTCGTGACGTTTCGGTCTCTGCTGAGACCTTGATCAAACTGATTGACAATTACAAAAGACAATAATTATATAGAAAAGTGGGGTTAATTGAGTGTGGGAATTAATAATTAAGGTTAAATTAGTTAATTAGGGTTAATTAATTAGTATCAGGTATTTAAATTAGTTAAGGATTTCTACGAGTACATCCAAGAATAACAGTTTCCTGTTGCTTTCTGTTTCCATGGTGAACTTAATTTTCTCGTGTTGTGAGTTCAGGTGTGCTAAAAATTTGTCGAGCTCTTCTTTCCTATGTTGCCAAATGATGAAGGTGTCATCCACATACCGTAGATACAATTTCGGTGTTAATGAAGCTGAGTCCAGTGCGTTCTTTCCGAACTCCTCCATGAAAATTTCCGCTACCACCAGTGAAATTGGAGATCACATTGCCGCTTCTTCCGTTCGCTTGTAGAGTTTCCCTGGAGCTGAAAAGAAAATATTACAAATTTTACGATTCCCCTACATCCTCTATCCCCTTAAATACAAGTGTTTGGTCGATGTCGCAAATTGCATTAGTCTGCTGGATCCAAACACCAATGGTGGACCGGATGGTATTCCCAATTGGTTCACCAAATCACTTTGTGATGAATTATCTTCTCAGCTTGCGATGATTTTCAACAAATCTCTCAGGGATGGTTACTTTCCCAGTGCTTGGAAGCTAGCTACCGTGATCCCAATTTTTAAAAAAGGTGACAAGAATAATGTTACAAACTATCGGCCAATCTCAACACTGAACTGCTTTGGAAAAATATTTGAACGATTAGTTCATAACTCTATCTCAGAACATCTTTCTCATCTTATTTCTTCAAAGCAACACGGGTTTCTTAAAGGCAAGACTTCAAATCTCCTCAAACTTACTAACATTGTTGTGAAATCTTTTGGAAAACATAGATCCGTGCACACCATATATGCCGACTTTGCAAAAGCATTCGACTCTGTGAATTCTAAGACACTTATCTCAAAATTAAAGAAGTACGGTATCTGTGACTGGTCTCTTAGTTGGATTTCTTCATATTTATCTTTTTAAAGTATGAGAGTGACCTTTCTCGGCAAATCATCCCGCATTTTTTCGGCAAATTCCGGAGTTCCTCAGGGTTCCATTCTTGGTCCACTCTTATTTCTTGTTTTCATTAATGACCTACTATGATTTTTATCTTCATTTTTATATTCCAAGTGATCGATTCTCTTTCTGACTGTCTGGCACTGCAAAGCGACCTTTGTTCTCTATCTGAGAGGTGTCTTAACAATAACATTTCTCGTAATATTGAGAAATGTCTGTTCATGAAGTTCACTTGCCAACTTAACCCCCTCAACTTTATCTACATAATTAACGTGACTCGTCTTTCTGAGTTTAGCACTTATAAGGACCTTGGTGCTCTATTTGGCAGTAAACTAAAGTTCACGCATCACTATGTTGACATTTCAGCTAAAGCCCATCGCCTCCTGGTTTTATATTGCGCTCCACTAAATCCTTTTCGAGTATAACCTGCTGTTTTATTGTTTAGAACGATAGTTTGTCCTATTTCAGAGTACTGTTCTCTCTTTTAGAATCCCCATTACCAGTGTGATATTGACCGTATTTTGTCTGCCCAACGCAACTTCACTCGATCACTATTCTATCGCTTTGCCATACCGCATGTTCGATATGCTAACCGTTTGGCCGAACTTGATCTTCCATTCCTTTATCAGAGACATATTTTAATCTACACTATACAAAATCGTTACTTCACCTTTGCTTATCGAACTATCCAGGTTTCTACTGCTACGAGGAATCGTGATGCTACCTATCCCTCTCGAGCACTTCATAATGTTTATTCTCAATCGTCCTTTCCTAGATTTCAAAAGACGCAGCCGCTGCAGCTTGATCCTCTAACTGTTCCATGTAGTTTATTTTAACACATACTTAAACACATATTTAGTCTATCTTGATTAACGTGTCGTTTTGTAATTTTATTGTTTTCTTTTTTTTTAAATTTTATCTTGCTCATTGTAGTTACTTCCTTTTAATCATTTACTAACATCGTAATTGTTATGTCTACATAAAATTTCGCACCATTTTTGTTAATGGCGGGATTACATTATTGGAGTTATCTGTGCTAAAGCTATAATTAAATAAATAAATGAATCATATGAAACTGACATATTACATATAGAATATTGGAGGTGATTCAAGCAAACAATTAAAAAAATTTTAACATCCACCCACCCTTATTACGACCACTACCCCCCCCCCCCTCCCTCCCCACCTCACCAACAACCAAACTTGCATAAACGAATGAAATATGGATTATATGTACTGGAGCTATTGATCGTATTCGCAATGAAGTGTTAAATTGACAACAGCCCTGCCCTTTCACTTAGTCTTCCCTAACCACTCTAACCTGATTGTTGACTTTTCTTGTATCCTAATAAAGTTGTGCCCGGCTTGTTAGCAGTTTATTTGATTTTCAAGTTGTAGGTCAAGCAGCAATGGACGCCAATAGAAGTTCAGAAACTTTGAAGATTGCTGATGTTCCTTTTTGCCTTCAAGAGCTTACGGAAGCTCAATTCAGTGCATTGGATCTACTGGTACTCGTCGATCGCCGAAATCAAGCAGCATTGAACACGTGTAGTACTGAAATAAGATCCCAGTCCCGACTTTATTTTACTAGCCTAAATGGCAACATACTAATTTGAATTTTGGTTTGTGCACATCAATGGCACAGTACATTTTTAATGATATAAGTTTCATTCCCCCTCCTTTTATAATAAATAAAAATAAGTCAAGGACAATTTTCGATGCTCACGTATTAATATGTGTATGTATATCAAATGGATGTATGCACGTGCAAAATTTGAACTTTGTATCCTTAACCAAAGGCCTAAAAAAATTACTCAAAATTTTCAAATTTTTATTTCACCACCTCCCTCTCCTTACACTCCAAAACTTAAAATATTATCAAAATCAGAGGTCCTAGCATTGGATTTTGAAATATTCCGGTTTGAAATTTTGAAAAGTGCACCATTTTTGAAATGCTCCCCATTTCCCGAAAGTCGAGTTTCAGCTTTCAATCTGTATTCGAAGTGCAAATATTCTATTCTATTCTACAATGGCACTACAGCCCAAATCGGACCTTGACCTTCTGACCTTCAGGTTCCTTAACTTTTTTTTATCACTTATCACTTATTATGGAAGGGTTGTTAGCCCTTCGCACAACCCTCTATCTACGAAAATTTCTCATTCTGAACTCACGACCTTCGGTCAGCACGTTACCCACTAGGCTACACCCTAGACCGTAGATATTAACAATCGCAATTTTCGACCTTAACCCTCTCCCTTTCACCCCACACTTCCCAAAACTTAGGCAATGAAAGTTCCCCATCCAATGTACAATCCACTCAAAAATTAGTTCGGAGATATGGGTCTATGAATGTCGTTGGAGCGTACAAGTACGGCTACGATATACGACGAACAGGCAGACGGATTTTCTTTTTGCATTTTTAGGCTATTTAGGCTATTTATAAGACGCGAAAAACAAATTTCAGGGTAGCGAATTTTACTTTATTATTTTAATAATAAAATGTTGCAATCGACATAGAAAAAATAAATTTCTACTCTCAAATTTTGTTTCTTCGCATTTCATGACTAAATTAGCCTAAAAATGCAAAAACAAATTCGTTCCGACATACGCCGTACATATGGACTCATATCTCCGAGACCATTTAAGGTGAAATGTTCGTTTTTGGGTGGATTGTTGATTGGGTAAGCGAGCTCCATTATCTAAATTTTGGGGAGAGTTAGGTATAAGAGGGAGATGGAGGGAGGAAAAGAGTCCAAAACTACACTTGCTAAAATCTCCACCAGTAATGCAGATAGGAAGCTGAAAATCATCAAAACTAAAGAGAAAGTTGTGGGGCAAACTTTAAAAATAATTTGATTTTTTTATCCATTGGCGTCCGAAAAGGGGGGGGCTTCAAAACAAATGGTCCGCCGATTTTTTTTTTCAAATGATTATATCTTCGAAATTACTTATAATAAAAAATTCATATTTTGGGACCATTAATGTGGCATATAGGTCCACCAGAATCAACTTAGAAAGAGGCTAATTATTGTAAGAGGTAGGCTCAGGGGGCAAAGAAAAACATTCAAAAATGAATATTTCAACTATCTTCTAAGCTATGTAATTGAAAATGGAAACAAATATTGAGCTATACTAGCGAGATGCGAGAAAAATATAACATTTAGAAATAATAGTAGTGGGCTGAAATGGGGAGCATTTCAAAAATTGCGAACTTTCCAAAAAACAAAAAATTTGCGAAATATATTTCAAATAAATTTCCAAAAATTTTAAATATTAACTTGTTGACTACCTTCAAAACTTCTACTCCTTCCCTTACAAAATTATTTCTTCGACCATTTATAAGAAATCAATTATCAGGTTAGGTTAAAACCTATCAATTTGAAATATTGCACAAAAACTTTTAAAAATAGTTGAAACGAAATTACGTTAAAAGTTTTGAGATTGCACTTGCCCTTCCCCTCCCATGCAAAAGTATGATTTCCACCAATTTCAATAAATCAACTAATAACCAAAAATTTAAAGCTACGGATTTGAAATTTTATTCGAACACCGTACAAGAGAAATGAAATAAAACTGCATCACAAATTTTACGATTCCCATGCCTCCTCTTGCCCCTTCTATACATACATACATACATACATATTGTTGAGAGCTAGGGGTTCGCCTGGATTTCAAGCAAATTCGTTTAAAAATAAAGGATAATTTATTTATCCGCACTTTTACTTAATTTACACTATATGGCAATACCGCCGATATTGTTCTTTCGCTTCTTACATCGGTTGGTGTCTTCCATAAATGTCGCTGAGTAACTGGCTGCCGTCTGACATTTTCGTGCTTTTTATAGCAAATCTCCCTAGTTCTCGAAGCTTCCGTCAGGTTTCTTTGGGTGCGTGTCTAGACTATTTGAGAGGATTCTAGAACTTTGGTTATGGCTTTTTACATATTGGGGGAATGTTCTATATGGTTCTGGCATATTCGGGAAGATCATTGCCAGATCTATAGCATTACCCCCTCCTTAGTCCCTGTTCGTCCCGAACAGAGTCATTCACCTCCTCAATGGCACCATGGTACTTTGTTAGTCGGTTGAGATGTACCACTTTCATTTTAGTACGAGGTTTTCGCTGATTCCATCCATCCTTTGGTTCGGTCGTTATCCTCTGAATGGTCTTTCCGGCTTCTCTTTCCTTTTCACGTTCCGCATTCTTCCTTTCGCGATCTTCTCGATCACATCGCTTCTCACTTGTCACGATTATTCGCATGAGGTACTTGGCCGTCACGACTTCTACCCGTTCGTTCGCAATCCTTATTCGAATGCCTATCTTTGCTTCCAGGATCTTTCCCGATGTATTGTTCTTGTTGCAATCGATCTTGCCGACTCGGGGTTTTCGATCGACTCCGGCGTCTTTTATCAAAACCGAGTGTAAGATTTGAACTCTGACGACTAGTTCTTGACCAAGATCTACCTGCCCGATCTCTATCTTCGCGTTGTTTAGCAGCGCAGCCAGAACAATAGTTGGTCGCTTTTCGGCAGTCGAGTCTCAAGTGTCTTGCCTGCCCACATTCCAGCATCGAGGGGCACCAAATCTTTCGCTCCGCTTGGTGTACTCTGCTTTCTGACACACACACTCTTTTGCTATTTCTCGGACTCGATAGCTTCTCCGTAAGCTTTGCTTGGCAGCTTCGAACGTCAGCCCATATACCAAGGCTTCGCCAATCGTTTTCTTACCTGCCAACTTTAGCGCCTGTTGCAGCTCTCTGTCCTGTACAGCATTGTTAATTGCGGAAACAGCTGTGTCGTTGCGTTGCTCTGTTTGCGCATTGGGAAGCGATAATAGTGTGAGTCGTTTAATATCGCGTGCCAGCTCTTGAAGTGTTTCACCATTCTTTTGGGTTCGGTTGTACAGCTGTATATTGTAGATCTCTCGCATGTGGTCACTGCCGTAATGAAGATCCAATGTCTGGACTAACGTTGAAAAATCTTGTTGTTGCTCCTGCGGAATCGTTTGAAGAACCTCTGCTCGTGGACCTCTTAGCGCCAATATAAGAGCCGTTCCTCGTTCCAGATCATTTCAATGATTGTTTCTTGCAGCAGCCTCAAATTGGGTCTTATAAATAGCCCACGGTGTTTGCCCATCGAAGATTGGAGCTTTGAAGCCCTTGTGCTCTGCCTTGATAACTCCAGCCGCTTTCACGTTATCGAAGTCCCTTTTTAGGCGTTCGACTTCTTGTACAATCCCGGATATCCTTTCCGTAATTTGTTCTTCGAAGAGTCGAAGTTTCTTCTCTACATTTTCTTTTATTGCCTTACACATGGTGTCTATTCTATTATTTTGCAGCTCCAATTTTTGGTTGAGGTCCTTTGAGGTCTGATCTAATTTTTCATTAAGGTCCGCTGACAGCTGACTTTGTTGGTCTAATTTCTGATTAATGTCCGCAGATTGTTGATCTAATTTGTTCATCATTTGTTGCATTAACTGTGTTAGAGCATCCGATGTACCAGAACACTCCTCTCCACGAGCTTCTTTGATTTGGAACTCAAAACTATCTGCATCCTCACCCTCAGCCTCAAGTGTCTCGATCATACGGTTGACAAGTTCAGACTTGCTCATTGTCGTAGATAACTCGCGTCTACCAAGCTCTTCCTTCAGCTCCGTTAATTTTAAGTCCTTTAGATAACGCGGCATTTTCACTACCGATTATTTCAAGTTTTTCCGCGATTCGAATCCACTAATTAAAGCCACTGCTCACTAAAGCACTCGAGAATATTCGATTTCACAAAATTCTCACTATATGTTCGAGAATTTTAGTTTCACTTTTTCGCTCTCACAAAATTATCCGTTCGAGAATTTTAATTTCACTCGCGATTTTTAACCCGAATTTATCCTTGAAATCCTACTTCTGACACCAATTGTTGCGAGCTAGGGGTTCGCCTGGATTTCAAGTAAAAACACAAATTCGTTTAAAAATAAAGGATAATTTATTTATCCGTACTTTTACTTAATTTGCACTTTAACTTAATTTACACTATATGGCAATACCGCCGATATTGTTCTTTCGCTTCTTACACCGGGTGTCTTCCATAAATGTCGCTGAGTAACTGGCTGCCGTCTGACATTCAGGTTCTTTGGGTGTGTGTCTAGACTATTTGGGAGATCTTTGGTTATGGTTTTTTACATATTGGGGGAATGTTCTATATGGTTCTGGCATATTCGGGAAGATCATTGCCAGATCTATAACAATATGTTTGGTTTCGTGAATGTAAAATACTCCGAATTTTATGAAAATTCTATACAACTTCGTCTATGCAGAGAATATTAATATTATTAATATTTTTTAATTTCATAAAAACTCAAACTTCCATAAATAAACGAATGAAATATTGAAATATATGTAATGGAGCTATTATCTTCCCTAACCACTCTAACCTGTATATTGACTATTCATGCATGTTCAACTTGTCCCAAGAATAATAAAGTTTCGCCCGACTTGTTGGCAGTTTATTTTTTATGTGTCGATCACAATACTTTATTTTTACAATAATAAAGTAAAATGTACTTAAATGATAGTTTACCTAATGAGCTCTAAATAATGAAAGAACCAAAAATGTTTGCTTCTAGTTAATTTACTTTTTATATTCAGTGACCAAAATGTCGCATCAACTTAAAATCCAGCTTGAATTTAAATTGCCGCCCAAGATCTTTGCTACACTGATTCTACCCTTGCGATGGCTGTGAGTGTATTTCCAGAACCTTTCGGCTCTGGATACACTACTTGCACCTATATACGGCACATACCTGTTCATAAGTTATTTGAATTAGGCGGTCGTCATAAAATTTTTTATTATAACTCAAGAAAAGTTTTCGAAAATGTTTTCTATACTTAAATATCATTTATTTAGCAGTCATTGTTATTTAATAAAATATCGTCTTAACCTAAAAACTAAATTTAGCCATCGTCTAAATCGTGACTTTTGTTCCGAAAGTTCTTTTGATTGCTCGCTTAATGAGTTTACACTTTTCGTTTCAGAAACCGCTAAACTCATTCTCGACGGTCTTCTTAGATACGCTGGCTTAACAGGTTTATGACTTATCCAAAATTTTAAAGCAAATATTGCTTCACTTCGGAAGGCTTGTTTTAAAGTAACCTGGAAGTAAAATCAAAGTTGAAATGTACAATACTTTAAAAAATAGTACGTAATTACTCTTTCATTTACGGAAACCGTGCGGACATTCCATAAAAATTCACAGATCCCAATCACAAAAGCTACGAACAATCCAGCTCCAAGGACCAGAAACACGCCGCCGACCTGCTCTAAGGATAATTCGTTGGCGTTTGTTCGAACCTCTGCAGCACATTTTTCGCCACGCTTCCACCATTTCATTTTCAGATCGTACATCTCACCACGCTCGCTCATTCGTAGGACTTCCTGGCTTATTGTGGTGCGATAGCGAGAATCTGAAATTAAGGAAGAAGATAAGAGCTAGAATTCAAATTTTCAACGATATAAACCTACTCAAAGGCAATGCAATTCCATAGAATTTATCTCCAAATCGAGTACCAACTTCAGTCAGTTCACAATTCCTTTCAGTAATGTATTCAAGGGTAGTTGATTCCATCAGAAAGGCATAGAGTCGTTTACCTTTAAGGACGCGATCCTTTCCTTCATTGTTACTGCTTGTGAATACTGATGGTCGAGTGTTTTCCATAGCAGCCCACATTTTCGTGTAGAGTGATTCGTTCGAGTCCTGCTCAGAGTGATTCATTTCTCCAAAATATATTTGATTGATTGCTTACCTGAAAGAAGGGTTTAGTACTTCCTGAATCAACAACTCCATACTTGATTTTTGTCTGCGATGCTAAATCTTCCACATTTTTTATAGTCGCGTCCATACGTGACATGGTAAGAAACGCAGCTAAGTTGGCGGTGTAGGCATTTAACATCATCAGGGCAAAGAACCACCACATTCCGGTAACCAAACGCATTGGTGCTCCTCTAAAATAAAATTGAAATGCTCTAATTTAAGTGCGTTCCTCGAATGCACTTCTGTTCTTACTTCGGCAAGAGATCACATCCTTGTCCCATAATCGATCCCATAGTTAACCATATGCTGTTCGATACATTCCATATATTTTCAACTTCTTCAGGATCTTCGTCACAGGGATGAGGGCTTTCCCATTCAGCGTTTGAAATTCTACAAGAAATTTGAAACTTCTTAAATTTAGCGTAAAATCTTAATTAGATAATACCTTGCAATTCCAAATAGCAAAAACGATACGATGAGATATGTCACGGCCATATTTATCCAAACATCGAATCCGAATGGCGATAGAAAGGAGAACATATTTGGTGGTTTTTTAATCGGTTTCGCATACAAAATACTGATTCCTAATGACATAAATGGAACCGTAAAGTCAACAGCCCGTCTCCGTTCTAGTGTGATCGTTAGATCGCAAATTCCAATATCAGCTTTCTGGAAAAATAATTTTGCACAGTAAACCAAGATCCTTTTAGTTTCACACCGAGACCAACTCCATAAACAAGTTGTCCAATAATTCCATCCCATCTTTTCGTTTCTTTGTTATAAGCACCGTATCTTCCATCAGGCGCTAATTGTATTTCATACTTAAATCCAAGAGTTTCCGACAGTTGATGAATTAAATCCACTGCGTATCCTTCATATCGAGCGTTTCCTTCAAGTATTTCATCGGCTATGGGTTTTCTTAATTTTGATCAATTATAAAATACAAATTACAGATAATACTGATTTAGGTCTACCTCAGCATTAAAAATGGCGCACCTTCACGCGAGGATACTCTGAAAGTTTTGTTCGCTATTGATTCACCTATTTTCTCATTTATAATCTGCCTCATATGAGTATTCGCGATACCTTCGTCGGGATTCCACGAGACAAACTTATGCACCGTGGTCGGAGAATAAAACATGCTCAGATCAAGCTTGAAAAATTTTCGTTCACCGTATTTATTTAGATCCATTCGACCTGTGATGTATCCTTCAAGTTCCCGAACTAACGAGTTATTCCACGTCGCCTGAAATAGATGGTCCAGCTATCATAATCAACGGTAGATAATTAACATACCTTACCAATCTCATGTGTTCAAATATTTTCTTCCCATGATTCCAAGATGCTCGAGATCTACAATCTAATTCGGGCAATTCCACATCCTTCAAAGGGTAACCGCTTTGTAAAGCAGTGGCTAGAATCCACACTGCATCACGAATAAGAAGCATGGAGGTCTAAAGTATGATGATATTATCGATATAATATGTAAAACTTTTATAATACTTACTTTAACACGAGCTTCATCGACTTTAAATACTCTTCCTTGCTTATTTTCATCATCGATCCAATCATAAGTGACTTCTCTGATCAAGATTTCGGGAGCAGAAACTCGTATTGATGTTATGTTAGCCATAAAATCCTTTAACATACCAAAATCTATGGTGTGGGTGTCCAGATCCGTCAAAAAAAAATTCTGATCCTCGGTGGCAAGATCTAATTCCTGGGCTTGCCCCAATAGGTCCAGTATTTTACTTGGTGAACAGTCAATGATGTAATTGCTTTCGCCAGCTTTTTGAATAGTTTTCCACAGTGGTCGGTTATCAGAGCCTTCATCAAGCGGTAGAATCATGACAGAACTATGCGGCTCTATCATTTCAAGGATCTCTTGAAGTCTCATAAAACCTAAAGTAACAAGCGACTGATTCAGTAGTTTGATTATTTTTTATTTATTGTGGATGATAGCATTATTGTCTCTCAACGCAACCATGAGGTTAATTAAATCTGCATAATAACGTATTTCATTGAAATTTGAATTTGAAAATCTTACCACAAACGTATACCTTCTAACAAAGATATTCTGTTATTATCAGCTAAATCCATATTAATTAAAGTATGGTATTTAAAGCAATGTCTACTCATTAACCGCTTGTATGCTTAGATCGGATATACGTTTTTGATCGTGTTTTATAAATAGGGGAACCCGGGGCACAACGGGGTACCGGGGCGATTTCAAGTTCAACGTTTTTCGGTATTAAGGGCTGCTGCCAGTGAGCGGCAATAAGTAGATCTAGACCAACCTGTTACTGCTCAAATACGACAACCATGATAGTATAGTTTTCTTGAGCGTTGGTACGTGAAGTTTTCATTCTGTGTTTTTTTGCTAATGTATTGTAACTTCTGATGATTTTGTAGCCACGTTAAAAGATACATACATGCTTGTCAACATTACAACTACAGTTTGTAAATACTTGAAGTACGTTTCATTACCTTAAATTTCGTGTAGTTAAATTATAATTTACTTTTCTTTCTCGAGTGGCCTTACGCGAATCGTGTACCTGGGGTGGAACGAGTGAAGTGGAATGGGGAAGTACCCGATTTTGACTGTGAATGTTTATACGAAAAATGGGCACACAATTCCTGTGCGAGAACAGATAGCGAAAATAAAGGGGCAGTACTAACATGTGATTTTTTTGAATAGGTTTAAGAAAAGGATACAATCAATGAAATGGATAGTTAAACCTTAATAGTCAGTTAAAACTTAATAAATAGGCCCAACTTATTATACTTACTTACGATGGCACTACAGCCCAAATCGGACTTTGGTTTCCTGAATACTTTGCCTTCATCCATCTCGGCTCAGTGACCGCGTCCTCCAGTTAGAAAATCTTAGCAGTGATTTGCTGTCTGCGTCAATCGAATCCTCCCAGCGCTTCCGTAGTTTTCCGACCGGTCTTTGTCCGTTGACTTTCCCTTTTAGTGTGCGTCAACGGGAAGTTTCCGAACAACATATTCGAGTGTCAAGTTGAAAAGCATTGGTGCGAGGCCGTCACCTTGCTTAAGGCCGTTGGCTGTTTGAAAACTGGAAGTCAGATCGTTTTCTACTCTGACTAGTGGCAAAGACTCGGTCATTGTCATTCTTGTATGCCGAACTAGTTTCGGTGGGACTCCAAACTCCAACATGATTTTATACAGTGCGCCCCTGTCGATACTGTCGTATGCTTGTTTGAAGTCAACAAATATCTGGTGCACATCAATATTATATTCCCACCACTTTTAACTGAGAATATCTGGTCCAAGGTCGATCGTCCATCCCTAAATCCGCCTTGGTATTCACAAACTACTTTGTCGGCATAGGGCTTAATTCTCTTTTTCGTCATTTCGTCAAGATCTTATAAGACGTACACAACAGAGATATTCCTCGGTAGTTTTCGCAGCAGAGTTTGTCACCTTTTTTATAAATTGGGCATATAATTCTCTTGCGTTATGCAGGTGTCGCCGGCTTTCAGGAGTTCAGATGGGATTTCATCAGTGCCCGGCGCTTTGTTGATTGGGTGGTTCCTCAGGGCTATTTTTACTTCTTCGAGTGTGGGATTATTCAAAGCGTATCCTTCATCAGCTGTTACATCAGTTATACCTGCTATTGTGTCTGCTGCTGCTGTTCGTTCGGGTGATGGGCTCGGATTAAGAACGTGCTCAAAGTACTGCGCCCATCTTAGTTTTATATCTTTCACATTTCTTAAAATGTTCCCTTAAGCATCCTTGGAGAGGGTCGTTTTCGGTTGGTATCCCCCTTCCATTCTTTTAACAAGGGAATAAGCGACTCTTGTGTTGTGTAATTTAAAATGTTCGTCCATGTTGTAATTTCGTCATTGTTGTACTTCCGTTTTTTTTTTTTTTTGTCTGCATATTTTGTTTGCAAATCGTCTAAGATCATTATATTTGTCCCGTTTGGCTCGTGTCGGCAGGTCTGTTAATATTTTGTAATCTTGATTTTTTCGGTCTAAGGCATCTTTGCATTCGTTGTCGAACCACTCATTTCTTTTTCGCCGTATTTGTTGTCCTATCACCTCCTCTGCGACAAATGTAATGCCATCTTTGATATTTTGCCACATTTCTTTTATTGGCAAGCTGGCGTTGTTTTTCAGTATTAGCGAGAAGTACTTCTCTAAGGCTGATACGTACTTCGCAACTACTTTCTCATCCTGGAGTTTTCCTATGTGCAATTTAGGAACTAGTTATGGTTTTGGGTGTTCTCGGTTTGCGATTCGATATCGGAACTTGGTCCTTACCAAAAAGTGATCTGTATCGCAATTAGCACCACGACATGTACGCACTTCGAGAATGCAGGAGGCCGTCCTTTTCTCTATTAGAACATGGTCTATTTGATTGAATGTTTTTCCGTCGGGTGATGCCCACGTTCTCTTATGAATACAACGAGCAACGATTTTTGCTGCTGACAAAAACCGTCAGTCTCTGGCCGTTGTCTTTACTAATATCATGGATACTGTGCCTTCCAATTGTCCCTATGTAAATTTCTTCCTTGCCCACTTTCGCGTTTAAGTCACTTAATACTTTTTTGGTATCGTTCGACGGAAGTGAGTCGAATGTTGATTCTAAGGTGCTATAGAAATCGTCTTTAACTTCGTCGTCTTTGTCTACCGTTGGGACATGGACATTAATAAGCCAAACAGTAAAGAATTTTGTTTTGATCCGGATTGCACACAATCGTTCATTGACGGGTTTGAAGTTGGTAACTTGGTGTTTAAACTTCTTGTCGACGATAAACGCAACTCCGAACTCCCGGCTTCCCGATTTTTTCCCACTTTTGAAAATTCTGTGCGATCTAATGTCAGTAACTTCGCTACCTAACAATTTAGTTTCTTGGAGTGCAGTGATGTTCATATTGTACTTGCTTCCCTGTTCCAGAACCGCTCTCACTGGTCCTGCTCTGAACAGGGATCGCACTTTCCAAGATTCGATGGAATAGTCCATTTTTCATTTGCGTGGTCGTTGCCGTTGAATCAATTCAGTCCGAGGCGATGCTTCAGGTTTCGAAATAAGTGTGGTTTTTGCGAGGATGACACATCGCCCATCCCAAACTTGGAGGGCCATGTTATAGTGCTAGAAATTTTTTGTTTGATTAGCACTCGCGCCTATCAGTTCAGCAAGTCAAGTCCTGATGGACAAAACCAGTACCCGGAGGCTACCACGTAAAGGTATGATGAGCACTATTGATGTGTATATGATAGTTACAACACTGGGTGTCGCTTTATGACGCCGATCAGATGCCTGCCCTATCTATACACACCCAACCACACCCAATTCATAATACTCTAGATGAAATCTGAGTGTATTATAAGTTTGCCTCAAAGTTTCTAACGCCAAGAAATAAAGCTCGGAGAAAAATATGAATGATGCAGTAGTTCATATTGTCAAAAATCTCAAAGCCGGATGTCTGTCCGTCCTTCCGTGTCCTCTCTAGCTTGAGAACGCATTGAGCCAGAAAGTTCAAATTACAAGTCGTTTTTAACAAAAAAGTAATGTCAAGTTCGTGAACGGTTCAAATCGCTCCACCTCTTCTACCCCCTCTCATATAAAATGACACAATGTCGCACAATTAACGGATTAGCTCGAAAAGTATAAATGCTATTGATCTGTAATTTGGAATATAATACTTTTATGATGATACCAATCTACAATATAAAAATTATTTCTGTTCTCCCCCTCCTTCCACCGCCTCTCTCACAATCTGCTCTTTTTAATGAAATACTCTAAGCTAATTTACTCAGTACGAATAAAATTTATCGAGCTGAAATTGTGCACTTCATATTTATTTAGATTTATTAGTAAGACAAAAAAATTAGACGATTAGCTTCACCCCTTCTAACCTCTCCCATACAATATGACACATTTTCGCAATTTCACAGTAAACGAATTTGCTCGAAAAGCATAAAAGCTATTGATCTGGAATTAGAACACATTACTTTTATGATAATTTAAATCTACCGTGTAAAAGTTATTTGAGTCCTCCCCTTCCTTCCACTACCTCCCATACAAACTGCACTTTTCCATGAAGTGGTCTAAACCAATTTACTCAATGCGTATAAAATTTATCGAGCTGAAATTGTGCACTAAATAGTTATTTAGAATTGTTAGTAAGACCAAAACAAATTAGACGAATAGCTTCACTCCTTCTACCCCCTCCAATACAATTTCACAACTTAACAAAAAGTTAATTTTCCTGCGAAGTATGAATGCTACTGATCTACAATTTAAAACATATCAAAAGCATGATGTTTATAGTTATTTCTCAAAAAGTCCTTAAGAACTCGCCTCTCCTTCCACTACCTCCCATATAAACTGCACTTTTCCACTAAATCCAATACACTAATTTTCTCAGTACCTATAAATTTTTAAATTCTAAATTTTGTGTAAAACATTTTGATAGCAACTCTAGCGTGATGTGAAAAAATAAGTTCATTGTCGTCACTCCCTCTACCACTTACCCTACAAAATTTCTTAAAATAAAAAAAAATGCTCTTTCATCTAGAGTATCGCACGATTGGGCTTTAAGCTCGGCCTTTATGTGCAATGCACAAACACAATCATGAAGCCAAGGAATGGGACTAGGAAGGTTAGGGAAGGGGAGTGAGAACGACCGTAACGAGTTATGAAGCTGGTATATTTTTCAGTCGTACTGGCTGCTACTGATAAATATTTGCAGATGCTATATTCCACCGTAACATCTGCAAATGTTTGTTGAGTGACAGAAAGCGATCAGAAGCCATCTGTTGAGTATATAGACCTTCTAGAAGTTGAACTGTTTGACTTTTACATCGTTTCTTTTCGAATAATTTTTCTTTGCGAATAGCGATTGAAAATTTCGTGCTTAAAAAAATGCCTGGAGTGGTAGTCGCTGCCCAATACGCCACGGAGGTCTATACATATAAGACCTTAGATCTCTTTCTTTGGCCTCCAAAATTTGAACTGAAATTTTTGTACAACAATTCTAGGTAGTGATATGTCAGCACTGAATTTCAAGATTCTAATCACCATTTTGAGTTTGAATACAGGAGAACTACTGAATGATTGCTTGAGATCGGTACAGGTTAGATTAGGTTAGGTTAAGTTTGTGGAGCGGTTGGACGCCTCCGTATTTGTAACATGTGAACCTACGTAGCCAGCCTGCTCTACCGGTGAAACTAATGAGCTTCATCGGCTTAAAGGACCGGAGATCATTCATGCCAGCGAAGAAGTACTCTCCGAGAATTTATCTTCGAATTTATTGTAGGCGTGGGCAATGGCAGAGATAATGCTCTACAGATTCATCCACCCTACAGCCGACTCTGCAAATGTCATTAGTTGTAAGGCGAAGCCCTCGAGATTGCTCTCCAAAAGACAGTGGCCCATGGCTTTATTTTGTCTTACAGACTCTCAAGGCAATGCCAACATTGTTCGTTTCCTCAACGGTAGCAGCGGGAGATCCATGCGTCAAAAATTCGAATTCTAACCGGCCTAATGCCTATCTTCTCCAGAATTACAGCATTCAGCGAAAAAAACCCCAAATTGTTTCCAGTCCTGCTGTGGGCGTTGAACTCAATCCCCCTGTTATGCCTATGCAGTCAAGTCTCTGAATGTGACTCAATTGCAATTGGATATATGTATGTATTTCAGTTCGGTACTTTCTCACCATTCCAGCGCTCAGAATTGTCTACAACATTTCGAAATAACAAATTTTTTGCTACTGATTTTGTGCTAAATTGTTTGCAAAAAGGTTCCGAATTGTCGTAATTCGCGGATCTATGGATTATGCTTCTCAATACTTACACAAAATACCAATAAGTAAATGCAATCTGAAAAAAGAAAATTTCAATTCGTAAATGGGCTATATTCCCCACTCCTTCTGCCCCCTCCCATACAAATTTCATAAAATTTCGAAATTTTAAGAAATTGAGTTTTATTTGAAACCATTTAAGCTATCGACATGATATTTGGGTCAAACTATAATGATATATACATGTATATACATACATCACACAATATTTATCCGATCCCCTCACTCCTTCTACCTCCTCCCATACAAATGCGCAATTTTGAAAAAATTACAATGTACCGGCAAATAAGTCATCTCAAATTTTTTCGTATGATGAATAGTGCCTTTGGTAAGGGAGGTTGTAGAAGCAAGGTGGGATAATCGTAATTTTCGTGCTGGATTTTAAATTTGTAGCTTTAATCATTTTGAAGGAAATTGCACATTGTTTTCCTGAAATTGGTGATTGGGGAAGTGGGAGGTTTTCGATGTTTTCGACAATGCTTAAGAACATCCTTATTACCAATTTCAAAGTTGATAGCTCTCATATGATTGGACGAGAAATGCTTTTCTTGATGTTTTAGTTTAGTGTAGTGTATTTGTATGGGAAGAGGTAGAAGGAGTGAAGCGATGTGATTATTTTTTCGGCCCTTATTCTTATTATTATGGGACTATTCTGGTCAAATTACAAGTTTCTACTTATTCTAGTTTTTATAGATAATGCATTTACCAAAATTATGCATTTGTATGGGAGGGGATAGAATGAATATACGAATTAAGACATAATTTTTCGACGTTAAAACATTACTATACTTTGCTCAAAAAGTGATTTTTAATTATAATTTGGTGAAATTTGTATGGAGTAGAAGCATTTAGATGAAGTTGTTAATTTTTTCAACTAATTGAAATTAACTGGACAACAATCGGACGTAAAGAAAGAAATTTTTATGATTTTAAGAAATTTAAAGGAGCGGTTGAAGAGTGAAGGTATTGAACTAATTTGTTCACATCATGCTAAAGATCGTATCAAAATATTTTATAGAAAATTTAAGCTTAAAAAATTCAATAAATACTAAGAAAATTTGTGTAATGGGTTTACGAAAATTGTACACTTGTTATGGGAGGTGGTAGAAATAGTGAGGAGTTCTTAATGATTTCTTTCAGAAATAGTTATGAACATATGCAATTGCTTTAAATTCCAGGTCAATAACATTCATACTTTTCAAGAAAATAGATTTCTTGTGAAGTTGTGAAACTGAGTCATATTGTATGGGAGGGGGTAGAAGTAGTAAAGTTAACCACTTAATTTTTCTGATATTAGTGATAATGCTAATTAAGTACTGAGCACAAAATATTAGCTCGATAAATGTTATATGTTCTGAGAAAATCGGATTGGAGTGTTTCAAGAAAAAGTGCAGTTTAAATGGGAGGTGGTTGAAACCATACAAACCATACATCATATTTATGATAAAAATAATAAATTCCAAATTTCAACTCATCAACTTTCATAGTTTCCAAGGTAATTTGATTAATATAAATTATTGAAAATGAGTCATTTTGTATGGGAGGGGGTAGAAGGGGTGGAGCGATTTGGCTCGCTCACGAACTTGACCTTATTTTTTCGCTAAAAACGAAGTGTAAGAAATTTTAACTTTCTAGCTCACCGCGCTCTGAAGCTAGAGAGCGAACGGACGGACGGACAAACGGAAGGACATACGGACGAACGGGCGGACATCCGGTTTTGAGACTTTTAAGCGGAAACAAATATTTATTTCTGTACCCTTGGCGGCTCTGTGCGAGCATTATTTCTTGGCGGTACAAACTTTACGGCAAACTTATAATACTCTCAGATTTCATCTAGAGTATAGGAATTCTTACACCCTCCACCCCGACCATATTTTATGACGTCATTAATACATAATTCCAGCACACTGCCCGCTTGGGTATACCTTGGTCACCTCAATCTACGAAAATTAAAAATTCGGAGATAGAGGGTTGTGCGAAGGTCTAACAACCCTTCCGTAATAAATAATGAAAAAAGTTAAGGAACCTGAAGATCAGGAGGCCAAGGCCTGATTTAGGCTGTAGTGCTATTGTAGAAGTGTCGAATACATAAAAAGATATGACGAGCTTATGCGATATGCGAAAAAGAACTGCAGACGAAAACAAAGGAAGTACCATAATGACCAAATACAAAAAATGGACGACGACATGAGAAAAAATAAAATGCGGGACGCATTCGTAATAGTAAAAGACTTGAAAAAAGAATATAAGCCAAAAACCAGTCTCTGCAAAGACGCTGAGGGCAACATCATCAGCGACATACAAGAAATCAAAAGGGGATGGGCTTCCTACTTTGAACATCTTTTGAATCCCACCCCATTAGCACCGATCACTACAGACAACACAACCCACGCCTGCTAAAATCAAAGCAGCCCTATGTGACCAAAAACTAAATAAAGCGCCGGGAATTGACGAAATACCAGTTGAACTTCTGGAAAAGGGTGGAAATTGTGTCGCTGAAATACTGCACAGCATGATATGCAAAATTTGGACAGAGGAAATCATACCCGACTATTGGCGAAAAAGCATTATATGTCCAATTTACAAGAAAGGAGACAAACACTGCTGTGAAAATTACAGAGGAATATCATTGATGTGTACGTCCTATAAAATACTGACAAAAATAATTGAACGTCGTCTTAAGCCCTATGCTAATCAAATAATTGGCGAATACCAATGCGGATTCAGAACCGGACGATCTACAACAGATATTCTCGGTGAAACAGGTGCTTGAGAAATGCTGGAAATATAACACAGACGTGCACCAAATCTTCGTAGATTTTAAACAAGCATACGACAGTATCGACAGGAGCGTACTGTACCAAATCGAGCTTGACTTTGGAATTCCTCCAAAACTAGTCCGACTAACAAGACTCACAATGACGAACACTGAATCCCAAGTGAGAATACAAACCGATTCCACAACCAGCTTTCGAACGGAATGGGGCTTAAAGCAAGGAGATGGTCTAGCCCCCATGCTTTTCAACTTGGCACTAGAGTATGTCGTCCGGAAAATCCCAGTCAACACCAACGGGACACTACTATTCAAGTCCACCCAACTAGTAGCATACACTGATGACATTAACATCCTAGCAAGATCCTTCCCTAGTGCTAAGGAGGTATTTGTCAATCTTGCGCATTAACGAAAGCAAAACAAAAGTAATGACGCAAACAAGAAGGAAAACGCCAATCAGACAAAACATAAGAATTGCGGAATATAATTTGGAGAGTGTGGACAATTTCATATATCTTGGGGCAAATCTAGCAAAGGACGGTAATGAAACAGACAAAATCAAACGACGGATAATACTTGCAAACAAGACGTATTATTCGGTACTTCCAATAATGAAATCCAAGAAAGTGCACAGAAACAATAAGCTGTGGATATATCCTGTGCTCTGTTATGGCAGCGAGACGTGGACATTAACACGAACTTCCGAAAAAGTAGTTAACGCATTTGAAAGAAAGGTCCTCCGAAGAATTTTGGGACCTGTGAAGGATGGAACGGAATGGCGAATAAGATACAACCATGAGTTATATCAACTCTACGATGAGCTAGAAGCTTCAACGTTCATCAAGCAACGTAAACTGCAGTGAGCTGGCCATATAGAGCGAATGGAGGACAAAAGAATCCCCAAACGTGCTCTGAAAGGCAAAGCGAGTGGAAAGCGGCCAGTACGCAAGCCACGCAAGCGATTGGAAGACTCGGTTGATGAAGATAGCCAAGCCATCTTAGAAATTAGCAGCTAGAGGACGCGGTCTTTGGATCGAGACGATTGGAGGCGACGACTTCAGGAGGCCAAGGGCCCATTTGGGCTGTCGCGCCATTGATGATGAGAATACATAGTGTTGTATACCTCTGGAAAGCTCTCGAAGATACGAGTGAATTAAGGTAATTTTTTTAAAACAGCACCAAATCTTAGCGTTACAACGGTAAGGCTACGACACACGATGCGAGTTAATATATATTATCTCGCTTTTCGATATTACTAGTGTCATTACCCTATACATAATTCGGCCTACTTACATATATTAAAATAGGAAGTTAATATATATTAACTCGCATCGTGTGTCGGTAGCCTAAGGCAAACAAAAATAATATCGCATTTCATCTAGAGTATAAAAATAATTCATTATATTCAATTTCATCCATGATGACACTTTTGAATTTCTTGTGCGAAACGTCTTTTAGATGTTCTCTGATTTGATTGATGGAATACATCAATAGAAAAATTTGTTGACGAAAAGTTTGTTAGTAAATTCGCAGATGTAAAAATACAAACCACTTGTACAAGAATTTAACCTCCAAAATATATGAATAGATTGGCTAGACTTTGTGCGTTATAAAAGCTTTCTAGTCAAATTATTGTGACGAAATAAAGAATTGTTTGTTGATGTTTGGCTCTGATCTTTTTTTTTTGTTTTTTTTTGTGGTTTACGACCCAGAAACGAAACAATTCAAAATCTTATATTTAGTATATCCTATCCAGTTAATAATTTTTTCCAATTTACAACTTTGGTTTGTGTAACAGCAGACTAATTTTCTAAAGATAGCTTAGGCTGGATATGTGAAAGTTTTAATACAGCTCGTATCTATTTCATAGCGTTTTATTTGAGCATGTATAATTTTATAGGTATTCGTTTTGGTACGGTCAATGCCTTAGTTTGAAAAATATTAGTAAATGTTTGTATCTACCTTCTCTAGTTTCATAGATAATAACGAAACTACTCCATCCATTTGCCATTAAAACATCTGCATATGCCTTGGACAATTCCAAAGCATCGGGATAAACATTGAGTGTCATCGATCGCGATCGTTTTTCCATTTCCTGTTCCTCATAACGCCAATTAAATAAGATATGCGGTACTCCCAAGTTGTGACAGATCGAACTAACGATCGCTATAAATAACATAAATACGATGAAAAAGAGCACAAAGGACGCGTACACGATCAATTATTTTACAGCTTGTTTTATTTGAAGTTGGTCCGAAAATTGCTACCGCCCCCTCAGCTACAATATCGCATGCTGAAAGTTTCAATTTTCAAATGAAGTCTAGCATTAGCGTCACACTGTCTATAGATTTACTATTTCTTAGAAGTAATAGAAAATTAGATGCAATCTTACTGATTCGTTCTAGTATCAAACTATCATCGCTCGTAACGTATTTCACGATCGGATACAATTGAAAATTATTTATTTCTATATTCGCCCGGATGATTGCTGATCGGAAAGCGATCTCTTCATCAGTCTCGTCAGGGGTGAAGATTGCGGCTTTGGAAAAAAAAATAAGGAGTTGAGATCACCGATCCTATAAATCGAAATTATATATGATCTTGATCTTACCAACAGGTAGTTGTCTTTTGCCTATTACAACGCCACTAAACACTAATATTAACAGAATTTGCCACATTTGCACTATCGCATTGTTTTTCGCTTTAAAACAAGAAAAGAAAATAAAAATATATTTTCCCGAAAGATTCTTTCAACCGATGAATACGCGACGATGAAAGTTTTCACGCGACTGACACTATTTTTGGAGCCAGATGGCGGCGACTCATGTTCAAGACGATCAGAAGATCTAAGGTTTTATTATTTATTTTTATTTTTTATATTTTTGACATTTTCTCCAAGATGTTGCGGATTTGACGCGAAAGAGTTGGATGTTTTATTTCTTTTTATCAACAGAATTCCCTAAATGTAATGAAGATTTTTTAAATATAAAAAAGGGGAGTTTTCAATTTTGATCCAAACTGATAATTCCAGGGTAAAATTGTGTTTAATTGCGCATGTTATTAGCAATAATATTTAGAGAATATTTAGAAAAATGTGTATTCGGGTAAATCATTAACGAGAATGAAGAGCAACATAAAGAAAGATTTCTCTCGATGAGTATAGAAGGAAACTTTGCCAAAATAATATGACGATGTCATATTTAATAAAAACATCACAAGTTGATATACATAAGTCAACAAAATTAATGTTTTTTTTTTTTCATTTAATTTAAGAAGTATCAAAAAAAAATTTAGTATATAATATTTATTAAAGTATCATAATTAGAGTTTGGCTGGAAATGAAATTTGGTTATACGATAGTTTTCAATAATTGCGTAAAATTAATTTTTCAAACGAATTTATTATATTCGATTTTGATACTATCAAAAGCGATTTTTGTAACCAAAAACTAAACAAAGCGCTGGGAATTGACGAAATACCAGTTGAACTTCTGAAAAACGGTGGAAATTGTGTCGCTGAAATATTACACAACATGATATGCAGGATACAAACTCTTCTGTGAGAATTACAGTGGGATATAATTTTTGTGAACGTCATCTTAACACTAATGAAATAATTGGCGAATACCAAGGTGGATTCAGAACCAATCTACAACAGACCAGATATTTTGGGTGAAACAGTTGCTTGAGAAATGCTGGAAATATAATACAAACGTGCACCAAATCTCCGTAGATTTTAAACAAGCATACGACAGTATCGACAGTATTATTGTAAATGTAAATAATAAATATAAACAGATTCGATAGTATTAAGATGTAAATAAATTGTAAATATTTGTTAAATTAGATATAAGTAATACAAAAACCGATAAAACACACAAATATATAATCAACGTTGGGTTTTTAATGCCAAGTTTCCCAATTAAATAAAAAGCAGCGAAATTTAAAACTAATAATACAAAAACAAAGAAAATGCAAGAAGCACATAACAAAACCTAATACAATTATAAACTTAGAGAGCCCACAGAGGCCATTAAGTATTTTATGAAATTTAAAATATAATCTTAGCTTTATTGGATTAATGTAGAATTAAGAACTTTTTGGCAAAAAATAAAGCGCTTTAAAACTAACTAACAGTATTATTGTACCAGATCATGCTTGATTCTGGAATTCCCCCAAAACTAGCCCGACTAACAAAACTCACAATGACGGACACTGAATCACAAGTGAGGGACAAACCGATTACATAACCAGCTTTCGAACGGAATGTGGTTTAAAGCAGGGAGATGGTCTAGTCCCCATGCTTTTCAACTTGGCAATAGAATATGTCGTCCGAAAAATCCCAGTCGTCACCAACGGGACACTACTATTCAAATCCACCCAACTAGTAGCATACGCTGATGACATTAACATCCTAGCAAGATCCTTCCCAAATGGTAAGGAAGCATTTTTCAATCTTGACTCCGCCGCAAAAGAAGTCGGGTTGCGCATTAACGATAGCAAAACAAAAGTAATGACGCAAACAATTCGCAAGTTCCACTTCTATATGAAGGAGAGATGCGTTAATGCAATTGCTTCCAGCCGGTGTTTTCAGTCGCAAGCTCTTGTTCTCGATCAAAATATTGCCAGTATTGAAATTTCTGTACTAGCCGAAAAATGATCAGGAAGGAAAATGTGAAGAGGTAGATCTGGCAATATTGCCCATATTTGTCGTGCTTTGAATGATAAGAATCGGTTTCAGAGGAGCACTATCTAAAAAATTGAAAAAAATCGATTTTTTTCCTATTAATAATGTAGACTGGATTCTAGAGCGATTGCCGAAAACCGCATTCCTCTCGAATGAGTAGAAGTGTTTCAAATAAATATGTATGCTTGTGGAGTCATGCATATTGACGCAGCGCTTGTAGCTTGGCGCGAAATAATTGCTTCCCCTAGTTACAAAGTCACGCCACGCCACTGGTATTATTCGGTACTTCCTATAATGAAATCCAAGAAAACGCACAGGAAGAATAACCTGCGCATATATAAAACTATTATATGACCTTTGCTCTGTTATGGCAGCGAGACGTGAACATTAACGCGAACTTCCGAAAAAGCAGTTAACGCATTCAAAAGAAAGGTCCTTCGAAGAATTTGGGACCTGTGAAAAACGGAACGGAATGGCGAATAAGATATAACCATGAGTTGTAACAACTCTACGACGAGCCAGAAGCTTCAACGATCATCAAGCTACATCTTGAATTTATAAGATATTTGGTTGGGCGTGGCTAGAAGGAATGAAGCGATGCTGATATTTTTTTAGCATTTATTGCAATTATAAAGGGAAAAATTCTGGCAAAATTTTGAGTTTGTACTTCCCTAGTTTTAATGGAAATCTATATAATGCATTTAACAAAATTATACAATTGTATGAGAGGGGTAGTAGGAGTATACGGATCAAAACAAAATTTTTGTCATTAATGGAATTTCTCTTATTAAACTTTTCACAAAACTTCAAAAAGATAACTTTGACAGTTTCGAAAAAAAATAATTTCATTAAAATTTCACGATTTCGTGAAATTTGTATGGGAGGGGTAGAAGGTGTGATGATTTTTTTAAAACTGATTGTAATAATGGTTGTGAAATTAACACTGGCAAAAATTTTTTCGCTTAGCTTTGCTAGCTTCAATAAAAACTGAATTAATACATGTTTGAAAATTGTGCATTTGTATGGGAAGGGGTAGAAGGAGTGAGGGGATCGGATCAATATATTGTAATGTTAATGATATTTACATCGGTATACTTTGACGCAAATTTGAAGTTCATACCTTAAATAGTTTCGAAGAATAATCAATTTCTTAAAATTTCGAAATTTCATGGAATTTGTATAGGAGGGGCTGGAAGGAATGGTAGATGTAGCCGGTTCACAAACTTAAGTTACTTTTTCGCTAAAAATTACACACAAAAATTTTCAGCACGATAGCTCAAACCGTTCGAGTTATGTAGTAGACAGACGGACAGAAGGTCACTCAGAATCGAGGTTTTTTCAGGAATATCATCTCGTATTTTTCTAAATATGTGTATTTATTTATTTATTTAAACGCTTTGAACAAAAAGATACCATTTTCATTTATACAAAAGCAGAAATATTAGAGCAGTGATGATAAGATTTCAAACATTAAAGATTATAGTTTTTACTCTATTTTTAAATAAAACAAAAGAAGTAGTTAAAGATCCAAGTTGAAGTTGATCGTGGTTCTGTAGTGCCTACTTTACTATCACTACTTTACTTTTTATAAATTAAGTAAATCGTAGAAACTTACTTTAATAGCGCTACTTTACTTTTGATAAATGAATAGATCGCACAAAATATAAAAATAATCATATTAGTTTTTTATGACAAAATTGTAAAAAACAAGTCAGTTGAAAAATAAATGATTTACTAGATAGTCATTTTTGAAAAACGTTGTCGTAAAATTAAATATCTGTTTTGAAACATTTATTAAATAAAAAAGAACATAAATAATAAAAAAATAGTTGTTGTTAAAATTCAAAAAATATTTAAATAAATATCTAACAATTGTTAAATAATAAATACTAAAAGTGAATGTTAATTTAAACTTAAAATAAATAAATGTTGTTAATAAAAATTATTTTAAATGAATAATTTATTAGGGGAATTTGTGTTATCTAACAGTAAACCCCTAAATTGGTGACCCCGATAGAAACAACATCACCAATAATAAATTGGTGACCCCGATAGAAACAACATCACCAATAATAAATTGGTGACTCCGATAGAAGCAGCTTCACCAATAACAAATTGGTGACCCTGAAAGCAGCAGCTATAACATCAAGAATAAATTGGTGACCCGATCCCAACAACAGCAGCAGCTATAACATCAAGAATTAATTGGTGACTCTGACATCAACAACAACAGCAAACAGTGAATGCATCGAGTTCACAGCAATAGTAACAGCAACTGCAACAGAAATAGCAACAGCAACGGCAGCAGCAACTGAAATAGCAACTGAGATAGCAACAGCAACAGAATAGCAACAGCAACGGCAACAGCAACTGAAATAGCAACAGCAGCAGCAGAAGCGACAGCAACAGCAACAGCAGCAACAACGTCAACAGCAAGAGTAGCAACAACAGCAACAGCAGCAGCAGCAGCTACATCAACAATCAAAGCGCAACAATAACAACTGCAGCAAAATTCAGAATACGTAATTGCTCAGAATAAGAAAATACATAAATCAAGTAAATTTTAATCTAATATTTATATTTTACTTCATATATATATTTCACTTTCACTTTGTAAATTTTGTGGCGATTTATTGATTTTGATATTAAGTTGCGTCATGTCGTATGAAACTTTACCTCCTTCATCTCGGGATGAATCGTTGATAGCTAATCCTTTTTTGGGGTTAGGCGATTCAAATAATATTGCGACCGTCGCAATTCAAAAGGTCTGTTTGTGGAGACGAAATCCGACTGCTTGGTTTCAAGCTCTCGAGGTACAATTCCGGTCAGTTAACATTTCGTCAGAAGCAACGAAATTTAGCTATGCATTGAGTATGTTGACTCAGGAAGAATGCGATAAGGTGTTGGACATTATTGAGAATTTATCCTCTACCACACCTTATTCGGATTTGAAATTGGCTGTTATTTCTAGATTTGGTGAATCGGAAGATCACAAACTTCAGAAATTAATTAACGGTCTTGATCTTGGAGACGATAAACCATCTCATCTTTTAAGTAAGATGAAGGCGTTAGCTGGGTCTTCTGTTGGAGAACCTCTTTTAAAGAAGCTTTGGCTTCAAAAATTACCACCTAATGCACAATCGATTTTAGCAGTAGCGAATGTTTCACTCGACGAATTAAGCATTCTTGCAGATCGAGTTATTGAAACTAATCCTAATTTCAATTGGGACGTTTCAAATATCTCGCAACTAAAAGTTAATGAAATTAGAACTGATCGATTTAGTTTTGAAAGTTCAATCATTCATCAGATGTCCCTGTTAACGAAACAGATTGAATTATTGACTCTGAAACAAAACCAATTTTATAGAAGGAATCGATCACGTTCTAGAAGTAATTCACGTTCTTTTAGTAACTATCGCGATAATTCAATACCAAATTCGAATTTCTGTTACTATCATAAGAAATTTGGAACTAATGCAACTAAATGTCGCAAACCTTGTTCGTTCAACAATCCAAAAAACTGAAAAAGTTGTCTGAAGTGGCGATGTTCGACAACAAACCATCATCATCAAGTCGCCTATTCATTTTAGACAATTTATCCAAGTTTAGTTTTTTAATTGATACTGGAGCTGACATCTCTGTTCTTCCGGTTAATCCAAAGGAAAACAGGGTTTGTGATAAATCTATCGTACTCACAGCCGCCAATTCTTCTAATATCAAAACTTTCGGATTTAAATTTTTAGATATCTCTCTCCAATTAAGAAGAGTATTTAATTGGAAATTTATTATAGCCGATGTTGATAAACCCATTCTTGGTGCAGATTTTCTTAAACATTTCGGTTTAATCGTGGATATCCGACGTAAATGTATTATCGATCCACTATCACAAATTAGTTCAGTAACTGGTTCCTTGGTTAATGGACCATCTTCAAATCTCGCTGTTTTGTCAACTACACCTTTAAATCCAAAAGTTGAGTTGTTATTATCTAAATTCGAAGGATTACGACGCACCTTAAATTATAGTTTCATAGAGTCGAGCACAGTGCGACACTTTATCGTTACTAAAGGTCGTCCAATCTTTGCCAGACCTCGTCGTCTAGATCCGGTAAAGCTTAGAGCAGCTAAGGCCGAATTCAATCTAATGATTGAACGTGGTATCTGTAGACCCTCCGACAGTCCATGGGCATCACCGCTTCACATGGTGAAGAAGAAGGATGGTAGTTGGAGGCCTTGTGGTGATTATAGATCTTTAAACGCTATCACTACTCCTGACACTTATCCTATTCCTCATATTCAGGACTTCTGTCAACAGTTGGAAGGATGTACATTTTTTTCAACTGTTGACTTAGAAAGAGCTTATCATCAAATTCCCATTAATGAGGATGATATTCCGAAAACAGCCATTACGACACCTTTCGGACTTTACGAGTTTGTGCGGATGACTTTTGGTCTTCGCAATGCAGCACAAACTTTTCAAAGATTCATTTTCTCAATTTTAAATGATTTTGATTTTTGTTTTGTCTATATCGATGACATTTTGGTAGCTTCTAAATCAGAAAGTGATCATTTCAATCATTTAGAGAAATTGTTTGAACGACTTAACTCTCATAATTTGGTAATTAACCAAACTAAATGCTCGTTCTTTAAATCTTCGGTCGATTTCCTCGGTCATTCGATTGACAAAAATGGAATCAAACCAATCGCTTCACGAGTCGAAGCTATATTAGCTTATACACGTCCATCTACAGTAAAAGATATGCGACGATTTTTAGGAATGATTAATTTTTATCGCCGATTTATTCCTCACGCTGCCGAAGCACAGTCAATTCTTGACAGCTTCACTATTGGTAGCAAGAAAAAGAATGATAAAACAGAATTGGTTTGGTCGGTTACATCAATTGAAGCGTTTGAGCGTTGCAAAAAGCAACTCGCTCAAGCTACAACTTTAGCTTTCCCCTCCACTTCTTCATCTCTTTCATTAGCAGTGGACGCTTCAGATACAGCTTTAGGAGCCGTTCTTCAACAACGATATGGAAATGACTGGCAACCACTAGCCTTTTTCTCGAAGAAACTTTCTTCACCTCAAAAGAATTATAGTGCATATGATCGAGAGCTTCTAGCGGCTTATATTGCCATTAAACATTTTAAATTTATGCTGGAAGGCAGAGATTTTATTTTGTTTACGGATCATAAGCCGTTAATTTTCGCTCTTAAACAAAATCCTGAAAAAGCTTCGCCACGTCAGCTCAGACATTTGGATTTCATCAGTCAATTTACATCAGATATTCGTCATGTTTCTGGTCAAAACAATGTTGTCGCTGATGCTTTATCGAGAATTGAAACATTAAACCTTCCGACAACTATTGACTACTGCGAAATTGCTGATACTCAACTAATTGATTCTGAATTAAATAAAGCTAAAAATTTACCCAGTTTAAAAATCATTCCGGTTATTATTGAAGGTACCATCAATCCTCTTTGGTGTGACAATTCCTTGCATAAACTTAGACCTTACATTCCTTTAAATTTACGAACTCGCGTTTTTCGTACTGTTCACGATTTATCGCATCCAGGAATTAAGGCTACCGTTAAACTTATGCGACAAAGATTCATTTGGCCCTCAATCAATAAAGATTGTCGTAAATGGACTAAGGAATGTTTTGCATGTCAAAAAGCAAAAATCTCTCGACACGTCACAAGTCCTTTAGGAGATTTCAAACCAGTTTCAAGCAAATTTGAAACAATTCATATTGATCTGGTTGGTCCTTTGCCAACTTCGAACGGTTTCAGGTACTGCCTTACAGTTTTGGATCGTTTCACCAGATGGCCCGAAGCTTATCCCCTTACAGATATTCGCGCAGAAACTGTTGCATCTACTTTATTCAAAGAATATATTCCACGTTACGGAACGCCAGTTTCTATTATTACGGATCAAGGTCCTCAATTCGAATCTCGATTATTTCACGAATTAGGAAAAATGATAGGATTTAAACGCTGCAGAACTACTGCATACAATCCTAAAGCAAACGGCATGTTAGAAAGATGGCACAGAGTTTTTAAAGAAACTTTGAAATGCAAAACAAACGAAAGTTGGTCAGATGCACTTCCTTTTACACTTCTCGGTTTACGAACAGTAATTCGAGATGATGCCAACGCGACCCCCGCCGAATTACTTTACGGTCAGAATATTAGACTTCCTTACGATTTTGTTCAACACAAGAACAAATCGAATACAATGTCTGGAAGTGATTTTGTTGAAATTCTTCGTGATCGGATCAACAAATCAAGCCCTCGCCCTCCATCAAGACATAGTTTGGAAACTCCTTTTGTTTTTGAAGATCTCAAAACATGTACCCATGTTTTTCTGAGAACAGACAAGGTTCGCACCTCTCTTCAAACTCCATATGAAGGCCCTTTTGAAGTCATTCAGAGAAACAACAAGTTTTTCGTCATTAAGATTAAAGACAAACCGACTTCAGTATCAATTGATCGTCTTAAGCCTTGCTTCATTAGTTCTTCCGAAGCAACAAACTCATCAAGAGTTAAAAAGAAAGTTTCCTTTGTCAATTAAATACAAAAATGCGTACCACAGACATTCCTTTCCTTTTTTGTTTATTCTTAAATGTATATAATATCGAAAAGATCAAAGATCTTCTCTAGGAAGGGGGTATGTAGTGCCTACTTTACTATCACTACTTTACTTTTTATAAATTAAGTAAATCGTAGAAACTTACTTTAATAGCGCTACTTTACTTTTGATAAATGAATAGATCGCACAAAATATAAAAATAATCATATTAGTTTTTTATGACAAAATTGTAAAAAACAAGTCAGTTGAAAAATAAATGATTTACTAGATAGTCATTTTTGAAAAACGTTGTCGTAAAATTAAATATCTGTTTTGAAACATTTATTAAATAAAAAAGAACATAAATAATAAAAAAATAGTTGTTGTTAAAATTCAAAAAATATTTAAATAAATATCTAACAATTGTTAAATAATAAATACTAAAAGTGAATGTTAATTTAAACTTAAAATAAATAAATGTTGTTAATAAAAATTATTTTAAATGAATAATTTATTAGGGGAATTTGTGTTATCTAAAAGAAAACCCCTAAAGTTCCTTTACATTCTCAACATCGGGGAGTGGTAGTAAATATCGAGTGAAGCTCGAGGAAGATAGAAAGTATCTGAATTCCTGGTTGAGACTGTTCCTTGCCGGAAATTCAGGTCGTTGCAGAGGTAGGTATTAAGCAAGTATGTAGTTGTAAAGTTTGTAGAGGAAGCAAGCATCCGTCGTAGATGCAAAGGCTGGAGTTGAAGTACTATTTTTTGTTTTTTTTTTTACAGAATGACCTGTGTTATAGGGAATTTCGGCCTTTATGTGCAATGCACAAACACAGTCATGGAGAGAAGGAATGGGATTGGGAAGGTTGGGGAAGGGGAGTGAGAACGACCGTAGCGAGTGGAGAAGCTGGTATATTGCTCAGTTGTACTGGCTGCTTACTGACAAATATTTGCAGATGTTATGGAGGACTGAATGATAGAGAGCGAACAGAAACCATTTACTGAGTATCTAGGCCTTCTTGAAGTGGAACTGTTTCACTTTTACACCGTTTCCCCATTTTATTGTGAATAATTTTTTATCACCAGTAGCAAATGAAAAATTTTCGCTTAAAAAAATCCCGTCTGGAGTGGGAATTGAACCCACGACCTATTGACTGAGAAGCAAGCACGCTGCCCACTACGCCACGGAAGTCCACAAGTTATAAGTCTATCATTGTAGCTGATATGAGGCTTTTTTAGTCTGTAGAAAAGGGTGCGAGTAAATTTACGCTGAACGGATTCGACGGCCGCAACATGGCAAGCATGGTGAGGGTTCCACACGATGGAGCAGTATTCTAAGATACTACGGACGAGAATGGAAAATAGCAGGGCTGCTGCTCCTGGACGGTTAAACTGGACTGTCGTACGGAGGACGAACCCAGCAAGTCTGTATGCCTTCTTTGTAATCTCAGAATAATGATTGACGAATTTAAGCTTGCGATCGAAAGTTACTCCTAGATCCTCTATTGTAGATACTGCTACAAGGGTGGATCCGTTAATAGAGTAAGTGAGGGCAGGAGAGGTAGTCTTATACGAAAACTCCATAGCAAATCACTTCTGTTCAGACAAATATCATTGTTAGAACACCAACTGGACAAAGTCTGGAGGTCCAAGCAGTCAGAATAAGAAGAAATTTCACGGAACATTTTGAGGTCGTCCGCGTATAAGAGATAATTTGATGATAGGAATTGGGCAGATCGGTAATGAAAAGCGTAAGTAGCAGTGGACTAAGAATAGATCCCTGTGGAACTCCGTAGTTAGAGAGAAACTCAGCAGAAGAATGTCCATTGAACGTTATTCACAGACGACGATCCGTGAGGTAAGAATCAAACCAATTCAGGAGAGAGCCGGTGACACCGTACCTTTCAAGTTTTGCAATAAGACTTTTTCTATTAACAGTATCAAAGGCTTTCGAAAAATCAGTGTATATGGCATGAACAGTGCTATGACGATCTAAGGATTGTGCTACGAAGTCAGTGAGTTCACATAAATTCGTGGTAGTTGACCTTCCTTTAACGAATCCATGCTGGACGGGTGATATTAAATGATGAAGTTTCGCCCAGACCGCATTGTGCACTAATCTTTCAAAAAGTTTACCGAAGCAGTTTAAGGTAGAAATTGGGCGATAGTTGGCGACATTTTCGGTGTCTCCTTTCTTTAAAATGGGAACAACATTAGCTAACTTGCAGCAAGCAGGAAAACAGCCTTCCTCAAGTGATTTATTGAACAAAAGAGAAAGTGGCACCGAGAGCTCCGCAGAGGCAAATTTCACAAAGAGATTAGGAATCCCGTCAGGACCGCCAATGGTCTTTGGATCTAGGGAATTGATAATGAAGATAACATCACTCCCGCTAATGGATAATTCACTGATATAATTCTGTGGTGGGATAAAAAAGTCATGTGATAGGTCGTTGTTGGAGAAGGTAAACACAGAAGAAAAGTATTTGACAAAAAGTTCACACATTTCTTGCGGAGTGGAAGTTGTAATATCCCCAAGCTTAAGTTGGGAAGGAAAATAATGTTTTTTGCTACGCTTTCTAATGTGTGACCATAATGGTTTGGTTTCATTACGTGACAGAGACGCCTCAAGCTCAGAATTGTATTCAGAGCAAGCTTTCTTGATATCCGATTTCACCTGTTTACGCTGAGAGGAAAATTTATTATAGTCAGATAAGAGAGAAGTACGCTTATACATTTTATGCAGACGTTTTTTCTTATGAAGAGCTTTAATAAACGAGTGTGTAAACCATTCTGGGTATTCTTGTTTAGAAGTCCCTCGATAGGGAACATCCCGATGAATTATGTCATCAAGAATTGAATATAGTTGAATAGAAGATTCCTCAGAGCTTTTGTTATTAAAGAGTTCGACCCAATCGACATTACTAATTTCACGACAGATTAGTTCATAATAGTAGTTATATTTTTTGATCGCACTATTAAGAGACGGATTCGATAATTCAATCTGCACATTAATCTGGAGAGGAGGATGATAAGGGTCGGGTGACACTAATCCAATGTAGGTGACAACACTGATTTGGGAAGCACTAACATTGAAAAAAATTAAGTCAAGAATCTTTCCACGATGATTAGTATTTTTATTATGTTGAGTTAATAAACATAGGCTCATAAAGTGATCGACACATAAGTCTGCGGTAGACAAAGGCAGTGCAGGGCGTGTCCAATCAGCATTCCACTTTAAGTCAGGAAGATTGAAGTCCCCACAAATAAGAAAAGTGGATTTAGGACCAGCTGAGTTAGCGAAATCGGAAAGGTTGTCAAAGAACTTTCCAATAGTTCCCACATCGCAGCAACATGGGAAATAGACACAACAAATATAGAGCTATCAACCACGAAAGACCTTAATTTTGTACCGGCGATTGGGGCCAATTTTCTTCTCACAGCATCGAGATGTGAGTCCCATGGTGGGTGTTCGTCGAGGTGAACTCCGAGATATTTGAAGCTGACAACGCTATTAACAGCTTGTCCGCTGAAAACGATAATTAATCCAGTTTTTGATAGCTTATTGAACAAAATATACTTGTTTTTCTCTGAACTAGCAATTAATTTATATGCATCCGTATACTGATTTTTTCACGGTCCTAGTTTATACTATCTTGAAGTACTGGTATATTAGTTGCAGTATGCATAGAGTGATATTGCACCATTGAGGTCCAGATTTACGATAGAGTTCGTGTAAATGTTGTTCTATACAACTGGACCCAATACACTTCCTTGTGGAACGCCACAAATAATAAGGAGTAAAGCACTGCTAACATTGCCAACCATGACATATTGGGATCTGGAAGTAAACTAAATCTTAAACCAGCTTTACAGAGTCCCACGAATTCCAATTGCAAAAAGTTTTTTGAGTAGAATGATGATCTACTGTATCGAACGCCTTAGACAAATCAATAAAAATAGAAGCCGTATGAAATTATTTATCACAAGAAAACTGGAGTTCAGCCACGGCATCAAATTATGCTCCTTTTGTGTCCGATTGGTGTTTAATTCATACTGTTTCTGAAAAATAATTTGGTGAAACGTTAAGAGTTCTTGGAGTTGATTCTTCACGATTACTTCAAACATTTTTCCAATATGTGACAGTAAACTAATAGGTCTATAGGTACTGGAACAAATTTGCTAATCTTCCAGCAGTTTGGCATTACTCCTTCGACTAAAGATGAATTAATGATTGTCGAGATAGGTGATGAGACTTAAGAAGTTAATGGTACAGTAGCGACACAAATAATGAGATTCTTTTGTATAAAACTTAATGATGTATGTAAGTCGGTGGTATACAAGTAGTAAAAACAACGAATTATTCAAGTTTTTTGTTTAGAATTTGCACCAATAGCCCAATAACGCACTACGCTTACCTTTGAAAAGATCAGTCATATGGGCCTAATGGTTATCAATTACAACCAACGCGTACGCGATGCTGCGCAAAAGTGTAATTTGGTCCAACTTTTGCGTTGCTTAACAGCTGAGAGGTTCAATGGCGCGTAATTGCATTGATTCTTCTACAAGGGCGCTACAGCCCAAATCGGACCTTGGCCTCCTGATATTCAGGTTCCTTAACATTTTTCATTACTTATTGTGAAAGGGTTGTTAGCCTTTCGCACAACCCTCTTTCTACGAATTTTTCATTTTCTTAGATTGAAGTGACCAAGGTATATCCAAGCAGGCAATGTGCCGGAATTATATATTGCGCCGACCGAGATTTGATCTCACGACCTTCGCATTACAAGACCAACACACTACCTACTAGGCTATACCCTAGATTGTATGTATGTATGTAATTCGGTGGTATACGAGTAGTAAAAACAACGAATCATTCAAGTTTTTTGTTTAGAATTTGCACCAATAGCCCAATAACGCACTACGCTTACCTTTGAAAAAATCAGTCGTATGGGCCTAATGGTTATCAATTACAACCAACGCGTACGCGATGCTGCGTAAAAGTTTAATTTGTTCCAACTTTTGCGTTGCTTAACAGCTGAGAGGTTCAATGGCGGGTAATCGCATTGATTCTGTTCAGACTATAAACAATTTTACTTTATTATTTTAATAATAAAGTATTGTGATCGACTTGGGAAAAAAAAAATTTGCTACCCTGAAATTTTGTTTTTTCGCGTTTCGTGACTAAATTAGCCTAAAAATGCAAAAAAAAAAAATCCGTCTGTCTGTACGCCGTCCGCCGTACGCCGTCCGCCGTACGCCGTCCGCCGTACGCCGGTGTGTACGCTCAGAGCACATTAACTCCTAAACCATTCGAGATAGAAAGCTCATTTTTGGAGGGATTGTAGGTAGTTGCGGATCTCAGGAGGACACTCATTTTTGGGGGTGTAAGGGTTCAGGGGGAGGCGGGGGGAGCACTTAAACCGAAAACTAAGAATTCAAATATCTCAAACATGGTTACAGCTAGGAAACTAAAAATCAATGTACATATAAAAGGGTTTGTGGGACAACTTTTAAAATTAATCTAATTTTTTTATCCATTGGGGTGCAAAAAGAGGGGGCTAAAAACCAATTGTCGGCCGAATTTTTTTTTCAAATGATTATATCTTCGAAATTACTTAGCATAAAAAATTTATAATTTTAGACCATCAAGGTGGCATACAGATTCACTGGAATCAGCTTACATAGAGGCTAATTATTGTAAGGGGGAGAGTCAGGGGGGGTGCAAAGAAAAACACTTAAAAATCAATATCTCGGCTATTTGTTAAGCTATGCAATTATATTAAGCTATACTAAAGAAATATGAAAAAAATATAATATTTGGAGAAAATAGTAGTGGGGGAAAATGGGGAGCATTGAACTTTCCAAAATTGCAAACCATTATATCTCAAAATTGAGGGCAGATATCACATCAAAAATTTGTCAGATCGTAGAACTATAAAGTATTTAATTTTGGTAAAAAAATTAAGTGGGGGGGTGTAAGAGGAGGGAGGTGGAAAGCAAAAATGTTGAAAATTTTGAGTAATTTTTTTTGGGCTCTGGTAAAAGATACAGAGTTTAAATTTTGCAGGTCAATATATCAATTTATTTTACATACATAAAAAATAATAAAAATTCTACAATTGTTATGCACCGACCACCCTGGTCTAACGTGCACAAGGTGTTTCATGTGAAATGAAAAAACACATAAGCTGAAAATTTTTGAATGAAATTTTAAGGTAGAAACTTGAAAATTTGCGAAATGCATTTAAAAAAAATCCCTAAAAGAATGAATTATTAACTGGTCGAAAATCTTTAAAACTTCTACCCCCTCCCATACAAAATTATTTTTTCGACCATTTTCAAGAAATCAATTACCACCTAACTATTAAAAGCTATCAATTTGAAATTTTGCATAAGAACTAACAAAAATAATTGAAATGAAATTACGTTAAAAGTTTTGAAATCGCGCTTACCCTTCTACCCCCTCCCATACAAAAGTATGATTTCGACCAATTTCATTAAATCAACTAATAACAAACAAATTGCAAGCTACGAACTTGAAATTTTGTACGAGCACCTAACAACTAAAAAGAAAGAAAATTGCATCACAAGTCTTACGATTCCTCTACCTCCTCTACCCCCTCCCATACAAAATTATTTTTTCGAGCATTTTTATAAAATAAGTTATCAGCTAACTCTTAAAAGCTATCAATTTCAAATTTTGCATTGAAACTTATAAAAATAATTCAAATGAAATTGCTTTCAAAATTTTCAAATTGCGCTTGCCCTTCTACCCCCTCCCATACAAAACTATGATTTCTACCAGTTTCATAAATCAACTAATAACCAACAAACTAAAAGCTATGAACTTGAAATTTTATAAAAGCACCTTAAAAGAGAAGCGAAATAAAACTGCATATCAAAATTTACGATTCCCCTACCTACTCTACCCCCTCCCATACAAATGTTCGGTTTTGTGAATGAAAATTCTATGCAACTTCGTCTATGAAACACATTCTACACAGAGAATATTGGACGTGATTCAAGCAATTAATTAAAAAGCTATTAACATCCACCCACCCTTACAATTACCCCTCCTCCTCCCCTCCATAAAAATCCAAACTTGTAGAAACGAATGAAATATTGTTAAATAGACAACAGCCCTGCTCAAGAACTCCCTTTCACTTAGTCTTCCCTAACCACTCTTACCTGCATATTGACTTTCCACACATCCGCAACATGTCCCAAGAATAATAAAGTTTCGCCCGACTTGTTGGCAGTTTATTTTAATTATAAATAAAAAACATAAGAAAATTATGATTAGGCGTAAAGTCCAACCATATGATACTCTAGATGAAATAGAAAAGAGTTTATTGTACCGGAAAATATATCGTTTCAAATTCTTTCGAATAGTGAATAGCGACTTTTGTATGGGAGGTGGTAAAAGCAGGGGGAGGGGAGTTTATAATTTTTGTATATAACACCGAAAGTAGTATACAAAATGTTTCATGCTGAATGTAAAGTTTGTAGCTTTCATAATTTTTTAGAAAATTAAACAATTTTTGTCTGAATTTGTGGCCTTTGTATAGGAGGTGGCAGAGAAAGTGAGAGGTTTTTGATGGTTTTGAATCGGCTTATCAACATCCTAATCACTTTACTTTGTTAACTTTTTAAAGTCAATAGCTCTCATATGTTCGAAGGAGAAATACTTTTCATGAATTTCCAATACAAAAATTTGTATGGGTGGTGGTAGAAGGAGTGAAATGAAGTTCATATTTTTTTTGGCATTTATTGCATTTATTAATGGACAGATTCCGGAAAAATTTTAAGTTTTCTAGTTTCATTGAAAATCGGTTAAATGCTTTTACCAATGTTGTGCATTTGTATGGGAGGGAGTAGAAGGAGTATTCGAATCAAAATCAATTTTTTAAACATCAATGATATTTATAATAGTAAACTTTCTTTAAAATTTAAAGTTTATAGCTTTGACGGTTATGGAGAAATATAATTTAATTGAAATTCCGAAATTTCGAGAAATTTGTATGGGAGGGGGTAGAAAGAGTGAGGTGAAGTTGATAGTTTTTCCAAAATTGATTGCAATTATAATAAAATTAATTATGGCAAAAATTGGTTCTATTAGCTTTGCTAGTTCCAATGAAAACTGATTAAGTGCATTTTTGAAAATTGTGCATTTGTATGGAAGGGGGTAGAACGAGTAAGGAGATGTGATCAATATTTTTTGACATTAATGACATTCACATCATTATATGTTACTATGACCTGATTTTCAAGTCAAGAGCTGAAATGGTTTCGGAGAAACATCAATTTCTTTAAATTTCAAAATTTCATGAAATTTGTATGAGAGGGGCTAGAAGGAGTGGGGGGATATGGCCCGTTCACGAAATTAAAGTTACATTTTTGCTAAAAATGACATATATCACATTTCAGCACGATAAGTCAAAGCTTTCGAGAGTTGTATTGTAGACAGACGAACAGACAGACGGACAGATGGTCACTTGGAGTCGAGGTTTTTGAGCGACAACATATATTTCTGCACCCTTCGCGACTCTGTGCAAGCATTCTTTCTTAGCGCTAAAAACGGTAAGGCAAACACAATATACTCTCAGATTTCATGTAGAGTATACGAATTTGCTACGCTGAAATTTTGTATTTTTGTGTATTATGATTAAATTAGGGAAGCAGCAGATAAAGGTGACTAAGGTAATGGGGTTACAGGGTCTGGTTATTGTCAATTGTTTAATACTTAACTGCGATTGTTATCAATAGCTCCAGTACATAGAATCAATATTTCATTCATTTATTGATGGTTGGTAGAGGAAGGATGAGTGGTAGAATGGGTGGGAGGTTGTTAATAATTATTTCATTTATTGCTTGAATCGCGTTCAAAATTCTCTTTAGAGAAGTATGCCAATAACCCAAAAACGATTCCTGAATTGAATGTCAAGATTTGTCGCGCCATTGATCAAATTGAGCCGGTACTATGCCAAAATCATCGAAAATTTCGTCAAAAGGATCAACAAGTGCTATCAGTCACGAGGCGGCCATTTGCCGGATATTCTATTCCTCCATGTTTACACTAAAATCACTAAAATCCAAACATCAGAGCATTTCAATAAACACTGCGTTTTTTTTTTTCAAACATAAAATTTACATAAAAAACATAACAGGACTACGACTGGGCTTAAAGCCCAATCGTGCGATACTCTAGATGAAAAAGATTTTTTTCTTATTTTAAGAAATTTTGTAAGGGAAGTGGTAGAGGGGGTGACGACATTGTACTAATTTTGTCACATCACGCTAAGGTTGCTATCAAAATGTTTTATACAAAATTATGGATTCAAAAATTTAATAGGTACTGAAAAAATTAGTGTATTGGATCTAGTGAAATTGTGCAGTTTGTATGGGAGGTGGTAGAAAGAGTGTGAATTTATTAATGACGTACTTAGAAATAACTGTAAACATCATTTAATTGACATATTTTAAATTGCAGATCAGTAAGATTCAATATAACCTATAACCTATAATAACCTCTTTTCAGGAAAATCTACTTTTTCTAAAGTTGTTGAATTGTATGGAAGGGGGTAGAAAGAGTGAAGCCAATCGTCTAATTTTTTCGGTATTAATAATAATTCTAAATAATTATTTAGTGCATAATTTCAGCTCACTAAATTTCATACGTACTGAGTAAATTTATTTAGAGTATTTCATATAAAGTGCAGTTTGTATGGGAGGTGGTGGAAGGAAGGGGAGGACTCAACTAATTTTTATACAGTAGATTGAAATTATTATAAAAGTACTATATTCCATATTTCAAATGAATAGTTTTCATACTTTTTGAAAAAACCCCCTTATTTTCGAATTGCGAAATTGTGTCATTTTGATGGTAGGTGGTAGAAGGGGTGAAACTAAATGTCTAATTTTTTTTTGTCTTACTAATAATTCCAAATAAATATTTAGTGCACAATTTCAGCTCATTACATTTTATACGCACTGAGTAAATTTGCTTAGAGTATTTCATGAAAAAGTACAGTTTGTATGGGAGGTGGTAGATGGAAGAAGAGGACACGCATAATTTTTAAACGGTAGATTGATATCATCATAAAAGTAATATGATCCAAATTTGAGACCAATCGCTTTTATACTTTTCGAGCAAATCCGTTTATTGTTAAATTGCGCAATTGTGTCATTTTGTATGGGAGGGGGTAGAAGGGGTGGAGCGATTTGGCCCATTCACGAATTTTTACTTACTTTTTTGTCAAAAACGACGTGTACAAAATTTGAACTTTCTAGATTAACGCGTTCTCAAGCTAGAGAGGACACGGACGGACAGACGGACGGACGGACATCCGGTTTTGAGATTTTTGAGTGATTATATGAACTACTGTATCAATCATTTTTTTCTCCGAGCCTTATTTCTTAGCGTTACAAACTTTGTGGCAAGCTTATCATACTCTCAGATTTCATCTAGAGTATAAACATAACAGAATTATGATTGGGTTTAAAGCCCAATCATTTGATACTCTAGATGAGATGGAAATGACTCTAATATACCGGAAAATATGTCATCTCAAATTCTTTCGAATAGTGAATAGAGACTTTTGTATGAGAGGTGATAGAAGTAGAGGGGGGGTTTGTATTTTTCGTATATGACACCGAACATGCAAAATGTTTTTTGCTGAATTTAAAGTTTTTAGTTTTCATTATTTTTAAAGAAATTGGTCACAGTTTTCCTGAAATTGGGGCATTTGTAGGGGAGGTGGCAGAGAAAGTGGAGCGTTTAAGATAATTTTGAAACTGCCTATCATCATCCTTATCACCATGCTTTGATTCAATTTCAAAGTCGATAGCTCTCATATACTTGAAGTAGAAATGATTTTCTTGAATTTATAATACAGATATTTGTATGGGAGGTGGTAGAAGGAGTGAAGCGGAGCTGATAATTTTTTCTGAAATTTATTTCAATTATTAAAAAACAAATTCTGGCAAAAGTTGAAGTTTGTACTTTTTCAAGCTTGAATGGAAATCGATAAAATGCATTTAACAAAAATTATGCATTTGTATAGGAGGGGGTAGAAAGAGTGTACGGATCAAAACAAATTTTTTTCTCATTATTAATATTTCTATTTGTATACTTTATGCAAAATATCAAGTTGATAGCGTTAACAGTTTCGAAGAAAACAAATTTAATTTAAATTTTAAAATTACGTGAAACTTGTATGGGAGGGGGTAGAAGGAGTGAGATCAAGTTGATAATTATTATTAAAATAAATTGCAATTATAGTAGAATTAATTCTGACAAAATTCGTCTTTTTAGCTTTACTAGTTTCAATGAAAATCGAAAATATGTATTTTTCAAAATTGTCCATTTGTATGGGATGGGATAGATGGAGTAATGGGATCAGGTCAATATGTCGTGATATTAATGACATCTATATCGTAATACTTTGACCTAAATTTTAAGTCGATAGCTTAAATAGCTTCAAAGAAAAATCAATTTCTTAATATTTCGAAATGAAATTTGTATGGGAGGGGGTAGAAGGAGTGCGATATAGCCCATTCACGAACTTAAAGTTACTTTTTTGCTAAAAATGACACACACAAATTTTTAGCACTATAGCTGAAAGCTTTCGAGAGTTATGCTGTAGACAGACGGACAGACGGTCACTCGGAATCGAAGTTTTTGTGCGACAAATATTTCTGTACCCTTGGCTGCTCTGTGCGAGCGTTATTTCTTAGCGTTACAAACGGTAAGGCAAACACAATATACTCTCAGATTTCATCTAGAGTATAATAAAGACAAATTTGATAAATTCTTACCACAAACATACTGCAACAATGTTTCAGAACTTAATTGAACTTACTCTAAATGAATCCGACTATCCCAACTCAAATTAGATGAGTAAATACTTAAAATGTTGGAACGTTCATAGCTATATATATGTTAAACATATTCCAAAATTAGATTAACTTTCGAATGACAATCTCGGATGCATATGGGAATCTTCCAAAAATACTTAAACGACAGTAGCTGGAAAACTTGCACGCCGTATGCAACGCAAAGAAATGCAGTGTTAGACAAATAAATTAGAAATTAAAATGTGGCGAAACTTTGTTTTATTTTGCTTATTATGCTTGTGCAACTTTTCAATTGCAAAAAGGCAAATTCCTTTCGGTACGTATTGGGTAATAATAATTCAAATAGAACGTATTTAATTAGTGATATATTTCTAGGTGGAATTTTTACCATCGAGGAAGTCGATGAAGAGATTGCATTTAGAGCCATCATAGGTCGAGTTAATAACGATCTACTTAATTTTGAATTAATTCCTATTGTTAAATACGTTAAATTCGATGATAGCTTCATACAAGAAAGACTTGGTAAGTATAGTGATGGTTCCGAAATGTAATTAAATTTATCTCAAATTTCAAACAAACACAGCATGCGACTTAATAGCTGAAGGTGTCGTAGCAATAATCGGTCCAAGTTCAAAGAAAAACAGCGGTAGGTAGTGTAAAATTCTCTGATAAAGAAGACATCTATAGACCGTCATAAATTAATTTTCCTTCGGGACGACGACGGTCTTTTATTTATAGGAATCGTAAGTTCTATTTGCCATAACATGAGAATACCACACGTTGTTTATGGGTGGCGCGATGACGAACACGATTGGGAGAAAATTGAAAGATCTATGACCATCAATGTATTCCCGGATTCAATGGTACTAAGTAATACCTATGCAGATATAATTTTGGAATATGGCTGGAATAGCTATGTCATTATTTATGAGACAAAGGAAGGTATGTGATAGTAAGTCCATCTGAATGGTTAAATTTAACAAAGCGTGGAGTAGAAATATTTGACACAGTTTTTATTATTCTGATTTTAAGTAAAAATAAAAACTATTTATCTTTAATATTAATCAACTACAAGCTGTGTAATTAATCAATCTTTAAACACTTGCACATTGTTCTTAGCTAGGGTGTAGTCTAGTGGGTAGCGTGTTTGGTTTACAATGCGAAGGTCGTGAGTTCAAATCCCGATCGACGCATAATTCCAGCACACTGCCTGCTTGAATATACCTTGGTTACCTCAATGTACGAAAATGAAAAATTTATAGATAGAAGGTTGTGCGAAGAGCTAACAACTCTTCGGCACTAAATAATGAAAATGTTAAGGAACCTGAAGATCAGGCGGCCAAGGCCCGATTCGGACTGTAGCGCCATTGATAAAGGAAGACATTGTTCTTAACACAGCCGATTGTCTATAGTTTAAAATCGCTCGATTGTTTAGTTGGGCACAAATGTTCCACCTTTTTAGACATGCATTATGAACCATCCTGTCCTCACGTTATTATTTTTTTTTTTTTATCATTCATCGTCATTCACAAGCCATAAATTTTTTCACATTTTTAATTTAATTTCATTTTAGGTCTAATGAAATTCCAAGATGTCCTTCAAACAATAAATTCTGATGGCTTCAATATACCAGTCATAGCTCTCGGTGAAGGTCCTGATTATCGACAAATTTTGAAGAAAGTTAAATTATACGGCTACAATAATTTTATCCTCGATTGTTCGCCGTCCAAACTAAAGGAAGTTCTTGTACAAGCTGAACAAATAAATTTATTAGGAGAGGATCATGTCAGTGGATTATCGTTTACGTTATAGTTTCTCACAATTTATTACCTATTGCAGAATCTATTTCTATCAAATCTAGATACTCATACTTTCAATTTCCATGAACTTCCCGCTTTCAAAGTAAACATAACAGCTGTTCGGTTAGCGTATCCTGAACGTTTAATCCGTGAAGCTATTTACGATTGGACAACTCATGAAGCATCGCAAGGACGTCGATACGTTGTTCATCAGGATAGTGTCAAGGTAGGAAAGAATTTTAGTACCATAATGCATTTTCATAAAGGTTGTCCATTTCAGACTTCAATGATTCTAATTCAAGATGCAATACGACTTTTCGCAACAGCTCTTCTGTCAGATTATGCTTTTAAGGATATGGATCTGCCATATGGCGATTGTAAATCTAACGAAAAATGGAAAATTGGGAAACAAGTTATATCCATTATGAAATTGGTAAAATGTCCTTATGTACTTTATATGTAGTGTAATTCTTATTTAATACAATCGAAGATCACTCAAAACAACTCTCTACCTCAAGAAGACGATAGTTACATTACCGGTCGAATGGATCTAAATAAGTTCGGAGATCGAACATTTTTTAAACTTGATATTACTGTACTTTATTCGCAATCCTTTCACAATTTAATTTCGTGGAATCCTGCCGATGGTTTCGTAGCTACACATACGAATAAAACTATTCATAATCAAATTGGTATAGCGATACAAAACAAAACTTTCATAGTTTCAACACGCCTTGGTGATCCATTTTTAATAGAAAGGTAATAGTTTTTAGGACGTGTTAATAATTCTACAAATATTAAACTTTTTCAGAGAACCAAAAGATGGTGAAATATTGGAAGGAAATGATCGATACGAAGGCTACTCTGTAGATCTGATACACAGCTTATCCCAATCGCTCGGATTTAAATACATTATAGCGCTGGCACCTGACAAAAGATACGGACAATACAACAAGAAAACTAAGAAATGGGATGGCATTATCAAGCAACTAATCGAAGGAGTAGGTCCGACCTGGAAGTGTAAATCCTTGAATTAAATTTCTGTTTCATAGAAAGCCGATATGGGAATTTGTGATCTCACTATTACCTATGAGCGAAGACAAGCAGTTGATTTCACAGTCCCTTTTATGTCGCTAGGTATCAGCATCCTGTACTCGAAACCACTAAAAGAAGAACCAAATTTCTTTTCTTTCCTATCACCATTTTCTATCGATGTGTGGGTCAATATGGGTCTGGTTTATCTATTTATCTCAGCACTTCTTTTCGGCATTGCAAGGTATCGAATTGGAATGAATCTTAAAAAGGCCTCTTATTTTCCATTTTCTTAGAATTTCCAAACAGGAATGGGAACCTGCTCAAATTACTGATAAAAAAAGCAAGGAAATTGAAGGATTCAAAAACATTTGGAACGTATCAAACAGAGCCTGGCTTACTATGGGATCATTGATGGGCCAAGGAAGCGATCTTCTGCCGAAGTAGAAATTCAAGATGTTTTCTTCTTCAATTCATCCTATTTTACTTCTTTATTCAGAGGTATTCCAATGCGATTGGTGACCGGAGTATGGTGGTTTTTTGCAATGATGATGTTGAATTCCTACACTGCCAATTTGGCAGCCTTCCTCACTATGTCTCGGATGGAAGCAGCCATCGAAAATGTCGAGGACTTATCGGAACAAACGAAAATCAAATATGGAGTAGTTCAGGGTGGCAGTACTCAGGCATTTTTTGAGGTAGGTATCTACTAAATAAACTTCTCTCATCTGAGTTTCTAAAATTTCCAGGACTCGAAAGATTCCGTCTATCACAAAATGTGGGCAGCCATGGAGAATGCTCGTCCTTCGGTTTTCACTCAAAGCAATGAAGAAGGAATGGATCGCGTTCAGAAAGGAAAGCGATTATATGCATTCCTTATGGAATCTACTAGCCTGGAATACATTACTGAACGACATTGTGAGCTTACCGAAATTGGATCGAGATTTGGTGAAAAATTTTACGGAATTGCATTGCCTATGAGTAAGTCGATAGGATAGCAACTGTATTTGATACTAATTTCAATTTTCAACTGACTTTTAGATTCTCGCTATCGAACCACAATTAGTCAGGAGGTTCTCAGAATGAGCGAACGTGGCGAAATGTATGATTTGAAAATGAAATGGTGGAAACGGACGCATGATGATGGAGCGTGTATCAAAGAAATTATTCGAACTGACGACAACGAATTAAGTTTAGATCAAGTCGGTGGTGTATTCTTAGTATTAGGTACAGGCTTGTTTATAGCCTTTCTGATAGGAATCTGCGAGTTTTTGTGGAGTGTTCATAAAATAGCTCTGAACAATAAGGTGATGTTTTTTTTTTTCGCATTTCCTTGTTTTTAATAATTATATATATAACAGGTTACTATCCAGCAAGCGTTCAAAAGTCAAGCAAAGTTTGCCCTGAAATTTTGGTTAAGGTATAAACCAGTCAGCATGAGGCCTAAAAAACTGTCCAATTCTAGACAATCTTCGAAATCGAGTGCAGAAATGAGTCAGCAGAGATGAATAGAATTTGAAAGGCGAGTACATAATGATTTGCAAATACATTTATGAAACTCTGAATATTCGTTTTTATTGCTACCAATCAAATCAAATTCCTGTTAAGACCCCCTACAGGGGCATAGGACAGAAACAACTCTCTTCCACAAGGCGCGATCCTGAGCATCGGCCTTAAGCTGTTCCCAGGACTTGTTTATTCCCTTGGCCTCCTGCTCAACTGCTCGCTTCCATATGTTACATGGTCGACCAACCCGACGTTTTCCTTGAGGATTATATTCCAGAGCCTGTTTGGCAATGTTTCGCTCTGGTTTCCTCAAAGTATGACCGATCCACTGCCACTTCCGCCTTTGAATCTCAATACTTATTTAAGTCTGGCCAGTTGTACTCCAAAGTTTGTCGTTGGAGATCACTTCTGACCAGAATATTCATAAAATGCGTCAGAGACATTGTTTCACGAAAGTCTGTAGTTTCTTGGTAAATCGAACGGTCACTTTCCATGTAGTACAAACATATAACAATACGGATTTGATGCATGCGTCAAAAACTCGCAGCTTCGTGCGAAGGGAGATCTCTCTTAACCTCCAGAAAGGGGAAAGGATACCAAAGGACTGACGAGCTTTATTTAGCCGTCCATGCTGACAATGCTTCCGAGATAGCAAAAATCTTGCACCTCTTCAACATTCTGTCCGTTAAGAACAATCGCTGTGCTTGCGTTCGAGCCCATGTGTACGTACTTGGTTTTACGCACATTTATTTTCAGTCCCGCCTCTTTGCATTTAGAATGCAACGAGCGCACATTTGACTCTAAGTCCGAACGGTTATGTGCAAGCAAACACACGTCATCAGTATAATCAAGGTGACTTTAGATGTTAAATAGTCTCCATTGAAGACCTTTACCTTCCCCATCTTCCAATGCAGCTTTCAAGATGTCATTTATTACCACCAGAAACAGGGCTGGTGATAATATGCAGCCTTGTCTGACACCCGTTCGCACAGAGAAGCTCTCGGACAGCTCTCCTCTATGCAAGACGCGACACCTTGCATCTTCGTAGGATTCTTTAATCATAGCTATGACCTTATCTGGAATATCTCACCTACGCAAAGCATTCCATATGTAATCTTGCTTAACGCTGTCGAAAGCCTTCTCGAAGTCCAGAAACATGAGATGTAGTGGCGAACCCATTTCGGCTGACTGCTCTAATATTATCCGCAGGGTATTTGTGTGGTCGGTACAAGACGGCCCTTTACGGAATCCAGCCTGATAAACTTCGAGAGTGCTCTCGACGACATCACTAATCCTATTGAGAATTACCTTAGCCATAATTTTTGATACGGCAGTAAGTAAACATATACCACGCCAATTGCCACAATCCCGAAGGTCGCCCTTCTTCGGAATTTTCACAATGACGCCCAGTCAGATATCTTCCTTCATTCCACACCTCAGTAAAGAGTGAGAGGAGTATATCGGCTGTTATTTCCGGGTCCGCTTTGAAGAGTTCGGTTGGTAGGCCGTCTATACCTGGAGCTTTCCCTCCCGCCAGTGACCGAATGGCGGAAACTATCTCTTCCTTATCTGGGGGATCGTCCCTAATAGAGGATTGTTGCGGTTGGATGTTTGGTAGTTGTTCTGTTTCTCTGAAATCATCCTCTGACAAGATGTTTAAAATATCAGAGAAGTATTCCTTCCATCGCCGCAACTGGTGTTCACTCATATTAAGGAGAGTTCCGTTGACATCTCTCACCAGGTGGTTGGCGGTGAAATTCCTGTTCGTCAACTGTTTCATGATTTTGAATAGTGAACCCATATCCCCAAGGTAAACCGCAGACTCTGCCTTGTTTGCCAGATCTTCAATGACCTTTCTCTTGTCGCGTCTAATAGCGTTTTGTATATGAGCATATGAGCATCGCGGTAGTTCTGCCTCAGGTCGAGCGTTCGTTGGTTGACATCGAGTTGAGAGATGATTGCCAATTTGGCTTTTTTCCGATTACCAACCTTGTCCCATGTCTTGCGAATCCAGAGTTTCTCACCGCTTTGCACATATCCCACAGATTCTTCAGCACTAGCTAGAAAAGTGTTTTTGGTTGCCTCCCAATTGGCGTTCAGTGTGCGCATTTCATATTCACCCAATGTGGATGACTTTTCGCGTAGAATAGTGGTGTATTCGCGTTTTTTGTTGGGATCTCTGAGTTTATCCACATTAAGCTTGCGCTTCATTTGAAGAATTTGTGGTCGTAGGATAGCTGCTGTACACAATCTCAAGCAGGCAACCATCAAGTGGTGATCGCTCTCCACGTCAGCTCCACGTTTCGCTCGCACATCGAGGCGACATCATCTCCATCGGCGACTTATAGCCAAATGGTCGATCTGGTTCTGAGGAACACCATCAGGGTAAACCCAAGATATTTTATGACGACTCTTGCGTGGGAAAAGGGTCTCTCCAATGACGATTTGCCGAGTACTACAAAACTCCACAAATAATTCGCCGTTTTCGGGTCTCACCATGCCTCCCCATGACGTGTTCTAGTCCTGTGTTGTCTGACCCAACCTGGGCGTTCATATCTCCTGAGATGATAATAATATCACCTCTTGGAACACGTACGAAGGTGGCACTCAGCTGGCTATAGCACTCCTGTTACCAAGTGCTGCGGTATTAAATGGTGCGTGGCACTCTAAAATTGTGACGTTTCTGACACTGGTGCTGAGCCTGACGACGATAATCCCATCCGAGATTGGTTCCCAGCTAATGAAACAGTTTCTCGCTCTCGGTGCAAGGACGAACGCCACGCCATTTTTGGCTTCACTTTCAGGGCCAATGTACAGAATAGTATTTCCGCTAGGGGTTCGTTCTTCTCCTGATCCTGTCCACCTGACGTCGCTCAAGCCCAAGATTTGGATGTTATAGTGCTCCATTTCACGGTCGATCACTGATTGGCGGTGCAAGGACCGAGTAAACTAAATAAAAGGCAAAACGTAAGGGAAGCATTGCTTCCCTTGCATCAATGGGCGCCACGCCACTGATTTCAACGCGTACTAATCTTTTTATTTCACGAACGTCTCTCTCGGAAAGAATAGGCTTTCTTCCGGAACTTTATTTTCTCCTGCACTTTTCTCCTACTTTAAGACAATTTATTACTGCTGATGTAGTCCTCTTTATTTTGGGAGCAATAGCTCTTGTCGTTATTCCAGGATTATTATATATAACCATTTTCCTTTACTCTAACTCAGTTAATCGTTTACCACAAACAATTTTTCTTTATTATTCTAATAATAAAGTATTGTAATCGACACAAGAAAAAAATATAAAAGAACTATGGTATATGATGCTCTAGATGCTATGGTATATGATGCTCTAGTTCAATGTACCGGAAAATATGCCTCCTCCAATTCTTTTAAATAATTAATAGTGACTTTTATATGGGAGGTGGTAGAAGGAGAGGAGGAAGGTTTGTAATTTTTGGATATGACACCTAATGTGGTATGCAAAATATTTCGTTCTGAATTTAAGGTTTGTATCTTTCATTATTTTCAATTGGACATAGTTTTCCTGAAATTGAGGCATTTGTATGGGAGGTGGCAGAGGAGGTGGCTTATCGTCATCCTTATCACCACGCTTTGATTCAATTTCAAATTCAATAGTTCTAATATATTCGAAGGAGAAATGCTTTTCTTGAATTTGTAATACAGATATTTGTATGGGAGGGAGTAGAAGGCGTAAAGAGGAGCTGATAATTTTTTTAGCATTTATTGCAATTATTAAAAAACAAATTCTGGCAAAATTTTAAGTTTATACTTTTTCTAGTTTTAATGGAAATCGATATAATGCACTTAACAAAAATTATACATATGTATGGGAGGGGATAGAAGGAGTGTACCGATCAAAACAAATTTTTTTCGCATTATTAATATTTCTATTTGTATACTTTGTACAAAATATCAAGTTGATAGCTTTAACAGTTTCGAAGAAAAATAATTTAATTTAAATTTCAAAATTTCGTGAAATTTGTATGGGAGGGAGTAGAAGGAGTTTGGGGTTGTGGCCTATTCACGAACTTAAAGTTGCTTTTTTGCTAAAAATGACACAGAGCAAATTTCAGCACGATAGCTCAAAGTGTTCGAGAGTTATGCTGTAGACAGATAGCAACTCGGAATCGAAGTTTTTGAGCGACAACAAATATTTCTGTACCCTTGGCGGCTCTATGCGAGTATTATTAAACACAATATACTCTCAGATTTCATCTAGAGTATAAAAAAATTTGCTACCCTGAAATTTTTTTTTTCGCGTTTCATGACTAAATTAGCCTAAAAATGCAAAAAAAAAATCCGTTCTGCACTACGCCGTACATATGGACTCATATGTCCGAGACCGTTAAAGGTAGAATGTTCATTTTTGGGTGGATTGTTGATTGGGTGTGTGAGCTCTATTTTCTAAATTTTTGGAAGTGTTAGGTGGAAGGGGTTGGCGGGGGGAGGAAAAAAGTCGAAAACTACACTTGCTAATATCTCCACCACGAATGCAGATAGAAAGTTGAAAATCAGTAAAGATATAGAGAAAGTTGTGGGACTTTAAAAATAATTTAATTTTTTCATCCACTGGCGTCCGAAAAGGGGGGGGGGGGCTAAGAACAAGTTGTCGACCGAATTGTTTTTTCAAATGATTATATCTTCGAAATTACTTATTGTAAAAAATTTATATTTTGGGACCCTCAAGGTGGCATATAGTTCCATCGAAATCAGCTTAGAGAGTGGCTAATTATTATAAGGGGGTGGGTCAGAAGGGGGGGGGGGAAGAAAAACACTTAAAAATGAATATCTCAACTATCTCTTAAGCTAAGTCATTGAAACTTAAAACGTGTATTAAGCTATACTAGGAAATACAAAAAATATATAACCTGTTGAAATAATATTAGTGGGGGGAAATGGGGAGCATTTCAAAAATGGCACACTTTTCAAAATTACAAATCCTTATATCTCAAAAATGAGTACAGATATGAAATCGAAAGTCAGATTGTAGAACTACACAATAGTTAATTTTGGTAAAAATTTTAAGTTGGGAGGTGTAAGGGGAGGGAGGTGTAAGGGGAGGGAGGTGATAAGCAAAAATGTCGAAAATTTTGAGTGATTTTTTTAGGGCTCTGGTGGAAGATACAAAGCTTAAATTTTGCATTACGTCTATTTAATGTACGTAGAAAAATAATAATAACTTGATCCATAATTGTTATAAACCGACCCCCCCGGTCTAACGTGCACAAGGTGTTTAATGAGCATTGAAAAAAACACATAAACTGAAAATTTTTGAGTGGAATTTTAAGGCAGAAACTCGAAAATTCACGAAATGCACTTAAAAAAAATCCCTAAATGTACGAAATATTAACTGGTCGAAAACCTTTCAAACTTCTACCCCCTCCCATACAAAATCATTTTTTCGACCATTTTTAAGAAATTATCACCTGACTATTAAAAGCTATCAATTTGAAATTTTGCATAAAAACTTTCAAAAATAATTGAAATAAAATTACGTTAAAAGTTTTGAAATCGCACTTGTCCTTCTACCCCCTCCCATACAAAAGTATGATTTCGACCAATTTCATTAAATCAACTAATAACCAACAAACTAAAAGCCACGAACTTGAAATTTTATACAAGCACCTTACAAAAGAAACGAAATAAAACTAGGTATCAAATTTTACGATTCCCCTACCTCCTCCACCCCCTCCCATTCAAATGTTCGGTTTCGTGAATGTAAAATACACCGAATTTTATGAAAATTCTATGCAACTTCGTCTATGAAACACATTCTATACAGAGAATATTGGACGTGATTCAAGCAATTAATTAAAAAGCTATTAACATCCACCCACCCTTACTATTACCCCTCCTCCTCCGCTCATAAAAACCCAACCTTGCAGAAACGAATGAAATATTGTTAAATTGACAGCAGCCCTGCCCAAGAACTCCCTTTCACTTAGCCTTCCCTAATCACTCTAACCTGCATATTGACTTTCCACTCATCCGCAAATTGTCCCAAGAATAATAAAGTTTCGCCCGACTTGTTAGCAGTTTATTTATAATTCTTAAGCCAAAATCTTAGGAATTGAAAAAATAATTAATAAAATAACTAAGTTGAAAGAAATAAAATATCCCATACCAAAAAGAATCTGTTTTGCGATTGTTTGGCCTTATCAATATTTCGCAATACACAGCAATTCAATCCTGTTTCAAAAATGATTAAAAGCGGTCCTAATTATAATTTAGCTAATTCGTAATTTAGCTCGTCTTCATTGTTAGTAGATTGGTGACACACAGCACTCTGTTAATTAATAAGAGCCACTCACTCATTTGTCATATTTTTAAAAAGTTGAATTGCATAGCCAGCAGGCAATCAAATTTTGCAAGGAAGGCGACAAAAGACGAAAAACGATCCTTAGTCCTGTTTTAGATTCGTTTGCGAGTCATCTTTCATAGCTAGGCGTTTAAATCACGATTCCAAGATTTTGTATAATTCAGAGCTGTCAGAAAATGACTTTTCTTCTCTCTCGCACGACGAAGCTTTAATGAAAGCTTCAACTCTAGTACTACATTCTTCATCGCTATAGCCTAAATTATGAGAAAAATGAGAGGATTTAGCTAAATGAGATGATTTAGCTGAGAGCATAACGAGATGATTTAGCTGCTAAATGATCACTATTTTGGTAATTTAGCTAAATAAGCGTATAACACACATCCGTTTAATGATAATTTAGGCCTTAATTATAATTTAGCTGTACTATGTGTCAATGGTATAAACTGAGTTACGACCTGCGACCAGGCCAGGAATCAATTGACAACTTAATCAGAAGACGAAAGTGGTAGTAAATTCGCCAAAAAATGTGAACGAGTAAAAGCAATTTTGGTAGGATACCTGAACAAAATACTTCAAGAGTTTTTCAACTAGAAATCAAATTCTTTAAAAAATTATGAATACATTTTAAATAAATGTTAAAATTGAACACAGCAACAACTAATGCTCAACACTTTGACTCTTCGATTCTTCTTCCGTAGTAATACTTCGAGCTTCGGAAAATTTACTTTTTGATTTAGATTTTCTTGAACGGGATCGTGATCGCGATCGTGAATGTGACTCTGTCGAAGATGATCCACTACTATTTGATGCCACCTTAATCGGTTTATGTCTTATCCAGAATTTCAATGCAAATTTCGTTTCAGCTTTCAATGCTTGCCACGGTGTTATCTAAAAAAGGGATAATTTTATTCTATTTAATTTATTTTTTTAATTTAAAACTCACATTCTCATTGGCCGCTACTTCCTGTATATGCCATAGGAATTCAAAAATTCCAATTAAATATCCAATTATACAACCAGCTACCAATACCACAAATACACCACCCACTTGTTCCAGAGTCATTTCACTCTCATTTGCTTCGACTTCTGTCGGACATTTTACAGCGTCCTTTGTCCACCATTTTGTCTTTAAACTGTACATCTCGCCACGCTCAGACATTCCCAGGACCTCTTCACTGATTTGAGTACGATACCGTGAACCTGGAAGAATAGAATTCAGTACTTCAAATCAAATATACAATTTAGAGAATATCAATTATCATGTTATTTGTGTATGTTTCTTAAAAACAAATCCCAGCTATTTTGGTCTTCTTCAAGTACGTAGGGAGAGATGATTTACAAAGAAACTTCTTTTCAAAGCTCAAAAACTTTCCCAGTCCAATTGATTTGAGTTTTCTTTCCGAACACAGGTATTCTCTCAGTAAATTTTTTTGAAATCGCTGAACTCAGACTTCAAAGCAATCCTGTAATCTAGTGAGATTGATCTTTCCGCCATATCAATAACCTATTTATAAAAATATATTATGTCTTGAAAATTGTTTCAATGCTTATCAGCAAAGTGGAATTTTTGTATGGGAGGTGGTAGAAGTAGTAGAGATACTTCAACGATTCTTACAGAGATGGCTAAAGTCAGCACAGATGATTGAAATTTCAAAAGAGTAAACTTTATACTTTCCAAGAAAATCAAAACAAAGTTGTGAAATCCTACCGTTTTGTAAGAGAGGTGATTGAAGGGGTGGCGGGATTGACTTACTCACCCCACTATAATCACTACCAACATTTTTTACGTCAAATTTTTAAAGTACCCAACGTTTTAATAAGCTAAATTCGATTTTCTTAACATTTGTAATGAGATCCAACTTCAGACCTAATCGATGATTTTACTACAAAAACATTCACTTGAATATTGACTTTAGTATGATACAGACGATACCAATAAATAAATTTAATGTGAAAACATAACAGGACTATGATTGGGCGTAAAGCCCAATCGTGCGATACTCTAGATGAAAGAAAAATTTTTTGATTAGAAGAAATTTTGTAGGGGTAGTGGTACAGGGGTAGACGACATTGAACTAATTTTTTCTCATCACGTTAAAGTTGATATCAAAATGTTTTATTCAAATTTAGGATTTAAAAATTAATAGATAGGTACTGAGAAAATTAGTGTACTAGGTTTATTGAAATTGTGCAGTTTGTATAGAAAGTGGTAGAAGAAGGGGTGAGTTCTTAATTACTTTTTCAGAAATAACTATAAACGTTATGCTGTTGACATGTTTTAAATGGCAGATCAGTAGCTTCCGTACTTTTCAAGGAAATCGACTTTTTGTAAAGTTGTGAAATTGTGTCAGATTGTATGGGAGGGGGGAGAAGGAGTAAAGCTAGTCGCATAATTATACTCTAGATGAAATCTGAGAGTATTATAAGTTTGCTCGAAGGTTTGTAACGCTAAAAAATAAGGCTCGTAGAAAAAAATAAATGATACAGAAGTTCACATAATCGTTCAAAAATATCAAAACCGGATGTCTGTCCGTCCGTACGTCCGTGCGCGTACAAACTGTACTTTTTGATTAAATACTCTAAACCAATTTACTCAATGCATATAAAATTTATCAAGCTGAAATTGTGCACTTCACATTTATTTAGAATTATTAGTAAGGCCAAAAAAAGATTAGACTTTTAGCTTTACTCCTTCTACCCCCTCCCATACAATCTGACACAATTTCACAACTTAACAAGAAGTCGATTCTCCTGAAAAGTATGAATGCTGCTGATCTACAATTTAAAACAAATCAAGGGCATGATGCCTATGGTTATTTCTGGAAATGACCTTAAGAACTCGCCCCTCCTTCTACCACCTCCCATACAAACTACACAATTTCACTAAATCCAATACGCTAATTTTCTCAGTACCTGGCAAACTTATAAAATTCTCAGATCTCATCTAAGGTATAAAAATTACACTGATAAAATCACTTCTAACAACTTTCACGTCTGTAATACATCAAATGTCACCAGGGTACAATTTAATATCAACATTGACTCCGTTCTGACTAGTGATCTCACTCATAAAATTAATATCCAGCTAGTCCAGCATGAACATTTTGGCCACAGAATACTTTTTACAGAAGTATAAAATATTACAAGCAAACTAAACGAGAAAAATATTCCCAACCAGCAATATACAAGGACTAATCTAAATAAATTAAAAGTCAACCTGAAGAGTAAGCCAATAATTTTAAACACTATTGCAACATCAACCGATATGCTTTCTTCTTTTACTGATGATCTTCAAAGTCGAATAAATAATTGCACAAGATAATGCCATGGGTGGATACAGAATTAACGAATGGTTTTACTGCCAGAAACTTATGGTTCAACAAGTGGACTAAGGCTAAATATAACAGCTAAATTTATTGGACAAACAGATCGACGAAACTGAAGAGATCATAACGAACTAAATACTTAAGTGCCGAATTCGAAGCCAACCATCTCAATTGCAAAGCAACATGGAATACGATCAAAGAATGCATTTATGATAGTATCATCCCTGTAAACTCTTCACCTTTATTCCTGAATTTAACGCATGCCGATTCAAAAGTCAATCTAGTAAATGAATCAATAACAATTTCCGCAAGGCGGGAACTTACGTTATTGCCAAGTATCTCTCAACTATTTTATGAACGCTATCAGACACCAGCTTTGTTTTCTTTTGAACCAACGAATGAAGAGGAAATTATAATGATAATTCGTCAACTCAAAAACACTACCTCAACAGGACACGACAACATTTCCATCGAAATGCTTAAAGAGTGCAAGGAGTATCTCGCGGCTCCAATTGTCACGATCATCGATGCCTCCCTTGAAGAAGGATTAGTTCCTTCCTCCTTGAAGATAAGTAAAGTTATCCCTTTGTTCAAGTCTGGATCCGTTAATGACTTTAACAACTATCGTTTGGAGATTACAGTAAAATATCAACTAAAAGAGCTTCTGGCTCATAATAATATAATCTCCAACAAACGATATGGTTTTACAACTGACTCCGACAAAAAGGGAGCCTTATTTGATGTTGTCACGAAGCTGCAGTCATCATGTAATAGCCGTCAATATGCTGCTGCAGTTTTTATAGATCTCTCCAAAGCGTTCGACCGCATCGACCATCAGATACTGCTAAAAACATAACAGAACTATGATTGGGCTTAAAGCCCAATCATATGATACTCTAGATGAGATGGAAATGATTTTAATATACCGGAAAATATGTCATCTCAAATTCTTTCGAATAGTGAATAGAGACTTTTGCATGGGAGGTGGTAGAAGTAGAGGGGGAGGTTTGTATTTTTCGTATATGATACCGAACATGGCATGCAAAATGTTTTTTGCTGAATTTAAAGTTTTTAGTTTTCATTATTTTTAAAGAAATTGGTCATAATTTTCCTGAAATTGGGACTTTTGTATGGGAGGTGGCAGAGAAAGTGGAGCGTTTAAGATGATTTTGAAACTGCTTATCACCATGCTTTGATTCAATTTCAAAGTCGATAGTTCTCATATACTTGAAGGAGAAATGCATTTCTTGAATGTATAATACAGATATTTGCATGGGAGGTGGTAGAAGGAGTGAAGCGGAGCTGATAATGTTTTCTAACACTTATTTCAATTATTAAGAAACAAATTCTGGCAAAATTTGGAAATCGATAAAATGCATTTAACAAAAATTATGCATTTGTATGGGAGGGTGGAAGGAGTGTACGGATCAAAACAAATTTTTTTCGCATTACTAATATTTCTATTTGTATACTTTATACAAAATATAAAGTTGATAGCTTTAAGAGTTTCATAGAAACATAATTTAATTTAAATTTCAAAATTTCGTGAAATTTGTATGGGAGGGGATAGAAGGAGTGAGGTGAAGTTGATAATTATTTTTAAAATAAATTCCAATTATAGTAGAATTAATTCTGACAAAATTTTGTTTGTTCAGCTTTACATATTTTCGATTTTCATTGAAACTGAAAATCGAAAATATGTATTTTGCAAAATTGTCCATTTGTGTGGGAGGAGGTAGAAGGAGTAAGGGGATCGGGTCAATATTCCGTGTTATTAATGACATCTATATCATAATACTTTGACCTAAATTTCAAGTCGGTAGCTTAAATAGTTTCAAAGAAAAATCAATTTCTTAATATTTCGAAATTTCATGAAATTTGTATGGGAGGGGGTAGAAGGAGTGGGAGGATGTAGCCCATTAACGAACTTAAAGTTACTTGTTTGCTAAAAATAACATACAAAAATTTTTAGCACTATAGCTCAAAGCTTTCGAGAGTTATGCTGTAGACAGACGCACAGACGGACAGACAGACAGACAGACGGACAAACGGACAGACGGTCACTCGGAATCGAGGTTTTTGAGCGGCAACAAATATTTTTGTACCCTTGGCGGCGCTGTGCGAGCGTTATTTCTTAGCGTTACAAACGGTAAGGCAAACACAATATACTCTCAGATTTCATCTAGAGAATAAAAACTTTTCGCTATTGGAATTAGAGGAGTCGCTTATGCTTGGTTTAAAATCTACCTGACCTCGAGGCTTCAATATGTAGAGTTAGATGAAATTAGAAGTTCTATGGTTGCTATTGAACGTGACGTTCCGCAAGGAAGCGTTTTAGGATCGACCCTGTATAACATTTATACTGATTCAATAACGAATTTAGAACTGATCGGAGGCATCTCACTATATGCTGACGATATAACTTTATTGTATTCCGCAAGGGAACCAGAACTTTTGCAAAACCAAATCAATAAAGATTTGCTTAAAATCAATAGCTGGAAAGATAAGCACAAATTATCCGTAAATGTCACGAAAACCCAGGACATGCTCTTCAACAAATCAACCTTATACTAATTACACATAATCTACGGAAATAACACCATTGAAGAAGTTGAATGTTTTAAGGGGGTTCAATACTTGAAAGTCATGAAAAAAAATGCATTGGTTAAAAAAATTCTACAACTCTTTCTGCGCATTTTGCAACTTGTCGCGTTTCAAAATTCCAATTAAAAGTATTTTATTTCTAATTTTTAATCTAAAGGGTTTGAAGCGATTAGAGTTGGTCCCGGTTCTTTCAAACGCTTCTCCTGAAAAATCACGTTTTTCACCTTTTAGGAACACAGATCTCAAATATCACCCGATTGAACTGAAATTTGGTACAGATGTTCTACGAAAAATTATCTATGCCCTGACGGAGTCGATTTAAAAAAACATTAAAAGTAAAAATGTTATATCGTGTTAAAGTTGCGAAAAATGACTAAAAAATGTAAACTCTTATTAATAATTCCTAAAGCACTATTTTGCCAAAAACTCCCATCAGGGCATAGACAATATCGTCAAGAATCATTTGTCCAAATTTGAAAAATATCGGTTGAGCCATTCCCGAGTTCTCTGTTCCTAAAAAACGCCTGTTTATAGGCGGGAGTGGGATGGAAGAAGGCAAATATTGAACCCCTTTAAATATTTAGGCATATATCTGGACTCGCGACTAAGGTGGGAAGTTCACCTAAATAATTTAACGAAAAAATTAGCGCCAATAGCAGGAATTTTCAGAAAAATCAGCAATCTTATACCTGACGACACAAAACGGGCAGTTTATTTCTCGCTATTTAACAGTCAAATCCAATATGGAGTTATCTGGCGTTCTGCTTTGGTATATATAACACTCCATTCCGCTAGCAAATTATAGGCTTCCTCCAGATCGCACAGCATGATTGCCAGCAAGTCAGGGCTGAGAGCGTGGGGGAAATAAATTTGGTCCACGGAAGACACAATCCTCGTTTAGCTAAGCGAAAGGGGGGAAAAAAGGGGAGGATGGAGGGATCCGCTGCCGGTAAGTCTTTACGCCGAATCAAAGGTTGTCATTGCAAGAAAGTCCTGAGAAGCAAGTTCCTTGCAACGGACGGCGAAGGTAAACCCAGGCCATGGCGGACTTCCACAGCGCCCTACGAAGCTGTACTCCATTCTACCTACCCCACTGCGTTTTGATGGTAATTAAATACGAAACACGAAAGAAAAAACCTACCTTGGTCGCCGCTGTCCAGTCCTAACGAGCTGCAGCTTCACTTCTGATATGTTAGTTTTATTTTATATTTGCATTGTATTATGTAGATCACTTGTCATGAGCCCACCGGTGGTACAGACTTGTCCTGTTAAGACCCCCTATAGATGCATAAGACAGAAACAACTCTCTTCCACAAGGTGCGATCCTGAGCTTCTGCCTTTAGCTGTTGCCAGGACTCTTTTATTCCTCTGGCCAACTACTCGCTTCCATGTGTTACATGGTCAACCAACACGACGTCTTCCTTGAGGATTATAATCCACAGCCTGTTTGGCAATGTTTCTCTCTGGTTTCCTCAAAGTGTAACCGATCCACTGCCACTTCCACCTTTTATTCTCAATACCTATTTTAGTCTGTCCAGTTGTACTCCGAAGTTCGTCTTTGGAGATCACTTCTGGCCACAAATGCGTCGGAGGCATTGGTTCACGAAAGTTTGCAGTTTTGGTAAGTCAAACGGACACTTTCCAATATGGATTTGACACATGCGTCAAAAAACTCGTAGCTTCCTGCTCTCTTTAACTCCAGAAAGCAACGGGCTTTACTTAGACGAGCCTCAATATCCTTTTCGGCTCCGCTGTCCATGCTGGCAATGCTTCCGATATAACAAAAATCTTGCACCTCGTCCACATCTTGGCCGTTAAGAACAATCGATGTGCTTGTTATTATGCATATACGATATTATTCCTTTTATTTTAACACGATCTGGTTTTCCATTCCTCGGAGCGCTTGAATTTAATGCGATTCCATCAATTCCAATCGAACTCCAAATTTTACGGTTTAATAGCGAGATGAAAAATATGTTTTTGATTCCGATCCGCTACTAACTCACGATTGGTGTCCCATCCTCGAACTCCACCAAAATTGCTCGATCATCCACAAAAAAAACGCTTTTTGACCGATGGTTTCCGCCGCGATTGAGCCACTTCCAGTAAAGTTGCTCGCGATTTCGTGTTTATTCCCAGTGACGAACTGGTCATTCGTCGCATGGGACATTATCCCAATAGAATGGTACCCAATTTCTTATATTTTGTTCGGAGTTTCTTCGACTTGGGGTCCTTTCATTATTTATTCCTATATGCCTACAGTGATGAAGCGCTTTCCGAATAGTATGTAGCAAAAGAGTATGTCGGATAAACTGTCGCAAGCAACACAAGCTCGAACAACAAGACTCTACTGTAATAAAAAGTACTAACCTAATGGTAGCGCAATCCCGTAAAACTTGTCGCCGAAATTCGTACCAACTTCGGTCAATTCACAATTCTGTTTGGTAACATATTCGATCATAGTAGATTCCATTAAAAACGCGTACAATCGTTTCCCTTTCAAAACGCGGTCCTTGCCTTCTTCGTTACTTGTCGCGAAAACTGATGGTCGTGCATTATCCATAGCAGCCCATAGCTTCCGGTATAAAGTTTCATTCGATTCCTAGAAACGAAAAAAAAAGAAATTACTTAATACTTTTTCCAAAAATTCAAAATTAATAGAAACAATACCTTGAAAAATGCCTGCGTGCTTCCGCCTTTTAAAACGCCATATTTAATTTTAGTTTGTTTTGCCAAATCCTCGATATTTGCAATGGGTACATTCATTCTGGACGATGTTATCGAAGCAACCAAATTAGCATTGTACGAATTATACATCAATAGGGCGAAAACCCACCATAAACCAGTGACTAATCGCATTGCAGCACCTCTAATAAAGAGAGTGGAAATAATTATAACTGAAACATAACTCAAATTTTTGTTTTTGAATTTTAATAAGAACAAATGTTTGTTCCTTACTTAGGCATAAGATCGCATCCTTGAGCCATAATCGATCCAACAGTCAGCCATGTGGAATTCGACATATTCCAAATATTTTCAACTTCTTCAGGATTATGATCGCAGGGATGTGGGCTTTCCCAGTCAGCATTGCAAATTCTGAAGAAAAAAAAATACTCAAATCCTTTTCATTCCAAAAACTAGAACCAATAATAACCTTGCAACTGCGAACAATAAAATTGATACAGCCAAATAAACTAATGCCATCTTTACCCATACTTCCACAGAAAATGGTAAAAGAAAGGAAAAATAATCCGGATCCTCTTTCATTGGCTTAGCATAAAGAATACTAATACCCAAAGCCATAAAGGGTACGGTGAAATCGACAACTTGACGCCGTTCAAGTGTAATTGTTAAGTCTCCGATTCCAATGTGTGCTCTCTGAACGAAGACACAGGAACAAAATTAACTTGCTCTGTTCCAGTTCTAGCTCCAAATACCTACCCCATCAATTAATTCACCAATAATTCCATCCCATCTCTTCAAATCCTTTCGATATTCGCCATTCTTTTTGTCCGGTGCCAGCTCAAATTTATACTTGAATCCCAATTTTTCCGACAGCATTTGAATCAAATCGACAGCATATCCCTCGAACCGAGCATTTCCTTCATAAATAATATTTTCCTTTTTTCCGCGCTCCATCAAGAACGGTTGTCCTATTTTCGCCGATATAATCAAAGTCATATTTTGAATTGCTTCGTCGATTTTCTTTTTGGCGATTCGACTTAAGGGTACCAGTCCACTTTCTGGGGTCCATGTAACCAATTTAGTTAGCTCTTTTCGGAACAACATGGAAAAGTCCAGCTTGAAGAATTTCCGATCACCGTATTCCGCTAAATCCATTCGTCCTGTAATGTAGCCGCCTTCTTCACTGGCTAGTGTATTGTTTTGCGTCAACTATGCAATTATTGGATTAGAATCGAGCTAAAATTTCAATCGAAAGCAATACATACAATTCTCATATATTTTACAAGAAGTTTCCCATATTCCCACTGTTCCCTTGAATCACAATCGACATTCGGTAGATCCATTTCGCCAACAGAATAGCCTGCTCGTAAGGATGCTACAAACAGTTGGACAGCATCATGCATTAAGATCATGTTAGTCTAAAAGAAATCAACCAATAAAAATTAGACCTTCCAAGAATAATCGCATCATACTGAAACGCTCTCCGGCTGAATGAAAAATGTTCGTCCTTGGTTTTCTTCAATTCTTCCCCAATCGTACATTGCGCGACGAACTAATGCTTCGGGAGTAGATAACTGAATGAATGTGATATTCGCAGCAATCTTACCGAACTGTTCAAAATCTATAGTGTGCGTGTCCAAGTTTGTGAAGAAGTAATTCTAAGATTCAACCATAGGTTACAGAAGTATAGTGTTATATATAGTGTTATTAGTATGTATAGTGTTATTTATGAAATAATACCTCCCTGTCTTTCATGAGCTTCATATCCTGAGCCTGTCTTAAGATTTCGATCAGCTTACCAGGCGAACAATCTACCACAAAATTATGTTCGTTGGTATGATTGATTCGCTTCAGCAATTGTCGGTAGTCAGGACCTTCATCAATCGACATTATTTTAAGAATGCCGTTCGGCTGTGAGATTTGAAGGCTATCTTGCAGTTTCAGTAATCCTGAAAAATTAAATTTATTTACGAACAGTTTTATTCTAAAAAATTTGAAAAACTGTGCTTGATTTGGAGACCCAGATATTGTAGACTATAAATCATTTAAAATCCCATATTTTTGCTCAAACCCCAAATGGTTAAGCACAAATCCTTTCACTTATTACCTTCATCCGTTTCATACAGCACCATAAAACTTTTCCAATCAAAATCCTGAACGAAATCAGCATACGCTCGTGACAAAGTCATCGCATCCGGATACACATTAACCGTCATTGTTCGTCCCATTTTTATAATTTCATCTTCTTCGTCCTTCCAGCTAAATAATAAATGCGGTATGCCAATGTGATGACAAATCGACGACACTATACCTATATGAGAATCAAAACGAAAAATAGGTAAAGGTCGTGTTTGCATTAGAATCGCACATAGTTCGTTACTCTACCGTTTGAGGATTTTGAACTTGGGCCAAAAATCGCGACGACTCCAAAGGCGACCAGATCACATGCTGGGCAAAAAGATACGAAAAATAAACGAAATACATGAAATTTTGTTATGTTTTCTAATGATGTTGGAATGGATTGCTGGCAGCTAAACACAACATTGGAAATTTTGTTGAGTCATTTCAGCAGCATTAAAAGCTCTTTAAAAATTGCGTCACACAGAACGCAAATAGAATGGTGTCTTTGCGACGATTATGCGTATTTAGATGCAATGTCTATCTTACCGATTTGTTCCATAATGAAGCTGTCATCGAAGGAGATGTACTTGACTACGGGTACCAATTCATAATCAAGAAGGTCATCGTTAGCACGATTAATGGACGCTCGAAATGCAATCTCTAATTCTTTTTCTTCCAAGGTGAGTATCAATCCTGATTTAGAATACATCTGTGTTTAGCTTTATGAACTTTGTTTCCTCGAAATAGAACCATCTTACCGACTGGGAGAGATCGTTTCATTGCAGTTGCAACTATTCCTCCAATGCATAATGCAAGCACTACTAAGTAATCCTTAATCAGCATTTTGATTTCCTTCGAAACTATTCACAAACTATTTTTTCATATCCTAACACCAAATATAAATTAAATTCACTTTTCTAGAAAAAAAAAATCCGCCTCGGACAACAGCGTACGAATTGTTCGCAAGTTTAATGGAGACTATTTTTGGAGGAAGCTTTCAGCGCGGAAAAAGAAAATGAAATTTTCATGTCTTCTTCTCATCTTTTTTACGAAAAATTTGTGAATCCACAATTCATCGAATATTTCGCTATTCGTACATTCAGTTAGATTAATTTAGTCCGTTATACAGTGACTCTATTGACTGGTTCAACACAATCATGAAGTTGATAAACAACTCGATTGTTTATCAGGCAAGCGAAGATCATCCACGCACAGATCGTTTAATATAAATCTAAAATATATATTTTTAGATACCTAGTTTTGTGAATATAGAACATGCTTAGCGATTATTATTTATTTATTAATTTTATTTACTACTTAGGAAGGTGAGGTGTTTCGTACTACTGATTTCAAATTTCGTTACTTTTCGGTATCAGTAACTATTCGTTACTTTAAGGGAAGTAATCGTTATATTTTATTCGTTACTAGGTACTCGTTTTTTTAAAATGATCGCCATATCATGCTGGTCTGTTACGTAGATCGCCTCCTAGCGTTGCAGACTGGGTAATGCTAAAAGATCTACGGATAGGGGGGAAACAAGTCGAACAGCTTGCTGTCGGCTCCGTATCCTATCTAGATAGGGGAGAAAAAGTCGAATAACTTGCTTTCGGCTCCGTATCCTATCTATGGTCTTTGGCGGATGTGGTAGGGGGGATCAAATCGTTCAGCTAGCTGTCGGTTCCGTATCCTATCGCAGCATTGATATTCTTGTAATCTGGACTGGCCATGTCTTAGGCAGATTTCAAGATGTTGATGGTTACAAGGGGATTTATCTCTAAAGTGATTCGCAAGTGTACGTACTACCTAGATGGTGACCTTAAAAAAGTATGACGCTAGAGGAGTAAGCCCCGTATATAAAAATCCTCTAATCTACGGTGGAACAGCATATGCCAATGGATGAATGGTTAGTTGGTAACTAACCATTAATATGCGAACTCTGGATACCAGGCGCCCTCCAGTTTAAATTAGCCTTCCCCTGGTAATGCGGAGCTCTTCCAGGGGTGACTCCACTTTCTCGCGCTACTCGTGGGAATCAAATGGATAAACCAAATGTAACTAAAAGGGCAGATGCATCCCCTAAAGCATCAGAAATAACGGCTGATGTCGTAAATGAAGAGGAAGAAATAACAACAAAACCTCCACAAAAAGTGCGTGAAGCAGAGGCTAGTCCTTCGAGCACAATAAAGAAAAACAGACCGCCACTCAAAGCGGATACCCCTAGTAAGCCTCTAATGGATGAGCAACGTTTATCAGCAGAGCTGAAACAATTAACGCTAACAGAGAAAAAAAAGGCTAAGCGGAACTGCTCAGAAACGGTACTCTTACCATCGAAATCAAGGGAAAACCGCAAATGAAGCGTATGATCTTGCTTGCCAGCCGACCGAAAAGACGTTATCGCCAGCACAGAAAAAGGCAATGAAAAGAGGCAGAACCTCTTCTACAACACCGCCATCTGTGGGAAGTGGTAACAAAAGGCCCAAAATAGTAAGCAAAAATGTAGTGCATAGACCTGCAGAAGAGGCTCAGCCCTCCACGTCGGGTACTAGCTACAGAGACGTAGTAAAAGGGATCAGGATCGGTATAATACATACCAAACATCCTCATAAGATCCTTAAAGCGGAGCAGCTAGCTGCAATACGAGAAAGCATATTAAAAGAGATTCCCAACGCGGCAAAAGAGTAGATAATTCCACAATTTGGTGGACTCAGCCTTAAGCCAGGTTGGATGCTGATCATTTGCCTAGATGAGCAAACCGCAGCATGGTTGGAAAAAACAGCAGAAGGCATCAAGCCGGACGAGTCCACAAACATCAGGGCAGTTCGGGAGGAAAATATCCCGCGATTAGAAATAATCAAGAGACAAAAACATCAGAGGAAATTACCAACCTCATTGATGCGCAAAATGCTGGTTTGTGCGCCTCTAACTGGAAGGTTCTTAGCAGAAGAGTAAAGGGCACAAACACCATCATAACCTTCTCCATCGACGGCCAATCGATGGAAGAGCTTAAGCAAAAGGGGCATAGAGTCTGCTTTAAATTCTCTAGCGTGACTCTCCGCCCTAAGGTCAAGGAGTTCAAGAGCGGCGAGCCGCAGTTGAACGAAGATACGCCATAACTCTAAATAAAATTAGAGTTATACAAGCGAATCTCCATCGTGCAGCAGCGGCCATGGACACAATCACATGGAGATTCGCTAAAGAGGAATTCCACATAGCCCTAATTCAGGAACCGAGAGCCGCTATGGGCAAAATTATTGGGATTCCTAAAAAAATGGGTAAGGTGATCTTTGATAAAAGAAGTAACAGGCCAAGAGCTGCAATTCTAATATCATCAGAAATTAATTACCTAAATATGCCTATTTTCATCCGAACAGATTTAGTAGCGGTACTGGTGAAAATACCAAAGGCAGGAGGAAGCCAAGAGGTAATAATTGCCTCGGCCTACTTTCTGGGGGAGGAGCAAGAGGCGCCACCTCAAGGCGTCATGGAGCTGGTGGAATATAGTAGAATCCACAAAATACCAGTCATTCTGGGCTGTGATGCTAACGCTCATCACACCATCTGGGGAAGCAGTGATATCAACAAAAGAGATGAATCACTTTTGGAGTATCTTACTACTAACAACCTAGACGTAATAAATAAAGGTAACACGCCGACTTTCGTAAACTCAGTTAGGCAGGAAGTACTTGACCTAACAATAACAAGCCCCTACCTGGCTGACAAGTGCGAAAATTGGCACGTATCAAAGGAAGCCTCATTATCAGATCATAGGCATATCTGTTTTGATATTAAGAATTCATTTGAATATATCGGACAATACAGAAACCCTAAACGCACCAACTGGAATCTGTACCAGTCAGTCCTAGAATTTGAACTAGGTATCGAAGAAGAATCAATAAGCAGCCCAGACTGCATTGATAAAATCACGAACAAACTCGTAAACAATATAATTAATGCTTACGAACAAATTTGTCCTGTTCTACAAAAAAAAGGGCCAAACAAGCACCTTGGTGGAACGAAAAACTAGCGGCAAAACGCAAGCAAACTAGGAAATTGTTCAACAGAGCAAAGACGTTTGGGAACTGGGACGAATACAGAGAGTCTCTAACCGAATATAACAATCTTCTTAGAAAGTTGAAAAAAGAGTCTTGGAGAAGCTTCTGTGAAGAGATAGACGATCTCCCAACAGCCTCAAGACTTCAATAAATATCGAACTTTTGGAGAGACCGGATTTGTCCTCTACTAAAACCAGTATGGAAACCCTTGAGGTGTTATTGGCAACACATTTCCCAGGCTGCAAAATCATAAACAACAATGAGGATTTAGAGGCAGAGGAAAGGACATATCGTCAAACTCCGCATTGCTGGTAAAATCTTCACTCCGGAAAAGATCAGATGGGCGATCAACACCTTTAAGCCTTACAAATCAGCCGGAGTAGATAAAATATTCCCCGCATTACTGCAGAAGGGGTTAGAGATCTTAATGCCAATAATGATAAGGATCTTTAAAGCCAGCTTTATTTGGGGATACATCCCAAAAATTTGGAGGAAAGCGAGGGTGGTATTTGTACCGAAGGCAGGGAATCGTCCCATTGATCAGCCTAAGTCATATCGTCCTATGAGCCTTACCTCTTTCTTCGTCAAAACGATGGAGAAGTTAGTGGACATACACGTAAGAACAGGACCCAACAAGGTTCGTCTTAATACTTATCAACATGCCTACCAAAAGGGCAAATCAACAGAGTCAGCCCTTCACGGTCTGGTAAGACAAATCGAAAAGGCAAAAGACTAAAAAGAAATTGCACTTTGTGCATTCCTAAATATAAAAGGAGCATTTGACAATACTCCCCATGAAGCCATAATAGCGGCGGCTAGGAAAAAGGGTTTGGAAACGGTCACGACTAGATGGATACATGCTATGCTAAGGAGCCGAGTGACAACCATGGATCTAGGTGATAGCACATTGACTGCACGGACCTATAGAGGCTGTCCCCAAGGTGGGGTACTATCTCCACTTCTTTGGTCAATTGTAGTAGATGAACTCCTAGATCGTCTAACAGAACAAGGATACGAGGCTATAGGATATGCCGATGACCTCGTCATTATCATTAGAGGCAAACATGATTTAATTATATCGGAAAGAATACAATCAGCCTTAGAAGTGATAATGAACTGGTGTCAGTCTAAAAACTTGAACATCAACCCAAGTAAGACTGAGTTAGTACCATTTACAAAAAGAAGAAAAATGTACATCATACCCCCTTCAATAAATGGTACAATAATACCATTTTCAGATGAGGTAAAATGTCTAGGTGTCATACTAGATAGCAAACTCAACTGGAATAAACATAAAGAATGGACTCATGCCAAAGCACTAAAGGCATTTTGGGCCTGTAAAAGCTTATTTGGCAGAAAATGGGGACTAAAGCCCAAAATGATTTACCCAAAATTATTTACCCAAAGTGATTTACTGGTGCTACAGAACAATCATTCTTCCAATAGTCACATACGGATCAACGATATGGTGGACTAAAACTTTACAAAGAAAAGCACAGCTTACGCTACAAAAAATCCAAAGGCTAGCTTGTCTTGGTGTCACAGGAGCTATGAAAACCTGTCCCACAGCGGCAATGGAAATGTTCCTTAACATCCCTCCGATACATCTACAAATAAAAAAGGAAGCTATCAAAGGGGTGTTACGCATACAGAGAGAAAACAAGTACAAACCAGGGGATTTTAGAGGCCACCTCAAAATCCTAAGAAACCCAAAATTGGAGGTTCTAACCTCCACATTATCGGACGCTAAGCCGACAAAATTTAACTTTGAAACCCCCTTCAAAGTTATAATCAGAGAACGCAAGGACTAGCAATCCACGCTACCTGAAATGGAAGAGGGATCAACCATCTGGTATACAGATGGTTCGCGTACCTCTGAGGGGACAGGACCCGGAGTCAAAGGTCCTAACTTCTCGGTTTCAAAACCACTCGGCAAAGAAGCCACAATCTTCCAGGCTGAACTAAGTGCAATGGAGCTATGTATCCTAGAGAATATAAGGAGAGCTCATCGCAACAAATCAATTTATATCCTATCGGATAGTCAGGCGGTTCTCAAAGCCCTAGCATCCAATAAACACGGATCGAGGTTAGTTTGGGACTGTCTTCAAGACCTAATCATCCTGGGCAAAAGGAACGACGTAACCTTACTGTGGGTACCAGGACATATAGGAATTGAGGGAAACGAAGAGGCTGATCGCCTTGCAGAAAACGGCGCGGAAAAAAAATTTTTTGGTCCACAGCCATTCTGCGGAAAATCAAAAGGGCATCAAAGCTCGACCCTTAAGAAGTGGGTTGAACAAGAACACAAAATCTACTGGGATAGACTTCCAAGCTTATCAACCTCAAAAAACTAATCATATCACAAAAAAAAACAAAGTGGAGGATATCCTAAAATTCAGAAAGAGCTATATTAGTACTCTAATCGGCCTAATGACGGGGCACAGTGGAGTGAACGATCACCTCAATAATATGGGCTTTGCTGAAACCGACATCTGCCGCCTCTGTCTCGAAGACTCAGAAACGACAATACATATCCTATGCCACTGTGAAGCAATGGCAAGGAAAAGGCATAATCTTCTGGGGAAAGGTTTCATTTCCACCGAGGAACTAGCCAACATGGCTCCCTTACAAATACTCAGATTAGCTAAAGCTATTGAGTTATGGTAGGGTATAGGGGCAATAATCGCACAATAGGCCAAAAAGGCCGCAGTGCTCTCACGTGTTCCCCTAATATAAATAAATAAATAATAAATATTCATCGAATATTTCGCTATTCGTGCATTCAGTTAGATTAATTTAATTCGTTTTACAGTGACTCTATTGACTGGTTCAACACAATCATTAGGTTGATAAACAACTCGATTGTTTATCAAGCAAGCGAAGATCATCCACGCACAGATCGATATAAATCTAAAATATATATTTTTAGATACCTAGTTTTCTGAATTTGGAACATGTTAAGCGATTATTATTTATTTATTAATTTTATTTACTACTTAGGAAGGTGAGGTGTTTCATTCTAGTGATTTCAAATTTCGTTACTTTTGGGTGCCAGTAACTATTTGTTACTTTAAGGAAAGTAATCATTATATTTTATTCTTTACTAGGTACTCGTTTTTTTTTAAAATGATCGCCATCTCATGTTGCAGAGAGGGGTAAGAAAAAAAATTCAAATAAATGTAATCATCAAATAGAAGAAATCGCTTCTAGTGCCACATATAGTAACTATATGCAACAAGAAATCGCTTGATTCCGATGGCCTTCTTCGTCTATCAACACAATGATGCCAAGTCCGATTTTTAATTATCCCTCTTCTAAGTATGTAAATCCTTTAAAGTAAATAAATCGACAATGTGAATGAAATAGCGTTTATTAAATTAAAATTTTCTGCAACAAAAATTCCTCAAATTGATAAAAGAAATCCCTTTACAACTCCAAACATTAAAAAAATTCTGCAATCTAATATCACTTATCCCATAACCCTAACACTCGACGACATTCTTGGTGTTGAAAGAAACGAAACGAAAAAACACATCAGTACACTTTGCTCTAAGGCAGAGTAAGAGTATTCCTTCTCCATCTTACTTTGGAATGGCGGTACGTCGTAATGCACAAGTGTAGGTTTCCCTCCTGTGGTGTAACGAAAAAAGCAACTAAACGTTACTTTCGGTATAGGTACTCTTTTTGTATGTGGAACGAATACTCTAGTAACGGAACAGTAACGAAACGTCTTGACAGTTCAGTAACTTTTTCGGGAGCTCATTTCGTTACTTACGTAACGAATATAAATCTGCGTCGGTACTCGTTACTTCGAATTTCAGTCGGTATCGAGTACTCATGTAACGAATATGTAGTTACTTTTTTGATATCACTATTTCATACTATAAATCATACCATTTCATAAATCAAAACTTTTACCTATCGTATACCTACGAGGTGGATAAAACTTATTTTGCAGTTCAACAGCTTGTTTCTTAAATAATTATGTGGATTAAAGACCGCACGAAACAGGATAGAGTGAATCACAAAATAAGGGTCTGACAAGAATCTATATAAATTAAAGTTCGTAAGAATTCTTCAACTTTTCGAAAAAGTTAGCTAAAAAAAATTTTTTTTGCTTTTTCTCTTTATTTTTATTTCTAAAGCGCATGAAAAAATTTAATCCAAAATGTAATTACATATAAAAAAAATCGTGTAGTCGTGAATCTAAGCTGCATTGAATGGCCGCCCTGATATTATTGAGAAATTCGTAATGCTTGGAAGGATACCTTTGATATTAATACTACGCGCCTTTGATTTTACCGAGTGACGTGAATGTGTAGATTTTGCTGAACTGCTGCTACTGCTACTACTACTTGCGGATACTCTCACTGGTTTCTGCGTGATCCAGAATTTCAAAGCAAATTTCGTTTCCGATTTCAATGCTTCCCATGGTGTTACCTGTAAAAGAAAATATTTTCAAAGATGTCTTCTTGTTCAATGTTTAAGTAACTTTATCAATATCACTGACATCTGTTGTTATACATACTTAGTGTAATGTGGTACAAATCATGTCCGTTATATTGATAATATTGCTTAAATTTGCAACACTTCTAGATAACAGAATATAAGCAGTACTGACCCTATCATTCACAGCGACCTCCTGAATATTCCATAAAAATTCACATATTCCAATTACATAGGCTGCAAAACATCCACCGGCCAACAATACAAACACGCCACCAACCTCGGCCATAGACAATTCACCTTCGTCCTTTTGAATATCTGTTTCACATTTTGCAGCATTCCGCTTCCACCATTTCATTTTCAAATCGTACATTTCGCCTCGTTCGGACATTCGTAAAACTTCTTCACTAATTTGTGTTCGATAGCGTGAACCTAAAAAAGAAAATTCAAAGTAAAGATTTCGTTTTATTTTTAAAGATAAAGTCTCACCAAATGGCAATGCTATTCCGTAAAATTTATCACCAAAATTTGTACCAACTTCGGTTAATTCACAATGCTGTGCCGTTACGTATTCAATCATGGTGGATTCCATTAGGAAAGCATAGGAACGTTTGCCTTTTAAGACACGATCCATGCCCATTTCGTTACTATCCACAAACACTGATGGACGTGCATTTTCCATAGCTGCCCACATCTTTCGATAAACGGAATCATTCGATTCCTATAGTAAATCGTATCTGTAGTTCGGTTATAAATGGAAATAAAAACAAGTACCTTGAAAAATGCCTGCGTACTACCGCCTGCTAAAACACCATATCTAATTTTAGATTGCTCAGCTAAGCCCTCGACATTTTCAATTGATGCTTCCATCCTTGACATGGTCATGAAAGCCGATAAGTTTGCAGTATAGGCATTCGTCATCATCAACGCGAAGAACCACCACATTCCGGTAATTAAACGTAATGGAATACCCCTAAAATTAGAAAGAAAAATATGTTGTTAAGGGAATTTTACAACAGCTAGTTCTGAATTAGATGGATTAATACTAATCACTATAAACTATCCTATTATTAATGTCAGGAATTGACACACAAAAAGACAAACTCGAAATCACATCAATTTGGTACGGAGGCTCATTGAAACAGCCTTACATCTAGATATAGAAGGCGTCAATATTGAATCTATGTATATAGTTGGCCTACGCAGTTACGATGTGGACTTTTTTTTATTATCATAATTATCCCCTCGGGCAAACGTAAGGCTGGCCCCAGTCCACATAAATGTGTTTTGTCATCCAACTTCTAACTGGCGCTTGGGATGCAGCTAATATGTAAATCTACATCAATAACATCGAATGGTATTGATGTACGCAAGGGGTCGCTGAATTTCAAGTAAATAAGAACAAAAATAAAAAAACTACGGTGTAGCCTAGTGGGTGGCATGTTGCTCTACAATGCGAGGGGTGAGTTCAAACCTCGGTCAACGCATAATTCCAGCACACTGCCTTGGTCACCTCAATCTACGAAAATGAAAAATTCGGTAGTGCGAAGTTCTAACAACCCTACCACAATAAATAATGAAAAATGTCAAGAAACCTGAAGGCCGGAAGGCCAAGGCCCGATTTGGGCTATAGCGCCATTATAAAAGTGTAGGAAAACAAAATCGCTTTAGCTTAAATAACCGCAAACTATATTTATCGCTTTCCACTAACTCTCACAAACACTTTTTCCATTCACCAATTGTCGTTTTCCTATCTCCGACTCTTTCGTTTTCTAATCTTAACTCCTCTATCGCGACTTTACCACTCGACGATCTAATCTTGATTCTTCCCTTCACAATTTAGACTGACTACTTCGTTCCAAATGCTCGCCTTTCTATGTGGTTCTTTTCACCTGCTTTTCGTCTGCATTTCGCTTGCTAGTCACCTGCTTTTCGTCTACATTTCGCCTGCTTCTGAGTACACACGATTAGTTCGAAGTCACAAGCAATTGATGATCGCAGTTTGTCCATGATGTCTGTGTGTGCAAAATAGTAGACACCTGAAGATTTCGAATACTCGATGAACGGCTAAGTGTTGTTGCATTCTAGAGTGCACGTGTTCTCTTATTTTGTTTGTTGAGACCTTGGATATTTCACAGCACCCAGCGCTGACTGATTAATCCAATGTCCTGGCCTCAGAACTTGTGTGTGTGGTTACATGCCAGCGCGCATTCTGCGTGTGTGTCTGATGAGAACCGTTGTTGAGAATAGTGGACGACGAAAACAAGGCTAACGACTAGGGCTGCTGTAACAGTATATAATAAGCAGAAAACTATCTTGGGGAAAGATGCTACTATATACCACCGAGAAAGGCAGTAAACAAGCCAAGAGCAATGAGCATATAATTCTATGGCCAGGCATCACACTATAAGACAATACTACATGTGTGACATACTTTTCATGTCGTCACACATGTATATCTGTGTATTGTGCAGTTTTCACTGAAAACTGCACTATACGCAGGCATACATATGTGACGGTTTTTACCGGCTTATACCGCTAAAATTTGAATGATTTTTTCAAGGCAGAAATAAAATATAAAACTTATAAATAAATCAGTTGCTGTTCTGCTTTTAAGCTGACCGGCTAAATTGACGTACGCAAATTTAGCGACAAAAAAATCAATCAAATTAAAATAAACAAAACTGATTACAAAGTTTTAAGTGATCAATAACAATATAATCGATAAAGTGTCCAACAGGGAACGTGGCTCACCGGAGTCCCTTCTCCGCGATAAAATAAAACTATTAAATACTTCAATCATGAAGCCCGTTACATCTAACAGAAGCAAGAATAAGTTTCAAGTTTTAGCTGACTTTGAAAGTGATGAACTTGAAGCAAGCAATGAACCCAACAAGGAGTCCACTCCAAAGATAGCTAAAATATCGTTAATAATCTTCCCGAATCTAGAACAACAATCACTGCAATGCTCAACTTCCTAAACATTACTGATTACGACATCAAGTACGCATCCACTGGAATACAAATGTTCATCAAATCGAAGGACAGTTTTCAAAAGTGCCACGATTATCTTGTTACGAAACAAGTTAACTTTTTCACCCACGGAATGAATCAATCTGGACTGCACTCCATGGCTCCAGAAGTCCTTCCATCTCAAGGCCATCAATATCCAATGCAAAGAAGCTAAGTCGTTCAATGTTACACCGTAAAAAAGACGATGCGTAGACCAAACTATCTATATTCTATATTTCAACCGGACAACCGGAATTAAACTTGCCAATCTCCGAAAAATCAAAGCCGTCATGAACACCATAGTCGAGTGGAAGTACTACAAAAACAAAAAAACGGTCCAACTTAATGCCGCAGCTGTTAGATGTTCGGCCATGGAGCAATGAACTGTCAGCTGCCTAACCGATGCATGATTTGCAGTGAACCTCACCGACACAGCACTTACCCGTTGAAAAAACAAAACATCGACAAAATTAAGTGTGCGAACTGCATCGGTAATCATTGCTCATCTGAACCAGACTGCCCTGAGCTTGCTGAATACAAAATTATAAAAAAAAACATAACAGAAGTACAATTGGGCGTAAAGCCCAATCGTGCGATACTCTAGATGAAAGAGGAATTTTTGGATCTTAAGAAATTTTGTAGGGGAAGTGGTAGAGGGGGTGACGACATTGAACTAGTTTTTTCACAAGACGCTAAGGTTGCTATCAAAATGTTTTATATAAAATTTAGGACTTAAAGATTTAATAGGTACTAAGAAAATTAGTGTGTTGGATGTAGTGAAATAGTGCAGTTTGTATGGGAGGTGATAGAAGAAGGGGCGAGTTTTTAACGACTTTCCAGAAATAAACACATCATGCTTTTGACATGTTTTAAATTGCAAATCAGTAGCATTCATACTTTTCAGGAAAATCGACTTTTTATAAAGTTGTGAAATTGTGTCATTTTGTATGGAAGGGGGTCGAAGGGGTAAAGCTAATCGCCTATTTTTTTCGGTCTTACTAACAATTTAAAAAAAAATATTTCGTGCACAATTTCAGCTCGATTAATTTTATACGCACTGAGTAAATTGGTTTAGAGCATTTCATTAAAAAGTGCAGTTTGTATGGGAGGTGGTGGAAGGAAGGGGAGGACTCCAATAACTTTTATACAGTAGGTTTATATCATCATAAACGTATTATATTCCAAATTTCAGATCAGTAGCATTTATATTTTTCGGGCAAATCCGTTTATTGTGAAATTGTGTCATTTTGTGTGGGAGGGGGTAGACGGACTGCAGCAAATCGTCTAATTTTTTTTAGTCTTACTACTAATTCCAATTTAATATTAAATGCACAATTTCAGCTCGATAAGTATTATATGCACTGAGTAAATTGGCTTAGAGCATTTCATGAAAAAATGCAGTTTGTATGGGAGGTGGTGGAAGGAAGGGAAGGACTCGAATAACTTTTATACAGTAGATTTATATTATCATAAAAGTATTATATTCCAAATTTCAGATCAATAGCATTTATATTTTTCGGGGAAATCCATTTATTGTGAAATTGCGAAATTGTGTCATTTTGTATGGGAGGGGGTAGAAGGGGTGGAGCGATTTGGCCCATTCACAAACTTGACCTTACTTTTTTTGTCAAAAACGACGTGTACAAAATTTGAACTTTCTAGCTCAACGCGTTCTCAAGCTAGGGAGGACACGGACGGACGGACGGACATCCGGTTTTGAGATTTTTGAGTGATTTTATGAACTTCTGCATCATTCATTTTTTTCTCCGAGTCTTATTTCTTGGCGTTACAAACTTTGCGGCAAACTTATAATACTCTCAGATTTCATCTAGAGTATAATCAGCTAACAGACGTAAGAAAAAGTATAGTAGCAACTCCAATTCACTATCACCGTCACATCCGAACAAATATCCCATCGCTAGCAAAAGCTTCCCACTTCTACGAACACATTCTGAACTTCTACCAGTAAATAAAGAGATCCAACGAGCGCATACTTCCAAAATTCCTTCGTAAATGGGGACTTTGCTGGTGAAATTTCAAACAACTTTAACTCTTATAAAACTTAGGAATTAAATCCTGAAGTACTGAGCAAACCAAAAGAAATCCGGCAGACTCTACACAAAATGAAACCCAGAAAAGCTCCTGGCCTAGACAATGTCTCAACGCTAATGGCCAAGAATCTGCCTAACGTTGCCATAATTTGTGTGAATTTCATCTTCAACAGCTGTTTAAAAATCTGCTACTTCCCTGAAAAATGGAAGCATGCAGTAATTATACCCGTTCTTAAACCGCGAAAAGACCCTACCCAACCCATATGTTACCATCCTATATACTGACTATCAGTCATGAGTAAACTGTTTCAAAAAATTATTCTATTTCAACTCAACTCAAACTCCTGTTAAGACCCCGTAAAGGGGCATATGACAAAAACAACTCCACAAGGCGCAATCCTGAGCCTTAAGCTGTTCCCAAGACTTGTTTATTCCCTTTGCCTCCTGCTCAACTGCTCGCTTCCATGTGTCACATGGTCGACCAACCCGACATCTTCCTTGAGGATTATAATCCAGAGCCTGTTTGGTGAAGTTTCGCTCTGGTTTCCTCAAAGTATGATCGATCCACTGCCACTTCCGCCTTAGAATCTCAATACCTATTTTAATCTGGTCAGTTGTACTCCAAAGTTCGTCGTTGGAGATCATTTCTGGCCAGAATATTCCTAAAATGCGTCGGAGGCATTGGTTCACGAAAGTCTGTAGTTTCTTGGTAAGTCGAACGGTCACTTTCAATGTAGTATAACCATATAATAAAACGAATTTGAGGCATGCGTGAAATCTCGCAGCTTCGTGCGAAGGGAGATCTCTCTTAACCTCCAGAAATGAGAAAGGATACCGAAGGCCTGACGAGTTTTTTTTAGACGAGCCACAATATCCTTTTCAGCACCGCCGTCCATGCTGACAATGCTGCCGAGATAACAAAAATCTTGCACCTCTTCAACTTCAACATCTTGCCCATTAAGAACAATCAGTGTGCTTGCGTTCGAACCCATGTGCATGTACTTGGTCTTACGCACATTTATTTTCAGTCTCGCCTTTTAGCATTTTTCATTCTGTTTTGCCTGAATATAATTATTGAAAATCTAGAAATCATACCTAACTCTCAGTTCGGTTTTAGATCAAAGCACTCCACAAATCAGCAACTTATTAGAGTCAAAACTGATATCGTCAAGGGTTTCGAAGCTAAAACTCTACAGGAACTATTACTCTCGATATCGAAAAACCGTTCGATTCAGTATGGCACGAAAGTCTCATCTACAAACTCCACAATTTCGCTGTCCCCACGTATATGGTGTAACTGATTCGATCATTTATCACGCACAGTAAAAGTTCAGAGCAAATACTCATCCCAGCACAATATTCCCGCTGGTGTTCCCCAGGGCTCTTGTCTTAGCCCAACACTATACAACATTTATACGGCTGACATCCCTCAAAGAACAGAATACCAAGTCACTTCTTTTGCAGACGACACTGATATTTACTCTTCTTCATCCGACCCGAATACCATCATAAAAAAAACCCCTGGCCTAACTTGATGGCATTTACAGATTCGTCAACAAGTGAAAAATTCAAATCAATGAAGAAAAAACACAATGCATATATTTTACTAAGCCACGAGCTACGCGATACCTCCTACCTTGAATGTGCTAGGACAATCTGTCAAGTGTGCTAAATCTATATCTCTATGGCTAAATCTATCAAATACTTGGGCATTACCTTTGATCCTAAGGCTACCGACACACGATGCGAGTTAATATATATTAACTTCCTATTTTGATATAAGTAGGCCGAATTATGTATAGGATAATGACACTAGTAATATCGAAAAGCGAGATAATATATATTAACTCGCATCGTGTGTCGGTAGCCTAAGCTCACGTTTCATCTACACATGGAATCACTAGTATCTAAAGCGACAAAAAATATAAAAATATTGTACTGATAAATACTGATCAATAGGCGATCAAAACTGTCCCAGGAAAATAAGCTGCTTTTATTTAAAACTGTAGTCCAACCAGCAATCACGTATGGTGCACCCATTTGGAATTTTTGTGCCAACATTCATAAAACCAAGGTACAAATCGTACAAAACAAATGGCTACAGATGCTACTTGACAAAACTTGGTATTACTCCACAATAAAGTAACATGATATTGCTGAAGTACAACTTATTAAAATTAGAGTAAACGAATTAACAAACAATTTTTTAACACTCAGCAAATATTGCAACAATCCGCTAATCGCTGAATTTTTAAAAAACTAAATTAATAAACTTAATTTTAAGATAGTTAAATAGATTAGTCTTAAGTTAGTTTTAGTTAAACTTTTTGCAGGGCTTTTGATTTATTTCACTTTTTCCCTAAACCATAATTTTTGAGTTTGATAAAGGTCTCAGCAGAGACCGAAACGTCACGAATAATAAAGCGTAACAGTGTAGAATGCGGAAATCTTTTCTTTCAATTCGAAATGCACTGTGAAAACATTCACCAAAACATAATTTTATATTTAATTAATATACTTCAAGCAAAATATGAATATCCTAGTTGAAAAGACAATGTATGTCTGAACTCTAAACTCCTTTTCTTTAATTTTGCATTTACATATGTACAATGTAACAAAAATCAAGAAACAATAAACTTTATTATTATTGTTATTAAAACATATTAATATAACTTTAAGGAACAAACAAAAAATTGTTAAGAAGCATATACTTGGTCTTACTTACACTTCTTTTCAGTCCTACCTCTTTGCATTTGGAATGCAACGAGCGGACATTAGAGCGTCAATTATAATTTACTGAATCGATACACACTAACACTACTATCCTAATAGAGTTTGGACAATGCATGTACAGCAATTGCTCAATTCTTTTCGATTGTAGTGAGTGAAGCTATACAAAAACTTATAATTTAACGCAGGTTTGTGTCCATGTCCATATATTTAAAAACAGTCAAACTCAAGTAAACTACAAGTTTGACGGTTTTCCACATTGTTATGTTTCCTTCTTGTAGTTCTAAACTCACGCTGAACTGTTGATATTATTGCATTGTCCAAACTTTATTAGGAGAGTAGCGTTAGTGTGTATCTATTACATCTAGGTTGGAGGAGCCAAAAAAGATATTACGGCTTTTATAAATAAAGCTCGTCGGGACTTCGGTATCATTTCCCCTACAGTAAATCTGGACAGACTAAGTTAGGCAACGCATATTCAAAGGCGAAAGTAGCAGAGAATCGGTCCCACTTTGAGGAAGTTAGAGCAAAACATCTCCAAACACGCTGTGGATTATAACCCTGAAGGAAGACGTCTGGTTTGTCGAATTTGGGGTATATGGACCCCAGCAGTTGAACAGAAGGCTAGAGGTATAAACAAATCCCGGCGAGAACTAAAGCCCGATGCTCAGGATCGCGCCTTCTGGATGAGAACTGTTTGTTATTTCCCCTTGTAGGACGGAAATTGATTGATTGACGGCATATCTGAGCAAACTTTTTAGAACCAAGTATTCTTCGATGATTGGTTTCTTTTATGGCTTAAAGACCTGTAGAACATTGAGCTGATTAGTGGCGTAAAAAAAGTTGAAAGGAAAGTCAAACTAAAGTTCAAAAGCAAAAGAAAATATGACAATAAATAAATTATGCAGTACTGCCTATCGCCAAAAAATAATTTTTACTCTGACATTTGCTCCAACTTTCTAATTTGGATACCGGGTCATAACGACCTGTTAGGTAAACAGGCAGCAGACATTAACTCCACTAGGAAGTCAGTCGATGTAGCACCAATAGTTTGACTAGCTTCAAGCAAACTATTTTGGATTCTTCCTTGGCGAGGTGGCGGCAGCTGGACAGCTGCAGAACGGCCAAATCCTTTTGGGAAGAACCGAATACAAATATTACAGCTCAGCTGTCACAACGTAGTCGCTATAGTATTCGAACTATTGTCGGCCTGACAACAGGTCATTTCTTGCTAAAGCTGCACGCATTTAGGATGCGAATCGCGAGCGACAGCCGTTGCAGAGGTTACGAGGAAAACGAGGAATCTATCGAACATTATCTTTGTCACTGTCCGCAAATCTCCAACAGTCGTCTCCTTTTTTTAAGCTCTAGATTCTTCTCAGAACTAGACGACGTCAGAGGCATCCAACATTCGAGCCTGCTACGGTTTGCAAACCGAACCAAGTGGTTAGAACAAGAAGAGTAACTTCCATCTTATAAAAAAACATAACAGGAGTACGATTGGGCATAAAGCCCAATCGTGCGATACTCTAGATGAAAGAGAAATTTTTGTATCTTAAGAAATTTTGTAGGGGAAGTGGTAGAGGAGGTGACGACATTGAACTAATTTTTTCACATGACGGTAAGGTTGCTATCAAAATGTTTTAGGTGATAGAAGGAGGGGCGAGTTTTTAATGACTTTTCAGAAATAACTATAAATATCATGCTTTTAACATGTCTTAAATTGCAGATCAGTAGTATGCATACTTTTCATGAAAATCGACTTTTTATAAAGTTGTGAAATTGTGTCATTTTGTATGGGAGGGGGTAGAAGGGGTAAAGCTAATCGCCTAATTTTTTTTTGGTTTTACTAATAATTTTAAATAAATATTTTGTACACAAGTTCAGCTTGATAACTATTATACGCACTGAGTAAATTGGCTTAGAGCATTTCATGAAAAAGTGCTGTTTGTATGGGAGGTGGTGGAAGGAGGGGGAAGACACAAATTATTTTTATAGAGTAGATTGGAATCATCATAAAAGTATTACATTCCAAAATTCAGATCAATGTATTTGTACTTTTCAAGGAAATCCGTTTATTGTCAGATTGCGAAATTGTGTCATTTTGTATGGGAGGGGGTAGAACGGGTACAGCTAATGGTCTCATTTTTTTTGGTCTTAATAATAATTTTAAATAAATATTTTGTACACAAGTTCAGCTTGATAACTATTATACGCACTGAGTAAATTGGCTTAGAGCATTTCATGAAAAAGTGCTGTTTGTATGGGAGGTGGTGGAAGGAGGGGGAAGACACAAATTATTTTTATAGAGTAGATTGGAATCATCATAAAAGTATTACATTCCAAAATTCAGATCAATGTATTTGTACTTTTCAAGGAAATCCGTTTATTGTCAGATTGCGAAATTGTGTCATTTTGTATGGGAGGGGGTAGAACGGGTACAGCTAATGGTCTCATTTTTTTTGGTCTTAATAATAATTTTAAATAAATATTTTGTACACAAGTTCAGCTTGATAACTATTATACGCACTGAGTAAATTGGCTTAGAGCATTTCATGAAAAAGTGCTGTTTGTATGGGAGGTGGTGGAAGGAGGGGGAAGACACAAATTATTTTTATAGAGTAGATTGGAATCATCATAAAAGTATTACATTCCAAAATTCAGATCAATGTATTTGTACTTTTCAAGGAAATCCGTTTATTGTCAGATTGCGAAATTGTGTCATTTTGTATGGGAGGGGGTAGAAGGGGTGGAGCGATTTGGCTGGTTCACGAACTTGACCTTACTTTTTTGTTAAAAACGACGTATACAAAATTTGAACTTTCTAGCTCAACGCGTTCTCAAGCTAGAGAGGACACGGACGGACAGACAGACAGACGGACGGACGGACGGACATCCGGTTTTGAGATTTTTGAGTGATTATATGAACTTCTGTATCATTCATTTTTTTCTCCGAGCCTTATTTCTTGGCGTTACAAACTTTGTGGCAAACTTATAATACTCTCAGATTTCATCTAGAGTATAAAAATAGGGGGAGTACAATGGCCCCAACTAGATAGCCCCAGTGCATTGTGGCTCTATGGAACCACCCTCCTAAAACCTAAACCTGCTTCAACTTTGGCATCAAAAAAACTGAAATATTTAACTTACTTTGGCATGAGGTCACAACCTTGCTGTAATATCGATCCAACAGTTAACCACATTGCATTTGAAATATTCCATATATTTTCAACCTCTTCCGGATCGTCATCAAATAATTGTGGACTTTCCCATTCAGCATTAGAAATCCTGAAAAATGAACGCCCACATCAATTCCTTTACAAATTATTCAAACATAGAAATATAGAAACAATAATAACCTTGCTATACCATACAATAAAATCGATATAACCAGAAATACAACAGCTGTATAGACCCAAACGTCGAAGGAAAATGGTAAAAAAAATGAAAAAAGATTCGGCACTTCTACTTCTGGCTTAGCATAAAGGATACTAATACCCAAGGCCATGAATGGTACGGTGAAATCAACAACTTGCCGCCGCTCGAGCGTAATTGTTAGATCGCCAATGCCAATGTGTGCTCTCTGGAATATATCAGACACGATTGAAATCAGTTACTGATATATCATTAAAAGAAACTACCTACCCCATCAATTAACTCACCTATAATTCCATCCCATCTCTTCAGATCCTTTCGATATTCGCCATTCTTTTTGCCCGGTGCCAATTCAAATTCATAAACAAATCCAAGCCGTTCGGACAAACGTTGTATCAAATCGACGGCATATCCTTCGTATCGAGCATTTCCTTCGTAAATCGTTCCATCAGTGGAAACCCGCTCCATTAGATACGGCTGTCCAATTTTTGCCGATATTATAAAGGTCTTGTTTTGAATATCTTCATCCATAATAAGCTTAATAACATCACTCGTTTCCATATAGTCCAGGCCATCGTCCGGTGTCCATGAAACAAATTTATTTAAGGTCTCTTTGTGTAATATGGAAAAATCAAGCTTGAAATAGTTTCGATCGCCATATTCATCGAGATCCATTCGTCCTGTAATAAAACCTTCGTCCTCACCGGCTAGCGTACCGTTTCGCGTCAACTAAACAACCTTTATTAGTTTCACACCGTATAAAGACCAACACTAATACTTACAGCTTTCATATAATCGACTAATAACCTTCCAGACGGCCACTGTTCTCTCGATTTACAATCGACATTTGGCAAATCTATCTCTCTCATGAAATACTCATTTTTCAAGGATGCAGCAAACAAAAAAACTGCATCGTGCATTAGGATCATATTAGTCTGCAAAAAAAAAATATTCGAAACAATTTTTTTAAAACAATTTTTCTAAACCAATACCAAAACACTTTCCGGTTGTGCATTGTATTTTCGTCCTTGATCTTCTTCGATTTGTACCCAATCATAAATCGCTCGGCGAATCAATGTTTCCGGATTGGATAACTGGGCAATTGTAATGTTCGACTCAATGCTACCAAACTGCTGGAAATCGATGATATGCATATCCAAGTGTGTAAGGAAATAGTTCTAGAATTAAAGAAAAATTGATTCGACATATTAATGGTACTTAGAGAAAAATTACCTGACTATCTTTCAGGACATTCAAATCTTGAGCCTGTTTCATTATTTCAACCATTTTTCCAGGCGAGCAATCAATTAGAAAGTTTCGCTCATTCGTCTGATTGATTCGCTTGAGCAATGGCCTGAAATCGGGACCTTCATCGATCTGCAATACTGTAAGAACATTACCTCTCGGTTTGAAAAGTTGAAGACTGTCCTGTAATTTTAGCAATCCTGAAAAAAAAAATTCATCAAATGAGACGCATAGGACATCCAAAAAAAACCGATAAAAAAATTTGTAGAATACTATGTAGCGTACAATGCAAAGGTCGAGAGTTCACATCCCGGTCGATGTATAATTCCAGCACACTGCCTGCGTTTGTATGTTTTGGTCACCACAGACTGCAAAACGAAAATTCGAAGATAGAGGGTTGTGCGAACCCCTCCACAATAACAAATAAATACCAAGGAACCTGAATATCAGAAGGCCAAGGTTCGATTCTTTTCGACAGCGTTAAGCGAGATTACATATGGAATGCTTTGCGTAGGAGAGGTATTCCAAATAAGGTCATAGCTATGATTAAAGAATCCTACGAAGATGCAAGGTGTCGCGTCTTGCATAGAGGAGAGCTGTCCGAGAGCTTTCCTGTGCGAACGGGTGTCAGACAAGGCTGCATATTATCACCAGCCCTGTTTCTGGTGGTAATAAATGACATCTCGAAAGCTGCACTGGAAGGTGGGGAAGGTAAAGGTCTTCAATGGAGACTATTTAACATCTTAAGTCACCTTGATTATGCTGATGACGTGTGTTTGCTTGCACATACCCGTTCGGACTTAGAGTCAAATGTTCGCTCGTTGCATTCTAAATGCAAAGAGGCGGGACTGAAAATAAATGTGCGTAAAACCAAGTACATGCACATGGGTTCGAACGCAAGCACACCGATTGTTCTTAATGGACAGGATGTAGAAGAGGTGCAAGATTTTTGCTATCTCGGAAGCATTGTCAGCATGGACGGCGGAGCCGAAAAGGATGTTGAGGCTCGGCTAAATAAAGCTCGTCAGGCCTTCGGTATCCTTTCCCCTTTCTGGAGGTTAAGAGAGATCTCCCTTCGCACGAAGCTGCGAGTTTTTGACGCATGCGTCAAATCCGTGTTGTTATATGGTTGTACTACGTGGAAAGTGACCGTTCGACTTACCAAGAAACTACAGACTTTCGTAAACCAATGCCTCCGACGCATTTTAGGAATATTCTGGCCAGAAGTGATCTCCAACGACGAACTTTGGAGTACAACTCGCCAGACTAAAATAGGTATTGAGATTCAACGGCGAAAGTGGCAGTGGATCGGTCATACTTTGAGGAAACCAGAGCAAAACATCGCAAAACAGGCTCTGGATTATAACCCTCAAGGAAGACGTCGGGTTGGTCGACCATGTAACACATGGAAGCGAGCAGTTGAGCAGGAGGCCAGAGGAATAAACAAGTCCTGGCAACAGCTTAAAGCCGATGCGCAGGATCGCGCCTTGTGGAAGAGAGTTGTTTCTGTCCTATGCCCCTATAGGGGGTCTTAACAGGAATTTGATTGAAGGTTCGATTCGGGCTGAAGTGTCATTGACGAGAGAAATGTCGGTATTAAACAAAGAGGCAGGAAGGATAATAACAGCATTTTGCAAATAAAATTTGGACTATCCATCCGGTTTTCAAAAGTGGTTAAATCTAGAAATTGCATTCGTTCGGGCAAGACCAGAAGGTAAAGCCGGCTTTAAAAATTTGAAAACCCTTAAAGAACTCTATCGACACAGACAACCAAACTGGAGGACGTGATCATTGAATCTATTTCAGATAAGTCCTAGGGCTTCAACAACACATAAAATTGATCGAAACATTACAAAATTTTCTACAGAACAAACCTTCATTCGTTTCGTACAGTACAACGAATTCCTTCCAGTTCGAATCCTCCACAAAGTCTGCATACGCTCGAGACAGGACCATTGCATCTGGATAAACATTGATCGTCATTGTTCGTTCCATCTTCTCTAGTTCCTTCTCTTCATCTTTCCAGCTAAATAAAATATGCGGTATTCCCAGATGATGACAAATCGAACCGACTATGCCTACAACGAAACGCAAAAGATGTGAAGGTCATGTTCACTATGTTTATGCCTGGGCAATCGTTACACTACCGTTGGTGGTTTTTGAACTTGGGCCAAAAATTGCTATCGTTCCATCTGCGATTAATTCGCACACTGCAAGAAAGGAAGCATTTTAAGAAAATCGTTTTCTGCACTAAGAGAATCTCTGGATACGCCAGTACAATACTTCATAGGAAAAGCTCAAACTAATTGCGTCATCTCGTCAAATACTCATATAAAAAACCAGCTACGCATCGATGACAATGAATTGTGCTACTTACCGGTTCGTTCCATTATGAAACTATCATCGAACGAGACATATTTAACTATCGGCACCATTTCATACTCTAAAAGGCCCTCATTAGCACGATTCACAGCCGCCCGAAATGCAATCTCCAGTTCATTTTCATCCACGCTGAGAATGATTCCTAATTGGGATAGAATCTTTTTTAGCTCTAACGACAATTTTTTGAAGGACATGACTTCTTACCGACCGATACGGGACGTCTGCTTGCAAAAGTCGTTGCACTATTACATAGTACAAACGCAATTAAATAGCTCCTTAAAAACACCATTCTGTTCACAAGAACCTTAACACATTTTCTCCTTTCGTACGATACATTTACGGATCAGTATGGCGGAAAATATGATTTTATTTTTATTTTGAACAAAATTTCCGACGGAATACTCTTAAAACGACTGGCAAGCTTCACGTACTAATAGATACTATTTTTGGAGGAAGCTCGCTCCGATGGAAAAAAAAACTCAGAGCTTGTAAATTCTAAAAGTTCGCGCTTTCCTTTCTGCAATAAACATTTCCACCCACAATTCATCCAATACACTCCTAGCGATTTCACTTAAAAAAAATGTAAATAGAACTCAATTTATCCAGAACAAGTAATTGGATTTAAAGATAAAATGTGTTGCTCTCCTTTTTCTCCAGAAGTGATGAGAAACAAGCAATTAATTCGGACAGAATGAATAAAATCTGTTGCATCAATGTTGTGATTTGGATGGAGAAAATTGTATTTAGATCTGACCTAGGACAACACATGATACAAGTGGTGGCACGTTATTTATAAATATACTCCGCCATGGATAAGAAAGTGTTTTAAGTATTTTCGGGAACACATCTGTTCAGTATGCAGAAAGTTGGAAATTTCGAGAGATGAGAGTTCACATCACCGCATATCACTAGCTTGATTCTCTTCCATGCAATTTCTTTCACTAACCCCTGAAATTCTTCTGGTGGATTATTGTGGACCATACAAGTCTTCTCTTCTTCTTCAACGGCATTAGAGCCCAAATCGGGCTTTGGCCTCCTCAACTTCAGGTTCCTTAACATTTTATTTATTAACCCTTCGCGTAACCCTCTATCTACGAATTTTCAGTATCGCAGCTTGAGGTGGCCAAAAAATTATCTTTTTTTAGTATACGGCATTTTATAATAAAGTTACATATATCGAAGTTGAAGCACAACTTCATAACTTAGCTAATTGTGAAAAATACATCGAAAGCCATTCACTAGTATTTACGTTATCCTATTACAAACAGACAAAAATCAAAATTTTGACTTCCTTCCTACACCAAAATAGTAAGTTTCATAATAGTCTCAGCAGAGACCGAAAATATACGAATGATAAATCAGAGCAGTGTGACATATTTTCTTTGATTGACTGTCGTTGTAAATATATTTTTTAAATAGGTTAATTGTCTGAATTAGGTTCCAATTTATATAAAATATGTTTACGTTTGAAATTTCATTTGATACAAATTTATGTTCCACTCGCCCTAGTTGCTTCAATCATCGTGCAGACTTCTTTTTCGCGTGTTTTCCTCAATTTTATTGCAGAAATTTGGATCTCTTCTAAGTAGCTTGTCTTCTAATTAAACTCAATTGTCAGCGATCGTCTATAGCATCCTGCAGCTTCTTTAGTAAGATCTTTCTTGTAACCAAGATCCACATTATACTCGTGTCTTAGCGCGCTTAGCGTGGTTTTTTATTTTGCGAGAAACAAGAAACTCTATTATTCGTCAATTATTTTGGTCGAACTAGTTATGCTAGCAATAGTATAACTGCTTGTACGACCTGCTGCAACGATGTTGAGGGCTATTTCGTTTACGATTTATACGATTTAAATTCCTTCATGTTATTACGAAATTCCGGATATTTGCTAGCAAAATATTTCAAAACGAGCTCTGCTGTCGATGATGGTTTTGTGGTCCGAGATAAACCATTTAGTTCTTTTGGACTAAAGTCCTTCTTATTGTCAAGTTCGGTATAACACACCTCAACTCGGCCTTGTACTTTGAGTTCGCGCTACAAACCTTGGAGTGCCTATAACCAGTAGATGGACCACACTAACAGCTCGAACTAGTTATAATAGCAGTAGCATCACGACCTGCTTCAGTGTAACCGCTTACAACCTTGAAGGTTTTGAAGCGTCGTCAGAGTCCTCGCTACAGTCGCATCTAATACTTATTCCAAACATAGAAAGATATTCCTACTATCCTCGTAAATAATTATCGTTCTCCTCGCCATTGGCGGCTCGCGACTTTCCATGATTTTTTAACAATGTGACCGTCGCTTGTAAGTGGTGCTCTGTTAAAGCTTCAATTTATGCATATATCCTGAACATGCAGTTCTTTAAAAATAAGCTCTAGTAATAAATTTATTTCAAACCATTAATTTAGATCACAATAGTGAAAAAGTGTACATTTTTATTCTCCAGAGATAACGATCTCAATTTTTCTTCTTGTTTCAACAACCGAGATATGACCGACAACTCACATTTAAATTAAAGACTCTTCTATTCCTATCTTCTTCTTTTTTACCGTTTTTTTGCTAAATATTATTTTTCTGTTATTTAAATTTGCACTTTCGCTTAGTCTTACGCATTCTGACATAAGATACCGAGTTTCTGCAGTTTTAATCATCTTGTGGGGGTTAAAAGGAATAAACACAGTATCACTTAAACGTCCACCAGAAAACATTTTATTTTTACTTCCATTTGTGGGAGTTGAAATTACATGAAAAGATTTTAGCACAAAGAATAAAATTTTGCCGGTAGCGTTTTGACAAGACAAGACAAGAATGTTGACTGAGTTGGCAGCCGGCGCCAGTGTGATATTTTCGCAATCTCATCAACCATCATCAAATTCCTGTTAAGACCCCCTATAGGGGCATAGGACAGAAACAACTCTCTTCCACAAGGCGCGATCCTGAGCATCGGCCTTAAGCTGTCGCCATGACTTGTTTATTCCTCTGGCCTCCTGCTCAACTGCTCGCTTCCATGTGTTACATGGTCGACCAACCCGACGTCTTCCTTGAGGATTATAATCCAGAGCCTGTTTTGCGATATTTTGCTCTGGTTTCCTCAAAGTATGACCGATCCACTGCCACTTCCGCCGTTGAATCTCAATACCTATTTTAGTCTGGCGAGTTGTACTCCAAAGTTCGTCGTTGGAGATCACTTCTGGCCAGAATATTCCTAAAATGCGCCGGAGGCATTGGTTTACGAAAGTCTGTAGTTTCTTGGTAAGTCGAACGGTCACTTTCCACGTAGTACAACCATACAACAACACAGATTTGATGCATGCGTCAAAAACTCGCAGCTTCGTGCGAAGGGAGATCTCTCTTAACCTCCAGAAAGGGGAAAGGATACCGAAGGCCTGACGAGCTTTATTTAGCCGAGCCTCAACATCCTTTTCGGCTCCGCCGTCCATGCTGACAATGCTTCCAAGATAGCAAAAATCTTGCACCTCTTCCACATCCTGTCCGTTAAGAACAATCGGTGTGCTTGTGTTCGAACCCATGTGCATGTACTTGGTTTTACGCACATTTATTTTCAGTCCCGCCTCTTTGCATTTAGAATGCAACGAGCGAACATTTGACTCTAAGTCCGAACGGTTATGTGTAAAGCAAACACACGTCATCAGCATAATCAAGGTTACTTAAGATGTTAAATAGTCTCCGTTGAAGACCTTTACCTTCCCCACCTTCCAGTGCAGCTTTCAAGATGTCATTTATTACCACCAGAAACAGGGCTGGTGATAATATGCAGCCTTGTCTGACACCCGTTCGCACAGGGAAGCTCTCGGACAGCTCTCCTCTATGCAAGACGCGACACCTTGCATCTTCGTAGGATTCTTTAATCATAGCTATGACCTTATCTGGAATACCTCTCCTACGCAAAGCATTCCATATGTAATCTCGCTTAACGCTGTCGAAAGCCTTCTCGAAGTTGTTGAATTGTCGCCGAAGTCAAGAAAAAAAAAATAATAATAAAGTAATAGGAAATCATATCAAATTCCATGGAGAATTACCTTAGCCATAATTTTTGATACGGCAGTAAGTAGACATATACCACGCCAATTGCCGTAATCCCGAAGGTCGCCCTTCTTCGGAATTTTCACAATGACGCCCTCCTTCCATTCAGTCGGATATCTTCCCTCACTCCACACCTTAGTGAAGAGTGGGAGGAGTATATCGGCTGTGATTTCCGGGTCCGCTTTGAGGAGTTCGGTTGGTAGTCCGTCTATACCTGGAGCTTTCTTTCCCGCCATTGACCACATGGCGGAAACTATCTCTTCCTTAGAGGATTGTTGCGGTTGGATGTTTGGTAGTTGTTCTGTTTCCGGAATATCTTCCTTTGACAAGATGTTTAAAATATCAGAGAAGTATTCCTTCCATCGCCGTAACTGGTGTTCACTCATATTAAGGAGAGTTCCGTTGACATCTCTCACCAGGTGGTTGGCGGTGAAATTCCTGTTCGTCAACTGTTTCATGATTTTGAAAAGTGAACCCATATCCCCTAGGTAAGCCGCAGATTCTGCCTTGTTTGCCAGATCTTCAATGGCCTTTCTCTTGTCGCGTCTAACAGCCCTCTTAAGCTGTATATGAGCATCGCGGTAGTTCTGCCTCAAGTCGGGCGTTCGTTGGTTGACATCGGGTTGAGAGATGATTGCCAATTTGGCTTTTTTCCGATTGCCAACCTTGACCCATGTGTCTTGCGACATGCAGGGTTTCTAACCGCTTTGCACATATCCCACAGATTCTTCAGCACTAGTTAGAAAAGTGTTTCTGGTTGCCTCCCAATTGGCGTCCAGTGTGCGCATTTCATATTCACTCAATGTGGATGACTTTTCGCGTAGAATAGTGGTGTATTCGCGTTTTTTGTTGGGATCTCTAAGTTTATCTACATTAAGCTTGCGCTTCATTTGAAGAATTTGTGGTCGTCGGATAGCTGCTGTACACAATCTCAAGCAGGCAACCATCAAGTGGTGATCGCTCCCCACGTCAGCTCCACGTTTCGCTCGCACATCGAGGAGACATCTTGTCCATCGGCGACTTATAGCCAGATGGTCAATCTGGTTCTGAGTAACACCATCAGGGGAAACCCAAGATGTTTTATGATGACTCTTGTGTGGAAAAAGGGTCGCTCCGATGACCATTTGCCGAGTACTACAAAACTCCACAAATAATTCGCCGTTTTCGGGTCTCTTAATCCAAGGTCGTGACGCGTCGACCCAAGGGTCACCATGCCTTCCCATGACGTGTTCTAGTCCAGTGTTGTCTGATCCAACCTGGGCGTTCATATCTCCTGAGATGATAATAATATCACCTCTTGGAACACGTTCGAAGGTGGCACTCAGTTGGCTATAAAACTCCTCTTTGTCACCAGATGTTGCGGTATTAGTTGGTGCGTAGCACTGCAGAATTGTGACGTTTCTGACACTGGTCCTGAGCCTGACGACGATAATCCTATCCGAGATTGGTTCCCAGCTAATGAGACTGTTTCTCGCTCTCGGCGTAAGGACGAACGCCACGCCATTTCTGGCTTCACTTTCAGGGCCAATGTACAGAATAGTGTTTCCGCTAGGGGTTCGTTCTTCTCCCGATCCTGTCCACCTGACCTCGCTCAATCCCAAGATTTGGATGTTATAGTGCTCCATTTCACGGTCGATCACCGATTGGCGGTGCAAGGACCGAGTAACCCCAGCTCTTCCCCCGTCATTCAATGTTCGAACGTTCCAGTAGCCAATCATAGTCCGTTTTCGAATGCCAAAAGTCGTTACCGTAGATTCAGTCCGTATCCGAGGCGATGTATCTGTTTCTCGTATCATTTAGGTCTTAAGATCACGGGTGATAAGCCCATGATTCAGTGAGTGTCCATTTGCCATTTTTAGGGCAAGCAGGACTGGCTGTGGGTGAATTCTACAGCCCCCATCCCAGAGGGGGATAGTTAGCTCAGGTCCGTGGAGTCGCTAGGCTCCAAAGATAGTTACAGGAATTGGTAAAACCTCATCCTACAACTACCCCCTTTTCGCAATCTAGCGGGATTTAATTCAAAAATCTCATGAAAAATATTACCTTAATTAACTATATGATTGTTTAGGTAACTATCCAATTAAGAAAAAACCCTAATTAGTTTTTTCCCAGAAATTAACCGCAGGTCAAAGTCCAGTTTTTAGGTAATATAAATTGAAAGGAAAATTTTTCAGTAATCATTAGTTTGACTTTGCTCGAAGATTATACGTCTGTTATATTGTTGGAATCTGTATTTATTTTTTTATTTTCATAGATATATTATTTGCAATTAGAAAGAAAAAATATAATAAAAATTTGGTCTCGGTTTAATGCTATATTTAATTAAAAACATTGAGATTTTGAACGAAAATTTTCCTTTAAATTTCATTTTTAAAATTGATTTAGTTATATTTCCCCGCAAGATCCCACTCCGAGACTAAACTCATTTTAAAGCTGAAAGTGTCCAGTTTTACGATCCGCAAAAATTTCCTGCGCATATTTGCGACGCCCATATAACTCGTTTCAAAATTCAGGATGGGTTCCAATATCCGAAGAAAAGATATTTTCGACATATTTGTACTAAATCGAAGTAGTGAACGGTTTCCAGTGGTTTTGGCATACGTGTTACGAGAATTTAGCGGAATACAATATCCAGAAAAAAAATTTGAAATGTATAAAAACAACATTAAGCAGACTTTGCACGAAAATGGAAGAGCGATGGGAGAAAAGCGGTAAGCATGTAGATCGCTTCCTGCGAAACAATGATAACTGGCTGGAAGAAATGGTAGCTTTTCCTCAAAGTGCGCTTCGTGAGCTTCCATCAACATCAGGTGTAACCAGACCTGAAAAATCCTTCGGAGAATGCTGCGATAGGACAAAAAAACGAAAGGTAAAAGAGCTTCTAGAATGTAATACTACCGAGGAAATTTCCACTGCAGCTGAAGTGAAATTACGACATATAGGGAAGAGAGATTCAGCTATGATTCTGAAGGAGCTGTCATCTGCATCACCCACTCGCGGTACCACCATTAAGAAGGCTAGAAGGGCTTTCGTCGAGCCGAAAACGTTGTCTGGTGATCAAGCCCTCTCTTTAATGATCGATGCTGACCTTTCTACACATCAGTATAATGTTATACGTGATCAAATAAAAAATCTTCACCCTCATCTATACCCAGCTTATAACATCGTAAAGGAGGCAAAACAAAGATGTTACCCAGCTGGAATATCTGTTTCAGAATCTTCAGCTGAAATTGATTTGCAATCCCTAATTGATCATACCGTAATACGATTATGTAGTGTGCAAAAAGACGTAATTATACCATATACTCTTGTACTGAAAAAATACAGATTTTAGTGAAGTGGGGATGCGATGGGTCAGATCGAAATAGATATAAACAGCGATTTTCGGAAAAGGGGCAGTCGGATGATAGTCTTTTCAGTATTTCAATAGTACCTATCCAAATGCATTGTGGTAATGAGAATTCCAAATGCATTATTTGGAAGAACCCTTCTCCATCTTCTACTCGATATTGTCGCCCAATAAAACTAATTTTTATTAAGGAGTCGAGGGAAATAATAAATCGAGAAGTAAATTTGATCAAAAATCAGGTTGACTTGTTAAATCCCACAAAAGTTTCTTTGGATACCATAGAAGTGTTTGTAAAGGCCAAAATAATTCTGAGTATGATTGATAGGAAAGTCTGAACTGCATTATCATCATATTCTTCATCCGCGACCTGTTTTTTGTGTGGAGCAACTCCAAAAGAGATGAATAAGCCGGAAGTAATTGCCTCAAAGAGTTTAAATCCAGAAACGTTGAGCTTTGGAGTATCACCACTTCATTCTTGGATACGTTTTTTAGAATGCGTCCTCCACATTGCTTACAGACTCGACTTAAAAGTGTGGGAAGTGAAAGGTGCAGACAATAAGAAACGAATAGCTGACAGGAAAAAAAATATCCAAGCCAAGTTTCGTAATGAAATGGGTCTTTTGGTGGACATTCCCAAGCAAAAATCTGGTAATACTAATGACGGCAATACGGCTCGCAGATTTTTCCGGAATGCGGAAAAATCTGCCGAAATTACTGGTGTTAATGTGGAGCTGATTGAACGATTCCACGTTCTTCTAGAAAGTATAGGCAGTGGGTTTTCAATTGATGCAGATGCATTTGATAAATACGCCTTAGAAACTAGGAATTTGTACCTCGAAAAATATTCTTGGTACTATATGCCTACAAGCGTGCATAAAATATTATATCATGGCCGGTATATAACAGCTTCTTGTATACTTCCAATAGGTCAACTATCTGAAGAAGCACAAGAAGCTAGAAATAAAGATACCAGGAAATTCAAGCAACGTTTTACCAGGAAAACATCTCGAATCCACACTAATACCGATCTTCTGAAGCGACTGCTCATATCGTCCGATCCATACATTGCTAGTTTTCGACATAAACCTAACACCAAACGAGCAAATATTAGCCACGAAGCTCTACAGTTGCTAGAAAAGCCAAGTATGACCATAATGGAAGAAGGGAATGTCAGATTCAGAATGATAGTTTTTTCAAATATTTTTTCCTTGGGTGTGTGTTCTTGGACCATGTTGTTTTGTTGGCGTTGGTCGCCACAATTTAGAGAAAACCGAAGTGTCCTCGATATAATTTGATAATTAGGAATTGAATCCATTCGTTTTCTAAATTTCAAATTACAGCTTAGTTAATTTAGCCCCTGTGGGTTGGGCAACCTATCAGGCGCGTCCTCAGGTGGTGGATGCAGGACGCCGCGGTATTTCGCAAGACCCTCGTCAGCGGCTATGATGGTAATAGCAAGGAATTAAGTTTGACAGTTGTAACTTCCTCAACGTATACTGATCGGACACACGTTGGCAACCCCCTCGTTGTGAGCCTGAATGAATGAGCATGTTGAGGTGGATATAGCAGCAAAAAAATTTTCCTGTAAAAACCATGCTGCGAACCAGCCCAAAAAACTATAAGATGGAGTCCCCCGTATTGGTCCTCAGTCCCCGGCAAAAGAGGGTGCTAAAATCACCGGGTCCGAACGCGGTTCGCGGGATATTAGAACGGTGCAAACAGGTTCTAGTCATCCATCCAAACCCCTCAAGGAGGTATTAGCAATCGTGCCCGTCGCCGCGCTAAAACCAACCTGAAAAGAAAAGTTTTCAAAGCAAGGTTTGACGATGCGGTTGAAATTGAATCAAAGCATGGTGATAAGGATGATGATAAGCAGTTTCAAAATCATTCTAAACGCTCCACTCCCTCTGCCACCTCCCATGAGAGCTATCGACTTTGAAATTGAATCAAAGCATGGTGATGAGGATGATGATAAGCAGTTTTAAAATTATTCTAAACGCTCCACTCCCTCTGCCACCTCCCATACAAATGCCCCAATTTCAGGAAAACTATGACTAATTTCTTTAAAAATCATGAAAGCTAAAAACTTTAAATTCAGCAAAAAAACATTTTGCATGCCATGTTCGGTGTCATATACGAAAAATACAAACCTTCCCCTCTCCTTCTAGCACCTCCCATGCAAAAGTCTCTATTCACTATTCCAAAGAATTTGAGATAACATATTTGCCGACATATTAAAGTCATTCCCATTTCATCTAGAGTCCCATATGATTGGGCTTTAAGCCCAATTATAATTCTGTTATTTTTTTTCAAGAACCGGTAAATGCCAGCGAACAGGATTTCGTGACTCTACCATCATTCTAAACCAAAAAAATATCGCGGTAAAAATAATATTCTTATTTAGCTATATTTTCAAAAATTACGTTCTCTACGCTCGTGTATAGATTTCTAGACATATGAACTTTTAATGTGCTTGAAGATTTTGGTTGCTTGATTGTGTGTGGATATTGATAGCCTAATAGCCAAAAGTAAGAACGTTCATTTAATCTTTTCCAGATTGCGATAAGTAAGAAAAAATGTTTGCAAACTGTTCTTTAGAACGCACCAAATTAAATTGTCATAACTTAAAAGTACTAGAAAAAATATTAAAACATTTGCGAGGTAAAACCATTAAAAAGTTACACTGACACGCATAGATATGAAAATAAAAAGTGCCCCCAGTTTGATAAGTTCACCAAACATTTTTAAGATGCCTTGTTCTTTCTTCTTCATAGAGCTACTCTAGTTTATAAAGCCAGAGAGAACCCGCCTACCAACTAATGCCAGCAAATCGAGTTAGTTGCGAGTTAGTGTTTCACAGATGTGACCAGGCGGAAGACCCTCTACTTGACCGTTTGAAATTGACTGTTCTGCTGCCTGGAATAAAAATTCATTGAACAAAAAATTTAGGTATTATTTAAAAGCAACAAACATCTTCAGGAAATTTCCTTATAAATAGAGTTTATTATCTTTTTTTTTATTAATTTTTTCTATAATTGTTTTTGTATTCTTTTCATTTCATTTTATATTTTTTTTTTATTTAAAAGTTATCTTTATAATATTTTTTGTTTTAAAGTAGTTATTAATCGTAAACTAGTTTTCATACATTACTCATATCTACATAAAATAAATAGAACATTAAGATAAAAATAATAAGAAATCTGTACACAAGATATATACAACGAAAAAGTTACATCTAATTGAGTTTTTTAAACTATTTGAATACGAATCGGAAAAAGTAATAACAAGAAAGTGGAATGACAGATAAAATATTAATCCAAAATAAAGGAAATAGAAATTTGATAGAAAACCGTTTATATTTTGTGCAGTATGAATTATAGAGAAATTTTTTTTTTTAATTCAGTTTCCATCAAAATATCTAACGATTGGAATGAATTTTTATTAATTTTTTTTTTAGTTAAAGGTAACTTAATATGCATTATACTCAATACTTATTTCCAAGAAATCATTGATTAGCAAGAAAATAAAAAAGTTCTTATTTATAAGAAAAATACGTAAATGGTAGTTGTTATTTTTTATTCGAATTTTGAGTATTTTAACTCTCATCAAATGTGAATTTTAAGATTGCTTTGATAAATAGATTACGAGAGATCGTTAATCATATTTTTTAACTATAGATTTAATAATAATTAATGCATGTATTTTATAACCCGAGATTATTATTTTTCAGGTACTTAGTCATGGAATTTACCTAATAAGAAATGATAGCGTTTTAAATAATTTCAGCGATTCGAAGTAGAGTTTTATTGCTAAAAATGTTCAATTCAATTAAAAAATTTAAAAAGAAAATCTTGTATAGTTAAAATTTAATTTCCCCAGATATTAATCTTTCATTCTAGGCCAATTTTCAATAGAAATTCTATAAAATAAAACGATATGGTCGAAAATTACTTTAAACAAATTACATTTCAGTCCGTAATAATTTAACTATAACGAACTTGTTTTCATCATAGCACATATGTATGTATATGATTAAATTCAGAATTAAAATAAATAAAAAAACCTTCCTCAACAAATCGCTGCTTATTCACAGAACAGTTTTTTTCTCTCTAATACGATAAAGAGAAAACTTAAAATTAATAAATAAACTAAAAAAAAAATTGATTAATCGAAGATCGAAATTGGGTAGAGTAGGTCCACAGCGTTCTATATAAAAAATTATCTATAACAGAAATTTTTTATTTTTTCTGTTGTCATTCACGTACAGCTGTCACAGGCGGAAATTGAACATCATCGAATAGGTTTTTTGGTGGGTAGTCAACGGCCTCACTTAAATCTCGACATTTTTCAGAATCTACTGAAATTCATTGGGGGAGAAAAAATGATAAGAAAAGAAGAAGTTTGTTTTGTTACAGTTAAATATATTTATGTTTTAAGTGATTTTACCTGTCAATGAATCCTTTTTTGAACCTTTTAAAATTCCAGCATAAGTACGTGGAGATTTATGTTCGGCTCTATTACTGCTACCGCTAGTATTTCCAGTGTGACCGTTGCTGTTACTACCATGGTTACTACTCCCATGGCTACTATTACCTTGGCTATTATTACCATGGCTACTGCTACCATTGCAACTGCTACCATTATTATCGAATTCTGGCGACTGAGATCTATCACAAAAACTATCGGTCATGTCTAATTCTGAAAATAAAAGATTTTATTATTCTGGGCAGAAATTAAATTAGTTTGGATTTTAAACATTAGATTATCAGGATGAATTGCAGTATGATCTTGGTGACTGAGTTATCACAAGATCCAGATTTTCGTTTTGGAAAAACAAATTGCCAAGAAGACTTCTCCAAATTAAATTTGGACATTTTTTATACTATAGATGAAATCTGAGAGTATTATAAGTTTGCCACAAAGTTTGTAACGCCAAGAAATAAGGCTCGGAGAAAAAAATGAATGATACAGAAGTTCATATAATCACTCAAAAATCTCAAAACCGGATGTCCGGCCGTCTGTCTGTCTGTCTGTCTGTTCGTCCGTCTCTCCGTCCGTGTCCCCTCTAGCTTGAGAACGCGTTGAGCTAGAAAGTTCAAATTTTGTATACACCGTTTTTAACAAAAAAGTAAGGTCAACTTCGTGAACAAGCCAAATCGCTCCACCCCTTCTACCCCCTCCCATACAAAATGACACAATTTCGCAATCTGACAATAAACGGATTTGCTCGAAAAATACAAATCAAATTGATCTGAAATTTGGAATGTAATACTTTTATGATGACTCCAATCCACTCTAAAAAAATAATTTGTGTCTTTCCCCTCTGCACTGCACTTTTTCATGAAATGCTCTAAACCAATTTACTCAGTGCGTATAATAGTTATCGAGCTGAAATTGTGCACGAAATATTTATTTAAAATTGTTAGTAAGACCAAACAAAATGAGACGATTAGCTGTATCCCTTCTACCCCCTCCCATACAAAATGACACAATTTCGTAATTTCACAATAAACGGATTTCCTCGAAAAATATAAATGCTATTTATTCGAAATTTGGAATATACCTAGTCGTGCCATAAGTTCTGTCACACGTATATGGGCAATTTTTGTATAAATGAAAAAGAGTTTTTGACAAAGGAAAATATATTTTATTTTGGCATACTAATGGAAGTAAAATAAGCAACAAATTATTCAAAGTGGCCGCCTTTAGCCTTAACACAGCTCTTTAATCTGTTGGGCCAGTCATCGATAGCAGTACGCACTGTTTCTAGCGGAAAATTAGCTACTGCTTCTGTCAAAGATCGCTTAAGGCTCTCGATATTTGGGTGTCGTCTCGTGCACACCATGGACTCTAACTCCGCCTACAGTTTGTAGTCCAGGGGATTCAAATCTGGGCTCCCAGAAGGCCATTCCGTCGCCCTTATAAACTGTGGAATATTGGTTTCCAACCACGCTTGTGTGGTTCGAGCTTTGTGGGCTGGCGCAGAATCTTGCTGGAAAACCCAATGTCGATTGTTGAATAGCGTAGAGTTCAGCGGCTTCACACATCCCTCCAGGATGTCCGTTTGATAATTTTTCGCTGCAGTTTTTACGCCTTTTTCGCAAAAATGAAGCTCGGTGACCCCTTCGTAGCTGACACCCCACCATACCATGACTGATGCTGGATGATGTCCTCGCTGTACCCTAGTGGCAACTTGTCGGGCTTCTATGGAGCTGTGGGCATACACCTTATCATTTTGGCGGTTGAAATGTTCCTCCACCGTAAAAATTTTTTCATCGGTAAACAAAATTTCTCGATGTTTGTTGTTGCCGTACCGCCGAAGGAGCTCTTTCGATCTGGTGCTCCTAATTTGCTTCAACTGCTCAGTCAGCAAATGTCCCGTTGATCGTCGAAAGGCACTCATCCCGAGGTCAGATTTTATGATGCGAGACATACTTCGGGTGGAGATGTTCATCTCTCGAGCCATGATTCGTTGTTTACGAAGCGGATTTCGACGAATTCGACTCTCGACCGCTTTGATGGCAGCAAAAGAACGTACATCACGCGGACGTCCAGAACGAGGTCGATCTTCAATAGTCTGGATCGCGTTATATCTCTGGATCGCACGATACACAAATCTTTGCGTTATTTTTAACGGGCACAACAACTTGAAAATTTCACTCGCGGATTTTCCACACTTATGTAGTGCAATCACTGCAGTTCGGTTTTCTATTACACCCCATTCCATTTTCACACGTTAACGAACACACTTTAAATGACCATCAACTGTCAACAACATTATGACGTTTATAAAACTGGCCGATATTGAAATGTCACTCATAAAATAAAGTTGTTGCCAATGTGAGAAATTATGTGACAGAACTTATGGCAGGACTAGGTATTACTTTTATGATGATATAAATCTACTGTATTCCACCACCTCCCACACAAACTGCACTTTTTCATGAAATGCTCGAAGCCAATTTACTCAGTGCGTATAAAATTGATCGAGCTGAAATTGTGCACTAAATATTTATTTAGAATTATTAGTAAAACCGAAAAAAAATTAGACGATTAGCTTTACCCCTTCTACCCCCTCCCATACAAAATGACACAATTTCACAACTTTATAAAAAGTCGATTTTCCTGAAAAGTATGAATGCTACTGATTTGCAATTTAAAGCATGATGTTTATAGTTATTTCTGAAAAGTTATTAAAAACTCGCAACTACTTCTATCACCTCCCATACAAACTGCACTACCTCACTACATCCGATACACTAATTTTCTCAGTACATATTAAATTTTTAAATCCTAAATTTTGTTTAAGACATTTTGATAGCAACCTTAGCGTCATGTGAAAAAATTAGTTCAATGTCGTCACCTTCTCTACCACTTCCCCTACAAAATTTCTTAAGATACAAAAATTTCTCTTTCATCTAGAGTATCGCACGATTGGGCTTTATGCCCAATCATACTCCTGTTATGTTTTTATACTCTAGATGAAATCTAAGGGTATTATTAGTTTGCTCTAAAGGTTGTAGCGCTAAGAAATAAAGCTCGCACAGAGCCGCCAAGGGTACAGAAATATTGGTTGTCGCTCAAAAATCTCAAAACTGGATGACCGTCCATCCGTCCGTTCGCGCTCTAGCTTGAGAACGCGTTGAGCTAGAAAGTTCAAATTTTGTACACGTCGTTTTCGGCGAAAAAGTAAGGTCAAGTTCGTGAACCGGCCAAATCGCTCCTTCCGTTCTACCCCCTCCCATAAAAAATGACTCATTTTACGTTAATAAAATTTTCTTGGAAACTATGAAAGCTTGAAATTTTGAATATATCGTTTTTATCATAAATGTGATTTATGGTATAAAAATTATTTGAATACCCCCCACTCCCTCCACCACCTCCCATACAAATTGCACTTTTTCATGTAATACTAAGCCGATTTTCTACGAACATATAACATTTATCGGGCTCACATTTTGTGCTGAATACTTAATTTCCATTATCATTAAGATAAAAAAAAATTAACTGATCAGCTTTACTGCTTCTACCTCCTCCCATACAATATGACACAGTTTTACAAATTCACCGAAAATCGATTTTCTTGAAAAGTTTAATTGTTATTAGTCTGAAATTTAAGAGAGGTCAATTTTATAATATTCGTAGTTATTTCTGAAAAAAAATCACTAAAATCTTCTCATTTCTTCTACCGCTACAAACTGCACAATTTCACCAAATCTAATACACTAATTTTCTCAGTTCCTATTCAATTTTTGGAGGTTGCATTTTGGGTAAGACATTTTTATAGCTACTTTAGCATGATGGGAATTAGTTCAATACTATCCTCCCATACAAAATTTCTTGGGATCATAAAAATTTCTATTTCATCTAGAGTATCGTAAGAATGTGCTTTACGCGCAATCGTAGCCCTGTTATGTTCATACTCTAGATGAAATCTGAGAGTATATTGTGTTTGCCTTACCGTTTGTAACGCTAAGAAATAATGCTCGCACAGAGCCGCCAAGAGTACAGAAATATTTGTTGTTGGTCAAAAACCTCGATTCCGAGTTGCTGTCTGTCCGTCTGTCTACAACGTAACTCTCGATAGCTTTGGCCTATCGTGATGAAATTTGTTGTATGCCATTTTTAGCAAAAAAGTAACTTTAAGTTCGTGAACGGGCCACATCGCCCCCCCCCCTCCCTCTACCCCCTCCCAAACAAATTTCATGAAATTTCGAAATTTAAAGAAATTGATTTTTCTCCGAAACTGTTTCAGCTATTGACTTGAAAATTAGGTCATAGTATAATGATATTAATATCATTAACCTCAAGAAATATTGATCTGATTTCCTTACTCCTTCTACCACCTCCCATACAAATGCACAATTTTCAAAAATGCATTTATTCGGTTTGCATTGCAACTAGCAAAGCCAAATGAACCAATTTTTGTCATAATTAATTTTATTATAATTGCAACTAATTTTGGAAAAACTATGAACTTTACCTCACTCCTTCTACCCCCTCCCATACAAATTTTACGAAATTTCGGCATTTCAATTAAGTTAGTTTTCTTCAAAACCGTCAAAGCTATTGTTGCGAGCTAGGGGTTCGCCAGATTTCAAGAAAACTCAATTCGTTTTAAAATATAAGGATAATTTATTTATTGCACTTTATACACAATTCCCCGATCACTTCACTAGATTCGCTCTAAAAACTTAATTCGCACAACCCAGTAACACCGCCGATCTATCGCTTTCGCTTACTTACACCGGTTGGTGTCTTCCATGAACTTCGTTCAAAGACTGACTGTTATCTGGTAGTTGCATTCTTTTTATAGTAAACATCCGTCAGGCGATTTTAGGCGTGTGTCTTAACTAGAATGTTTGGGACTATTCGAGGCAATTCTGGGTGTGTGTCTATACTAGAATGTTCCGGGTTTTGCTTGAACGTTCTAGATGGCGTTTTACACAGTAGGGGATAATGTTCTACGTCATTCTCGGCCATTCGAAAAGAGAGATCGAATTGCGTGGTTGCCAGATTCATAACACTATCAACTTTAAAATTTGAGGAAAGTATAATATTTTAAATATAGTTGATGTCAAAAAATTTGGTTGATTCGGATATTCCTTCTACCCCCTCCCATACAAATGCAGAATTTTGTTAAATGCATTTAACCGATTTCAATAGAAACTAGAAGAAGTAGAAACTTGAAATTTTGCCAGAATTTATCCCTTGATAATTGTAATAAATGCTAAAAAAAAATATCGCTTTCACCCCACTCCTTCTACCACCTCCCATACAAATTTTTATAATGGAAGTTCAAGAAAAGTTTTTCTCCTTCGAACATATGAGAGCTATGGACATTAAAATTGTAACAAAGCAATGTGATTAGGATGTTGATAAGGAGATTCAAAATCATCCAAAATCTCCCACTTTCTCTGCCACCCCCCATACAAATATCATAAATTCAGACAAAAATTGTTCAATTTCCTCGAAAATTATGAAAGCAAGAAACTTTGAATTCAGCATGTAATATTTTATATATTACATTCAGTGTTACATACAAAAATTACAAACCTCCCCCTCTGCTTTTACCACCTCCCAAACAAAAGGTAAGTAAGTATTTCATCTAGAGTATCATATGATTGGGCTTTACGCCCAATCATAATTCTGTTATGTTTTTTTTTGGTTTTGAAGTACCAACTTCATTTTCCAGGCTCGCAGTCTCTCTCTCTCTCCCATGACTTTCCAGCGCTACAAGTATTGCCAATAAGGGGGATATATAATATGGAGAGTCTGATAGGCTGTCTCATGTGGGACTACTTTTTGAGATCGGCTTCAAACTTTAGAAAAAAACTATTATTTGTTTTCTCTCTTAGTTGTTATATTCAGTCAGCAATAAAGTAATTTTCAGTGGAATGGAGTTGTAGCGATATCGACATTTAATTTACTCAGTTATTAAATCGGACTACTACTTAAAATTTCTACAATATATATAAAAATACTTTTGCACTAGTAATTATCAGTAGCAAGCGACGTGTTGAAAAGAAAAGATATCAAAATAAAAAATTAGATAAAATATAATTGAAAATTTTTTTAAAAATTAATTCCACATTTGTTTTATCACTAACATAATAATAAATATTTAAAATGTTAATTTAAATAATAAGTAAATAAGAAACATTAATTATAAATAAATTAATTTAAATATTACTCCATGAGTGTTATATTATTAAACTTTTGGTGTAATAGAGTTTGGTGTTTTATTTCAGAAATCACGATTTTGTAAATTTTTATTAGTTTTTAGTTCGTGTCTAAGCTAAACACACGCGACGAAAAAAAGAGTTAGTTGCATTGGGCTTAAGTATGCCAGATAAGGATAGCGAAACGATTGTTTCGAACAATTTCGAGCATATCGCCAAAAAAAGAGGAAAATAGTTTCAGTCCAATTTTCTTACAAGCCAAAGCATGCTCATAGTCTTTCTATATCCCCCTTGATTGCCAATCATTGAAATTTCATCATTGACTAAAACATTATCAGGATGAAAAGTTTGAAAGGGTTTGGTGTGGTAATATCGCTGGAGGTGAGAGCTTTGGTCAAAGTGCTATGAATATTTTTGCAGATCTTAGCGGCATCTGTTTTCCTAATACAATATTTTTATTTTGCTTTGCAACTAAACTAAACAATGAAAAGTTGTTGCCGGAAGGCTTTGAATTGAGGTCCGTTATCAGTTAGCACAATGATTGGATTTTAAAACAAGATCTATAGATCTTTATGAACCTAATTTTTGGATTTTTATACTATATACTGCATTATTGATTAGCTTTCCAGATTGTGCAGACTATGTGCAGATCTCGGATTTATTGCGTAGAAAAACGACATTATCGAATATCTAAAATCATTTTACTGCTATGGTATAATTTAATTTTGAGTGATAAAAATTATTGAAGCATTTTGTGACTTGAATAATTTGCAAAATTTTTAGACTGACATGGATGGAAAGTGTTTAATGAGAATTCATACATATGTATTTACAAACGGAGAATTTCCGAACAAATAGTTAGAATCTTTTTGCTTTGTTTCAGTGGCGCAATTTTGATTGTGAAAATTCTTGACGGACGATAGAAGAATTTCGGTTTCGTGAAATAAATAAAAATGTGGCGTTACGTGAAAGATTGAAAGTATCCAGACCAGTGAGCTTAAGGATGATCTAAAACAGGAAATGGTACAACAGATGACTGCACTGTATAAGCAAACTGAAAAACAGTTGAACGTGAAACTTCTGGAACAACGAACGGTCCTAGAGCAGAAGATCACCAAAAATACCAGAAAGATAGAAAACATCTTCAGCGAAGTAGGGCGCGTAAAAAAGGATTTCGAGGTGATGAAGACAACGGGTGTTATCAAATCCGAAAGTGTCGTCCACCAGCTCTATTATTTGATGGTCAAACATCATGGACCATCTACAAAACTAAATTTGAAGCAGCGGCCACCACCAACCATGTGAGAAATCAGGAGAACAAGACTAAGGCGGATGAAAACCCTAGAGTGTAGCTGGCAAGGCAGAGTTTTAGGCCTGCAGCTCCACGATGTTTAAATTGCGGACGTACAGGACATTAAAGTCGCCGAAGGATTATTCGAAATGTACTGCTCATCTCGGTGCGCGATGTTGGAAACACGGCCGTCATCGAAAAAATAGTTCGCGGCGGATAGCGGCGAGCGCAACTATTGGAGCGAATGAACGGAGTTCGAGGGATGCTACGTGGAGCGTAAAGAGCGGGAGCGGCCTCGAGGGACCACAGTGGAAAAGTGGCCGGTCAAGAGATGAAAACTGCGTGGCAGGGGAGCGCGTCACGTACTGACAACGTGGTCACAGCAGCTCTTCAAGTGTTCAAGAGGACGAATTGGAACGGCTGTTTAATCATTGAGGCCATGGGAACAGATCGCCGAGCTCTCCACGAAAATGGCAAGGACCATGCTTATTTGTCGCCGTAGTGGATAGGCCGGTGGTTCGGAATTCTAGCGCGAAGAGAAGAGCAGTACACAGAGCAGCGAAATACCATGGCCACATTGACGGAAGTGATGGCTCACGAATAGGGACTAAGGAGGGGATAATGTTACATATTTGCCCTGGTCGCTTGCCGTCCGTCCTCGTCTTCGGATATTTCCACTCCTTTTCGTGTCATCGCGAGAACTCTTTCCACAAAATGACAAATACAACTCCGTGTTTACGTTTTCACTGACAATTGACAGATGAGTAATGCGAGTGCTGACTGGGTAGGTTCAAAAAAGGAAATCGAAGCCACGAAAATTCACACTATATATGAACTAACACATGGTAGTTACATCTAATCGCCTACACAACTACTCGTTTTAATAGACAAAAGGCAGACAGGCAATATTCTTACGTAATGCTTAAAATATACAAAATGCAGACGAAAGGAATGATATAAAAAGGCGAGCATATTGGACGGAAGTAAGTCAAAGAGATTGGAAACGAAACAATGAAGATCGGTTTGTCGCGTGGTAAAGTCGGAGATAGCAAAGCGACTGTTGGTGAATGGAAAAATTATTCGTGAGAGTTAATTTAAAGCGAACTTGGGTGTAGCCTAATGGGTAGTGTGTTGGTCTAAAATGCGAAGATCGTGAGTTCAAATACCAGTCGAAGCATAATTTTAGCACACTGCCCGCGTGGATATATCTAGGTTACCTCAATCTTCGATAATGAAAATTCGTAAATGGAGGGTTGTGCGAAGGGAGCACAATAACAAATAACATGTTAAGGAACCTGATGCTCAGGAGGCCAAGGCCCGATTCGGGCTGAAGTGTTGAAGAAGGCAAATTTAAAGCGATAAATTAAGTTTGCGCGGATATTCTAAAAATTAAAGTGAACTTATTGATTAATTTTTACTTGAAATCCAGCGAGCCCTTGCGCACTTCAATACATTAAGCTATACAGCAGAATATAAGAAAAAATATCTGTCAAAAAGTCGGATGTAACTTTATTATTCTTGGGACAAGTTGAGGATGCGTGGGAAGTTTACATGCAGGTTAGGACGGATAGGGAAAACTAAGTGAATGGGGGTTCTAGGACAGTACTTTTGTCAATTATTTAAGACTTAACTGCGATTACGATCAACAGCTACAGTACATAACATGTAATCATTATATCAATCGTTTATTTATGCAAGTTTAGATTTGTATAGAAGGAGAGAGGGAAGAGTAAAAGAAGTCGGTGGATTTAACTAATTGATTAATTACTTACTTGAATCACGTTCAAAATTCTTTGTATAGAAAGTTAGTTTCATAGACGAGGTTTGATAGAATTTCTATGAAATTCGCTGTATTTTATGTTCATGAAACCCTACATTTCTATGGGAGGGTGTAGAGGTGGTGAAGAATCGTAAAATTTCTGATGCAGTTTTATTTCGTTTCTCTTTTACTAAATTACAAATTCATAGCTTTTAATTTGTTGATTATTAGTTGGTTTACTAAAATTGGTCGTATCATACTTTTGTATGGAAAGCTAGAAGGGCAAAAGAGATTTCAAAACTTTTGATGCAACTTTTTTAAAATATTTTCTAAAGTGTTTGTACAAAATATCAAGTTGATAGTTTTAATGGTTTGTAATAATTAATTATTTAAAAATTATCGAAAAAATATTTTTTGTGGAAGGGAGTAGAAGATTTGAAGGTATTCGATCAGTTAATATTTATCTAATAGAAATTAAAATATTCAGTTCGAACTCTAAAATTACTTACTCACGCTATATTTGAATTGAAATGTTTCATTATTTATCCAAGAGAAAGAAGTTTTTACCGCTACTTCCTATATTATTATTAAGTATCTAAATTATCAGCCTATCAACGCCTATCAGACAAAACATAACAGTTGCGGAATATAATTTGGAAAGTGTGGACAATTTCATATATCTTGGGACTAATCTAACAAAGGACGGTAATGAAACAGACGAAATCAAACGACGGATAATACTTGCAAATAAGACGTATTATTCGGTACTTCCAATAATGAAATCCAAGAAAGTGCACAGGAACAATAAGCTGCGGATATACAAAACTGTTATACGACCTGTGCTCTGTGGCAGCGAGACGTGGAGATTAACGCGAACTTCCGAAAAAGCAGTTAACGCATTTAAAAGAAAGGTCCTCCGAAGAATTTTGGGACCTGCGAAGGAAGTTTTTATAAACGACCTTCTGTCGTCCACTCTCAATCCAATCCATAGTTTTGCAGATGAAAGTACGTTAGACAACATCTTCCAATCGCACGGAGCTATTCCGTTCACTGAACTCGGATCTCAACTTAATCCTGGAATGGGGCAGGAATAACAGAGTAGAGTTCAACGCATCCAAAACACAGGCCTGTCATCTATCCCTCAAACGGAATGTTTCAGTATTGTCTCACAATGTAACCTTTGATGGTGCACGGCTTACCACTTCGGAGAATTTCACGCTGTTAGGCGTCAAAATTAGTGACCACTTGAATTGGACCCAGCATATCTTTGATATTGCCCTTAACGCCTCTAAACGTCTAGGTGTTCTCCGAAAATGCAAAAAATATTTCACACCCATCGACATAGCAACCATCTATAAGGCCTACATTAGACCACGTTTAGAGTATAACTCGCATGTTTGGGCTGGGGCACCCAAAACACACTTCGCGTTGCTCGATCGTATTCAAAAACATAACAGGGCTACGATTGCGCGTAAAGCGCAATCTTACGATACTCTAGATGAAATACATAGAATTTTTTGTGATCCCTAGAAATTTTGTATGGGGAGTGTTAGAAAGGATTATAGCATTGAACTAATTTTTTCCCCATCATGCTAAAGTAGCTATAAAAATGTTTTATACAAAATGCTTACTAAAAAAATTGAATGGGAACTGAGAAAATTAGTGAGTTAGATTTAATGAAAATTTGCAGCTTGTATGGGAGGTGGTAGAAACAGTGGGGGGATTTTAGTAACTTTTTCAGACATAACTAGCAATATTACAAAATTGACATCCCTTAAATTTCAGACTAGTGCGATTCATACTTTTCAAGAAAATCGATTTTTTGTGAAGTTGTAAGACTGTGTCATATTGTATGGGAGGGGGTAAAAGCAGTGAAGGTAATCAAATAGTTTTTTCTGATCTTAGAGATAATACTAATTAGGTATTCAGTATAAAATATGAGCTTGATAAATGTTATATGTTCTGAGAAAATCGGCTTAGAGCATTTCATGAAAAGTGTATTTTGTATGGGAGGGGGTGGAAGGAGAGGGAGGAGGCAAATAATTTTTCTACCGTAGATTGAAATCATTATGAATGTAATATATCCCAAAATTCAGACTAATAGCTTTTATACTTTTTGAGTAAATCCATTTATTGTCAATTTGCGAAAATGTGTCATTTTGTATGGGAGGGGGTAGAAGGGGTGAAGCTAATCGTCTAATTTTTTTTGACCTTACTAACAATTTTAAATAAATATTTGGTGCACAATTTGAGCTCGCTAAATTTTATACGCACTGAGTAAATTGGCTTAGAGCAATTTATGACAAGTACAGTTTGTATGAGAGGTGGTAGAAGGAGGGGGAGGACACACATAATTTTTTTACTGTAGATTGATATTATCATAGAAACAATATATTCTAAATTTCAGGCCAATAGATTTTATACTTTTCGAGCAAATCCGTTTATTGTGAAATTGCGCAATTGTGACATTTTGTATGGGAGGGGGTAGAAGGGGTGGAGCGATTTGGCCCGTTCACGAACTTGACCTTACTTTTTTGTTAAAAACGACGTGTACAAAATTTGAACTTTCTAGCTCAACGCGTTCTCAAGTTAGAGAGGACACGGACGGACGGACAGACGGACGGACGGACGGACGGACGGACGGACGGACGGACGGACGGACGGACGGACGGACGGACGGACGGACGGACGGACGGACGGACAGACGGACGGACGGACGGACGGACGGACGGACGGACGGACGGACAGACGGACATCCGGTTTTGAGATTTTTGAGTGATTATATGAACTTCTGTATCATTCATTTTTTTCTCCGAGCCTTATTTCTTGGCGTTACAAACTTTGTGGCAAACTTATAATACTCTCAGATTTCATCTAGAGTATAAATATGCGTTCCGACAGATTGGAGACCAAACCATCACGTCTTCTCTCGAGCATCGCAGAAATGTCGGAGTTCTCAGCATTTACTATCGATATTTCCACGGTAAATGCAGTACGGAATTAAACGCACTCATTCCTCCACTGCATACTTTTCCCCGAAATACTCGCCAAGCTGAACGCGCACACGAGTACACAGTCAAACCCTTGCCTTTTCGTACAGTGAAATATAGGCAGTCATTCATTTCCCGAACGTCAAGACTTTGGAACGATTTGCCAGCTAGTTTGTTTCCCAACAAGTACAGCCTGCGGTGTTTCAAGAACAATGTCCACCGTCATTTTCGTCGCTGTCCACCTTAATACCTACACTTTTACTTCCTATACCGACGTAACTGTGCATTGCATTAAAGGGTGACCCCCTATACTCGGTGCCGTAAAAAAAAAAAGGAACGGAATGGCGAGTAAGATACAACCATGAGTTGTATCAACTCTACGAAGAGCCAGAAGCTTCAACGTTCATTAAGCTACGTAAACTGCAGTGGGCTGGCCATATAGAGCGAATGGAAGACAGAAGAATCTCCAAACGTGCTCTGAAAGGCAAAGCGAGTGGTAGCCGGCCAGTAGGCAAGCCACGCAAGCGATAGGAAGACTCGGTTGATGAAGATATCAAAGCCATCTTAAAAATTAGCAGCCGGAGGACGCGGTCTTTGGATCGAGACGATTGGAGGCTACAACTTCAGGAGGCCAGGGCCCGATTTGGGCTGTCGCGCCATTGATGATAATGATCTATATTATCAATTTTGCTGTAAAATGCGCCGCAATCTTTCAACCTCGCCACAGACTATGCACGTATTCGCCATTTGCAGTTTGCTCAAATCGCATTTCTTAAAGGTCGCAAGTCTACGGCTCCTCGGACGAAAAACTAAAAAAACAAATCGCGAATTACGTTTTCCTCGAACGAACCATTCATACTATTCGCGAATCATTACGAACGAGCGAAATACGAAGCGTACTCGGGTCTCTTAGATCGTTGCTGAGTTCTTGAATACCTTTATGACAGCAAACGAACAGAACATATATAACATATGGAACTTCCGTTAATTCACCGAACTGAAGTTTGAAATAAAAGTATTCACCATCATAGCCAAATCCAAAGTTATGCGATTCATCGAATCCCTAAGCATCCAATTTTTTGCGTGTCTCCGCTTGCAAGTTTGAACAAAAACGAAAGACCACACTTTAAAAAACATGGCAGGACTACGATTGCGCGTAAAGCCCGATCATATTCAATATTCCAGATAAACTAGAAATTTTTGTGATCTTAAGAAGTTTTGTATGGGGAGTGGTAGAAGGGGTGACAGTACCTATAAAAATGTTGAATGAATAGGTACTAAATAAATTAGTCTATTAGATTTAGTGAAGCTGTACAGTTCGTATGGGAGGTGGTAGAAGGAGTGCTGATTTCTGAGTGATTTTTTTCAGGAATAACTGTAACATTCATACTTTTCAAGAAAATCGATTTTTTGTAAAGTTGTGAAACTGTATTACATTGTAGGGTAAAAGGAATGAAACTAATCAGTTAATTTTTTAATTTCAATAACAATGCTAATTAAGTATTAAGCGCTTTTACGAACTCCTTGCTTCGTCTTTGTCTTCGTCTAGTTATAACAGTTTCTGACGTCACAATGTCGTCAGACGTAGCAATCTGTCCCTATTCTTATTTGCCTGTTATCTTAGCTTCAAAGCCTTCTTGGTTTATAAAAGTTAAGGGAGTCAATGCAAAAGCTGACTAGGTGAAATATCAGGGGTGTAAATATGAAACCGGAATTTGATCATAGAGGGCCTCACTGGTCAATGTGGTTATTGTGAACACGCGTCAGTGGCGCCATTTTCTTGTTTTGACATCGGACAAAGATTGTCAACTCATAACACTTCAAGTTTCATATGACAGAATAGTTTTTAATAACAGTGAACATGTCGAACTTTGTACCGCGAAACTACGATTTGCGGGCAGCTTTAATTTTCTGTTACCATTTGAAGAAAACTGCTGCTGAATCGCATCGAATGCTTGTCGATGCTTACGGTGATCATGCTCTTGGTAAATCACAGTGCTTTGAGTGGTTTAAAAAATTCAAAAGTGGAAATTTTGACGTGAGAAACGAAGAACGTGAAAAACCACCGAAAAAGTTTGAAGACAGCAGATTGCAAGCATTGTTGGATGAGAACGACACTCAAACGCAACAACAACTGGCAGATTAGTTAAACATAACACGAGCAGCCGTCGCTATACGTTTGAAAGCCATGAGAAAGATCCAAAAGATGGGAAAATGGGTCCTACATGATCTGAACGAAAGACAGCAGGAAAACGGAAAAACCACTTCCGAAATGCTGCTCACCAGATACAAAAGAAAGTCATTTCTCCATCAAATTGTGACTGGCGATGAAAAGTGGATTTATTTTGAGAATCCGAAGCGGAAAAAATCATGGGTAACTCCAGGCCAACCACCAACATCAACTGCAAGACCAAATCACTATGGCCGGAAAGCAATGCTCTACGTTTGGTGGGATCAGAAGGGTGTGATTTATTATGAGCTGCAGAAACCTGGTGAAACCGTTAACACTGAACGCTACCGACAACAAATGATTGCATTGAATCAAGCTTTGAGTGAAAAACGCCCAGAATACCAGCAGAGAAAAAACAAAGTGATTTTGCTTCATGACAATGCACCATCACACACAGCAAGACTGGTCAAGGAAATGATAGAGTCGTTCAATTGAGAAATTCTTTCCCATGCCGCTTACTCACCAGACTTGACTCCGTCTGATTAACATTTGTATGAATCGATGGGACACGCACTTGCTTAGCAGCGCATCACTTCCTACGAAAATGTACGAATATGGCTCGATGGCTGGTTTTCATCAAAAGACCAACAGTTTTTTTGGCGAGGCATCCACACATTACCAGAGAGATGGGAAAATGTATAGCTAGCGAAGGGCTATACTTTGAATAAAATACTCCTTTTCGTTTCCAACCAATAAGTGTTTTTTTTTTTTTTTGCAAAAAAATTCCGGTTTCATATTTACACTCCTGGTAGATATAATTTTTTGGTGGAAACAAAATGTTTTAAAACTACTATGACTACTACCTCAAACGTCAAAAAATAAGCTTTACTATTCGAATGAATTAGCTTGGCTTTTTACAATTTTTATAAAAGCTAAAATTTGTCTGCGTGACGTCAACGAAGACGAAGCTATGACAAATTATTGATGATGGCCCTAATTATAAAATTTGAGCACAATAACTGTTACACGTGCTGAGAAAATTGGTTTATTGTATTTCATGTAAAAAATGTCAGTTTGTACGGGAGGTGGTGGGTGATTCGAATAATTTTTACACTATAGACCACAATTATGATGAAAATAATAAATTCCAAATTTCAAATTATTACCTCTTATAGTTAAGGCCGATGCTCAGGATCGCGCCTTGTGAAAGAGAGTTGTTTCTGTCGTATGCCCCTATAGTGGGTCTTAACAGGAATTTTATTGATTTGATAGTTCCCAAGAAAATTTGATTATTGTAAAGTTTTGAAAATGCGTCATTTTGTATGGGTGGATGGATTTGGCCCGTTCACGAACTTGAACTTTCTAGCTCAACGCGTTCTCACGCTAGAGAGCGCAAAGACGGACGAACATCCGCTTTTGAGATGAGATTTGAGTGTTAATATGCATCATTCATTTTTTTCTTATTACAAACTTTAGAGCAAACTTATAATATCATCTAGAGTATAAAAAGTGCAAAGCAATATTAGGAAAGTTGAAGACAAACCGCATTAAAACTTGGGCTCTTCAAATTTGATATCCAATAGAATATACAAATACAGTGGTTGATTTAAATTAAAACGAAAAGCTTATGGAAACTCTCCAAAATCAAATAGAAACAAAAATATAATTACATTAAAATTACCTGTGACTCCTTCCAATGGACTTCTCAAATCATGAACCCGAACTAATTTACATTCGCCGCCTTTCTCTTCATTGAAATCGTAAATGTACATGAAGCCATCTTCACATGCCACCAATAAACGTGTCTCTTTCTCCAATTTGGCCAACGTACAGACATACTTCAAGCCCGGTTGTGGTAATTGAACTGTTGAAAAGGCTCGATCCTGACTGAATACATCGCTTACTTGACTAGGTAGATACGAGCTGACCGCCTTACTTATAAATCCGGACCAACTCGATTCTGACTTTTCCACGGAGCTCTTCTGTCCTTCCATTTCTTCATTTGGCGACGAATTTTCCTCATTACTATCGACAATGCTTTGACGTTCAGCCAACTCCACATTTTTCGGATCGATTTTGAAAATATGAACGGTTTCCGTGTTCGAACTGGCGCACAGAAAATCACCGCACGAATTGAAAATCAACGAAGCTATACGTACATTACGTTTAACGCCGCGACGAAATTCATGCACTTTCTGAGCGTTTTTTGTACAAAATACTCGTATCACAGTACCACGTTCCGAAGCGGTTGCAATCAGGACCCCATCCGATGAGAAATTAATTGCCGACAATGTCGAATCGTGAGCCTTGATATTCGTACCGGAAAGCAACTTGTTCGCATCGAAAATTTGCAGTTCGCCGCTTGTCGAAGAAACAGGATAGGCCAGATGACACATAAGTGATAGCGAACACAACCCGATATCATTCGACGAGACATGCCGTATGGAATGTAGCAGCTTCATATCGCGGATATTATGAATGTAAATGCTATCGCGCAGACAAACAATCAGACGCGAACGATTCAAACGAACCGATAGAATATCGGACGGGTAACTATAGTTGCAGATTTCCGATCCTTTCTTGAAATGGCAGATTTTCAGCTTATTTGGTTCGGCCACTGTGACCACTGCCACCAAACTGCTGCTAAAGAGACGTTCCGCGATTCGCGTATTCTCATTGTTGCTGCAGAATATTTCATCAACTTTGTTAACGGATGATAGCGTGAATAGTCGATAGCCGCTATTTCCAACGACAGCAAGAGATCTGAAATTTTAAAAATACATTGGTTAATGCGAAAAGTCGATACAAATATTTAAAAATATATAATTCAATACTAAGCAAATCATTCCAAGGACCATCATATCAGACAATTGGCATTTTCAATTGGAACGCAATTGAAACACGTTTCGCAGTTGAAAACCACACGCTATCAAAATCACTAGACGAATCACGTTTTCGAGTGCTAGATAAGGCAGCAGAGAGCGAGTTCAACGACTGTTCAATTATAATGACCCAGTAGTTCTAGAAGCGATTACTTTTTATACACCGCACTTCCTTATCACTGAACATGAACTTTAAAATCATGCAAACATTTTCAGTGTTATGTTGTCAGCTATCAGCGATTTTAAATGAAAGATATTATTTTTAGCATAATACACTCCGTTTCATATTTATAACCCACGTAGAAATTTTAGGTTATTTCCACTCGGAAAATTATTATGCTTTTGTATTTGATTGCTAAATGTATGCAGCAAGCGTAGAGCTAAAATTATTTGTAGGTAAATTATTGCAAGGATTCGTTATTTTTGCAACATTTCCAGCTATTATACGTTTTTTGCTCGTTTCATATATATAACCCAGTTGAAGTTTCCAACAAAATAAAGTGTTTATTTCATATAAATTTTAAATAAAACTTAATAATTAATATGGCCTCCTTTGGATTTTATGACTTCAAAATCCTTTTTTTCATCGATTGGATTAATTTATATAATATTTCAGGGTCAAGTTTTTGCCATTCATCAAGGATTGCAGCTTTCAACTCCGCCAGTAATTTATACTGGCGATTGTCAGCATATACCCGTCTGACAAGAACTCCCCAAATGTTTTCAATGGGATTCAGATCGGGAGAACATGCCGGCCAGTTCATCACCCTAATGGAATTTGTCTATATCCAACCCATTGTTTAACGACTGATACGTATTCTGGCATTATCTTGTTGGCAAATCCAGTTTTTTTCGCCACGTTCTGTTATCGAGTACTTGGATGTAATCTCTATGTTCATCCGCGATGAAATAAATTGTATATCCAAACGCCTTGCTGCAGGAAATTCTCCCCACAACATCACAGAACCACCACCAAAATTCCTCTTCGAGAAATAGAGAGGCTCCTTCCTCAGATCGCGTCAGTAAGAATTCAATCCGTCGGGTCCATCTAAGTTCCATTTCTTTTCATCAGAAAATATCACCTGAAAATGAAATCTTGAGCTTAAACAATGAAGAAGTACAAAAGTATTTCTTACAGAAGGCCAATCTGTAGCCATGTGGTTTTCTGATAATTCCATCCGAGCTTTCTTATGGCGATCTAATAGTCGTGGAGCACCATTCAATTCACCTCTAGAAATGTTAGGATTACTTTGAATTGTTCTCCAAACCATTATTTTTGACACCTTTGTTGGGACAAGAGCTGCCAATTTATTGCAACTTAGTGTCGAATTGCTTGCTGCCCGTACAATTTTCCTCTCTCCCAGCGGAGACAGTTTTCTTTTTCTTTCCTTTCGCTTCGTTTTATATAACTCCGGATCATTTAAAACGTTTCGAATTACACGGCGACTGCGAGCAACTTTTCTCGAAATTTCACTTATGTATGATCAAACCATCATCTTTGTACGCTAAAATTTCACCCTTTTCGACATCATTTAAGGGCTTACCCGGGGCAAAAATAGTCAAATTATTTTTTTTTTTATTCGATAGTACAACATCTCAGGAGTATTGTGTCAAAATCTCAAGTCATTCCGAGCAAAACTAACAGAGATATGATTTTTTGAACAGTCCGACTCGGAGATCGCAAGTATACGCGCCAGGTATACGACTCGTGTCGTATGTGACTCGTGTCGTATGTGACTCGTGTCGTATGTGACTCGTGTCGTATGTGACTCGTGTCGTATGTGACTCGTGTCGTATGTGACTCGTGTCGTATGTGACTCGTGTCGTATGTGACTCGTGTCGTATGTGACTCGTGTCGTATGTGACTCGTGTCGTATGTGACTCGTGTCGTATGTGACTCGTGTCGTATGTGACTCGTGTCGTATGTGACTCGTGTCGTATGTGACTCGTGTCGTATGTGACTCGTGTCGTATGTGACTCGTGTCGTATGTGACTCGTGTTTCTATTTACTACATATTTCGGCACGTTTATTGCCGTCTTTTTGAAGGAAAGAACGCTCGGTTTGCTACTGAGTGCCGAATTGTTCAGACGTATGGTCGTGTCGTGACGTATAAATGCTTGTAAGACACGTATAAATGCTTATAAAACTTTAAACGCGTTTTTTTTCGAAATGTTGTTTTGAAAGTCGGTGTCCACTGTAACTCGGCGAATATGTAACCGATCGTTTTGAAATTTTGAACACACTTTCTTCACACATATTACCTCCCCCCAACGATGTCATTTGCCCCATTTTTTTGTTGTACCGATACAAAATGGCCGACTTTTAGTACCGAAAAACACGATTTTTGCTTCTAAACGTTCCCAAAAATTCAAAAATGAAAAAAAAAATTATCAGGAATCGTTGGGAGAGGCAAAATATATCAAGATATGAAATCTTTTTGGGTTTTTGCTTTCAGATAATTCTTTATCGACTTGTGAGGGACACCGCAAAGCGCCTTTTTCAAGCATTTCGCAGAATGGCTGCCATCGGCTGAATTTTTAATACTTTTTTTGTAACTTGGACGAAATAAACTTCAAAATATACTATATTAAATATACTTGAATGCGCTAATGTGCCTTATCACCGAACAGAGAAATTCAGAGATTCCCAAAAATGTATTTTTTTACTCTAAAAACCCGGGTAAGCCCTTAAAGACACACAGCGCGGTATTTCAAATAATAAGATTATTACGAAATTCTCTTGTAAACAACAACTAAACTGATTCAGGGTGTCGATTTCTAACTGCACTAATCACCATGTGGGTTATAAATATGAAACGCACAAAAATGACGAATTTCCAAGAACTGCAGCAAAAAGAACAGTAATGAAAAATTATTTACAGAAAAATCATTGTAGAGTTTCTCAATCTTTCCTTGTATTTAATTTGGGGCAAAATTGCATAGAGGAGAGCTGTCCAAGAGCTTTCCTTTGCGAACGGGTGTCAGACAAGGCTGTATATTATCACCAGCCCTGTTTCTGGTGGTAATAAATGACATATTGAAAGCTGCACTGGAAGGTGGGGAAGGTAAAGGTCTTCAATTGAGACTATTTAACATCTTAAGTCACCTTGATGCTGATAACGTATGTCTGCTTCCACATAACCGTTCGGACTTAAGAGTCAAATGTTCACTCGTTGCATTCTAAATGCAAAGAGGTGGGACTGAAAATAAATGTGCGTAAAACCAAGTACATAGACATGGGTTCGAACAAAAGCACACCGATTGTTCTTAACGGACAAGATGTGGAAGAGGTACAAGATTTTTGTTATCTCAGAAGCATTGTCGGCATGTACGGAAGAGCCGAAAAGAATATTGAGGCTCGTCGTCCTTCGGTATTCTTTTCCCTTACCGGAAGTTAAAAGAGATCTCCCTTAGCACGAAGCTGCGAGTTTTTGACGCATGCGTCAAATCCGTGTTGTTATCTGTTTCTACTATGTGGAAAGTGACCGTTCGACTTACCAAGAAATTGCAAACGTTCTTGAACCAATGCCTCCGACGTATTTTAGGAATATCCTGACCAGAAGTGATCTCCAGCGACGAACTTTGGAGTAAAACTGGATAGACTAAAATAGGCATTGAGATTCAAAGACGGAAGTGGCAATGGATCGGTCACACTTTGAGGAAACCAGAGCGGAACATCGCCAAACAGGCTTTGGATTATAATCCTTAAGAAAGACGTCGGGTTGGTCGACCATGGAAGCCAGCAGTTGAGGAGGAGGCCAGAGGAATAAACAAGCCCTGGCAACAGCTAAAGGCCAATGCTTAGGATCGCGCCTTGTGGAAGAGAATTATTTCTGTCCCATGCCCCTATAGGGGGCTTAACAGGAATTTGATTGATTGACGTTATACATAGAGCAATTTTTTTCCAAATTAAACCCAACATCTGTTTATTAACAACAGCACCGCTTATAAGGGATGTCTAATTAAGACCGCTTATTTCGAATATTTTGAACTTAGCCCCACTTTTTTTTCGGTCGTGCAGCGTTTGTCGGATATTCTGTTCCATACATCACCTCCATGTCTACACTCTTTATTGAAATCTATATATATATAAATATAATTGTAGTGTATGTCTGTTATTAGTTTATAAATGGCTATAAGTTCGTTTTTCGCTTTATTTTAGCAATAATTAAGCAGAAACACATGTTTTTAAAAATCTTCTCTATCTATCTGTCTGTCCGGCTTTCACGCAAAAACGGCTAAGCCGATTGTAATGAAACTTTCGCACTTTATTAGGTATGCACCAAGATGTAATCTGCGTTTGGTCTTATTTCAATATCCCACGCCTTCTGCCCTCTCCCTCCCATACAAAATGACTAATTTTTAAAAATAATCAAATTTCTTGAAAACTATGTATAGCAGCGAATAATTTGAAATTTAGAATATATTATTTTTATCATAAATGTGATCTATGGTATACAAATTATTTAAATACCCTCACTCCTTCCCCCACCTTCCACATAAACTGCACTTTTTGGTGAAACACTATAAAACACACTCAGAAAAATAGTCGCCCTTAGATCAAATAAAATATATATTGTTTTGAGAACACATAAAAATTTTTAAACCAATGAAATATTCCTCAAATTTTGCTTAATTGGAGCAACATTTTTTTTGTTTCAAAGAAATCAATATAACGATGACTTCAATTCAAAGAAGCATTTTCTTTCAATTTGAACAATGATTTTCTAGTACTCTGGAAAAAATTTGATCAGTTGTTTGAACCGGCGCGATGTGTTGATCAGGTTTAATTTAAAGTACTCGTTGTTAGTGGCAATAATTTTATGGTATTGTTACATGCAGACCTGGCAGCTCCGCGCTCGATCTCTCTCGAATAGACAAGAATTATGTAGAACAGTATACTCCACTATGTAGAAAGCCACAATTAAAGATCTAGAGCTTTCCAGTATAGTTCGCACATACACACCGAAGGAAACTTCGAGAACACTCAAGATTATGGGAAGAGAGAGTATACAAGCACGAAAGCTTTCAGCGAGAGAGTCAGTCATTTTTAGACGCGAACCAGTGAAAGCGACAGAAAAGTACGCGGCGGTATTGCCATATAGTGCGAATTAAGCGGGAAATTGAATTAAAGTGCGAATAAATAAATTATCACTTATTTTTTTTTTTAACGAATTGCGTTTTTACTTGAAATCCCGGCGAACCCCTAGCTCGCAACAGTATTATTTTTCAAGTGAAAATTACGTTGTGTCCAAAAAATTGGGAATTCGTTGCAGACAAATTTTCGAACAATTTTTAATGTTGTACAAATGGATGCATTTTAATTTACCCATTAGTAGATTGCAATGGAATATTTATTACTCCCTTTTATTCCATAGAATATTTATTCGCTTAAACAAGAAAAGGAACCGGAATAAAATTTGAACTCAGATGTCACAACTCAACTCAAGAGGCTATAGTTTGGTGATAGAAAATTTTATTTCAAAAGTCTTTTTATATAAAATAAATTTGTGATTGTGTAAGGATATAGAAAATAATATATAATATAATATACAAATATATAATATGAAAAAATTTTTATTTAATGAATGAAAGATTGGAGAAAAGAGCAAAAAATATTTTCTTAATTTGAGGAGAATTTTTTTAATTCGAAATTCTTTCGCGTAGATTTTTTTGATTTAAAGACGTACATATGTACTTCTTCGTTTTCAAGAAACGTTCATTAAAGCAAAGAAATTTTTACTCAACTGAAATAAAAATGTTTTCTTTGAATTGAAGAAATTTAAATATTTATTTTAAAGACAAATTTCTTTGGCGCTAAATCATTGCCATTTTTCTTTCTTTTAAAGCTATTTTTCTTTGAAATAGAGTAATATTTCTCTGAGTGCAATTTGCTTAATACGTTTAACATTTATCGCGCTCAAATTTTGTACTAAACCCTTAAATAGTACTATAATTAATATCGGGGAAAAGTAAACCGATTAGCTTCTCCCCTTTTACCCCCTCTCACACAATATGACACAATATCACAACTTTCCAAAATTAGATGTCCTTGAAAAGTATGAAAGTTATTCATCTAAAATTTAAAATATATCAATTGCATCGTGATTATAGTTGTTTATAAAAAATACTAAAACCCCCCACTCCTTCTACTACCTCCCATACAAAACTGCACAATTTCACTAAAACCAATGCACTATTTTTCTCAGTATCTATTCAATTCTTGAATCTTAAATTTTACAAGACATTTTTATAGCTACTCCAGCGTTATGTGGAACAAATTAATTCATTGCTATCACCCCTTCTACCACTACCCATACAAAATTTCTTGAGATCACAAAAATTTCGATTTTATCTACAGTATCGTATGATTGCGCTTTACGCACAAATTAATTAACACAAGATACAACTGTTCACATGTCCTTAACGCTCTTCAATACGTGTACGGGATTGATTTGATCACCAGCATCATGGTTTCATTCTTAACAATTTATGGTTCTGATACCAACAGAATAGAAAGCATTGTGTTCAAAGAGCTATTAAACTAAGCAGATGTATTATCAAATATTGCTTTTTATTGCGAGTCTTACGCGGAGAAAGTCGCGGGGATCGCTAGCAAAATCATAAGAGCTTTGAATTAAAAAAAAAAAGATTTCCGGATTCTACACTGTTACGCTTTATTATTCGTGACGTTTCGGTCTCTGCTGAGACCTTTATCAAACTGCCTCTCTCAGCAGAGACCGAAACGTCACGAATAATAAAGCGTAACAGTGTAGAATCCGGAAATCTTTTCTTTTAATTCGAAATGCACTGTGAAAACATTCACCAAACCAACATAAGAGCTTTTCAAATAAACATAGTTTTTTTTTTTGTTCAAATTTTAAAATAGGCGGTCTACAAGAATTTTTACAATTAATGGAAAGTCAATAAGATAGAAGAAAAAAAAATCTGCCCAACTTTGATAACCTTCAGAATTACGTTAATGTATTACGAGTTAATCGTTGCACAGGTACATAATACCAACAGGTAGTCTCTATTTTCTTGTTTTTCATTTTTATTTTTTATAATATCAACTGTTCTTCTTTTCTGTAAAGACAAAACTCTACTTGTAAAACAAGATGCCATTTTCATCGCGATTGTAAAGTAACTCAAGGTTAAGTGTAGAATTTCTAAACATATTAAATAAGCTTACAGAAAACACACAAATTTGGCACAAACTCTAGGCTCAATATCAACGAGAATCTTATATTTAATTAACATTCAAGCGGGATTTAACGCTTCTCAAAAACGTTTTGGCGACATTGAATGGAATTATTATTGTTAGTTAGAGTAATTTACGCGTATGTAATGAGCTACAATTGAATGCTGGCAAAATATGACTAAATTTTAAATTTTAGGAATATAGTTAGCTCGTTCTCTCCATTCCGATTTAAAATAGTTTTGTTATTTTGCGAAACTCTATAGCGTTCAAGACAAAACTACTGGCTTATTGCACTAACCCTGAACTCTTTGTCAGTTAGGTAGCGACTGGCCTTGGCGAATAAACGTGTTTTTTTATACGTACTACGGCCAGGTCCACTTTACGGACATCCTCTCAGATATTTACTTCTTACAACATTCGTTCAGACCTCAAGGTTAACTCTCGTGCTACCAGTATAACATATTGCTAACCAAATCTATAGTGGTTTGATTTATACCAAGCCGCCGATTCGCACGTGTCTTTTCAATATCCATGAAGGTTTCTGCATTGACTACGAATGCTCCTAGACCGCATTTCGTACCATTCTGATAGGCGTCTTGCGGTTTAATATGAATGTACAATGCAATCTCTCAAGTTCTGATGATGTTTCGCCAAAGTAGTAGTAGCCAACTTATTGAAGCTTATGCTACTGTATCATCACTTTATGTTTAATTCAAAATCAATATAATCACGATGATTGTAATGAATCCAAATAAGACATACTCGATAATGGGTCTTACAATTGTCCCAATTATTAATGTAATTTCAACACAACCATTGAATTTTATGGTTTCGTATTTTATAGCACCAAACAAACTTCTTGGTTTTATTAATAATTTGGTCACGATGGAGATGGAAATCAAGTTTTGGATAGCGCAGTACAATTTTAATGTAAGCCGAAAAAAAACGCACGTGTGGTGAAATCAAATGATAAGGAATTCGACCGAGGTCAGATAAGAACAATTTTTGATATAATAATTTATGTACCGTGGATTTATTATTAATTGCCAATCAGAAACAAGAGAAATTTGGCGAAGTGAATGGTGTGCTAAGTATTCTTCTACAATAGCACCATACAGCCAAAATCGGGCCTTGTCCTCCTGACCTTCAGAAGTCGACCGGGATTTGAACTCACCACCTTCGCATTATAGACCAACACGCTACCACTAGGCTACACCCTATGCTAGTGCTAAGTATTGGCCAGCAAATTTTTTACTTTTTTGTTCATACGATAGCATAATGTCTTATATCTTCTTCTACAATGGCACTACAGCCCAAATCGGACCTTGGCCTCCTGACATTCAGGTTCCTTAACATTTTTCATTACTTATTATGGAAGGGTTGCTAGCCCTTCGCACAACCCTCTTTCTACGAATTTTTCATTTTCACATATTGAGTTGACCAAGGTATATCCAAGCAGGCAATGTGCTGGAATTATGCGTCGACCGGGATTTGAACTCACGACCTACGCATTACCAAGACCAACACGCTACCCACTAGCCTACACCCCCGCTTAATGTCTTATATGACTACAATACTCGAGGCTTGTGCCATTTGGTCAGTAGTGAATGGTATGTCAGTTTTGTCTGTGAGAGACAATGAAAGGATTATTAAAAGACGCAGCTTTTTTAATAGTGTTTGATCAACTGTTCGCTTAAATTTGCTTCGTTGTAGACCAACCCGACGTCTCCTTTGGGAGTTGTAACGAAGAGCATGTTTACAGATGTTTGATTCTAGCAGCAAATGAAACTTCCGCCTTTGAATCTCAATGCCTATCTTAGTCTGTCAATTTGTAGTCAAAAGTTCATCGTTTAAAATGACGTCTGGCCAAAATACCGAAATATCGAACATATTGGTTTATAAAATTTAAAATTTTTTTTGGTAAACTTATCGATTGTCTTGCAAGTAATACAACCATACAGTAACACTTTGGCACATGTATCAAAAGTGGCCCTCTATGCGACTATAGATCAATATTAACTTATCTTCTTCTTCTTCAATGGCAGTCCCAAACGGGCTTTGGCTTCCTGACCTTCAAGTTCCTAAACATTTATTGTAATTGTGAAAGGGCTCTATCGGCGAATTTTCATTTTCGCAAATTGAGATGGTCAAGATTTATCCCCGCAAGTAGTGTGCTGAAATTATATATCGACTGGAACTCGCATTCCCGACTTTCCAACACGATACCCACTTGGCTATACCATAACTACTACAATATTAACCCATTTATATATGGTTTTGAGCACAGTTTTTTTCAGTACAGCTACTTTTCACTTGAAATTAGTGATTTCGAGTTCCGTTACTTTTCAGTACCAGTAACTATTGGTTACTTTATGGAAAGTAATCGTTACATTTTATTCGTTACTAGGTACTCGTTATTTTAAATGACCGTCACTTTGCAGGGATGGGTAAGCCAGTTTTTGCAAATCAGAAATTCAAATAGAAAAAAAGACTAAAGAGGAAACAAAATTTGTGCTGTAATGCTAAAAATATGAATTTAAATACATAGTTATTTATTAAAAAAAAAATAAATAAATAAACAAACAGTTTTTGACGTGTAAAATATACCAAAAGAATATCAATTTATTTTAAATTTTGCTCGCTAGAGCTTTGCCTTTATCAAAATAGGAGAAATCGTTTGCAGTAAGTGCAGTAACTATATGTGTGCAACAAGAAATCCCTTGTGAATACTGAACCGATATTTTTAGTACAGAGGCTTCCGTGGCGTAGTGGTCAGCGTGCTTGCTTCTCAGTCAATAGGTCGTGGGTTCGATTCCCACTCCAGACGGGATTTTTTTTAAGCGCAAATTTTTCAGTTGGTACTGGTGATAAAAAATTATTCGCAATAAAATGGGGAAACGGTGTAAAAGTGAAACAGTTTCACTTCAAGAAGTCCTAGATACCCAGTAGATGGTTTCTGTTCGCTTTCTATCATTCAGTCCCCCATAACATCTGCAAATATTTGTCAGTAGCAACCAGTACATCTGAAATTTTTACCAGCTTCTCCACTCGCTACGGTCGTTCTCACTCCCCTTCCCCAACCTTCCCAATCCCATTCCTTCCCTCTATGACTGTGTTTGTGCATTGCACATAAAAGCCGAAATTGCCTATAACACAGGTCATTCTGTAAAAAAAAAAAAAAAACCTTTCATAGTTTTGAAGCTAAAATTTGATACATTTGACCACCTGGCTCGAACATCGACAGCCAATAGAAAAAAAACTCATGCTGTGTATTTGGTGGGATCAGCTTGGTGTCGTGTATTATGAATTGCTTAAACCGGGAGAAACGATTACTGGAGCCCTATACCGAACACAATTAATGAGATTGAGCCGAGCGTTCAAGGAAAAACGCATCAATTACTACTCCAGGAAATACAATAAAGGCCAAAATTGCTTATAACACAGATCATTCTGTAAAAAACAAAAATTTAATTGGGAAGTCCTACCCCACCCGCCGTATTCACCAGACATTGCCCCTTCCGATTATCACTTGTTCCGATCGATGGCACATGGCCTGTCTAAGCAGTGCTTTACATCATTTGAAGATACTAAAAATCGGGTCGATTGGTGGATAGCCACAAAAGATGAAGAGTTCTTCCGATATGGTATCTGAATGCTGCCAGAAAGATGGGAAAACGTGGTGACTAGTGATGGACAATACTTTGAATAAAAGGTAATGTACCATCCTTTCACAATATATTCCTAATTTTTGATAGAAATCTGCTGAATCTTATTTGTACTCCTAATAATAAAATTGATACTAGAAGTCGACTTAGGCTTGAGCGAACGTTGATCTAGTCGAAAACTTGAAAAAAATAAATAAAGATTTCTACGATTTTGCATATGTACATATTGTTATAAATCTGGCCACCACGCAATATGAACTTTCTCTACTTAAAAGAAAGTTCTCGAATAATCTTCTAATATTGTTATAGATCTGGCAATGATCTCTCTCAAATCTGCCAGAACTATATAGAATATTCTTCCAACATGTAGAGGGCCATAGTAAAAGCTTCTAGTAACTTCCCGAAAACACAACCAATGACACCCGACGCCATCTAGTAGCTTCTAGATTAGTCCAGACCTAGCAGAAAAACATACACCAGAGAAGGTTCGAGAATTGGATAAATCAAGTATAATTATCCCAGAGCTTTACGACAAGGAGTTAGTCACTCATCGACAGTTTTATGGAAAACACCTATCGGTGTAAGTAAGCGAAAGCGATAGATCGGCGGTGTTACAGTGTTGTGCGAATTAAGTTTTTAGAGCGAATTAAGTTTTTAGAGCGAATTAAGTGAAGTGATCAGGAAATTGTGTAAAAGTGCAATAAATAAATTATCCTTATATCTTAAAACGAATTGTGTTTTTCTTCAAATCCGGCGAACCCCTAGCTCGCAACAATATAAACGCAGTCGCACCTACAGGAAATTAAGCTATGTATCACAACGATCATCTGCAACGGCTAGCGGCCAGCGAAATCCCACCTTAAGAATTATGTTTCGTTGGGAATCAAGCATTAGTTTCTGTTTGTAAACCTAATAAAGCAGAGCACATTCAAATGTTTATTTATTTTAACATACTCATACAGTATTTATTATTTCGCAAAAACGCACAATCTCTTACTGCGGAAACCCTACTCTGTTTATCAAATGCGTACGCATTCGTTCTAGCTTGTACGAACTTATCATCTCCGTCCATATAGAGACACACGCGCAATTTTGTTTTTCTACCCATATATGATTAAAAGATTGTTTACAAATATCAAACCAAGTATAGCGACATCAACAACATTCGAATCAATTGAAATTTTCACAAAAAGTTATTTCATTTGCCATTATATCTAGGATAGTATCTACTTACGGCAACAGCGAAAATACTGGTTTTTGAAAAGTTGCATTTCATTCTGACTTCAAAACAATTCGGAGTAAAATTGTCCATTCCATTTGGCCTTTCCATCTGATCGTACGCATACACCATTAACAACGTAAGAGTCGTAAATTTATAATGTGACGATAGACGAATAAATTTAAACCATATGATCGGTTAACGCGGATGACTAAATCTTCGATCGCGCGCGCAATGGCTTTTCGTTTCGTAATATCTACAAAGCCAATAAAAGTTCTCAACTAGTGATTCACACAGTCGATTTCATAACTCACAGCAATATAACTTATACTACGCTTGTGTTATCTCTTCAAGGTTTTTATCATTCGATTTGCTTTGAAAAAAAATAAAAATCTTTTATGCAAATGAATTATAGGAATGGAATGCACAATATTGCATTAGCCTTTATTCTGAAGCAGGCGTTCATTGCATTTAAGATGATTCTGTGTGTAGATTATAATTGTTATATTTCATTGGATTGAAAGGGGTAGTTGTAGTATGAGGTTTTACCAATTCCTGCAACTATCTTTGGAGTTAGCGACTCCACGGACCTGAGCTAACTATCCCCCTCTGGGATGGGGGCTGTAGAATTCACCCACAGCCAGTCCTGCTTGCCCTAAAAATGGCAAATGGACACTCACTGGATCATGGGCTTATCACCCGTGATCTTAAGACCTAAATGATACGAGAAACAGATACATCGCCTCGGATACGGACTGATTCTACGGTAACGACTTTTGGCATTCGAAAACGGACTATGATTGGCTTCTGGAACGTTCGAACATTGAATGACGGGGGAAGAGCTGGGGTTACTCGGTCCTTGCACCGCCAATCGGTGATCGACCGTGAAATGGAGCACTATAACATCCAAATCTTGGGCTTGAGCGAGGTCAGGTGGACAGGATCAGGAGAAGAACGAACCCCTAGCGGAAACACTATTCTGTATATTGGCCCTGAAAGTGAAGCCAGAAATGGCGTGGCGTTCGTCCTTACGCCGAGAGCGAGAAACAGTCTCATTAGCTGGGAACCAATCTCGGATAGGATTATCGTCGTCAGGCTCAGGACCAGTGTCAGAAACGTCACAATTCTGCAGTGCTACGCACCAACTAATACCGCAACATCTGGTGACAAAGAGGAGTTTTATAGCCAACTGAGTGCCACCTTCGAACGTGTTCCAAGAGGTGATATTATTATCATCTCGGGAGATATGAACGCCCAGGTTGGATCAGACAACACTGGACTAGAACACGTCATGGGGAGGCATGGTGACCCTTGGTTCGACCCTTCACGACCTTGGATTAAGAGACCCGAAAACGGCGAATTATTTGTGGAGTTCTGTAGTACTCGGCAAATGGTCATCGGAGGGACCCTTTTTCCACACAAGAGTCATCATAAAACATCTTGGGTTTCCCCTGACGGTGTTACTCAGAACCAGATCGACCATTTGGCTATAAGTCGCCGATGGAGAAGATGTCTCCTCGATGTGCGAGCGAAACGTGGAGCTGACGTGGGGAGCGATCACCACTTGATGGTTGCCTGCTTGAGATTGTGTACAGCAGCTATCCGACGACCACAAATTCTTCAAATGAAGCGCAAGCTTAATGTGGATAAACTCAGAGATCCCAACAAAAAACTCGAATACACCACCATTCTACGCGAAAAGTCATCCACATTAGGTGAAAATGAAATGCGCACACTGGACGCCAATTGGGAGGCAACCAGAAACACTTTTCTAACTAGTGCTGAAGAATCTGTGGGATATGCGCAAAGCGGTGAGAAACCCTGGATGTCGCAAGACACATGGGACAAGGTTGGCAATCGGAAAAAAGCCAAATTGGCAATCATCTCTCAACCCGATGTCAACCAACGAACGCCCGACTTGAGGCAGAACTACCGCGATGCTCATATACAGCTTAAAAAGGCTGTTAGACGCGACAAGAGAAAGGCCATTGAAGATCTGGCAAACAAGGCAGAATCTGCGGCTTACCTTGGGGATATGGGTTCACTATTTAAAATCATGAAACAGTTGACGAACAGGAATTTCACCGCCAACCACCTGGTGAGAGATGTCAACGGAACTCTCCTTAATATGAGTGAACACCAGTTGCGACGATGGAAGGAATACTTCTCTGATATTTTAAACATCTTGTCAGATGAAGATATTCCGGAAACAGAACAACTTCCAAACATCCAACCGCAACAATCCTCTATTAGGGACGATCCCCCAGATAAGGAAGAGATAGTTTCCGCCATTCGGTCAATGGCGGGAAGGAAAGCTCCAGGTATAGACGGACTACCAACCGAACTCCTCAAAGCGGACCCGGAAATAACAGCCGATATACTCCTCCCACTCTTCACTAAGGTGTGGAATGATGGAAGATATCCGACTGAATGGAAGGAGGGCGTCATTGTGAAAATTCCGAAGAAGGGCGACCTTCGGGATTGTGGCAATTGGCGTGGTATATGTCTACTTACTGCCGTATCAAAAATTATGGCTAAGGTAATTCTCAATAGGATTAGTAATGTCGTCGAGAGCACTCTCGAAGTTTATCAGGCTGGATTCCGTAAAGGGTCGTCTTGTACCGACCACACAAATACCCTACGGATAATATTAGAGCAGTCAGCCGAAATGGGTTCGCCACTACATCTCATGTTTGTGGACTTCGAGAAGGCTTTCGACAGCGTTAAGCGAGATTACATATGGAATGCTTTGCGTAGGAGAGGTATTCCAAATAAGGTCATAGCTATGATTAAAGAATCCTACGAAGATGCAAGGTGTCGCGTCTTGCATAGAGGAGAGCTGTCCGAGAGCTTTCCTGTGCGAACGGGTGTCAGACAAGGCTGCATATTATCACCAGCCCTGTTTCTGGTGGTAATAAATGACATCTTGAAAGCTGCACTGGAAGGTGGGGAAGGTAAAGGTCTTCAATGGAGACTATTTAACATCTTAAGTCACCTTGATTATGCTGATGACGTGTGTTTGCTTGCACATACCCGTTCGGACTTAGAGTCAAATGTTCGCTCGTTGCATTCTAAATGCAAAGAGGCGGGACTGAAAATAAATGTGCGTAAAACCAAGTACATGCACATGGGTTCGAACGCAAGCACACCGATTGTTCTTAATGGACAAGATGTGGAAGAGGTGCAAGATTTTTGCTATCTCGGAAGCATTGTCAGCATGGACGGCGGAGCCGAAAAGGATGTTGAGGCTCGGCTAAATAAAGCTCGTCAGGCCTTCGGTATCCTTTCCCCTTTCTGGAGGTTAAGAGAGATCTCCCTTCGCACGAAGCTGCGAGTTTTTGACGCATGCGTCAAATCCGTGTTGTTATATGGTTGTACTACGTGGAAAGTGACCGTTCGACTTACCAAGAAACTACAGACTTTCGTAAACCAATGCCTCCGACGCATTTTAGGAATATTCTGGCCAGAAGTGATCTCCAACGACGAACTTTGGAGTACAACTCGCCAGACTAAAATAGGTATTGAGATTCAACGGCGAAAGTGGCAGTGGATCGGTCATACTTTGAGGAAACCAGAGCAAAACATCGCATAACAGGCTCTGGATTATAACCCTCAAGGAAGACGTCGGGTTGGTCGACCATGTAACACATGGAAGCGAGCAGTTGAGCAGGAGGCCAGAGGAATAAACAAGTCCTGGCAACAGCTTAAAGCCGATGCGCAGGATCGCGCCTTGTGGAAGAGAGTTGTTTCTGTCCTATGCCCCTATAGGGGGTCTTAACAGGAATTTGATTTTGATTGATTGGATTGAAATCGGATCATGGACGTCATTGATGAAGAAGAGGACAGAAAATTTAACTTTTTCTTATTATAATTTTTTCCATCCCTGATTAATTTTTTTTATTGCAACGAATTAGCTCAATTTTCATTTCTTAAGTTTCAGTTAAATAATTAATAATTCAGAAAATTCTTTATTTTCATTCTTATGACATTTTTATACTCTGAGAATCGGATGTCCGTCCGTCTCTTTAGCTTGAGAACGCGCTGATCTAGAAAGCTAAAATTTTGTACATGTTGTTTTTATTGCAAAAGTAAAGTCAAGTTCGTGAACGGGCCAAATTGCTCCACTCCCATACAAAATGACACATTTTCACAACTTATTTTATTTTCTTGGAAAATATAAATGCTCTAATGTTCTGAGATTTTAAACTTTCCATTCTTATGATTATTTATTTCTCAAAATCAAACTGAACTCGTCCCACTTCTTCTATCACCTCCCATACAAACTGCACAATTTCACGAATAGCAATGCACCAATTTGTTTAGCATTTATAAGGTAAATTTTAAATCACACAACACAAAAGGTGCGTATTCTCTACTTAAAAGGTTAAAAGAGGGATACCAACCGAAGACGATCCTCTGTAAGGATGCAGAAGGCAACATCATAAGTAATGCGGAAGATATAAAACCACGATGGGCACAACACTTTGAACAACTCCTCAATCCAAGCCCGTCATCCGCACGAACAGCAGCAGCAGCAGACATCATAGTAAGTATAATTGATGTACCAACTGGTTAAAGAATCCTCTTTGAGTCCTCCCACTCTCGAAGAAGTAAAAACGGCCCTGAAGAACCACCCAAACAACAACAAAGCGCCGGGCACTGACCACATTCCAGCTGAACATATGGACGCAGGAAACACTTCCTAAAGATTGGCGCAGGAGCGTCATATGTTCAATTTATAAAAAAGATGATAAACTCTGCTGCGAAAACTACCGAGGAATATCTTTGTTGTGTACGTCTTATAAGATCTTGACAAAAATTCTGGGAAAGAAAAGTAAGCCCTATGCTGACAAACTTATTGGTGAATACCAAGGTGGATTTAGAGCTGGATGATCGACCACGGACCAGATATTCTCAGTTAAGCAGGTGCTGGAAAAGTACTGGGAATATAATATTTATGTGCACCAGATATTTGTTGACTTCAAGCAAGCATGCGACAGTATCGATAGGCACGTACTGTATAAAATCATGTTGGAGTTTTGAGTCCCACCGAAATTGGAATGAAAATGACTGAGCCTAGGTAGGGTGCAGCCTAGTGCGTAGCGTGTTGTTCTACAATGCGAAGGTCGTAAGTTCAAATCCCGGTCGACGCATAATTCCAGCACACTACCTGCTAGAGTATACCTCGGTTACCTCAATCTACGAAAATAAAATACTCGTAGATAGAGGGTTGTGCGAAGGGCTAACAACCCTTCTGCAATAAATGATTAAAATGTTAAGGAACCTGAAGGTCAGGAGGCCAAGGCCCGATTTGGGCTGTAGCGCCATTGAAGAAGATGACTGAGTCTTTGTCACAAATCAGAGTATAAAATGATCTGACTTCCACTTTTAAAACAGACAACGTTCTTAATCAAGGTGACAGCCTCGCACCAATGCTTGTCAACTGACACTCGAATATGTTGTTCCGAAACTTCCCATTGACACCAAGGGAACACTATGATTCAAATCCATACAACTTGTAGCATATGCCGACGATATAGATATCCTTGCAAGATCTCTGAAGAGTGCTAAGTAAGTATTTGTAAGCCTTGACTCGGTAGCAAGGGAAGTTGGACTACGTATTAATGAAAATAAAACAAAAAACATAACAGAATTATGATTGGGCTTAAAGCCCAATCATATGATACTCTAGATGAGACGGAAATGACTTTAATATACCGGCAAATATGTCATCTCAAATTCTTTCGAATAGTGAGAAGCGACTTTGCATGGGAGGTGGTAGAAGTAGAGGCGGAGGTTTGTATTTCTCCTATGTGACACCGTAAATGGAGTGTAAATTGTTTCGTGCTGAATTTAAAATTTTTAGTTTTCATTATTTTTAAAGAAATTGGTCATAGTTTTCCTTAAATTGAGGCATTTGTATGGGAGGTGGTAGAGGAAGTGGAATGTTTTAGATGATTTTGAAACTGCTTATCATCACCCTTATCACCATGCTTTGATTCAATTTCAAAGTCGACAGCTCTCATATATTCGAAGGAGAAATGCTTTTCTTGAATTTATAATACAGATATTTATATGGGAGGGGGTAGAAGGAGGGAAGCGGAGCTGATAATTTTTTCCAGCATTTATTGCAACTATTAAAAAACAAATTCTGGCAAAATTTTAAGTTTGTAATTTTTCTAGTTTTAATGGCAATCGATATAATGCATTTAACAAAAATGATGCATTTGTATGGGAGGGGGTAGAAGGAGTGTAAGGATGAAAACAATTTTTTTTCCTGTTATTGATATTTCTATTTTTATACTTTGTGCGAAATATCAAATTGATAACTTTAACAGTTTCGAAGAAAAATAATTTAATTTAAATTTCAAAATTTCGTGAAATTTGTATGGGAGGGGGTAGAAGCAGTGAGGGGAAGTTGATAATTTTTTCAGTGCTGATTGGAATTTTAAAAAAATTAATTCTGGCAAAAATTCGTTTTTATAACTTTACTAGTTTCGATGAAAATCGAAAAACTGCATTTTTCAAAATTATGCATTTGTATGGGAGGGGGTAGAAGGAGTGATGGGATCGGATCAATATTGAGTCATATTAATGGTATCTATATCATAATACTTGAACCCAAATTTCAAATCGATAGCTTAAATAGTTTCTACGAAAAATCAATTTCTGAAAATTTCGAAATTTCGTGAAATTTGTATGGGAGGGGGTAGAAGGAGTGGGGGGATGTGGCCCGTTCACGAACTTAAAGTTTCTTTTTTGCTAAAAATGACACACAACAAATTTCAGCATGATAGCTCAAAGCGTTCGAGAGTTATGCTGTAGACAGACGGACAGACAGACAGACGGACAGACAGCAACTCGGAATCGAAGTTTTTGAGCGACAACAAATATTTCTGTACCCTTGGCGGCTCTGTGCGAGCATTATTTCTTAGCGTTACAAACGGTAAGGCAAACACAATATACTCTCAGATTTCATCTAGAGTATAATTATGACGCAATCTAGGAAAAAGACGCCAATCAGACAAAATATTGCAGTAGGAGACTACGTAGGCCGCTATTTAAGTTTTGAGCCTAACCTATACGCAGTGTTGATAGGCGCCATCTGACGTTTCAAATGAAAAGTATGATCTTTTCAATCATAACGTACTTCAGAGCATTTTGACATTGGAGCATAACTTCTGTTGTTTACAGTCTGTTCAAAATTTTGTCTCAGCGAAAAAATGGAATTATCTCGGGAACATTTTCGTGCGATGATTTTTTACGATTTTCGACGTGGATTATCACGACGGGAGTGCATTGATCAACTCACTTCGACTTTTGGTGATGAAGCCCCATCCGTGGCCACTGTGAAACGCTGGTACAACGAATTTGGCCGTAGTTCGATCAGGGACGAAAATCGTGCAGGTCGTGCAAAATCAGCTGTTGTGCCAGAAAACATTGCTGCTGTTCGCGAACTAATATTGGAAGATCGTCATGTGACCTATCGGGAGATTGAGGCATCCGTGGGCATCAGTATGACGACCATCAACAAGATTTTGCATAAACATTTAGCTGTGAAGAAGATTTGTTCACGTTGGATCCCACATAAATTGACACAAGACCAAAAAGATGCTCGTGTCAAGTGGTGCAAGGAAATGATCAAAAAATACAATCGCGGTGCGTCAACAGCTGTTTATAACATCTACACAGGTGACGAATCTTGGATCTATGCATATGAGCCTGAAACAAAACGCCAATCCACCGTATGGGTCTTCCACGACGAGCCAAATCCGACAAAAGTTGTTCGTGCGCGGAGCACTTCGAAGCAAATGATCGCCTGTTTCTTCGGAATAACTGGACATGTGGCAACCGTACCTTTAGAGGAACGAAGAACGGTTAATTCTGAATGGTACACAACCATTTGTTTGCCAAAAGTGTTTGGCGAAATACGAAAAAGGAAGCGGCAACGAAGGATCATTCTTCATCATGACAATGCGAGCTCTCACACATCGGCTGCAACAACCGCCTATTTGACTGGTCAAAACGTCGAATTGATGGGTCATCCTCCGTATAGCCCTGATTTGTCACCTAATGACTTCTTTTTATTCCCGAATATCAAGAATAAATTGCGCGGTCAACGTTTTTCGAGGTCTGAAGAAGCCGTTGATGCATTCGAAAACCATGTTTTGGAGGTACCTCAATCGGAGTGGAAAAAGTGTTACGAAGATTGGTTTAAGCGAATGCAAAAGTGTATCGATCATCATGGAGACTACTTTGAAAAACAATAAAGTCATTTCCAATAAGAAATTACTGTCGTTTCATTATTAGGCTCAAAACTTAAATAGCGGCCTACGTAATCCTGTGCCTTCTGAGACGTGTGTGCACAACCTAATCAAAACATTCCAAGAGGCTGGCTGAGTGGAAGATGTGAAGACACCGAAACGACCTCGCCCCGGACGCTCATTTTCGGTCGCCGCAGTGAAGGAAAGTATTGAAAACGCTTTAATTTGTCACCGTGCTCAAGAAGTCGACCTCTTCACGCCCACACTGCAGCGAATATTGACAAAAGATTAGGCTCCAATTGACTCAAGAACTGTAACTGACGGACTACCAGCATCGCCGTACTTTCTATGATTGGGTCTTGGAAAACATAAAAACATGATGGATGATGGCGATTTTTGCAAAAAAAATCGTGTTTTTCTGACTAAGCTCATTTTCACAGTGGCGGTTATGTCAATAAGCAAAATTGCTGCATTTGGGTCTATTTATTTATTTATTTTTTTGAAAAATTTTCTAAGAATTTGATTATTAAAGCAATTTTCATGAGTAAAAATAACATAATTATAAAAAAATCTTAAAATCTGGAAGAAAGAGATCGATATCTCGGCTCTGAATGCGTGAGCTTCAAGCCCCAAAAATTTATTGCCTATGACTACAATACAATTTGACTTTAGAGGTCAGTAGGAGGTTTGACTTAGACCTTTTTATTTTCAGAAAGCCAATTTACTCGACAAGATATTTTGCAATAACTTCATCAGAAGAAATCTCTATGAAACCTGTTAAATATGGGCTAAATTTTGATTCATTTATTTAAAGTGCAGTTATTAAGAGGCAATGCCGTAAGTTTTGGTAGAATATCTGTTTTACAGTTTTTGAGATACTCATTTCTTACTAAAAGCATCAATTCTTTTAAAATCGCCAAAAACGTGTTCAAAAACCGCCAATATCTCAGGTTTAGATAAAACAAATTTAAATATTTAGCACTCAAAGTCAAGGTCTCAATGTCTGCTATCGAACCTCATTTTTAGTTTTTCAATTTAGTTTAGTGGAACGCCAAAAATTATAAAATCCTCTAAAACAGGCAAAAAATTTGCAGATATTGCAATTTTTCGAAAATTTTCCCCACTCACCCAGTGGCCGCAATATTTTTATCGTAATCTACGCAAAAAATATCGAGATTGTAGCATTTCGCCAAACAGATCCTTTTATATCTAATCCGACTGGACTATATGAAATTTAAAAAAAAAGTTCAAGTTCATAACAGGTATCCTTTTTAGTAGATTGACGAGTTTTAAAATACATTGAATTAATGATGTTAATTTACTCGTTTTCAAAACCACAAAACATGATCCAGCATTTTTTCTTACAAGACGCATATCACATTGATCTGGACATTGAACAGAAAATTTGGAAAAATTCAGTTATATTTTTATTCACATAAACAATCATTGTTTACGTTAACAGCTCACTCAATACGTTTTTTATTGACAAATAACAAAATTGTTAGAAATTCCGTCACATTCAGAAAAGATTATGGCCTTGCAGTAATTATGAAGGTGACTTTAACATAAATAAAACAAAGGGAGATAAAGAATTGACACAGACTAATAAATTTTGTGATTTAATTTAAAGTACTTATAGCTTTCGAATGCTAAATAAATGTCGACTATGATAAGAATTTCTCATTAATTCGTGTTGTTTTTAATTACAATAAGACTCTCGGTATGTTTTTTTAAGGTAGGGTATCATATTTCATGTTGAGGTCAGTTTGCTAGTAGAGCTGAAATTAGGACAATGTATCAGTTCGTTCTGAAAAGTTTTACAGCAGACTGATCGAACCGCATAATTTTATTCTTATATCTAGCAATCCCCTAACAATTTTTAAGAATGTAGTTAGGAATACATTTTGGGGGATATATAATCTGCTTAGATTAATGTCTTTGAACACAATGTTTCGTATTTTGCTCGAATCAAAACCATAAATTATTAAGAATGAAGCCATTATATTCGTATTTGTATGGGACAGGTCCGTGAACAAATCACCCCTGTAATTTGAGGTCATATACGTTGCTGATGCTAAAAGAGCGTTAAAGAAATGTAAATAGTTGTAGCTTGTGTTAATTTTAAAAAGAGTCTAAATAAAATAACATTAAGCGTAAAGTCCAATCATGCGATACTACAGATGAAACCGAAATTTTAGTGATCTTAAGAAATTTTGTATGGGGAGTGATGGAAGGGGTAACTTCATTGAACTAATTTGATTCACATGTTAGAGTAACTATAAAATATATAAGATTTTTTTTTACCAAATTTAAGCTTCAAACATAATAGCATTATGATTAGGCGTAAAGCCTAATCATACGGTACTCTAGATGAAATAGGGAAGAGTTTATTGTACCGGAAAATATGTCATCTCAAATTCTTGCGAATAGTGAATAGCGATTTTTGTGTGGGAAGTGGTAAAAGCAGAGGGAGAAGGTTTGTAATTTTTGTATATAACACTGAACGTAGTATACAAAATATTTCATACTGAATTTAAAGTTTGTAGCTTTCATAATTTTTGAATAAATTTATCTGAATTTATGGCATTTGTATGGGAGGTAATTATTGAACGTCGTCTTAAGCCCTATACTAATCAAATAAATGGCGAATACCAAGGCGGATTCAGAACCGGACGATCTACAACAGACCAGATATTCTCGGCGAAACAGGTGCTTGAGAAATACTGGGAATATAACACAGACGTGCACCAAATCTTCGTAGATTTTAAACAAGCATACGACAGTATCGACAGGAGCGTACTGTACCAAATCATGCTTGACTTTGGAATTCCTCCAAAACTGGTCCGACTAACAAGACTCACAATGACGAACACTGAATCCCAAGTGAGAATAGAAACCAATTCCACAACCAGCTTTCGAACGGAACGTGGTTTAAAGCAGGGAGATGGTCTAGCCCCCATGCTTTTCAACTTGGCAATAGAGTATGTCGTCCGAAAAATCCCAGTCGACACCAACGGGACACTATTATTCAAGTCCACCCAACTAGTAGCATACGCTGACGACATTAACACCCTAGCAAGATCCTTCCCTAGTGCTAAGGAGGTATTTGTCAATCTTGACTCCGCCGCAAAAGAAGTCGGGTTGCGCATTAACGAAAACAAAACAAAAGTAATGACGCAAACAAGAAGGAGAGCGCCTATCAGACAAAACATAACAATTGCGGAATATAATTTGGAGAATGTGGACAATTCCATATATGTATGTATCTTGGGGCTAATCTAACAAAGGACGGTAATGAAACAGACGAAATCAAACGACGGATAATATTAGCAAATAAGACGTATTATTCGGTACTTCCAATAATGAAATCCAAGAAAGTGCACAGGAACAATAAGCTGCGGATTTATAAAACTATTATACGGGCTGTGCTCTGTTATGGCAGCGAGACATGGACATTAACGCGAACTTCCGAAAAAGCAGTTAACGCATTCGAAAGAAAGGTCCTCCGAAGAATTTTGGGACCTGTGAAGGAAGGAACGGAATGGCGAATAAGATACAACCTTGAGTTGTATCAACTCTACGATGAGCCAGAAGCTTCAACGTTCATCAAGCTACGTAAACTGCAGTGGACTGGCCATGTAGAGCGAATGGAAGATAGAAGAATCCCCAAGCGTGCTCTTAAAGGCAAAGCGAGTGGTAACCGGCCAGTAGGCAAACCACGCAAGCGATGGGAAGACTCGGTTGATGAAGACAGCAAAGCCATTTTAAAAATTAGCAGCTGGAGGACGCGGTCTTTGGATCGAGACGATTGGAGGCGACGACTTCAGGAGGCCAGGGCCCGATTTGGGCTGTCACGCCATTGATGATGGTATGGGAGGTGGCAGAGAAAGTGGGAGGTTTTGGATGATTTTAAATCTGCTTATCAACATCCTAATCACATTGTTTTGTTACTCATATGTTCGAAGGAGAAACACATTTTTTGAATGTTCAATACAAAAACATGTATAGGAGGTGGTAGAAGGAGTGAAGCGAAGTTCATATTTTTTTTTTAGCATTTAAGAGACAAATTCTGGCAAAGCTTGAAGTTTTTAATTTTCCTAGTTTCAATGAAAATTGATTAAATGCATTTGCCAAAAACTGTGCATTTGTATGAGAGGGAGTTGACGGAGTATTTGAATCAAAACTAAATTTTTCGACATCGATGATATTTATAATAGTATACTTTTCTTGAAATGTAAAGTTGATAGCTTTGACGGTTTTGGAGAAAAATAATTTAGTTAAAATTCCGAAATTTCGTGAAATTTGTATGGGAGCGGAGTAGAAAGAGTGGGGTGAAGTTGATAGCTTTCACAAGATCGGTTGCAATTGTAATAACATTAATTATGACAAAAGTTGGTTCTTTTAGCTTTACTAGTTGCAATGAAAACCGAATAATTGCATTTTTGAAAATTGTGCTTTTATATAGGAGGTAGTAAAAGGATCAGATCAATATTTTTTGACGTCAATGATATTCACATCATCATACTATGACCTAATTTTCAAGCCAATAGCTGAAATGGTTTCGGAGAGAAATCAATTTCTTTAAATTTTGAAATTTCATGAAATTTGTATGGGAGGGAGTAGAAGGAGTAGGAGCATTTGACCCGTTCACGGACTTAAAGTTACTTTTTCGCTGGAAATGATATATAAACAATTTCAGCAAGATAGGTCAAAGCTTTCGAGAGTTATGTTGTAGACAGACGGGCAGATGGTCACTCGGAATCGAGGTGTTTGAGCGACAACAAATATTTCTGTACCCTTGGCGACTCTGTGCGATCATTATTTCTTGCGTTACAAACGGTAAGGCAAACACAATATACTCTCAGATTTCATCTAGATTATAAATAAACTGCTAACAAGTCGGGCGCAACTTTATTATTTTTGGGACAAGTTAAAGATGCATGGAAAGTCAATATGCAAGTTAAAGTGGTTAGGGAAGACTAAGTAGAACCCCCTTTCACAAGTGGAACCCCCTTTCACAAGTGAAACCCCATTTCACAAGTGGAACCCCCTTTAGAGCAAGAATGATGCCAATTTAACAGTTAGTTGCGAATACTATCAATAGCTCCAGTACATATGACCAATATTTCATTCGTTTATGCAAGTTTGGGTTTTTATGAGGGAGGGGTGATATTAATGAGTGGGTGAAAGTCAATAATTTTTCAATTGATTGCTTCAATTACGTCCAATATTTTATGCATAGAATGTCAGTTTTATAGACGAAGTTGCATTTTCATAAAATTTGGTTTATTTTACATTCACGAGACCAATCGTTTGTATGGGAGGGGTAGAGGAGGTAAGGGAAATATTAAATTTGCGATGCAGTTTTATTTCATTTCTTTTGTAAGGTGCTCGTACAAAATTTCAAGTTCGTAGCTTTTAATTTCTTAGTTAGCAGTTGATTTATTGAAATTGGTCGAAATCATACTTTTGTATGGGAGGGGGTAAAAGGGCAAGTGCGATCTCAAAACTTTTGGCGCAGTTCCGTTTCAACTATTTTCGAAAGCTTTTGTGCAAAATTTCAAATTGATAACTTTTAATTTTTAGGTGATAATTGATTTTTTAAAAATGGTCGAAAAAATAATTTTGTATGGGAGGGGGAGAAGTTTGGAAGGTATTTGACCAGTTAATTTTTCATTCTCTTAGAAATTTTTTTTAAATGCGTTTTGTGAATTTCAAGTTTCTACCTTAAAATTTCATTCAAAAATTTCCAGTTTATGTATTTCTTTATTGCACATAAAACACCTTGTGCACGTTAGACCAGGGGTTTTGGTGCGTAACAATTGCAGAAATTTTATTATTTTTTCTGTATGTATAACAAATAGATGTATCCACATGGAAAATTTAAACTTTGTATCTCTTACCAGAGTCCCAAAAAAATCACTCAAAATTTTCGACATTTTTGCTTACCACCTTCCTCCCCTTACACGTCCCGACGTAAAACTGTTACCAAAATTCAAAACTATGTAGTTCTACAATTTGAGAAAATTTGAATTTGATATCTGGACTCAGTCTTGAGATATAATAGTTTGAAATTTTGGAAAGTGCAATTCTCCCCATTTTCCCCCACTACTATTTTGTCCAAATGTTATATTTTTCTCTAGCATAGCTTAATATACCAAGTTTCAATTATGTACATGGCTCAACAAATAGCCGAGATATTGATTTCAAAGTGTTTTTCTTTGCACCAGGTCCATGTCGTCCAAATTAGAGATACTCGATACACACTAACACTTCTGTCCTAATAGAGTTTGGACATGGGGTGTACCCCGATTGCGCGGGAAATTTCGTCCGAAATTTGAATTTTCTCAATTCTTTTTCTTTTATCAAGTAAACACAATCAAATTGAATTGTTATTTATGAAAGTCATATTCATTTTCGGTTTTAATGAGAATTCCATTCAAAAACTTGTAGTTTAACGCAAGTTTTCGCTCGTATCCGTAAATTTGAAATCGGCCAAACTCAAGTTTGGCCGAATTTCGTATTTCTTATGTTGCCTTCTTGTGCTTCTAAACGCAGTCTTAACTGTTGGTATAAGGGCATTGTCCAAACTCTATTAGGACAGAAGTGTTAGTGTGTATCGAGTATCTCTAGTCCAAATAAGGTCATCATCATCATCAATGGCGCGACAGCTCAAATCGGGCCCTGGCCTCCTGAAGTCGTCGCCTCCAATCGTCTCGATCCAAAGACCGCGTCCTCCAGCTGCTAATTTTTAAAATCGCTTTGCTGTCTTCATCAACCGAGTCTTCCCATCGCTTGCGTGGTTTGCCTACTGGCCGGTTACCACTCGCTTTGCCTTTAAGAGCACGCTTGGGGATTCTTCTATCTTCCATTCGCTCTACATGGCCAGTCCACTGCAGTTTACGTAGCTTGATGAACGTTGAAGCTTCTGGCTCATCGTAGAGTTGATACAACTCAAGGTTGTATCTTATTCGCCATTCCGTTCCTTCCTTCACAGGTCCCAAAATTCTTCGGAGGACCTTTCTTTCGAATGCGTTAACTGCTTTTTCGGAAGTTCGCGTTAATGTCCACGTCTCGCTGCCATAACAGAGCACAGCCCGAATAATAGTTTTATAAATCCGCAGCTTATTGTTCCTGTGCACTTTCTTGGATTTCATTATTGGAAGTACCGAATAATACGTCTTATTTGCTAATATTATCCGTCGTTTGATTTCGTCTGTTTCATTACCGTCCTTTGCTAGATTAGCCCCAAGATATATGAAGTTGTCCACACTCTCCAAATTATATTCCGCAATTGTTATGTTTTGTCTGATTGGCGTTCTGCTTCTTGTTTGCGTCATTACTTTTGTTTTGCTTTCATTAATGCGCAACCCGACTTCTTTTGCGGCGGAGTCAAGATTGACAAATACCTCCTTAGCACTAGGGAAGGATCTTGCTAGAATGTTAATGTCGTCAGCGTATGCTACTAGTTGGGTGGACTTGAATAGTAGTGTCCCGTTGGTGTCGACTGGGATTTTTCGGACGACATACTCTAGTGCCAAGTTGAAAAGCATAGGAGCTAGACCATCTCCCTGCTTTAAGCCACATTCCGTTCGAAAGCTGGTTGTGGAATCGGTTTGTATTCTCACTTGGGATTCAGTGTTCGTCATTGTGAGTCTTGTTAGTCGGACTAGTTTTGGAGGAATTCCAAAGTCAAGCATGATTTGGTACAGTACGCTCCTGTCGATACTGTCGTATGCTTGTTTAAAATCTACGAATATTTGGTGCACGTCTGTGTTATATTCCCAGCATTTCTCAAGCACCTGTTTCACCGAGAATATCTGGTCTGTTGTAGATCGTCCGGTTCTGAATCCGCCTTGGTATTCGCCAATTATTTGATTAGTATAGGGCTTAAGACGACGTTCTATTATTTTTGTCAGTATTTTATAGGACGTACACAACAATGATATACCTCTGTAGTTCTCACAGCAGAGTTTATCTCATTTCTTGTACATTGGACATATAATGCTTTTTCGCCAGTCGTCGGGTATGATTTCCTCTGTCCAAATTTTGCATATCATGCTGTGCAGTATTTCAGCGACACAATTTCCACCGTTTTTCAGAAGTTCAACTGGTATTTCGTCAATTCCCGGCGCTTTGTTTCGTTTTTGGTCACATAGGGCTGCTTTGATTTCAGGAAGCGTGGGTGGTGTCGATGATGGTTCATCTTCGTCAGTTGAGGCTTGAATTGAAATGTTGTCTGTCGTTATCGATGCTACTGGGATGGGATTCAAAAGATGTTCGAAGTATGAAGCCCATCTCCTTTTGATTTCTTCTGTGTCGCTGATGATATTGCCCTCTGCGTCTTTGCAGAGACTGGTTTTTGGTTTATATCCCTTTTTCAAGTCTTTTACTATGGCGTATGCGTCCCGCGTATTATTTTTTCTCATGTCGTCGTCCATTTTTTGTATCTTGTCATTATGGTACTTCCTTTGTTTTCGTCTGCAGGTCTTTTTCGCATATCGCCTAAGCTCGTCATATCTTTCTCTTTTGGCTCGTGTTGGTCGTTCAGTAAAAATTTTGTAAACTTCGTTCTTTCTATCTATTGCGTCGCGACATTCTTGGTCGAACCAATCATTACTTTTTCGCCGTGCTTGATATCCTAATACCTCTTCCGCGGATGATTTGATGCCGTCTCGTATTTTCATCCACGCATTATCCACTGGCATATTTTGGATATTTTCATATATTGGTGTCAGGTGTTTATTACATGCTAGCATGTAAGCCTGCGCCACCGTTTCGTCGTTAAACTTGTCGACATTGAATTTGCGAGCTCTATTCGTTTTCGAATACCCACGACAAGCTATTTTGCATCGATACTTAGCTCTGACTAGATAGTGATCAGAGTCACAATTCGCACCGTGGAGAGTTCGTACATCAAGTATGCTGGAAGCAGCCCTTTTCTCAATAAGAACGTGGTCTATTTGGTTGAAGGTGTGACCATCTGGTGATGAAGCACGTAGAGCTTACTATGATATTTTTGCTGCTTGCGAAATCAATAAGACGTTGGCCATTGTCGTTGGTTATGTCATGGAGACTGTGCCCTCCTGTTGTTCCTCTATGAGCCTCCTCTTTTCCGACTTTTGCATTAAAATCCCCTAAGACAATTTTTAGGTCATTCGAGGGCAGTGAGTCATAGGTTGTCTCTAGGGTGGCATAAAATTCGTCTTTAGTTACATCGTCCTTGTCTTCTGTTGGTGCGTGAACGTTGATCATCCAAGTGTTGAAAAATTTAGTCTTTATTCGGATTGCACACAATCTTTCACTTATTGGTTTGAAGCTCGTGACCTGCTGTTTAAATTTTTTGTCAACGACAAAAGCGACTCCAAAGTCTCTGCTTCCCGGCAATTTTCCACTTGGATAGATTGTGTGTGATCTCATGTCCATGACTTCGCGACCGAGCCATTTCGTTTCTTGGATGGCAGTTATGTTGATGTTGTGTTTTGCCACTTCTTCGAGAAACTCTTTCAGAGCTCCTGTCCTAAATAAGGATCGAACATTCCAAGATCCAATAGAGTAGTCCATTTTTCGTTTGCGGGGTCGTTGCCGTTGAGTCCATCCTTTCCGAGGCTGTTCTTCAGGTTTCTGGACAGTGTTCTTTTTCCGGTGATGCGTTGTCGGCGCCTCGCCCAACCCCCGACCTGGAGGACCGGTCCTACTAACTTGTTACATCCTAGTAGAAAAAGGGTAGGAGTTTTGAGCTAAATATGGAGTTCTCACAGCTATGCTGCAAGTCCAACTATGTCATACATTTTGCCTACTTCCTGAGACGCACTGGTGTTACTGGCCATTCAGGTTAACTCCATGTTCCCTCCTCCTTTCTCAACTCGGGCTTGGGACCGTCTATGGCGGAGTTGTCCAAATAAGGTCACCATGCCAGAAATGAGCGACAAAATCCATGTGTGTCAAATGAAAGTGCGTGAGATAGCTAAGGCAGTAAGCATCTCATATGACCGTGTTTAGAATATTTTGAAAAATCATTTGAACATGCGGAAGCTATCCGCAAGATGGGTGCCGCGTTTGCTCACAATCGACCAAATACGCAATCGTGTGACAACTTCACAGCACAATTTGCAACTGTTTCAGCGTGATCCAGATGAATTACTTCGTCGATTCATACCTGTTGATGAAACATGGATCCACCACTACACTCCACAAACCAAACAACAGTCAAAACAATGGATGGAAGCCGGTTCAAGCGCACCGAAGAAGGCAAAAACCGTTCCATCGGCTGGAAAGGTTATGGCGACAATATTTCGGGATTCCAAAGGAATAAGAAATAATTTTCACCGACTACTTGGAGAAAGGAAAAACAATAACGGGAGCATATTAAACTCAGAAAACGGCCGCATTTAGCGAAGAAAAAAGTGTTATTTCATCACGACAACGCTCCAGCTCACACGTCTGCTGTTGCAGTGGCAAAATTGTTGTAACTACGCTTCTTCGAATTGCTTCCTCACCCACCGTATTCTCCAGATTTGGCCCCGTGTGACTTTTTCCAGACTTGAAAAAATGGCTTGCTGGAAAGAGGTTCGCCACGAATAGTGACGTCATCAATGAAACCAACGCATATTTTTAAGGGTTAGAGAAATCCTATTATTTGGAAGGGATCCAAAAATTGGAAAAACGATGGACTAAGTGTATCGAGCTAGAAAGGTGACTATGTTGAAAAATAAAATAAATTTTTGTCGAAGAAATTTTGTTTTCTTCATTTTTACACGTCATTATCGATCCGCCCTCCTAGCAAACAATATCTTAAATCATTCATTATTTAATGTGTTCTATGAACAACAACAAAAGTTGACGCGATCGTCGTATACGATTCACATTGATGATAATGCCATTCAAAATAATTTCGGAGTTGCAAATTTACAACTCACTATGATACTTCTGGAAGCAAATAAAAAGTATTAATAAAATAAAGTGTGCAGACGATTCGGAGTAACAAAAATTCCGATAAGACTCATTTCCGTGTTTTGTTTACACTTCACTGCACTATGTTTTGTTTTGGTAAATAAAATACTTTTCTAACAAGTAACGCTGTACGGCTATGAAGTTAATAAAATATAAAGCGTTGATATTTGAAACGTAGAACTTTGCACGTGCCTGAGATTATGTGAAATTTTTTAATTTCAATATGAATCGCAAGCAATTTTTCTGATATCAATCACTAAGTAGTGTTTTTTGTTTTTGTTTTTTGATTTGCTTTCTTTCTAATCACCTTTGGGATTGACGTACACATAACGAATATAATACGTTTTAATCGAAATGACATTTGAAAATATGCATATCGTTAAGATAATTAGTTCGTAATCTATTCGAGTTATGATACTTTGATACCTCTTTTTAATAGATGATGACGCTAACTAAAAAGAGTAAACAATTCTGGTTTATCATCTTATATGTGAGTGCTGATGTTTTGAGGAAAGTTTTTAACTGGACATTCTAAACGAAAAGTTACGTGTTTTGTTGTTATCATATTTGTTGATAAGTAGTTTTCCGCTTATGAGAGGGTTGAGAGATATTTTTGTAATGAAACACTAGAGAATGAATGGAGTCAACTTCGGTTTCGGTTGAAATTTTTTGTGAATTATTCATATGCGATCAATATTTATTCACGGATAAACGGATAAGAGCAAAATACTGACTAGTTCATAGCTTCTTTTATCCCGTTGGCATTCTTTCAATATCTCTTTCAAATTTGTTCGCATAAATGCACAAATTTTTTGACCCTAAAAGTATATTCTTCACTAATTTTAAAACGGATAAGTGCAGTATGTACAAATTCTTATTTATAACTTTACCTAGTCTAGCCATAAATATTGTTACAAGGTTTGGCAACCCTGCAGAAAGGAACCGTTATATTGCATTTCTTAAAAATTGAGCTAATCGCTATAGTACGCTTGTGCTTGATGCATTTGTCATCATTTGAGATTAATTTTTAGTGTAGTGAACATGGATTGGGGTGACAAAGAAAATAGAATTGCTGTGATTGCACTTCATAAAGTAGGAATGCAACCAAGTGATATTTTTAAGACTCTGCATACCCTTGGTATAAGCCGAATGTTTGTATATCGGGCTATTGAAAGATTTAATGATACGTCTGGAGTAAGTGACCGTGAAAGAAGTGGCCGTCCGCGAACTACTCGAACACCTCAAGCGGTTAAAGCCGTGCGCGAGAGAATTCGCCGTAATCCTCTTCGGAAACAAAAAATTTTATCGCGTGAGATGAAAATACCCCAAAGAACAATTTCACGTATCATCAAAAGTGACTTGGGGTTGGGTGCTTATCGAAGATCTACCGGGCATTTACTAACAGATTCGTTAAAAAAAATAGAGTGGAAAAATCAAAACGATTACTTTGCCGGTACGCAAACCAAGAACACCGTAAAATTTTGTTTACGGACGAAAAAATTTTTACTGTCAAAGAAACATTTAATAAACAAAACGATAGGGTTTATGCTCGCAATGCCAGAGAAGCTTCTCAAGTTGCCCAAAAGGTTCAAAGAGGTCATCATCCAGCCTCAGTAATAGTTTGGTAGGGTGTTAGCTACAACGGGGTGACAAAGTTGCAGTTTTGTGAGAAGGGCGTCAAAACGTCTGCCAAAATTTATCAAGAAAGTGTCCTTGAAAGTGTAGTGAAACCTCTCAACACGTCATTATTCAAAAATCAGCCTTGGAGTTTCCAGCAAGATTCTGCACCAGGTCATAAGGCGAAGTCAACCCAAAAATGGCTTGAAGAAAATGTTCCAGATTTTATTAAAGCTGAAGATTGGCCTTCCTCTAGCCCAGACCTGAATCCGCTGGATTACGAATTATGGTCTGTCTTAGAGCAAATGACGTGCTCTAAAAGATATCCTAATATCGAATCCTTAAAGAAGTCTCTTACACCAGTTGATTCCGATTGAAGTCGTGCGTGCTTCCATAGATAAGTGGCCAGCTCGATTAAAGGCTTGTGTAAAGGCAAAAGGCAATCACTTCGAATAACTTGTTGGAATTTCCGTTGTTGACAATGCATTTAATAAATAAACAATGATTTCTTAACATATAACACCTCTTTTATTGAACAGTGCTTCAAAAAGTTTGTAACAGTATTTATGGCTAGACTAGGTACAGTTAAAAATTTCGAGACCAGCGGCAGCACTATACAGTGGCTCACAGCTTATTTCGTGCAGCTACAAAATTTGAAATTTGTTACGCTGTTATTTGAAAACTACAGTGGCTCAATTAAGTAATCGGACAGTGTGAAGATTTTTGTCTGTAACTTTATGAAAAATCAATTTAGGAAAAAATTAAATGCATATATATTTACTAGGTAACAATAGTTTATAAAATAAGAAAAAAATAAATTTCTATTTTATTTACAAAAAAAATTATAAGCCAAAATTCAAAATACAGTACAGTCGCGATAATTTCAACCTGCGATAATCTCAACCTTTGATAATATCAACTAAATAAATTATACATTATATATTCTGTAGTTTCAATTCACTGTTATGCTGACATTTCGATAATATCAATTTCGCCGATTTCGGAAGACAGTTGCTCAGTTTGTCCTTAAGTGCGTTCCACGCGTGCTCTTAAATGTAATGGTTCCTCGAAAGTTTCATAAGTTTTTATCGATAAAAGATAAAATTATCATACTTAATCAAATTAGAAAGTGCGTAAGTGGAAAAACGCTAGCGTTGCAATACGGAGTCGACAAATCTACTATAAGCCAAATAAAACGAAATGAGCGAAAAATTCGGCAATTCGCAGCTAATGATGAAAGTGGTCCCGGTAAGAGAAAAACACTGAAAACAACAGAATTACCAAAAATGGAGCAAGCATTATACCGTTGGTTTCTAGAGCAGAGGAAACAACATGCTCCAATCTCTGCTTCCATTTTAGCAGAAAAGGCCAGGCAATTGAATCACAAATTTAAAGAGTGCCTCAATTTTACTGCTAGTTCAGGTTGGATTGACAATTTCAAGAAACGTCATGGAATACGCCTGTTAAAAATTTGTGGCGAAAAATTATCTAATAAGCCAGAGCACGTAGGGGAATTTGTTGACCGTTTTAATAAAAAGATTGCCGAAATGAATCTAACTTTCGAACAATGCTACAATGCCGACGAATCGGGATTGTTTTGGAAGCTACTCCCTGAAAAAAAACCCTCGCTCATTTTAAGGAAACCAACGCTCCCGGTCGAAAAGCCAGTAAAGAGCGCATAACATTTATGCCATGCACTAATGCTTCTGGTAGTTGTTACAAGCTCAAACTCTTAGTTATCGGAAAAGCACAGAATTCACGTGCATTCAAAAACATGGATCATAATCCCGTAGAGTACCGCCACTCGAAAAATGCGTGGATGACCACTGCAATTTTTAAATGCTGGTTTCATGACAGCTTTGTGCCCCAAGTAAGCGCAAATATAATTTCACATACATGTTCATATTAAATCATGTTTGGACTTTATATTTTGACAGGTGCGGAAATTCATGCGATCACGAGGTTTACCAGAAACAGCCCTGTTGTTGCTTGACAACTGTCCAGCTCATCCGAGTCCCGAAGAACTTAAAACTGATGATGGTCTCATTGTTACAATGTTTTTGCCACCCAATTGTACAGCACTAATCCAGCCAATGGATCAAAACGCAATTAATTTGGTCAAATTGAATTACAAAAAATTTCTTTTGTCACGTATAATTGAAAGTGATTGTGATATCGAAATGTCTGTTAAGAAACTGAATTTGAAGGATGCAGTTTTGCTTCTTTCAAAGGCGTGGAATCAAATTTCTTCAGAAAGCATAAAAAAATGTTGTATAACCAGAAAATCAGAAAAATATTCGTCCGAAGATGATTTACCCTTGCAGACTCTCCAATTGCGAGCGCTTTCAGATAAAAATATAGCTGAAGCAGTTTCTATCATGCTGACACGTATAACGCCAGCAGAAACTTTTAGTAACAGTGAAGTTGAAAATTGGTTACTAGATACCAATATTGTCAGCTTCGACGATAGTTCTTCCGAAGGAGATATTGCAAATCAACAAAATAAAATTATTATTGAAGCAACAAAAGTGAAAGACGATGATGCTATTCGATGTTTTGATGTTGTCATAAAGTGGGCTGTGCAAAACACAATTTCTATAGATAAAATTGAGACACTTCAAGAACTACGGAGCACGGCAATAAATAGGTGCTCACAACGAACTTTTAAGCAACCGAAAATGAATGAATGAATTAAATAAAATTTCATAAATATGTATATATAATTTACATCTTATTTAAGTTCAATTAAATGTTATAAAAACAAATTTAAAAAAGTTTCGATAATTTCACCATCCCGATAGTTTCAACCAACCCGGTTTTCATTAGTTGAAATGATCGCGACTGTACTGTATATGATTGTTATATTCCAATTAAATATTCGGACACCTGGCACTACTGGTTTTCTTTTGACATTTGAGATGGGAATTCCCCGAATTATAACAAATTAAGTGTGAATAACGGTAGTCAAAGTGTAAACGAAAAGAATAAATTACTTGTTGCGAAATTTTTATAGTGAATCCTCATACAAAACTAGCATGGGTCGTCGAGGTAAAGAAACTACTAACGAAGTTCGGAAATTAGTCATCAAACTTCACAAAAACGGGATGTCTGTGCGATAAATTGGGGAAAGCATCGGTAGAAGCCATTCGACAGTTCATGACATCATTAAACGGTTTGAAATTAATAAAAGTATTGAAAATATAAATCCTAGATCCGGACGGCCGAAAAAATTTTCAGAGGCAGATGAACGGGCTGCCAGTAAAAAAAATCCCAAGCTGAGTGCGACAAAATTGACATCAGAAGTGTCTAATTACCTCCACATTACTGCAAGTACAGAATCTGTGAAAGAAAATTTCTACGGAGTGACGATTTTAACGGCAGAGTTCCACGCAAAAAAAACTTTTGTAAATAAGAAAAATCAGCTAAAGCGACTTAAGTTCGCTAAGGAGCATAAATCGCGTGACTTTTCCAATTGGAGCACAGTGTTATTTACTGACGAGAGCAAATTTAAAGTTTTTCGGTCAGATGGACAAACATACAGTGCTGTGCAAAACTTAAGCAACTCACTACATGTCGGAATGAAAAGGAAAATTGCAATCAAAATATAAAGAATTTTTTTTCCTTTTTTTTTAAATTTACACGTTAGCATGTTGCTTAAAGTTCTGCAATAAAAAAAGTGCATCAGTATTTTAACTGTTCTTAAAAAAAAAACAAAAACAAAATACACCAAAAAAAAGGCTGTGCAAAATCTAAGCAGCTGCGATTCCCAGTCAGAACAAAACATAACGGGGATTTCCCGATGTTGTTTTTGTTTTCTGATGTTCGTGTCAATTAGATCAGTATAGATCGTCTTCCCTTTGGGTTTAATTGTGTCTAAAAAAATAATATTTAAAATGCAGCGTGATCAATACGATAATAGATTTAAATCAAATGTAATATCGCTATATTATTCTAGAAAAACGCAAATAGAGATTGCCAAATCGTTAAATATAAGCAAATCTTTAATTTCAAGATGGATTACGAAATATAAAAACACGGGTAGTGTGAAAAGTGTAAATTTTGGTGGAAGTCCGCGTAAAACTACCATTAGAGATGACTTACAAATTAAACAATTGATAAAAAGAAAACCGTTTATCTCGTCAAAAGAAGTTGTAAAAGAGCTAGGCTTAAATGTCAACTCAAGCACTGTTCGCAGACGGGCAATTGAACTCAATTTAAAAAGCTATACACCTTTAAAAAAACCATTGCTCACAAAAAGACATACAATGAAAAGGTAAACTGCTCGAACACTTTTAAACATTATTATTTTACTATTTATATCGTTTTATATATCATTTAGGCTTGAATTCGCTAAAAACCATCTTGAGTGGTCAGTTGCTAAATGGAAGACCGTTTTATTTGGCGACGAATCCAAGTTCAACCTCTTCAATTCTGATGGCTTCTCCCGTGTGAGGCGTGAGAAGGGACAACAACTCAATCCACGCTTCTGTAGGAAAACGGTGAAACATGGGGGAGGAAGCGTCATGGTCTGGACATGTTTCTCAGCATTAGGTCTTGGTCCCTTTCATAGAATAACAGAAATTATGGACAGATTCATGTATAAGGACATCTTAGAATCTAGAATGTTACCTTATGCAGAGTGGAATATGCCACTTCGATGGGTGTTTCAACATGATAATGACCCGAAACACACATCGAAGTTGGTTAAAGAATGGCTTAGCTCTAAAAGGATTCAAGTTCTTGACTGGCCGGCACAATCGCCCGACTTGAATCCTATAGAAAACTTATTCGGTATATTGAAACGGCGTATGGGAACAGTACAGTTTGCAAACAAGGACCAATTGTTTACGAACCTAAAAACCGAATGGGAAAAAAATTGACATATCAATTTTAAATAATTTAGTTGAATCAATGCCTCGCAGATGTGCCGCTGTTATAAAAAATAACGGCTATTACACGAAATATTAATAGAAGTTGCTTAGATTTTGCACAGCCTTTTTTTTGGTGTATTTTGTTTTTGTTTTGTTTTTTAAGAACAGTTAAAATACTGATGTTCTTTTTTTATTGCAGAACTTTAAGCAACATGCTAACGTGTAAATTAAAAAAAAGGAAAAAAAATTCTTTATATTTTGATTGCAATTTTCCTTTTCATTCCGATATGTAGTGAGTTGCTTAAGTTTTGCACAGCACTGTAACTCTCGAACGCTTTGAGCTATCGTGCTGAAATTTGTTATGTGTCATTTTTAGCAAAACAGTATCTTTAAGTTCGTGAACGGGCCACATCCCCACACTCCTTATACCCCCTCCCATACAAATTTCATAGTATAATGACATAAATATCATTAACCTCAAGAAATATTGATCTGATCTCCTTACTTCTTCTACCACCTCCCATACAATTGCACAATTTTCACAAATCCATTTATTCGGTTTGCATTGCAACTAGCAAAGCTAAATGAACCAATTTTTTCATAATTAATTTTATTATAATTGCAACTAATTTTGGAAAAACTATCAACTTTACCTCACTCCTTCTACCCCCTCCCATACAAATTTTACGAAATTTCGGAATTTCAATTAAATTAGTTTTCATCAAAACCGTCAAAGCTATCAACTTTAAAATTTGAGAAAGTATACTATTTTAAATATGATTGATGGCAAAAAATTTGGTTTTGATTCGGATATTCCTTCTAGCCCCCCAAATGCAGAATTTTGGTAAATGCATTTAACCGATTTTCACAGAAACTAGAAGAAGTAGAAACTTGAAATTTTGCCAGAATTTGTCCCTTAATAATTGTAATAAATGCTAAAAAAAATATCGCCTTCACCTCACTCCTTCTACCACCTCCCATACAAATTTTTGTATTGGAAGTTCAAGAAAAGTTTTTCTCCTTCGAACATATGAGAGCTATCGACTTTAAAATTGTAACAAAGCCATATGATTAGGATGTTGATAAGTAGATTCAAAATCATCTAAAATCTCTCACTTTCTCTACCACCTCCCATACAAATACCATAAATTCAGACAAAAATTGTTCAATTTCCTCGAAAACTATGAAAGCAAGAAACTTTAAATTCAGCATGAAATATTTTATATACCACGTTCAGTGTTACATACAAAAATTACAAACCTCCCTCTCTGCTTTTACCACCTCTCCCAAACAAAAGGTAAGTAAGTAAATATTGTTATGTTATGTTTTTTTTTAATAATTTCAATATTTGTGTACATTCTTACTGAAGCTGGTTTCATTTCCCAATCAAGACCACAACTTTGAAAAGTAAGATCAGTTTTGAAATAAATTATTGAATTACAAAATCAAAAACTCCAAATATTCTACTGCGCTGTACAGTTTTTTTTTTACTTGAGACTGAAAAATATTGTGACAGCACTTTTGCAGATACATCTATTGTTATGCTGCGCTTTGTAGATAACATGATTTAAATTTTTCGACTTGGGGGCCAGGGTACCATGGGTCAATCAAGTGAGTTAAAAAGTTCTGTGCTCCATCAACTTTTTTCTGTGTTCACAACCGATCTAAGGACGGAAATGAAAAAAAAATGAGGACAGAACTACAAGAACATTGCTATCACTGAGCACAAAACTGATTTTCTGAAAAGAAAATTAAAATTTGGTTTTCTATGTATGTATGTACAGTGCCGGAAAAAAGTTTGGAAACATGGTCTCTCAACCCACAATCATAGCTCTGAAACAAAATTCCTTGTGCACACACCTATGAAACTTTGCATAGAATTGCAGTGCCGCATTTCTTATAAATCTTCAAAGCGAAATCTGTTTATAACAACGCTAAAAAAAAATTGTGGCGACAGTTTCGATTTTATCTGGTATTATTCGTGGAAAAAAGTATGGAAACGCATATCTTTTTCATATAATTCGAGTTTATTTAAAGGAAATAACATGTTTTTCTTAGTATTTAGTGTTTCTCCCTTTTGCTTTTAGTACAGCCTTGCATCTCCTCTCCATTGAGTCCACCAACTTTTCGCAAAATGAAACCGGGATATTTTGCCATTCTCTAATGATTTCATCGTACAGTGCATTCCTATTAGAAATTTTTGTGTGTCGAATTTTACGCTTTACATGTTCGCATAGGTGTTCGATTGGATTCAGATCTGGGGATTGTGAAGGCCATTCCATAACACTCACTTTTTCCTGTTGGAACCAATCCTTAACTAAACGCGAAGAATGCTTCGGATCGTTATCTTTTTGGAAAATCCAACGATACGGCATTTCTTCTTCAGCATATGGAAGCATATTGTTTTGCAATATTTCCGAATACCGATCCATTATCCCATCTATCCGAAAAATTGGGCCAACTCCAGAACGTGAAAAACATGCCCAAACCATTACCGATCCTCCGCCATGTTTAACTGTTGGTAATTGATACCTTGCATTGTACCTTTCACCCCGTGGTCTTCTAACGTAATGTTTTCCATCGCTTCTAAATAGTTGAAATTTACATTCATCACTCCACAGAACTGTATTCCATTTGCTGGGAGTCCAAAGAATGTGTTCTTTTGCAAATGTTAGTCTTCTTGCAATATTGGGTTTTGATAAGAGTGGCTTCTTCAGTGGAGATCTTCCAAAAAGGCCACTTTCCATCAATCTATTTCTAATTGTCCGATCTGTCACATCTGAAATACCTCTGTTCTTTAACTCGGCGTTGATCTCAGTGGCCGTTTGTCCTGGTTTTTGTTTAGACATCCTTTGAACTATGCGATCGGTGGTTGCTGTTGTTTTTCTAGGCCTCCCTGACTTTGGAGCACACTCGACTGTCCCTCGCTAATGAAAGTTTTTAATAATTTTCGAAATTGTTCCTCTTGGTATATCAAGTTTTTGTGAAATTTGAATTTGTTTTGTTCCGTTATTGTACATAGAAACGATTTTCTCTTTCAAATCCATTGAGTACAACTTACACTTCGGCATTTTTAATTATGTTTCATAAAAAAACTTTAATTGGAGTTAAATTTAATTCAGTCGCATAACAAATAACTACTAATGACATTCAATTTCAAAGTAAACGGTTCTAATTAACTTTTTGACAACAAAAACCGTTTTGTTTCCATACTTTTTTCCGCAAGTATTAGCAGACATATTCGAAACTGTTGTCACTATTTTTTTAGAGTTGCCATAATTAAATATCCCTTTAAAGATTAAAAAGAAATGGGATACAGCTATTCTATGCAAAGTTTCATAGGTGTAAGTACCAGGAATTCTGTTTCAGAGCTATAATTGCGAGTTGAGAGACCATGTTTCCAAACTTTATGCACTGTATGTATATCAATACCATCTTCTCAACATTTGCTACTTACATTGTGATAAAAAAGTATCGATAATTTGTAGTTAAAATTACTCTGGGGCGTGATGTTTCAAAATGTTAGTTTTTTTTGTTTTGGTAAGCAGGTAGGACTGTCCTTATTATTATCCCAAAAATTAGGGCGGACTGTTAATCAGTTTGTTTACATCAGCTGATTGAATCGGTATACCTAATACCATTGACACATAGCGCAGCTAAATTATAATTAAGGCCTAAATTATCATTAAACGGCTGTGTGTCATACGCTTATTTAGCTAAATTACAAAAATAGTGATCATTTAGCAGCTAAATCATCTCGTCATGCTCTCGGCTAAATCATCTCATTTAGCTAAATCCTCTCATTTTTCTCATAATTTAGGCTCTAACGATGAAGAATGAGTTGGAGCTTTCATAAAAGCTTCGTCGTGCAAGAGAGAAGAAAAGTCATTTTCTGACAACTCTGAATTATACAAAATCTTGGAATCGTGATTTAAACGCCTAGCCAAAACAGGACAAAGGATCGTTTTTCTTCGTTTGTCGCCTTCTTTGCAAAATTTGATTGCCTATTGGCTATGTAATTCAACTTTTTAAAATTATGACAAATGAGTGAGTGGCTCTTCTTAATTAGCAAAGTGCTGTGTGTCACCAATCTACTAACGATGAAGACGAGCTAAATTACGAATTAGCCAAATTATAATTAGGACCGCTATGTGTCAATGGTATAAGTAGTCCACGGCGATTTTTGTTTTATGTCCTCGATCGATTCAAAACGGGGTTCCACGGAGCGGTAATTTCAGTTTCGAGGATAGGAAAAAGTCACACGGCGCCAAATACGGTGGTTGATTGATACAATTTGTTGCTTTGTCCTCAAATTCGGTCACAATTGAGACTCTATGTGATGGCGTATTATCATCGTGGAAAATCCATGAATTCTCCTTCCACAATTCCGGCCGTTTTTTAAGGATTTGCTCACGCAAACGCTTCAATACGGTCAAATAGTACTCCTTATTGACCGTCTGTCGCTCCGGAACGAATTCATGAAGGATCAAACCTTGAATATCGAAAAAAAAACAATGAGCATCGTCTTGATTATTGGGCGGCTTTGGCGTTGTTTTTTCGGTTTTGGCTCATTTTTTTCCTCCATTCCGATGATTGCTGACTGGTTTGCATGTCAAACTCGTAGACCCATGTCTCATCACCAGTTGTGATGCGCTCCATAAATGTAGGATCAGAATTCGCACGATCAAGCATGTGCAAAGCGACCTGTTCACGGTACTTTTTTTTTTGGATAAAATTCAGCTTTATTGGAACGAGTCGAGCAAGGAAGCCATGTCCAAAGTATCCACCAAAATCGAACGAACGGATTCGCGAGAGATGTCGAGCTCTCCTGCTAACTCCCTAACACTGGTATGACAATTTTCGAGCTCCATTTCCTTAATTTTTTGATATTTTCGTCAGTTGAAGTGATCGAAAGTCGTGCAGAACGAGGCATGTCTTCAACAATCTCTCTACCATCCTTAAAGGCATTGGACTACTCGAAGGCTCGTGTTTTTGATATTACTGAAACACCGTAAGCCTTTTTCAACATTCGCAACGAATCCGCACATCAAATTTGGTTGGAAACACAAAATTTGAGACAAATTATATGTTAATCCGTTGTAAAAATCGCCGTGGACTACTGAGGTGTACCGATTCAACCAGCTGCTGCGAACAAACTAATTAACAAACCGCGCTAATGTTGGGGATAATAAATAAGGACAGTCGTACCTGCTTATAAAAAAAAATTTGAAATTTCATTTCCCAGAATAATTTTAATTACAAATTATCGAACCTTCTTTGTCGCAATGTAGAATCAAAATCTTTTTGCAAAACACTTCTCTCAATCAAAAACAAAAAAGACCCATAAAATCCCCAGCCCCAACCCATTAAAAAAAACGATTTAATAACTTTCCATTACAATCCGTCTCCCGCACCGAATCAATCGCCCACGACTCACATCAATTTCAGAATCGACTAACAGCTGATATACTGGCATTGACCTTGTTCCCCAATTTTCTTTTAACCTGTATAACGGAAAAAAAATAATAACTGCTTACCAATGTCTAGCTCGCTTTCTAGAACGTGATCGTGGCGGGAGTTTTTTCGGACTACACAACGGGCTTCAGATGTAGCTAAGCTAAGCTTTTTCGGGTGTAGAATAAATAAAAGGAAATAGCCCCGTTCTGCTGGCGCAGCGGCGAGCTCTGCTAACTGCGTTCGCCCGATCCGAATAAAACGGTTGGCTGGTCGTCTGACCAAAAGCTACAGATTTCAAACGAATTAAGGCGATGTTTTCTTGACTTTCTGATAAGAAAAACCAACAACGAAATTAACGTAAGCAATGGGGTTTCTCCCTTCGGTAGACAAAAAATCTTGGGTTTTTTTTTTGCTAAGCTTGGTTCCGACTGGATTAGTCGTTTTTTGAAATAGGAGATTCATGGTGAATTACATCCTCATAGCCTCAGATTGCCATTTCGCAATGCAAGTGAAATAGGCGATGATTACCGAGCAATACGTTCTCTTCATGCAACTTCCGTACAATGGTAATAACGCGTTATTTCCTTAATTTTTTTTTTAATTCTGCTGTGTTCGGGGCTAGTGCGCTATGATCCAAAACGGCAAAAAAACCGATGGCCTAGGTGCGCTAATACAACAATCAACCAATGAAGACTCCAAATAGAAATCTCAAGCTTTGTTTAACTACGAGTTAGCATGGAGTCGTGGGGTCTAATTGAACAGCTGACAGAACAACAGGGTGCCCTTCACTGGGGACAGCGCAAGCACACAACAGCCGATAGGCCGTCAAAGCTCCGAGACCTCTCCACAGTGATGTAAACCGCAAATTGGCGACCTACAAGGCATATCAAGTGCAAATCAACATCCAAACAAAAATTGCGCAAGCTCGATTGCGATTAAAAACGCAATCGCTCGACACATAACAATTTGGTGTGGGCTGTGGGGCTTCATGATGCGGGCTAGGGGCAGGCGATTTTCAAGGCCATTCACTATTACTCTGATCGAATCTATTGCCTGGCTTTTTCCTGACTCCTCAAAGCGCGCTTACCCAAGATAAAGAAACTGCTCGGGGACTTGAACCGAACACACCATAATTTCGAGCGTCACAGAAAACCAGCGTTCTGCCACCACCGAACGTTTTTCGTTCGTGTGCGCTAAAAAGCCAAACAAAGAAGCCTGTCCGTCCATCGATTCGCATTCGCTAACGCTCAGCTGAAGGCTAAGTAGTAGAAAAAATAAACGAAAAAAAACAACACAATTGACTTTTCTAGCCCGAAACCTAGTTAACTTTTTCGGACTTATTAGTTTTTTAGCCTAGAAATTGAGACTGTACTTACGTGAAATCCTGGTTAAAGTTGATATTGTAGGTAATCATGGAAATGGCCAGAAAGGAACCCAACGGAAAAAACTGAAAAACAGAGGTCGATTCACTTTATAGCTCGGGCGACAGCTGATTCGCGGGCTCTGTCCAGAAGCAGAAAAAAAAACTCACGATTGTTTTACAGAAGCGGGAAAGGCAGGGCTGCCGTAACGGTGTTGCTCAATCGAACGATTTAACAATTCCAATTGGACGAATTGAAAGGAAAATATTGACACGGCAACAGGACAGTTTCGAAACGCAAGTTTTTATTCGATTTTTTTCACTAGAACGATTGAATATTGGACGCACGATTAACGCAACTACGAAAATTACTGTCGATTGAATTTCCCAAATGCAATTGAAAAATGCAGAAAAAGTTTTTCACTCGATCAAGACGAACGGAAAAAGTTGATTTTTTCCTTTGTTTATTTTTTTTCGCTAGAATTGTCTCCCGTTTTAAACAAGCGTTCGTATGTAAGCGCGTCTTCGTTCTCTTTGTTTATGTTTTATCAAATCTGCTCTACCTACGGTCGCGCTTTTTTTTTGTCATCGAATCAAGCGAAAAACACGAAACGAAAAAACTCTTTAAATTACGCGAAGAAGACAAACGATGCAAATCAAGAGCTTGTTTGACAGCGCAAATTACCAAGTGTGGAACGTGTTCCACATAAAATGGGGCTGCCAGACTAATCGAGTTGATGATGGTCGAAAGATTGATTAAAGGTTTGCGAAAAACACACCTCCGTTTCATAATAATATTAATAATAATTACGTTTATTTCAAAAATATAAATTCACAACAACAACACTAACAATAAAACACAGCAAACTCAGACCTTCGAGTTTAAAGACTCGAATCGTCTTCAGAAAGCCACTATCCAACGGAGAAATCCCAATAAAAACGAACAATAAAATGAATAATACGATTCTTCTTGAGGAAATGGAAGCGAAACTTGGACACTCCTGTATTATTAAGCAGACAGGACAACGAGCCCCACGTCTGATAATCCACGAAATCGAAAGGGAGTACAGTAAAAACCGGATATACATATATATGTACAACCCGCATAAAAGCGAAAATCCTTTGTAATCACAGAATTTCAAAGGCACATACATTTCTGGAGTGTTTTGCATTGATTTTGAACCGCACCTCTTGTAATCATATATAATTTTTACCGAATTAGAAATGTTACACTAATTTTACCCCGCTTTTATGCAAACATAAAAATCTTCCCGTTGTGACAACACTCTCGACATGTAACAAAAACTTTTAGGAAGCCATAAGCAAATAAATGAAGCAGTATCCGTGCGGCATCACGGAGTGCGAGCTACGGATGCTGCGATCAGTGGAGCAATGATAATGGAACAACCAAAAAAATAACAATAGCGATTTATATAGACGAGTTTGAAGCTACCATTGGATGGTTATGACGGTGGAAAAGAAGAGAAAATGTCGCATTCCAAAGACATTTTTTTTTACAGCATGACCTGTATTATAGGCAATTTTGGACATAATGTACAATGCACAAACACAATCGCTTAGGAAAGGAATGGGATTGGAAAGGTAGGAGTGAGAACGACCGTAACGCGTGGTGAAGCTGGTATATTCAGATGTATATGCTGCAACTGACCAATATTTGCAGATGTTATGGCGGACTAAATGATAGAAAGCCGAACAGAAACCATCTACATACTAAGTGTACAGACCTCCTAGAAGTGGAACTGTTTCCCTTTTAAATTGTTTTGCCCATTTTATTTTGAAATTGAAATTCAGTTTATCCCAGCAAATACCACAAGTCATATTCAACCCCTTCAAGGGAGTATACACTGCTTCAAAGCTTATAATAAACAGATCATCATCAGAAAACAACTTTTCGCATTAGAAAAGAAGAAGCAATTAAGAAAATTCGTTAAGTTAATTAATATTTTTGTAGTCCACAAACTACACAAAATTATTTTAAGAAAGCTTAATTTTTCAAATACGGAGACTGTTCAGTTAATAATTTCTGAAGAGGAGTTTGACCAATATGCTAATCCTGATTCAAATGTACAATGCTATGGAGATTGCAGAGTAAGATACTCGCATAGTGGATCAAATTCAACATGTTCATGTTAGTGACCATGACAAAAAAAATGAAAAAAAAATTAAAATTGGGAAAAAAAACCCTCAGCCACTCGAAGTGAAGCTCTGAATGCAGTAACCATTCTCTGATCGTATCTCACTGCAAATAATGTGGACTTGAAAAATATGGAATCTTTGGAGGAGCATCTTATAGACATAACTCCTAAAAACATAAACAAGGAAGTTTTACAGAATGCTTTACTTGGAATTAGTGATTTCAAATATTTTGTTTCCGATTTCTTTGATCCATTTTAAAATTCGGATAAGAGAACAATTTTGTAGTTTTAAACAGGCAGCCCCGGATAAGCACACAACATTATGCATATAAGCGGGCATTGGATACATACACAACCCGCATATTATCATAAAAAACTGGTGCCGCGTCAATGTGCTTATATCGTCCTAACCATGTCAAACTATCGAATGAGAAAAAGTCGTTTTTTTCATATTCAATACCCTGCTCTTGCATTGGTCTTGCATAGGGGACGATTCGCCTTGTGGCAAAACCTCAAATCACGATTTGCCTTGTGGCAAAACCTCAAATCTGTAGTTTTGCCACAAGGCGAATCGACGACTTTTTCACATTTGATAGTTTGACATGGTAGGGACGATGTGCGGGTATATGCAGGCAATGTGCTTATATACTCCAGTGAAGAATTATTGTCTCAAATCAAGATATAGATCCTGATTCAGAAATAGTTCGTACTAAAACTAGTACAAAAGCAAACAAAAATATCGCGTTTGTGGAAGTGACGGTTTTTTATTGTATTGTCAATAAATATATAAACATAGACTTTAGTAGTCACTACTGCACTTACTGAGGTGCTTCAGATGTCAAAGTTATGGTCACTCTTCGAAAAAGTGTACACAATCACACGACACAATGTATATATGTATAGCATACGCTGATAACATTAACATTCTACCAAGATCCTTCCCTTTAGAGCGAGGGTATAGCCTAGTGGGTAGCGTGTTGGTTTACAATGCGAAGGTCGCGAGTTCAAATCCCGGTCAACGCATAATTTCAGAACATTGTCTGCTTGGATATACCTTGGCCAACTCAATCTATGAAAATGAAAAATTCGTAGAAAAAGGGTTGTGCGAAGGTCTAAAAACCCTTCCACAATAAATAATGAAAAATGTTAAGGAGCCTGAAGGTCAGGAGGCCAAGGCCCTATTTGGGCTGTATAGTACTATTGTAGAAGAAGAAGATCCTTCCCTAGTGCTAAGGAGGTATTTGTCAATCTTGACTCCGCCGCAAAAGAAGTCGGCCTGCTCATAAACGAAAGCAAAACAAAAGTAATGACGCAAACAAGAAGGAGAGCGCCAATCAGACATAACATAACAATTGCAGAATATAATTTGGAGAGTGTGGACAATTTCATATATCTTGGGGCTAATCTAACAAAGGACGGTAATGAAACAGACGAAGTCAAACGACGGATAATACTAGCAAATAAGACGTATTATTCGGTACTTCTAATAATGAAATCCAAGAAAGTGTAAAGGAACAATAAGCTGTGCTCTGTTATGGCAGCAACACGTGGACATAAACGTGAACTTCCAAAAAAGCAGTTAACGCATTTGAAAGAAAGGTCCTCCGAAGAATTTTAGGATCTGTGAAGGAAGGATCGGAATGAAGCTTCAACGTTCATTAAGCTACGTAAACTGCAGTGGGCTGGCCATGTAGATAGAATGAAAGATAGAAGAATCCCCAAACGTGCTCTTAAAGGCAAAGCTAGTGATAACCGGCCAATAGGAAAATCATGCAAGCGATGGGAAGACTCGGTTGATGAAGACAACAAAGCTGTTTTGAAAACTAGCAGCTGAAGGACGCGGTCTTTGGATCAAGGTGATTGGAGGCGACGACTTCAGGAGGCCAGGGCCCAATTTGGGCTGTCGCGCCATTGATGATGGATAAATGCATGAAAATCATATATGCTAATCTACGAAGCATCTATACATATAAATATAATTGTAGTGTCTGTTTGTTATTTGCTTATAAATGGCTATAAATTAGTTTTTTGCTTTATTTGGACAAAACTAAACAGAAACACACGTTTTTAAAATTTTTCTCTGTCTGTCTGTCAGATTATTAAGTGTGGCTCGAGAAGTAATCTGCGTTTAGTCTTATTTCAATAACCCCACGCCTTCTACCAGCTCCCATACAAAATGACTCATTTTCAAAAATATGTAATAATCAAATTTTCTTGAAAACCATAGGAGCGAATAATTTGAAATTTAGAAATTATTTTTACCATAAATCTAATCAACGGTATGCTAATTATTTGAATCCCCCCACTCCTTCCACCCCCTCCCATACAAACTCCACTTTTTCATGAAATACTATAATACAATGTGACATAATATCATAAGTTTTCATAAATTCGATTTCCTTGAAAAGTATGAAAGTAACTAATCTGAAATTTGTAATGTATCAATGTATGTATATTTGTTTCTCGAAAAATCACCAAAACCCCCCACTCCTTCTACCACCTCCCATACGAATTGCAAAAATTCATTAATATTCCAATGCACTAAGTTTCTCAGTACCTATTCAATTTTTGAAGCTTAAATTTGGTACACAACATTTTTATAGCTAATCTAGCATGATGTGAAACAAATTAGTTCAGTACTATCACCACTTCTACCACTCCTCATACAAAATTCTTAGCGTCACAAAAATTTAATCTGTAGTATCGTATGATTGGGCTTTACGCAAGTCGTAGTCCTGTTATGGTTTTAAGCTTAATGTTATTTTATTTGTTTTTTTTTTTAATTAACACTGCTAGACTCCTGCACCGAGTTGCTCAGTATACAATGACTCTATAAGTGACTAGCTCCATGGTCGTTTGTATTGCTTATAGAATGGAACACTAGAAGTGCTTTTCCATAGTTTGGCAAAGCTGAAGCCCTGTTTTTGGAGCAAAATTGAAAAAAAGTGTCGAATTTTTTTGTACGTTCTGAACATCATGAACTGTGCGCAGTTTGTCATACTTAACTAAAAAGTCACAAACAAAAATTTTGAAGCAATAATTTTAATCTTAGGGTGCATGAAATTGGCAACAGAAAATCACTAAACTAATTACTCCACGAATCGTGAAATGGGGACGATGAATTCGCAGGCGTCGGTTGTGACATTTCTGCCATACTCTACCTCTTGCATGGAGGTACTCTGCTATCTTGGTTCCCTTGGTGAAGTAGAGCAGGTAATTTGCTTGCTCTTCGTAACGCGTTGATTTTTGTTGAAAGAGCCCGACTTCCATTGGCGATATTTCTATAGCTGAGAGAGGTCTCGAGAAATTAAATGTCCATTTTGTACTGTAAGAACAATTTTGACAGGTCTGAAGTCATCACGTTGACGTGAGAAAAAGTTGACATTTTTAGTTATCAGATGATTCGAAACTAGGTCATAGTCCTGAAGATAAAAAATTGAAATCCTACGATTTGATTTGAAGGAATTTAAGCACGATAGTGATTGTATTGTGTTTCAGATCGAGAAATACGATCGGGTGGAATTTTCACTTTCGGAGACAAATGAGATAGTAACTCAGCAGTTTCTGCATATGCGAGTGCAGCAAATCGATTCGAAGAATGCGTAGCGGCAGGCATTGTTATCACAAATATTTTGGATAAACGCGATTATTTAATTTTCTTTTTTAAGAGATTGGAGTCATCGTGATCCCTTTTGTTTGTATTTTCGAGGATGGCACTTTTCACTCCGGAAAAACGTAGAATAATTAAAATACAATAGAAGAAGAGCTTAAAACTTGGATAATCTCGAATATTTACTATTAGAGTCACTGCATGCAAGAAGGAGACACTGTTTCAGAGTCTGGCAGATATATGTATAACAATCGACACCTGAAAATTCACCATCCCCAATTCACCATTCGTGGAGTGGTGAGTTTAGAGGTTTTCTTTTGCCAATTTCATCCACCCTAAGATAAATTGTTTCTTCAAAATTTTTGTTTGTAACTTTTTAGTTAAGTATTAAAAGCTTCGCACAGTTGACACTTTTTTTAAATCGGGCTTCACCTTTACCAAACTATGGTAAAGCGCTTCTAATGTCCCATGGAGTAACTATATTCACTATCACCTTACGAATGTCTGTCTATTAGGACGGTCGTAACGAGACTGATATAACTTAGATATTACAAATATGACATGACTTCGGTTGATATTGCAGACCACAAATTTCTTACATCGGATCCCAAGTCTGCTGAAGAAGGAATATTTAATGTTGGCATTGCACTCCTTTTTAAATAGTTTTTTCCCAATTTGGTTATGTTCAAAATGCTTTCCACAAACATATGTATTTGCACGTGTTGGTGGACTTATCAACCCGTAGGCTTTCAGCCAATTTTCGAATTGTGGAACGTTTTTCTCTCGACCGGGAAATTTAAGAAATTTCAAATTATGATCCTTTCGTTTGCTGGAATCGCAAGAAAAAGTCTCTCTCAGATAAACGCGCGTTTGTTAGGCAAGAAAAACTGTGCTATAACTGTCTTCGGGTCGGTCATACATCCAATAACTGTAAATCAAAACACCGTTGTCGCATATGTGATAAGTCGCATCATACAATCGTTCATTCTCCCTCGAACTCTGGAGGCGAGACAACTTCGTTGTCACCCAACAAACAATTAGTACTCTTCACTCAACCCCGACATCTCGGTCTTGTACGAACACTTTATTGCCTACGGCCATAGCTTTGGTCCAGGATCGTCATGGAAACAATCAACATTGTCGTATTCTGTTGGATTCCGGCTCACAAGTATCATTTGTGACGGAATCATGTATTCAAAGGCTTCAACTCTCTCGAACAAATGCAAGAATTCCAATCAAGGGTTTGTCTTCAGCTAGTGCAGGAGTTACTAGAGGACAAACTACTCTCTTACTGCGGTCGATCTACAATGAAAACTCAGTAGAGATCTCGGCATTTGTAGTTAATCGAATTAGCTCATCATTACCCAACTTTCCAATCAATCGGATGGAATTTAATCAGCTGGAGCATCTGCAATGGGCAGATCCAAACTTTCATGTATCAGGACAAATCGATATACTCATTGGAGCTGATAAATTTCTGAATATTATACAACCGGAGGCTACCTGTAATCTTAATGGAGCCATCTCAGCAATGTCAACAATATTTGGTTGGGTTCTCTCTGGACAGACCAATAATATTCAGTCACCCAATTCGGTCTCAAGTCACTTAGCACTTGAAGACATTGATTCAAATCTTAGACGCTTCTGGGAATTGGAAGAAGCCTCATATACTCCAACTCTCAAGGATGAAGATTCCCAAGCAGAAACCCACTTTGTTAAAACACATTCTCGTTCAGCTGATGGAAGATACGTCGTCGAACTACCTTTCAGAGATCAGAATGTGAATCCCCTTGGCGAATCCCTCTCCAAGGCGACAAATCGAATGAAGGCTATGGAACATCGCTTTCATAATAATCCGTCATTAAAAACAAATTATGTAAATTTTATATCGGAATACTTAGAACTTGGTCATATGGTGCCCATACCCGCAGCAGAAGTCACGAAGCCTACTGAAGAGTGCTTCTACTTACCTCATCATGCAGTATTTAAACAAGAAAGCACCACTACCAAAACTAGAGTCGTTTTTGATGGTTCATCGAACACTTCGTCTGGCATTTCACTAAACGACTGCTTATTAATTGGTCCATCAATTCAAAGAGACCTATTTTCAATATGTTTACGATTTCGTAAGCATCAATATGTCTTTTCAGCGGACATCGAAAAGATGTATAGGCAAATTTGGATTGCTGATCATCATCAGGATTACCAGAGAATCGTGTGGAGAGATGATCCTCGTAAACCTTTGCAACATTGTCGCCTACGAACGGTAACGTATGGAACCTCGGCTGCTCCATATCTTGCCATACGAACATTAAAGCAACTTGCTACTGACTACAAAAATGAATTACCGGAAGCTGCTGCTGTAATCGGAGAAGATTTCTACGTGGATGATGTGCTGTCAGGAGCTGATACCGTCGAAGAAACCATCGAACTTTGCAGTCAATTAATTCTTTTATTGTCTAAAGGAGGCTTTAATCTACGAAAGTGGAGCTCGAATTGCTGGAGCCTTCTTACAACACTTCCAAGTGAATTATTAGAATCTTCACCTATAGACTTTGAAACAAACTCAACGAAGGTATTGGGACTTCGTTGGAATCATGCACCCGATCAATTCATGTTCAGTGTTTCATTGTCCAATTACACAAAATGTTCAAAACGTCAGATACTGTCAGACACGTCGAGAATATTCGATCCACTGGGATTCTTAGCACCGACAACAATCCTTTTGAAATTGCTATTTCAAGAACTATGGCTACGCAATGTTGACTGGGATGACGAAGTCCCAAGTGATATCTCCACTCGGTTTGTTGATGTTCGAAATCAACTTTCGCGTTTAAATAGCTTAAGAATCGCGCGTAAAATACTGTACTCTAATGATTACGAATATCATGGATTTTGTGATGCCTCGGAAAAGGCTTACGCCGCGGTAATATATTGTCGTAGTGTCGGTACGGAAGAAAATCATGTCGTGTTAGTGGCAGCAAAGACAAAGGTTGCACCTTTGAAACAAGTTACTATCGCAAAACTTGAGCTATGTGCAGCGGTACTTCTCAGTCGTTTATTTGAATCATTAAAGCTTTCATTACAGATAAATGATGCAGAGTTTTTAGCGTGGACTGATTCAAAAATTGTTCTGGCGTGGCTATCGGTTCAACCACGCTCACTGAAGACATTCATGGCTAACCGCACATCAGAGATTTTAGACACACTGCCCCGATCGTGCTGGCGACACATCTCATCGCAAATGAATCCTGCTGATTGTGCATCCAGAGGGCTTCTACCAACAGCCTTATTGGATCATTCACTTTGGTGGCACGGTCCACCATGGTTGAAATTTGATCTTGCTACATACTTGAAGCAAGATATAGAACTATCAAACAGTGAAAGCTGTTCAGTAAATCAAGGTAAAAAACAATTAATCACTCCTGAGACAAATGCGATTATTTCAGGACATTTATCTCTTGATGGACATTTTCTTCCAACCTTATTGGAACGAATCTCATCCTGGACAAAGGTGATTCGCATAATTGCCTATTGTAAACGATTCGTACAGTATCTCCAAAAGAGTGCACATACCAAAAATGCACTAAATACAAGTGAATTGACTGAAGCAAAAAACATTTGCCTCAGATTTGTTCAAGCAACGTCATTTTCTTCGGAAATTCGTGCACTTAGTTCCGGTCACGAAGTTTCATCAAAAAGCAGTCTAATAAAACTTACACCGATAATAGATTCGTGTCAAATCCTTCGCGTCGGTGGGCGCTTAGAACACTCCAACCTTCCATATGGGGTAAAACATCCTGTAATACTGCCGAGGAATCATCGCATCACACAATTAATCGTGGAACATGCTCACCAGAAGTATCTGCATGTCGGCAGTGAGCAACTGTTCACCATTTTGAAGCAGGAATTTTGGATCATCGGCTGTCGCAACTTAGTCCGGAGAGTTGTTTTCAACTGCATTCCATACTTTCGCCAACGCAAGGAAACCTCGAAACAACTCATGGGTCAACTACCACGGGAAAGAGTCACATACTCCAAGCCATTTTCTCGCGTTGGATGCGACTATGCGGGACCATTAACGCTTCGATTATCACGTGGCAGAAATCCTAAATTCATCAAGGGTTACATCGCTTTGTTTGTTTGCTTCGTTACAAAGGCGTTTCATATTGAACTTGTCTCCGACTTATCAACTGAAGCCTTTCTTGCCGCATTACGACGATTTGTTGCTCGACGGGACAAATGCACCGAATTCTTCAGCGATAATGGCACAAACTTCAAGGGAGCACATCGTGTTTTAACTGAAATGCAGAAACTCGTCTCATCATCTCAATACAATGAAACTATTACTGATGGCCTTGCAATTGACGGAATTGCTTGGCATTTCATACCTCCTTCAACTCCGCACTTCGGTGGGCTATGGGAGTCCAATGTCAAGGCAATTAAACTGCACCTAAAACGAGTCATTGGAAATCAAATACTAACTTATGAGGAAATGAACACACTACTTGTCCAGATAGAAGCGCTACTTAATTCAAGGCCACTATTTGGTGTTTCAGGCAGTGAATTTGAAATACTCACACCTGCTCATTTTCTAATTGGACAAACTTATACTTCTCTTCCAGCCGTATATCCCAGAGACCGTTAATCTTCGCTCAAACTGGAAGCTGTTACAACAACTATTGCAAAGTTTTTGGAAGCGGTGGCATCAATCATACATCACATCATTGCAAGCTCGGCAAAAATGGTGTCACTCCAGTACTAATCTTCTACCCGGAACCATTGTTGTTATCAAGGATGATCATGCTCCGCCAGCCAAATGGGCACTCGGTATAATCCTAGAATGCTATCCAGGAACAGATGGCAAAACTCGTGTAGTTAACGTTAAAACGAAGAAGGGAATCTTTAAAAGGCCAATCACCAAGCTGGCTATTCTTCCTATTCCTGATAGACCGGAGTCTATCAGAGGGCCGGAGGATGTTCAAGATTCGCTTGAATAAAAAATAAACCTAAAGAATATCATTTTTTTTTATACTGTCATTTAAAGATTGCCTCTACTGTAGCCAAACTGTATATTTTGCATTTATTTTAAATTAAATTGTATTTCGGGTCTCTTGGTTCCTGACCGTCAGCAAGAACAGACCTGCCTGCAGCTATCAACCCAAAAAGTATTGTTTTTTTTTCTTTTTAAAAATCCAAACCAAACCGCTTTCAAGAAACTAACAGTTAAATGCAACGTTATTTAACTATATTGTATTTTAACTATTAATTATAACTAAACACTGAACTTCTTTGTTTCCTAATTTATTTTATTTTAATTATTTATATTATAGAAAGGAATAAGGGTGATGAGAATTGACAGCCTTCTTTGTATTATTTTAATCGTATAATGGTCGAATGTAGTCTAATAAAATGCTTGAAATCTGACCAAAATACTAATTGCGAAAAAGTTATTTGTTTCAAGATACAAATTTTGCAGAAACTGATGTCAATGAAACTAATTGTGACGCTCAAGACAATCCAAACATATCAGTTTATAGATTAGAAGAAGAGAATACAGACATATCGCAAAATTACTCACAGTATGTTACTGAAGAAATTTTAATTCACGACGCATCGTTAAGGTAATTTGTTGGGTATTAAAGGCAATAAAATGATTCCGAAGAATGATTGTTTTCAATGTGCACAAGACATGTGCCCTGAAATAGTAATAGCTTGGAGTGTGCCTCTGAATATTCCGTAAGAATTACACATTCTGATTTTGGCATTTTGAAGGCTCCAACGAATAATTTTTTTGAGATTTCAAAAATATGCCTTAAACAGTTCGAAAAAGCATTAGAAGAAAATACGTAACTCAATTGCTTAAAACAAAATTTAACAGAATCCTTTATCTCAAACATACAAAACACCCCTAACTTATCATTTTGGTTTTCTGTTGAAAATCCGTGTTATAAACATCATTTAGAGGCTCTAGTTTATTTTATATTAATCCTTTTAAAGAAATATTGTAAATGGGAGTTCGACAAAGCCCAAACCAATATGCGTGCCAACTGTGATATGGGCATGGATTAAAAAGTTTTGCAGCTCGAAGGGTATTAAATAATTTTTTGCACAACCTCATGTTTCTAACTCCAAAATATCCAAAAGACAATTTCAATCATTTATACAAAACCTATGCTTTACTAGGTATTCAGATTGATTCATGAAATCAAGAACAGAACCACGGTACCCACTTTGCTAAAAGAAACAAAAACATTTGGGAGATCAATTCAATTCTGCATACGAAAAAAAACGCACAATTCAAGAATCCCTTTTCTTATGATCGCACGTATCCGACCTGGTTCTAACTAGTTCATTATCAATTTCTGTCACAGTACGTCATCGTTCGCTTTGAACTTCGTGCTGTCACCGGTATTGAATTCGCTTGGATGCGAGGGAAGTGAGCGAGCTTTTTCGTGGTATGAATTTTTTCTTGTGCTGAGTGAGACTTCTTTATGTCTTCACTTACATATCTGCTATGACTAAAGCATGAAAATAGAGATATTAGTTAGGTTTGAATGTCAGGCCTGAAACCCATTATATAAGTGACCTGTGATCTAGATATGTAAAGAGTGGTATGAATATAATTTTGATATCAGCTTTCAATATAAATAGGTTTTGATTCATGTATAAAATGCAACAGCTATAACTTAGATATTACAAATATGACATGACATCGGTTTATAATTTATACCAGAAATTTAAAATATCGTTCTTTCCTACTGGGATTATTCAGTTTCAAACTTCGCGCTTCTTGGCCTGCCGCTACTGCAACAGCTGCTACTGCAACACTGCTACTGCTGCTGCTACTGCAACATTGCTACTGCAACATTTGCTGCTACTGCAACATTGCTACTGCAACATAAGCAGCGTAATACATTCCACAAAAATTTCACCACTGTGAAATTCATCTCCCTCCCCAAAACAAATCACAAACTGTCAAAATAGTCACATTTTGTCAAACCGAGGTTGTTCTGGAAAAAGTCCGCTCATCTGTTCGCAATTTTTCCAAGAAACAACCTTAAAATTCGAATAATTCACCCCGAACGCAATACACAGCATCACCCGCATCATAAACATGGCATCAATGGACCTAGAATTGAGAAGAGTACGGAAATTCAGTGAAAAATCCATGTCCGGCAATTGAAACAGAATTATTTTTGATTCCATTTTAGGCCTTTACCGAAATGCAAGTGAATAAAATCGAAACGACAAAGAAAATGAAGATGATCGACATTCAGTGCGATGTGTTAAAGGAGTCGAGTAAAAAGTACTCGATTACAGAGCGAGGGATGGTCGAATTGGATCCCGAGGCGCGGTAAGTTGTGGGCGTAGTGATTTGGTGCGAATTTTGAATTTTATTCTTTTATGGCAGAGTTTACTCATCGATCGGACGAATGTTTGCCTTGTCCACCGTGCCGGCTATGCGTGACGAACTGAAGGCGAAACAGGTAAAGTGCGATTCCCTGGTCGAGCAATTGAATGAGAAGAAGGATTACTTGTCCAAGAGCTTGAAGGAGCAAGAGGATCACCTGAGGGAGCTGGTCCAGCAGAAGAAGGACGCCGATGCGTCGTAGGGGCTGTTTGGGACAAGGATTTTTTCTATCGTTTAAATTACAAAAATAAATTACGTTAACTCCAAAGTTGTGGTATTTTTTCCTGGAGCTGTGGCAGTTTTTGGCGAACTCGATAACGGGCGGAAGATGTCGAGAACGAGCATTGGGATTTATTAGCCCAGTCCGCAACCAGATTGTTAATTAAGCGATGAAATCTAAACAAAGATTACCTTCAAACTTAAAGCTATACAAAACATCAGACTTCCCGAAATCAGACTTCATTTTGTCAAAATACCATCCAAATCAAAATTACCATAAGAAACAAATTCATTGCCTAAATTGCGTTCATGTTCGGGTCGAAACAAGAACTTTTTCAATCCCAAAAATCGCTTAATCCACGGCTCAACAATCTCGCCCGAACAGAACACAATCTTGCCGGTCTCCTTCAGAACTTTCCGAACAATTTTCGATACCTTCTCAATGCATTCCTCAGACAAAAAAGGCGGATCAACAATTATCAGATCGAATTTCTGATCAAACCCCAGACAACAATTCGAATCGTCACACTCATTGAAATCGTAGTAAACAAAATCGTCACCGTATGTTGCAAATCTGCGATCATATTCGAATAATTTTACTGCAATATGAAAAATTGAGAAAATGCAAAAAAGAAGGAAATTTCAAACCATTACCCCTGTTGTGAACAGCTTTAATGGAAGTATACAGCGATGGACATGACAACAGTCCGACTTCATACGTTTCATCCGAGATTAAATGCTGGCAGATTTTGGTTAAATCAGATTTGGTTTTTGCATTATACCAGAATTGACTTAATTGCTGTAAAGAGCGCAAATCAATTGAAATCAATTCGAAAAAGATAATTTCGTACCCAATTTTCTTCGAAATCGACGTTTTTCCCGCCGTCATGTTCGAGCTGTTCGCGCGCTTCTTTTTCTTTCAGGAATTGTTGAAGGATTTCGAGAGTATCGGACGGCAGGGTCGGAATATCATCACTGTCAGTCATCATTGTTGGCAAAGATTTAAAATAAAATTGTTAATTGTTTTTCGCGTTTTAAACTTTGTGGAACGTGTTTTTCCATGCCCTGATAAAAAATGACAGCTACAAACATCAAAGTGGCTCGGAAATTTACGTCAATCGGCAGCATGCAATTGTTCATGTAAAAGTCCACATGACGCCAATTCACGTAAAGTTGCGGCAACAATGAATAGTACACAGTTTACAATTTACTACCGCGATGCTCATATACAGCTTAAAAAGGCTGTTAGACGCGATAAAAAAGGCCACTGAAGATCTGGCAAACAAGGCAGAATCTGCGGCTTACCTTGGGGATATGGGTTCACTATTCAAAATCATGAAACAGTTGACGAACAGAAATTTCACCGCCAATCACCTGGTAGGAGATGTCAACGGAACTCTCCTTAATATGAGCGAACACCAGTTGCGGCGATGGAAGGAATACTTCTCTGATATTTTAAACATCTTGTCAGAGGAAGATATTCCAGAAACAGAACAACTACCAGACATTCAACCGCAACAATTCTTCTAGGACGATCCCCCAGATAAAGAAGAGATAGTTTCCGCCATTCGGTCAATGGCGGAAAGGAAAGCCCCAGGTATAGACGAACTACCAACCGAACTCCTCAAGGCGGACCCGGAAATAACAACCGATATACTTTTCCCACTGTCTACTGAGGTATGAAATGAAGAAAGATATCCGACTGAATGGAAGGAGGGCGTCATTGTGATAATTTCGAAGAAGAACGACCTTCGGGGTTGTGATAATTGGCGTGGTATATGTCTCCTTACTGCCGTATCCAAAATCGATGGCGTGGAGAGCACTCTCGAAGTTTACCAGGCTGGATTCCGTAAAGGATCGTGCGGCCACACAAATATTGGATATACTTACGGATAATATTAGAACAGTCAGCCGAAATGGGTTCGCCACTACATCTCATGTTTGTGGACTTCAAGAAGGCTTTCGACAGCGTTAAGCAAGATTACATATGGAATGCTTTGCGTAGGAGAGGTATTCCAGATAAGGTCATAGCTATGATTAAAGAAACCAACGAAGATGCAAGGTGTCGCGTCTTGCATAGAGGAGAGCTGTCCGAGAGCTGACGAATATGCTAGGGTAATCTCTTTATCCTTCCGTTTGCAGTCCATCACTCAATCCCCACATTCTTGTTGCGACCTCTCGCACAAGTGCTGATGCAAGTTCTAAAGGTTCGAGAAAACAAATTAAGACACCTACTACTGCAAAACCGATACTTTCGCCGAATCCTGCAGTTATACCGGGAGCTTTGTCCCTGCCGTCTACTAATACGCCTTCTAATGTGCGACCTAATTCGTTGGTGGTTGACGTCCTCAAAAATGCATCGGCGAATGTACCGGCCGGTTTTAATTCATCTAATTCATCACTTACGCTACGTGTCGTTGAGCCTCCCAGACAGCTATTTGTGTCTCGTTCGGCCTACGATACGTCTACGAGAGAAGTGTCTGATTACATCTCGTCGAAGCTGGGCTATACTCCAGCTGTCATCAGCTGTACTATGCTGACACAGGACAACAATCTTCCAGGTAAAATTATTGCGTCATTCAAAGTTTGCTTGCCCGCAAACCTTACTGCTGCCAACTCAGCGGAATTTTGGCCTCCAGGCGTCATTGTTCAGGAATTTAAACCAAGAAATAGCTCTCAACGGAATTTTCGTCGAAGAAGCAATCAGCGAAAACCAGCATAAATACTTCATGTTTGACTGCTATCAATCCATCATCATCTAATGTTCACAAGAATATATCAGGCTTTGTTAACATTTCTAGCTCATCTAATAATAATCTCACTATTTTCTACCAAAATGTGCGTGGCATTAGAACCAAGTTGGATGACTTCATGGTATCCCTTCTGGAGAGTATACCTGATATTCTTTGTATTACTGAAACGTGGTTAATGCCTTCAATTCATAACTCTGAATTTTCCCCGAATCGCTACACTGTTTATAGGCATGACCGTGATCTTAATCGCTCTATCAAAAAGGATGGTGGCGGTGTCCTCATCGCGGTTAAAAATACCCTGTCAATGTCGCGTTGTCCGGACTTCGATGCTTTTCCCATGGAGCACCTTCTCCTCAAAATTAAAGTCTCTCATGGTCGATACCTATATATATGCTGTGTCTATATTCCTTGTTGCTGTGCAGTGGAAATTATTGAAAAGTTTTTTGACAACCTTTCGGAAACTGTCAACTCAGCTGGCGCTACCTAGACATTTCTTATCTGTGGTGACTTCAACCTCCCCAATTTACAGTGGGAAGCAGACTGGTCACACCCTACATTGTCTTTATCTAGCATAGACTTGTGTGTTGATCACTTTATGAACCTGTGTTCACTTACTCAGCAAAATTCTAACACAAATCGTCGGGGGAAGATCCTAGTCTTGATTCTTTCCAATGTCAGTGCTTCTCGGATCAATGTTGACACCTTTAGTGGATTAGCGCCACCCGACCCTTATCATCCCCCCTTCAGATCAACCTGCAAATAGAGTTATGTAATTCATCTCTTATTTGTACGGATAAGAAATACAATTTCTATAAGGGAAACTACGAGCAAATGAGTTGTGACCTCGGTAATATTAACTGGTTTGAACTTTTTAGCAGCAAAAGCTCTAGTGAATCATCGACGCAACTACACTCCATCCTTGATGATATAATTCATCGGAATGTTCCCTATCGTGTCATTTCTAGTCGACTACCCTGAAGGGTTTAACCATTCTATTATTTGCGCTCTTCGTAAAAAAGAGCGTTTGCATAAAAAGTATAAGCGTTCGTCTCTTCTATCTGATTACCAAAACTATTCCCTTCAGCGTAAGCGGGTCAAATCGGACATCAAGAAGGCTTTCTCTGCATATATTTCTCAGTTTGAGGCGGCACTGTTGGACAATGAGACCAAACCGTTTTGGTCGCATATAAGAAAGCGTAGAAATAAACAATTTTTTCCTTCACAACTTAAGTTTGGTGATACTGCCACTACCTCTCCACAAGAAATGTGTGAGCTTTTTGCCAAATACTTTAACTCTGTGCTTGGCCAGACGAGTAATGATCTGTCTTATGACTTCTTCATCCCACCCCAGGAGTTGATGTCTGAGATATCCATTAGTGAGAGGGACATTATATCAATCATCAATTTGCATGCTGGAAGTTAGCTAACATAGTACCCATTTTAAAGAAAGGAGATACCGAAAATGACTTAAATTATCGCCCGATTTCCACCCTGAACTGTTTTGGAAAGGTTTTTGAAAGATTAGTTCATAATTTAATATGGGATACACTTTATCACTTGATATCACCAGCCCAACATGGATTCGTGAAAGGTAGATCTACTTCTACTAATTTATGTGATTTCACTAATTTCGTTGCTCAATCCTTAGATCGTCATAATACTGTCCAAGTCATATATACCGATTTTTCAAAAGCTTTCGACACTGTTAATTGTAAAATTCTAATCACAAAACTTGGAAGGTACGGTGTCTCTGGCTCTCTCCTGAACTGGTTCAGTTCGTACCTTACGGACCATTGTCTCCGAATTACGTTCAACGGATACTCCTCTACTGAGTTTCTTGCTAACTCTGGTGTCCCGCAGGGATCGATCCTTGGTCCTCTATTATTTACTCTCTTCATAAATGATTTGCTCCAATTTGTATCTTTGAACTGTCTCTTATTCGCTGATGACCTTAAACTGTTCCGGGAAATTTCCTCCGTTTCTGATGGCATGATTCTCCAGGCTGATTTGTCTGCTGTCTCTCTGCTGTCTTGGTGTTCAAACAACGATATCTTTTTGAACATAGAAAAGTGTTTTACTGTGGAGTAATCGTATAAGACTACCTCCTCTGTTCTCTCTTACTCTATTAATGGATCCATCCTTACAGCAGTAACCACAATAAAGGATCTAGGAGTGGTCTTTGATCGTAAACTTAAATTCGTCAATCATTTCTCCGAGATTACTAATAAGGCATACAGACTTGCTGGCTTCGTCCTCCGCACGATCGTCCAGTTTAATCGTCCAGGAACAGCTGATCACCTATTTTCCACACTCGTCCGTAGTATTTTGGAATACTATTCCACCGTCTGGAGCCCACACCATTCTTGCCATGTTCGAACCATCGAATCTGTTCAGCGTAGATTCACTCGAACCCTTTTCTACAGATTAAGGAAGCGTCATATCGACTACAATGGCAGACTTGAAGTACTTCACCTACAGCCAATGTATTTAAGGCGGACATTTCTCGATGCTTGCTTCCTCTTCAAGCTGTGCAACTACCTGCTCAATACCCACCTCTGTGACGACCTGAACTTTAGACCAAGAATAGTCTCAACAAGGAATTCAGACATCTTCAATCCTCCACGAGCCTCTCTCGATGTATACCATCACTCTCCGATGCTAAGAATGCAAAGGAACCATGACCGACTCCAATTTGGTTCTTTAGCTTCTTCTTTTCCATTATTTAAGAATAGAGTTAAATCTATCATCTTCAATGTTTAAATTTTCCTCTTTGCTATTCTTTTATTTTCCGCTTTTGTTTAATTGAAATTGTAATCTTTTTGTTCAAGAGCACAAATAAATAAATAAATAAATAATGATTTATTTCATGCATTTCAGATGAATCCACAAAAGGAAATTTCAGTGCTAGATGACGACAGATTCTATCTATCAGAGATTATTGTTATTTTTCAGGTAAGATTCATTTTCGGTCAAACTCTTATGGAAAATATACATTTTTTTTAGTGTCTCGGCGACAAATACGCTCCGGATAGTCCGCTATATCCCAGGGATCCAAAACAACGAGCAATTGTAAATCGTCGACTATGTTTCACTACCACCTTCAACTGTCGCAATATTTGTTCACATGTGGTGGCACGGATCTTCTTCGGTTGCGCCCGAACTCCTTTGGGCCTTAAAAAAAAAGACCACTGGAATCATTCGAGGCTTATTTTAAACAATCGGATTCGAAATATGCTGCTGGCGATAATCTTACATCGATCATTATAAATTCTATGAACCCGTTGGTAACAGTGAAATGTTAACTAAATATGGAACGCTGCAGTTGCATCTGACTGATAGATAATTGCGAATCTTTATTTCAGACAACATGTTTTTCTGGGCCTGCCTTTGACTTTGTGTAGTTTCTCGGAGAAATTGCTGCCGGGCATCACTTTGAGGTCACTTACGATGACATTTGAAAAAGAAAATTATTCCGATCGTTGTCTATGTTTACTGCTGATATCAATGCCGACTGTTGGTGTCGGGGTTCAGGCCTAGCAATAAAAGCAGTCCAATCCACCACCCCTCTCGGAGTGCTCTCCATTGGAGAATGAGGACAGTGATTTGTATGGTTTCCCAGTGCATCCAGGACTATCGTGGCATTTGCGTGTGGAAATGATCGTAATGAGGCGCGCGAGCCAATGTAATTTTGTTTCCGCAATTTTGAGTTTGAACTACTTCATTATTACAAGAAAGAATATGTTTAATTTCAGATAATTGTGTTTGCGTCGAATCTTTGAAGGCGGTATTTGGGGAATATGAAGGCTGCACTTTCTACGGAACTGATGGAGTTTTCTGTGATTTTGCTTTTATATGTTTGATTTGTACCGAACAATTATGGTCTCCCCAATCTTTGAATTTAAAATTTGTTTAACCGGAAATTGTCGAAAATTGGCATTACTATAATGCAAAGTGTGGAGGTCATATCCACACACTCAACTTTTGTAATGAAGCTTACTTTTATCACAGCTATATATTGTGTGGAAAAATTCTTACATTCATAGGAAAAGAAAAATTCATTTGGAACAATTTAGATTCAATTTTCTTTTTTAAAAAAAAAATACGATTAGGTCAATTTAGAAAATCCCAAACAAGAATGGTGTGGTTCGATGCGCTAACAAATCCGAAGTTATCGAGGTCCAGGGAGAATACATGGTTAGTGTGCTCCTGTTGGACGGAAAAAATTAGCAGTTAGAATGAGAGAATTTTCGTTATTGGCTATACTTACAAAAAAGGTGTTAAGGCAGAGAGAGTCGGCCGTTGCCGTCGGATCCAGTAGGCGACCAGATCCCACACTTTCACTAGGCCGCCGTGTCCTCCGCTGACGATTCTCTTTGAATCGAATCGAACGCAGTTGACGGCCGCTTCGTGTCCTGCGAGCACTCGCAGGCAAGTTACGTATTAGTCTGCGTCTTCGCCTGACACTCCACATTCTTAGAGGATGTAACCAGATACCTGGAACCAGAATAGGTGTACAATTCGTATAATTGCACAAGGTTAATCAACCAGCACGTGCCAATCCGCAGATTGCACATGCCATCATATTATCGAAGACAAATGTCAGCGATCTACGTACAAGGTAATAAATGCAAAGGTACATTTATTAACGTGCGTGGGTCAATGACTAAAATCATTCAATAATATTTATTCTTTATGCTGATGAGACACATTTCCAAAGTTCAAGCATACTTGGACTTTGGCGTATGCTCATCAGCAACAATATGCAATCACTGCAATTATTAGCTAAGAAAAATTGTATATAATTAGGATTAAGTCTGTAAATATTGCAGTCTAATAAAGCTTTCGTAGCAAGAACTATCGTTGTTATAAATAATTAACAAGGTCCGTCGAACTACCCAATATATATCGGCCAAGCCCTAATGCCAGAAATCTAAACTGAGGCTGCTTTAGAGGTATATATTGGAAAAAGAACCACGTAATCCAGAAGAAACGAGAAGCTGCAGAACACAGACAAACTTAGCAGCAAGAAGTCAACGAGAAGACCTCTCTCCGGACCAGGGAGAAAGGCATTTACATCTACTTGCACCATCATCTAGAAGACCTCTCTCCGGACCAGGGAGACAGGCATTCACATCAACGAAAACACCTAGAAGACCTCTCTCCGGACCAGGGAGAAAGGCAGTTACATCTACTTGCACAATCACCAAGAAGACCTCTCTCCGGGTCAGGGAGACAGGCATTCACATCAACAAAATCACCTAGAAGGCCTCTCTCCGGACCAGGGAGAAAGGCAGGCACATCGACTTACACAATCACCTAGAAGACCTCTCTCCGGAACAGGGAGATAGGCGAACAGATCAAACCTCTCAACCGAGTCACAAGAGGAAACAGCAGCTGTTGAGGATTTTCACATCTAGTTACACAAGAATTGAGGAGGATGGAAGCCAGACTAGAGCAACAGGCTTTACGGGGAGCAGAAATTGAGAAGTTACTGGTAAACTTTAAAAAGGACTCTGAATCCAGGAAAACCAGAGAGTACTGCGAGAAAAAGCTAGCCAGATTGGAACAACTATGGCTAGATTTCGAAAACGAGCACAAGCAAGTATCACTGCACAAACAGGAACTGCTCGGGCATTCCTATTTCGTTAGGCATTTCTTCACTCAAGTTGAAGAAACCTACAATGAAGCTCGTGGATTATACAGTCACCACATTGATAAAATTGACTTTGGGCGCTCATCTCAACCAAGTGGTAGTAGGCGTGAAAATGCTCAAACAGATGACGACCCAAAATCAAGTCAAAATAAACTGTCGATAGTATCAGACCCTGAACAACAGAAAAGGTTCAATAAACAAAAGGGTATGACGCAAGCCTTACTTGCTCAAATAAGGCATACAATAAAGCAATAAAGCATACTGCATGCTCAAAATAAAGGCTCTGGCAGAATATTGGTCTAGGATCCTCAGTACACATGAAGAGATCTTAGCCAATGCTAGCGAAACCGACTATAAAACTGACTACCTGCAGTCAGATTTATTATCAGAAATTGAAGAAGAATATCATCAAATTGCAATAAAACTGCAAGAACTTCATGATGATAAATTAGTCGAATCAGCTAGGAGTGCTAAAGTACCGACAACTGAGTTTGAATCACTTCAAATTAAGTTACCAACGGTGAACATTCCAACTTTCAATGGAAATTACGGACAATGGCAGCCCTTCCACGATTTTTATCTGCAAATCGTCCATAATAGTAAACGTTTGGGTGATGCCGAGAAAATATTTTATTTGAAGGTCAACTTATCAGGCGAAGCACAAAGATTAATACAACATCTGCAACCAACAGAATTAAATTACAACTCTGCGTGGGCATTGTTATGCAGTAGGTATAATAACAAGAGGTTATTAGTAACTACTCATGAAAAACAAAGTTGCACTCGACTTATTGGCAGTTTATTATTACTTGAAATCCTTCGACCCCGAGCGCACTCGGACACTCTCAGATTTCATCTAGAGTAAAGACTTTTTGTTTTTGGTAATTTGATGAGCACTTGGACTAGAAATGTACGAAAGACAATCAATAAATTATCATAAAAGAAATTAATAATTAAATAGTTATCGTTATTATTTGTTTTCATTATAAAGTTAAATCTTACACATCATAAACTATCTATTTACCCGACTACTTTTACACGAAATTTATTTTTAATTTTTTTTTTCTGTTTCACTTCTAATCCATCTTGGTATAAAATTCCACCTAAAACAAAACGTTACTTACAATCTAGAGTAAATAAAAAATAATAATCGTTTAAACAGGATAAGAGTTTTACACAACAATTAAACAAAACAAAAAATGCATCTTACTAATAAGAAATTAAACAACATTCACGATCCCGAATGCATCGAAAACAAGATTCGAATGTATCTTGTCCGAATCCGGTCTTTGTCTTGCACAATAATTGCGTGAAGAAATGCGAATAAATGAAGAAATGTATGAAAAAAAAAACAAGTAAATTCATCTGATCTATCTCCTAAGATAGAAGCTGAGGTTGTTCTTATTGCAAAAAAAACCAATTGATCTAATTTGGTGTTGGTGGTGGAGCGGTCTGCAATTGTGGTGCTAAACGTGAAACGAATGAAACACCGGTTCGTAAAATTTTCGCAACAATTGCTGGTGAACGACATGCCAAATTATCGGTTGCCATACGTAGTTCCGTGAACATGTTGCGTGTATAGGGATTTCGTCGTGACAGGTATCGCATCCCAAGGAAATGATAGTATACGAATGGTGTCATCAGACCAGCGCGACCCCTGTAAATAAAAATAACAAAATTATTACAAAAAGAATTAACACATATCAATTATAATTATTAAAAACTTACATAAATACTAAAATAACGGCAATCGGCATAATAAAGATTTCGGCAAACGATGCCAGTCGTAAGATATTACTTGTTTGGAATTCAACAATTGATATGAAAAATCGTGCACCCCACCAAGAATTCTGTCCAAGAATCTAGAAAAGAAAACCACTTTCTTTGAAATTCACTAAAAAACTATAAATTTTGTTACTCACATCTAACAACTTAAGGGAATAGCTCGAAGCATGTAATACGGCAAATAATACGACGGGACAAAGAATTATGAAAACAGGACTAACGTAGAAGAATATCAGGGAATAAAGTAGATAATGACATGAATCTTCGAGTAACAACCGCGAAAAGAATTCTCGATTGAATGCAAAGCTTGGTATGCGTTGATGCGATCGTAATGCACTTGTTGCAGCATTTGCCAATAAAACTTTATTGTAACTGCTCTGTGAATTGCTGTAAGTAAAATTGAAAAAAGTTGGTAACAATATTTCGTAAATTAAAAAGTTGATAAAAAATTACCCAAATATTGGCAGAATATAGCCGATAGCAAAAAAGATGGTTAATACTCGTGTCGCCCACAGGGCAACATCAATTTTATTCTGTTTAACATGTTCGATAAGTCGCGCTTGTGGTGTCATTTGATTTGGTGGAGATGATGACGGCGGTGTGTTATTGTCTGAAGGATTCGGAAGTTCATCACTCATTGTTCTGTAAAAGAAAGAAAGTAAAATATCTGCCAATAAAAACGGGCGCAACTTTATTGTTCTTTTGGCAAATCGAATACAATGTGCCGCTGCGGTTGCATGAGTTTACTGTCAAAAGATTTTATAGAATTGGGTTAATTTTGATCACTTCGATCTATTTTTCCACTTTGTCCGCCATTTCTAAATTGACACTGACAACTTTTTAACTATTATCAACTTTCTACTACAGCTGCGAAACTCCGCCATAGACGGTCCCAAGCCCGAGTTGAGAAAGGAGGAGGGTACATGGAGTTAACCTGAATGGCCAGTAACACCAGTGCGTCTCAGGAAGTAGGCAAAAAGTATGACATAGTTGGACTTGCAGCATAGCTGTGAGAACTCCAGCATGTCATATTTAGGTCAAAACTCCCACCCTTTTTCTACTAGTCCTTGGGCGAGGCGCCGACAACGCATCACCGGAAAAAGAACACTGTCCAGAAACCTGAAGAACAGCCTCGGAAACGATGGACTCAACGGCAACGACCCCGCAAACGAAAAATGGACTACTCTATTGGATCTTGGAATGTTCGATCCTTATTTAGGACAGGAGCTCTGAAAGAGTTTCTCGAAGAAGTGGCAAAACACAACATCAACATAACTGCCATCCAAGAAACGAAATGGCTCGGTAGCGAAATCATGGACATGAGATCACACACAATCTATCCAAGTGGAAAATTGTCGGGAAGCAGAGAGTTTGGAGTCGCTTTTGTCGTTGACAAAAAATTTAAACAGCAGGTCACGAGCTTCAAACCAATAAGTGAAAGATTGTGTGCAATCCGAATAAAGACTAAATTTATCAACACCTGGTTGATCAACGTTCACGCACCAACAGAAGACAAGGACGACGTAACTAAAGACGAATTTTATGCCACCCTAGAGACAACATATGACTCACTGCCCTCGAATGACCTAAAAATTGTCTTAGGGGATTTTAATGCAAAAGTCGGAAAGGAGGAGGCTCATAGAGGAACAACAGGAGGGCACAGTCTCCATGACATAACCAACGACAATGGCCAACGTCTTATTGATTTCGCAAGCAGTAAAAATATCATAGTAAGCTCTACGTGCTTCCCACATCGCGATATTCACAAACGAACGTGGGCATCACCAGATGGTCACACCTTCAACCAAATAGACCACGTTCTTATTGAGAAAAGGGCTGCTTCCAGCATACTTGATGTACGAACTCTCCGCGGTGCGAATTGTGACTCTGATCACTATCTAGTCAGAGCTAAGTATCGATGCAAAATAGCCTGTCGTGGATATTCGAAAACGAGTAGAGCTCGCAAATTCAATGTCGACAAGCTTAACGACGAAACGGTGGCGCAGGCTTACATGTTAGCATGTAATAAACACCTGACACCAATATATGAAAATATCCAAAATATGCCAGTGGAGAAAGCGTGGCTGAAAATACGAGACGGCATCAAATCCTCCGCGGAAGAGGTATTAGGGTATCAAGCACGGCGAAAAAATAATGATTGGTTCGACCAAGAATGTCGCGACGCAATAGATAGAAAGAGCGAAGCTTACAAAATTTTTACTGAACGACCAACACGAGCCAAAAAAGAAAGATATGACGAGCTTAGGCGATATGCGAAAAAGACCTGCAGACGAAAACAAAGGAAGTACCATAATGACAAGATACAAAAAATGGACGACGACATGAGAAAAAATAATACGCGGGTCGCATACGCCATAGTAAAAGACTTGAAAAAGGGATATAAACCAAAAACCAGTCTCTGCAAAGACGCAGAGGGCAATATCATCAGCGACACAGAAGAAATCAAAAGGAGATGGGCTTCATACTTCGAACATCTTTTGAATCCCATCCCAGTAGCACCGATAACGACAGACAACATTTCAATTCAAGCCTCGACTGACGAAGATGAACCCTCATCGACACCACCCACGCTTCCTGAAATCAAAGCAGCCCTATGTGACCAAAAACGAAACAAAGCGCCGGGAATCGACGAAATACCAGTTGAACTTCTGAAAAACGGTGGAAACTGTGTCGCTGAAATACTGCACAGCATGATATGCAAAATTTGGACAGAGGAAATCATACCCGACGACTGGCGAAAAAGCATTATATGTCCAATTTACAAGAAAGGAGACAAACTCTGCTGTGAGAACTACAGAGGTATATCATTGTTGTGTACGTCCTATAAAATACTGACAAAAATAATTGAACGTCGTCTTAAGCCCTATACTAATCAAATAATTGGCGAATACCAAGGCGGATTCAGAACCGGACGATCTACAACAGACCAGATATTCTCGGTGAAACAGGTGAGTAGTGGGTATATGGCGGTTCTGGCTCACGGTAATGCAGTTCGTTTTCTCCTTGGCGACACTAGCGCCACGAGCGGAGGTGGCTAATAGCAATACTAATTAGTGGGGTGGGGTAATGCAGTTCGTTTTCTCCTTGGCGACACTAGCGCCTAGCAGTACCCCTAACTGACTCTTTTTTGAAATGTCAAGATTTATAAGAGTTTTATAAATTATGCCCCTAACTGACTCTTTTTTGAAATGTCAAGATTGATAAGAGTTTTATAAATTATGCCCCTAACTGACTCCTTTTTGAAATGCCAAGATTGATAAGAGTTTTATAAATTATGCCCCTAACTGACTTTTTTTTTGAAATGCCAAGATTGATAAGAGTTGTACGAATTATGATTCATATATGATGAAATTGATTTTTAAATTGATAGGAATGAACACGTGGGTTACATTTTTAGTTGGACTTTAAGAATGCTTTCGTTGTTTATATTGTGAAATAGGTTGTGCTCAGCATTTTAGTTTTATGAATTTGGTTTCATATGTGATGAAAATTGATAGATTGTGTGTATGGAGATTGTTATTGTTATTAATAGCGTGATATTTTTTTTTATGAAGTCATCATCGATTAGGAATAATTGTTCGAATTGTTTATGGTTTAGAGTATTCATATGATAGGTGTTTACATTTTTTCTGTATGGAATTTTTGGTTTACGAGTGAGATTGATATGAAAATTTCACCTCAATTCGCTAACATATATGATCATTTTTTGATAAACGAGTTCAAGCTCTTGCACATTACCTGCTTAGATACACCTTGGTACCCCTTTACCTGTCGATATTAATTTTAGAGTAGATTATTGGTTGTAAGAGATTATTGGTTGTAAGAGATTATTGGTTACTGGTGAGTATATATATTGTTTAATGGAAGAGAGAGAGAGAGAGAGAGAGAGAGAGAGAGATGATGTATTGGTATTGATCCAGATAGGATGCTGGATAGGGGGATGTTGTATTAGTCCAGATGGGGTATAGATTGTGGTGTATGTGTATATGTGTGTGTGTGTGTGTGTGTGTATGTGTGGAGATTGTTATTGTTATTAATAGCGTGGTATTATTTCATGACGTCATCATCAATTGGGGTTGCCATAATGTCAAAAAAAAAATAAAAAAAAAAATTAAAAAAAAAAAAAAAAAAAAAAATAAAAAAAAAAAATAAAAAAAAAAATAAAAAAAAATAAAAAAAAAATATTATAAAAATATATATTTTTAATAAAAAATTATAAATTACATTATTTTGCTTTTCTTTTTATTATTACACTTTTACTTAATATTATTCCACTGCTTCTTCACTTACGAACAGGAATAAACACGATCGTTTGTTATTGCAATTAGTTTTTTCTTGTGTGGTCAGCATATTTTCGATTGTATGGAAAAAGATCCATTCTGCTTGTTTGTGTGTGGTCAGCATATTTTCGATGATGAAATTGATATTTACTTTAACAGGAATAAACACGTTCGTTATCAATTGAAATTTAAGTTTGGTGGTTTTAGGTTTCATATAGGCTAAAGTTAGCGATTGAATTCTGTGTGAGTAAAAGTAGATAAGGGTTTTTTTTATTTTTTGTTATTATTATAGGTTGTTTATGAATAATTGTTTATAGTTTTGCGGTTCTTTGTTCTTATGGCAAAAAAAGATCCATTCTGCTTGGATATAAGTTGGTCAGCATATTTTCGATGATGAAATTCATATTTACATTATCAGGAATAAACACGTTCGTTATCAATTGAAATTTAAGTTTGGTGGTTTTAGGTTTCATATAGGCTAAAGTTAGCGATTGAATTCTGTGTCAGTAAAAGTAGATAAGAATTTTTTGTTATTATTATAGGTTGTTTATAAATAATTGTTTATAGTTTTGCGGTTCTTTGTTCTTATGGAAAAAGATCCATTCTGCTTGTATGTGTGTGGTCAGCATATTTCCGTATAAATAAGATTTTATTGTGAAATAATTGTAGATAAGAGTTTTAGTCGATGAGGTTCGGTTATAGTTTGTCTTAGAAATTCGTCAAGTGAAGTTAATCAAGTGAAGTTAATCAAGTCAAGAAATATAATTCAACAAACAACCATTAGGTAAGCATATATTACATAAATGAATATGCAAATAATAATAAAAAAAAAATTTATAGAAAGCAACAGTATTTATAAACAAAAAAACCATCTGCTCCATAATCATTATGGCAACTTACGTTATCGATATGCAAGGATTTAGAGGATACAACAATACCTTCATCATCAAAGAATTAGCTATCGTAAATGTGTATGGGAATTATAATCGACATTTTGTACTCAAACCTCCCTTCAGTTTTGCAAAACTCTCAAGAGAGCTACAATGTCAAGCGCATTGGTTATACGAAAATCATCACGGATTGAAATGGGAAGATGGATCTACAACGATCCGGAAACTGAAAGAGTATTTACTCCTAAACATGAAAAGTGGTTCAATATACGTTAAAGGATTAGAGAAGAAAAACTGGCTTGTTGATTTGTTGGGGAATACAACCATGATATTCAATTTGGAGGAATATTACGACTGTCCCAATCTGAAAACACTGAAAAAGCAGTATCCTGGAATAGAAAAGAGCATTTTACATAGTCGTGCTCATCAAAATGCACTACTTCTGAAACATTATATTTTAAAAAACAATAAAAACCTAATTGAATAAAACTAAAAAAAATAAAAAAAACAGATTTTTATTATTGTAGTAGATGATGATGATGATGATCCGAGGATTATTCTTGAAAGCAGTAATAAAAGCTGTATAAAAAAATAAAAAAAAAATAAAAAATAAAATAAAAAAAAATTAAAAAAAAAAAATCATAAATTTACAGATTCGCATGACAATATTCCTATGCCTAATACTGATAAACCCGATTAATGGGCTATTTAACGTACACGAACTGACAGGATTTACAGAAATACAACTTAACAAAGTAGAAATAGTGACCAAAGCAAATATTATCATCCACATAATTGACATAAAAGAAATTTTAGACGTAATAAACGAATTTTCAACCAATACAGTTAATTTTAACGGAGAACAGAAGAACTTACTTATTACAGAACTAAAACAATTGACAAACAAATTGTAAACTGATAAGAAATAATAATAATACGGAAATCATTTGATTTCTTTCAACGGCTTTCTAATAGGTTTAAGCTCTCATTCACTTTTTTCCAGTACTGTTTTTCAGGATTTTTTTTATTTTTTAGTTCATTGTAAGTCAACACCCGTCTTTTGCCCAGTATGAAAAATAATTATATTCAATCATATCAACTACAACAACAACAACTACAACACTAGAAAATACAAACAACCATACAACCACCTGCTACCAACTCGTAACCATATGATACCAACTTACCTTATTAAATTTTACTATAAGTTAAGAAATAAAAGAGTCTTGTGTGTTGTTATACTTGTATACCAAATTCTGGTTAATATGCATATTTCAAGAACAAAAACAAACTGAATAATGGTTTTAAGCATATTTATTATCAAGATATTTTTTTTAAATAAATAAACATAAGAAAATTACGATATGTATCGGTTATATTATATAGAATAGCTATTTTCTTTAACATTGAAACAGTTTTCAGAGAGTTTCAGCATTAACTCTACCGATTTTTAATTGCTTATATTTTTTACGTATCGAGTTAGTAGACTTTATAACTTGTCTAAGAATATTTTTATCGGTCGACTTCTGCATTTTTCCTTCTTACACAACAACAACAGATTAACAGATATCGTACTGCTTTGTACAGCTTTAATACTGCTTTGTACAGCTTTAATACTGCTTTAATACTGCTTTGTACAGCTTTAATACTGCTTTATACAGCTTTAATACTGCTTCTGTACTGCTTTGTACTGCTTTAATACTGCTTCTGTACTGCTTTGTACTGCTTTAATACTGCTTCTGTACTGCTTTATACAGCTTTAATACTGCTTCTGTACTGCTTTGTACTGCTTTAATACTGCTTCTGTACTGCTTTGTACTGCTTTAATACTGCTTCTGTACTGCTTTGTACAGCTTTAATACTGCTTCTGTACTGAGGTGTACTGCTTTAATACTGCTTCTATACTGAGGTGTACTGCTTTAATACTGCTTCTGTACTGAGGTGTACTGCTTTAATACTGCTTCTGTACTGAGGTGTACTGCTTTAATACTGCTTTTGTACTGAGGTGTACTACTTTATACAGCTTTATTACTGCTTTCAGTTTTTAAATATAGTTTTTCAAACTTTTTTCTCATATTACTGAATCAAAGTCTTCATATTGATTATATATAGTTGTATTTATTTGATATTGGAATCAAGATAGGAAATAACTTCTCTTGGATGCTGAAAGTGAACAGAATTCAAAGCATATATACAGTATTCATATAAATCTAGAAACATGACTGCTGAGTGTTGAAGGGAAAAGTATAGGTTTTTTTTTTTTTTTTTGGTTATTCGAGCCTCAATGTGATTACAATCAACCAAGTACAGCTGTGAGGTTGTATAGTTGGTTGTACAGCTATGTGGTTGTATAGTTGGTTGTACAGCTGTGTGGTTGTATAGTTGGTTGTACAGCTGTGAGGTTGTATAGTTGGTTGTACAGCTGTGTGGTTGTATAGTTGGTTGTACAGCTGTGTGGTTGTATAGTTGGTTGTATAGTTGGTTGTACAGCTGTGTGGTTGTATAGTTGGTTGTACAGCTGTGTGGTTGTATAGTTGGTTGTACAGCTGTGTGGTTGTATAGTTGGTTGTACAGCTGTGTGGTTGTATAGTTGGTTGTACAGCTGTGTGGTTGTATAGTTGGTTGTACAGCTGTGAGGTTGTATAGTTGGTTGTACAGCTGTGTGGTTGTATAGTTGGTTGTACAGCTGTGTGGTTGTATAGTTGGTTGTACAGCTGTGTGGTTGTATAGTTGGTTGTACAGCTGTGTGGTTGTATAGTTGGTTGTACAGCTGTGTGGTTGTATAGTTGGCTGTACAGCTGTGTGGTTGTATAGTTGGTTGTACAGCTGTGTGGTTGTATAGTTGGTTGTACAGCTGTGAGGTTGTATAGTTGGTTGTAATCACATTGAGGCTCGAATAACCAAAAAAAAAAAAAAAAATCTATACTTTTCCCTTCAACACTCAGCAGTCATGTTTCTAGATTTATATGAATACTGTATATATGCTTTGAATTCTGTTCACTTTCAGCATCCAAGAGAAGTTATTTCCTATCTTGATTCCAATATCAAATAAATACAACTATATATAATCAATATGAAGACTTTGATTCAGTAATATGAGAAAAAAGTTTGAAAAACTATATTTAAAAACTGAAAGCAGTAATAAAGCTGTATAAAGTAGTACACCTCAGTACAAAAGCAGTATTAAAGCAGTACACCTCAGTACAGAAGCAGTATTAAAGCAGTACACCTCAGTACAGAAGCAGTATTAAAGCAGTACACCTCAGTATAGAAGCAGTATTAAAGCAGTACACCTCAGTACAGAAGCAGTATTAAAGCTGTACAAAGCAGTACAGAAGCAGTATTAAAGCAGTACAAAGCAGTACAGAAGCAGTATTAAAGCAGTACAAAGCAGTACAGAAGCAGTATTAAAGCTGTATAAAGCAGTATTAAAGCTGTACAAAGCAGTATTAAAGCAGTATTAAAGCTGTACAAAGCAGTATTAAAGCTGTACAAAGCAGTACGATATCTGTTAATCTGTTGTTGTTGTGTAAGAAGGAAAAATGCAGAAGTCGACCGATAAAAATATTCTTAGACAAGTTATAAAGTCTACTAACTCGATACGTAAAAAATATAAGCAATTAAAAATCGGTAGAGTTAATGCTGAAACTCTCTGAAAACTGTTTCAATGTTAAAGAAAATAGCTATTCTATATAATATAACCGATACATATCGTAATTTTCTTATGTTTATTTATTTAAAAAAAATATCTTGATAATAAATATGCTTAAAACCATTATTCAGTTTGTTTTTGTTCTTGAAATATGCATATTAACCAGAATTTGGTATACAAGTATAACAACACACAAGACTCTTTTATTTCTTAACTTATAGTAAAATTTAATAAGGTAAGTTGGTATCATATGGTTACGAGTTGGTAGCAGGTGGTTGTATGGTTGTTTGTATTTTCTAGTGTTGTAGTTGTTGTTGTTGTAGTTGATATGATTGAATATAATTATTTTTCATACTGGGCAAAAGACGGGTGTTGACTTACAATGAACTAAAAAATAAAAAAAATCCTGAAAAACAGTACTGGAAAAAAGTGAATGAGAGCTTAAACCTATTAGAAAGCCGTTGAAAGAAATCAAATGATTTCCGTATTATTATTATTTCTTATCAGTTTACAATTTGTTTGTCAATTGTTTTAGTTCTGTAATAAGTAAGTTCTTCTGTTCTCCGTTAAAATTAACTGTATTGGTTGAAAATTCGTTTATTACGTCTAAAATTTCTTTTATGTCAATTATGTGGATGATAATATTTGCTTTGGTCACTATTTCTACTTTGTTAAGTTGTATTTCTGTAAATCCTGTCAGTTCGTGTACGTTAAATAGCCCATTAATCGGGTTTATCAGTATTAGGCATAGGAATATTGTCATGCGAATCTGTAAATTTATGATTTTTTTTTTTTAATTTTTTTTTATTTTATTTTTTATTTTTTTTTTATTTTTTTATACAGCTTTTATTACTGCTTTCAAGAATAATCCTCGGATCATCATCATCATCATCTACTACAATAATAAAAATCTGTTTTTTTTATTTTTTTTAGTTTTATTCAATTAGGTTTTTATTGTTTTTTAAAATATAATGTTTCAGAAGTAGTGCATTTTGATGAGCACGACTATGTAAAATGCTCTTTTCTATTCCAGGATACTGCTTTTTCAGTGTTTTCAGATTGGGACAGTCGTAATATTCCTCCAAATTGAATATCATGGTTGTATTCCCCAACAAATCAACAAGCCAGTTTTTCTTCTCTAATCCTTTAACGTATATTGAACCACTTTTCATGTTTAGGAGTAAATACTCTTTCAGTTTCCGGATCGTTGTAGATCCATCTTCCCATTTCAATCCGTGATGATTTTCGTATAACCAATGCGCTTGACATTGTAGCTCTCTTGAGAGTTTTGCAAAACTGAAGGGAGGTTTGAGTACAAAATGTCGATTATAATTCCCATACACATTTACGATAGCTAATTCTTTGATGATGAAGGTATTGTTGTATCCTCTAAATCCTTGCATATCGATAACGTAAGTTGCCATAATGATTATGGAGCAGATGGTTTTTTTGTTTATAAATACTGTTGCTTTCTATAAATTTTTTTTTTATTATTATTTGCATATTCATTTATGTAATATATGCTTACCTAATGGTTGTTTGTTGAATTATATTTCTTGACTTGATTAACTTCACTTGATTAACTTCACTTGACGAATTTCTAAGACAAACTATAACCGAACCTCATCGACTAAAACTCTTATCTACAATTATTTCACAATAAAATCTTATTTATACGGAAATATGCTGACCACACACATACAAGCAGAATGGATCTTTTTCCATAAGAACAAAGAACCGCAAAACTATAAACAATTATTTATAAACAACCTATAATAATAACAAAAAATTCTTATCTACTTTTACTGACACAGAATTCAATCGCTAACTTTAGCCTATATGAAACCTAAAACCACCAAACTTAAATTTCAATTGATAACGAACGTGTTTATTCCTGATAATGTAAATATGAATTTCATCATCGAAAATATGCTGACCAACTTATATCCAAGCAGAATGGATCTTTTTTTGCCATAAGAACAAAGAACCGCAAAACTATAAACAATTATTCATAAACAACCTATAATAATAACAAAAAATAAAAAAAACCCTTATCTACTTTTACTCACACAGAATTCAATCGCTAACTTTAGCCTATATGAAACCTAAAACCACCAAACTTAAATTTCAATTGATAACGAACGTGTTTATTCCTGTTAAAGTAAATATCAATTTCATCATCGAAAATATGCTGACCACACACAAACAAGCAGAATGGATCTTTTTCCATACAATCGAAAATATGCTGACCACACAAGAAAAAACTAATTGCAATAACAAACGATCGTGTTTATTCCTGTTCGTAAGTGAAGAAGCAGTGGAATAATATTAAGTAAAAGTGTAATAATAAAAAGAAAAGCAAAATAATGTAATTTATAATTTTTTATTAAAAATATATATTTTTATAATATTTTTTTTTTATTTTTTTTTATTTTTTTTTTTATTTTTTTTTTTATTTTTTATTTTTTTTTTTTTTTTAATTTTTTTTTTATTTTTTTTTTTTTTATTATTTTTTTTTTTTTTATTTTTTTTTTGACATTATGGCAACCCCAATTGATGATGACGTCATGAAATAATACCACGCTATTAATAACAATAACAATCTCCACACATACACACACACACACACACACACATATACACATACACCACAATCTATACCCCATCTGGACTAATACAACATCCCCCTATCCAGCATCCTATCTGGATCAATACCAATACATCATCTCTCTCTCTCTCTCTCTCTCTCTCTCTCTCTCTCTTCCATTAAACAATATATATACTCACCAGTAACCAATAATCTCTTACAACCAATAATCTCTTACAACCAATAATCTACTCTAAAATTAATATCGACAGGTAAAGGGGTACCAAGGTGTATCTAAGCAGGTAATGTGCAAGAGCTTGAACTCGTTTATCAAAAAATGATCATATATGTTAGCGAATTGAGGTGAAATTTTCATATCAATCTCACTCGTAAACCAAAAATTCCATACAGAAAAAATGTAAACACCTATCATATGAATACTCTAAACCATAAACAATTCGAACAATTATTCCTAATCGATGATGACTTCATAAAAAAAAATATCACGCTATTAATAACAATAACAATCTCCATACACACAATCTATCAATTTTCATCACATATGAAACCAAATTCATAAAACTAAAATGCTGAGCACAACCTATTTCACAATATAAACAACGAAAGCATTCTTAAAGTCCAACTAAAAATGTAACCCACGTGTTCATTCCTATCAATTTAAAAATCAATTTCATCATATATGAATCATAATTCGTACAACTCTTATCAATCTTGGCATTTCAAAAAAAAAGTCAGTTAGGGGCATAATTTATAAAACTCTTATCAATCTTGGCATTTCAAAAAGGAGTCAGTTAGGGGCATAATTTATAAAACTCTTATCAATCTTGACATTTCAAAAAAGAGTCAGTTAGGGGCATAATTTATAAAACTCTTATAAATCTTGACATTTCAAAAAAGAGTCAGTTAGGGGTACTGCTAGGCGCTAGTGTCGCCAAGGAGAAAACGAACTGCATTACCCCACCCCACTAATTAGTATTGCTATTAGCCACCTCCGCTCGTGGCGCTAGTGTCGCCAAGGAGAAAACGAACTGCATTACCGTGAGCCAGAACCGCCATATACCCACTACTCAGGTGCTTGAGAAATGCTGGGAATATAACACAGACGTGCACCAAATATTCGTAGATTTAAAACAAGCATACGACAGTATCGGCAGGAGCGTACTGTACCAAATCATGCTTGACTTTGGAATTCCTCCAAAACTAGTCCGACTAACAAGACTCACAATGACGAACACTGAATCCCAAGTGAGAATACAAACCGATTCCACAACCAGCTTTCCAACGGAATGTGGTTTAAAGCAGGGAGATGGTCTAGCTCCTATGCTTTTCAACTTGGCACTAGAGTATGTCGTCCGAAAAATCCCAGTCGACACCAACGGGACACTACTATTCAAGTCCACCCAACTAGTAGCATACGCTGACGACATTAACATTCTAGCAAGATCCTTCCCTAGTGCTAAGGAGGTATTTGTCAATCTTGACTCCGCCGCAAAAGAAGTCGGGTTGCGCATTAATGAAAGCAAAACAAAAGTAATGACGCAAACAAGAAGGAGAACGCCAATCAGACAAAACATAACAATTGCGGAATATAATTTGGAGAGTGTGGACAACTTCATATATCTTGGGGCTAATCTAGCAAAAGACGGTAATGAAACAGACGAAATCAAACGACGGATAATACTAGCAAATAAGACGTATTATTCGGTACTTCCAATAATGAAATCCAAGAAAGTGCACAGGAACAATAAGCTGCGGATACGACCTGTGCTCTGTTATGGCAGCGAGACGTGGACATTAACGCGAACTTCCGAAAAAGCAGTTAACGCATTCGAAAGAAAGGTCCTCCGAAGAATTTTGGGACCTGTGAAGGAAGGAACGGAATGGCGAATAAGATACAACCATGAGTTGTATCAACTCTACGACGAGCCAGAAGCTTCAACGTTCATCAAGTTACGTAAACTGCAGTGGGCTGGCCATGTAGAGCGGATGGAAGACAGAAGAATCCCCAAACGTGCTCTTAAAGGCAAAGCAAACCGGCCAGTAGGCAAACCACGCAAGCGATGGGAAGACTCGGTTGATGAAGACAGCAAAGCCATTCTAAAAATTAGCAGCTGGAGGACGCGGTCTTTGGATCGAGACGATTGGAGGCGACGACTTCAGGAGGCCAGGGCCCGATTTGGGCTGTCGCGCCATTGATGATGACTACAGCTGCGAATTGTAACTGCAGTCTAAAGTCACTCCATGCAAATTGTTAATAAACTTTGGAAGTAAACTATCTATTTGTTCGGAGCAGGTGTTGTCGGCAAGAGAACCTATTGTGGTTAGCTTTTTTCAGTACTCCATAGTATTTGAACCAATTAGTTTTATTAAAACAGAATACTTCAGTCGTGCGTTCTCGAGCGCTAATTTTTTGATTTATAGAAAAGCAAATGGGTAAGTAAGGTGAAAACAATGAGCAATTTTAGGCTGCGAAATACCTAATCATTTGTTACTGATAAGTTAAGAGTAAGCTCTTTGCCCCTTGGTGGATAGCATGCTGGATTTGAAGGAGTGTGAATAAAAATGTTTTTTTCATATAAAGTTGAAGGGATTTTTGACGATTTATTGCTTTATTTGTGCAATGTGTCGCTATATATTAGGAGTACAAATAAGTTTCCGCCGTTTGACAAAAGATGGCCCCACCAGAAGATTATGTTGAAATTGTCAGATGTAAAACGTAATATCGTAAGTTTGGACATCTGGTAACAACATAACCTTGAAGTATTAGTAACTCCGTATCAGCATCACATAATTTTGTTCATGCGAAAATGTCAAATTTTGTGCCGAATAAGCGTCGTTTGCGGGAACTTTTGATTTATTTCTTTAATTTGAAGAAATCTGCAGTTGAGGCGCATTGATTGTTTGTAGAAGCATATGATGAGACTGCTTTAAGTGAGAAAAGATGTCCTTAGTGGTTTCAAAAGGTTTAAAAACGGTGAGTTTGACAAGAAAGACAAAAGACGTAGTGGAAGGCCGAAAATGTACGAAGAACTTGCACTTACATTAAAAGTGACTCAACAAATAATTTCTACAATGGCACTACAGCCCAAATCGGGGCAAGGGCTCCTAATCTTCAAGTTCCTTAACATTTTTCATTATTTGTTGTGGAAGGGTTCTTAGACCTTTGCACAACCCTCTATCCACGAATTTTTCATTTTCGTCGATTAGTGCGGACAAGGTATACCCAAGCAGGCAGTGTGCTGGAATTATGCGTCGACCGGGATTTGAACTCACGACCATCGCATTGTAGATCAACATGCTACCCACTAGGCTACACCCTAGCTCAACAAGTAATTTCACATCGTTTAAAATCGATGCAAATGATTCAAAAACAAGGAAATTGGATTTCATATGAGCTGAAGCCGAGAGACGTTGAACGCCGATTTTGCATGTGTGAAATGCTGCTTGCCAGGCATAAAAGAAAGGGTTTTCTGCATCGTATAGCAACTAGTGATGAAAAATGGTTCCACTACGATAACCTAGAAAATCATGAGGACCATCTGGCCATGCTGCAACATCGACGCCCGGAATCAGCTTGATGTCGTGTATTATGAGTTGCTCAAACCGGGCGAAACCATTACTGGAGCTCCCTACCGAACACAATTAATGAGATTAAGCCAAGGAAAAAAGCCCCCATTACTTCTTCAGACACGGCGAAATTATTCTCCTACATGATAATGCTCGTCCGCATGTTGCAGCGCCGGTCAAAATCTATTTGGAAAAACTTAATTGGGAAGTCCTACTCCACCCGCCATATTTACCAAACATTGCCCCTTCCGATTGTCACTTGTTCCGGTCGCTCGCACATGGCCTGTCTAAGCAGTGCTTTACATCATATGAAGATACTAAAAATTGGGTCGATTCGTGGATAGCCACAAAAGATGAAGAGTTCTTCCGATGTGGTATCTGAATGCTGCCAGAAAGATGGGAAAAAAGTAGTGGCTAGTGATGGGCAATACTTTGAATAAATGGTAGTGTACCGTTCTTTCACAAAACATTCCTAATTTTTGATAGAAAACGGCAGAAACTTATTTGTACTCCTATTATATGAACGTCATTGCACCCCAAGAAACTAAATTATTAGGTAGAGAGATTACTGACATTAGATCGCACACAATTTTCAAAAGTGGGAAATCATCGGGAAGCCGAAAGTTTGGAGTTACGTTTGTCGTCGACAACAAATTTATAAACCAAGTTACCAACTTCAAACCCGTCAATGAACGATTGTGTGCAATCCGCATCAAGACAAAATTCTTTAATGTTTGGCTTATTAATGTCCACACCCCAACGGAAGAACAAAGACGAAGAAGTTAAAGACGATTTCCACAGCACCTTAGAATCAACATTCAACTCTCTTCCGTCGAACGATATTAAAATAATATTAGGTGACTTCAACGCGAAAGTGGGCAAAGAAGAGACTTACATACGGACAATTGGAAGGCACAGTAACGATATCGGCCAGAGGCTGACTGATTTTGCCAGCAGCAAAAATCTTATTGTAAGCTCGACATGCTTCTCGCATCGTGACATTCATAAGAGAACGTGGGCATCACCCGATGGAAGAACATTCAACCAAATAGACCACGTTCTAATAGAGAAACGGCCTCCTGCATTCTTGACGTGCGTTCATGTTGAGGGGTAATTGCGACACAGATCACTAATTGGTAAAGAACAAGTTCCGATGTCGAATCGCGAACCGAGGACACCCAAAAACACAACCGGTTCCTAAATTCGACATAGGAAAACTCAAGGATGAGAAAGTAGTTGCGAAGTACGTATCAGCCTTAGAGAGGCACTTCGCGTTAATACTAAACAACAACGCCAGCATAGAAGAAATATGGTAAAACATCAAAGATGGCATTACATCCGTCGTAGAGGAGGTGATAGGACAACAACCCCGGCGTAAAGAAATGACTGGTTCGACAACGAATGCCAAGATGCTTTAGAGCGAAAAAACCAACGGCCGACACGAGCCAAACGGGATAAATATAATGATCTTAGACGATTTGTAAACAAAATATGCAGAATAAAAGGACGTAAAATAATGACGAAAACAAAAACATAGACAAACATTTTAAATTACACAACACAAGAGACGTGTATTCCCTTTTTAAAAAGATGAAAGAGGGATATCGACCCAAGATGATCCTCTGCAAGGATACAGAAGGCAACATTATAAGTAATGCGAAAGATATAAAACAAAGATGGGCGCAATACTTTGAACTCTCCTCAATCTTTCATCCGCACGAACAGCAGCAGCAGACATCATAGCAGACAGAACTGATGTAACAGCTAATAAAGGATCCTCTTTCCTCCCACACTCAAAGAAGTACAAACGGTTTTGAAGAGCCACCCGAACAACAAAGCGCTCGACACTGATCGCTTTTGAACGCCGGCTACAACTACATAGCACATCTCCTACACAGATAAGTCACGGATATATGGACGCAGGAAACACTTCCTGAAGGTCTGCGCAAGAGCATCATACGTCTAATTTATAATTACAAACTCTGCTACGAAAACTACCGAGGAATATCTTTGTTGTGCACGTCTTAGAAGATATTGACTGAAATTCTGGAAAAGAGAATTAAGCCCTATGCTGACAAAGTAATTGGTGAATACCAAGGCGGATTTAGAGCTGGACGATAGACCACGGACCAGATATTCTGATTTAAACAGGCACTGGAAAAGTGCGGTGATTGACAGCCAATTCATCATCCTAATGGAATTTGTTTCCATCCAACCCATTGTTTAACGACTGGTATGAATTCTGGCATTATATTGATGGAAAATCCAGTTTTTTTCGCCATGTTCTGCCAGAAATAACAGTAAACTATTTTCGAGTACTTGGATGTAATCTCTGCTGTTCATCCGCGATGAAATAAATTGTGGCCAAATACAAGTTTCTTTTTAAAAATGCAATAAAATGAACAAAATTAAATTTTTTTCCATGTATTATGGCTTCATTAGTAAGAGCAAACATTCGCATTAATGATGGAACACAACTTCGTTCAAGTGGCTGCCTCGGCTGGCTTCACAGTAGCGCATTCTGTCACTCCAATTTTCCAAGACTATGTCGATGGTTTCGGGCTGTAGCTCACGGATTGCTTGGATGATATTGGCCTTAAGTGCTTGAATCGTTTCTGGATTGTTGGCATAACATCGGTCCTTCATGGTTCCCCAGAAAAAACATAACAGGAGTACGATTGGGCATAAAGCCCAATCGTGCGATACTCTAGATGAAAGAGAAATTTTTGTATCTGTGACGAAATTGAACTAATTTTTTCACATGACGCTAAGGTTGCTATCAAAATGTTTTATGCAAAATTTAGGGTTTAAAAATTTAATAGGTACTGAGAAAATTAATGTATTGGATGTAGTGAAGTAGGGCAGTTTGTATGGGAGGTGATAGAAGGAGGGGCGAGTTTTTAATGACTTTTCAGAAACAACTATAAACATCATGCTTTTGACATGTGTTAAATTGCAGATGAGTAGCATTCATACTTTTCAGGAAAATCGACTTTTTATAAAGTTGTGAAATTGTGTCATTTTGTATGGGAGAGGGTAGAAGGGGTAAAGCTAATCGTCTAAATTTTTTTGGTCTTATTAATAATTATAAATAAATAGTTACTGCACAATTTCAGCTCAATCAATTTTATACGCACTGAGTAAATTGGCTTAAAGCATTTCATGAAAAAGTGCAGCTTGTATGAGAGGTGGTGGAAGGAGGGAGAGGACACATGTAATTTTTTTACAGTAGAATGAAATAATTATAAAAGTATTATATTTCAAATTTCATATCATTAGCATTTATACTTTTCGAGAAAAGCCGTTTATTAATAAATTGCGTAATTGTGTCATTTTGTATGGGAGGGGGTAGAACGGGTAAGGCTATTCGTCTAATTTTTGTTGGTCTTATTAATAATTATAAATAAATAGTTACAACACAATTTCAGATCAATCAATTGTATACGCACTGAGTAAACTGAGTAAATTGGTTTAAAGCATTTCATGAAAAAGTGCAGTTTGTATGGGAGGTGGTGGAAGGAGAGGGAGGACGCAAATAATTTTTACACAGGAAATTGATACCATCATAAAAGTATTTCATTCCAAATTTCAGATCAATAGCACTTCTACTTTTCGAGTAAATCCGTTTATTGTCAAATTGCGAAATTCTGTAATTTTGTACGGGAGGGGGTCGAAGGGGTGGAGCAATTTGGCCCGTTCACGAACTTAACCTTACTTTTTTGTTAAGAACGACGTGTACAAAATTTGAATAATCATATCAACGCGTTCTCAAGCTAGAGAGGACACGGACAGACGGACGGACATCCGGTTTTGAGATATTTGAGTGATTATATGAACTTCTGTATCATTCATTTTTTTCTCCGAGCCTTATTTCTTGGCGTTGCAAACTTTGTGGCAAACTTATAATACTCTCAGATTTCATCTAGAGTATAAAAAGTCCAAAGGAGTGAAATCGCAGCTCCGAGGCGACCAATTGACATCACCAGGACGGCTGATAACACGATTTGGGAATTTGGTGCGTAAAAGATTGATTGTGGCATGCCACGCCGTCCCGCATGAACCAGAGGTCGTCCAAATCCATGTATTCAATTTCAGTAAAAAAACATAATAGGACTACGATTGTGCGTAAAGCCCAATCGTGCGATACTCTAGATGAAGAGAAATGTTTTTATTTTTATGCAGCAGATTGGAATTATTATAGAAGTAATATGTTCTAAATTTCAGATCAATAACTTTTACACTTTTCGAAAAAAATCCGTTTATATACAAATTGCGTAATTGTGTCATTTCGTATGGGAGGGGGTAGAAGGGGTAAAGCTAATCGTCTAATTTTTTTTGGTCTTACTAATAATTATAAATAAATAGTTAGTGCACAATTTCAGCTCGATCAATTGTATGCGCACTGAGTAAATTGGTTTAGAGCATTTCATGAAAAAGTGCAGTTTGTATGGGAGGTGGTGGAAGGAGGGGGAGGAAACAAATAATTTTTATACAGTAGAATGAAATCATTATAAAAGTATTATATTCCAAATTTCATACCAATAGCATATATACTTTTCGAGAAATGCCGTTTATTGATAAACTGCGTAATTGTGTCATTTTGTATGGGACGTGGTAGAAGGGTTGGAGCGATTTGGCCCGTTCACGAACTTGTCCTTACTTTTTTGTCAAAAACGATGTGTACAAAATTTGAACTTTCTAGATCAACGCGTTCTCAAGCTAGAGGGGACACGGGCGGACGGACGGACATCCGGTTTTGAAATTTTTGAGTGATTATATGAACTTCTGCATCATTAATTTTTTTCTCTGAGCCTTATATCTTAGCGTTACAAACTTTGTGGCAAACTTATAATACTCTCAGATTTCATCTAGAGTATAAAAAGTCGGATAACATGACTCTGTAACGTTCACCGTTGACCGAAACGTTGTTCCAGGCCTCATTTTCGAAGAAAAATGGTCCAATGATGCCACCACTCGACAATCCGCACGAAACTGTCACTCTCTGTGGACGCATTGGCTTCTCGACAATAACGTGCGGCAATTTTGTTTGTTAACGTAACCTCCGAGATGAAAATGCGCCTCGTCAGAAAAGATGATTTTTCGCCCAAAATCGTTGTCCAATTCAAGCTGCTCTAAGGCCCAAACTGCGAAGCGATAACGAAGCGGATGGTCGTGCGCCTTTAATTGTTGAGTCAATTGAACATTGTAAACGAATAATCCGCGATCTTTGTGCAGAATTCTCCTCAGGCTAGTGCGTGAAATGTTGAGCTGATGAGATCGACGGCGAGTTGATGTTCGTGGAGTGAGTCTCACACTCTAGGCTAAAGCAGCCACATTCTCGTCTGTGCGCACCGTACGACAACGGGGACCAAGAGTGTTGTCCACTAGCATACCAGTCTCACGAACTTTTTGCAAAAACTTGCGTACAGCAGGCGCGGTGGGTGCTTCATTTCGGCCAAAACTTCTTTTCAAAAAACGCACTGTTTGGGCTACACAGCACTCACTTTGGAAATAAGTTTTCAATATTTCCCAACGTTGTTCAAGTGTAAAGCGACTCATTTCGTTTCGCGGAGGTATGATACTGACTTTCAGTCAAGATTTCGAGCGGGAAACAGCTTTCAGTGTCAAAATAACCTATGATTTAAAAAGAAACTATTGGATGGCCCACCCTGTATATCCTGCCGAAAATGCTCCACACAACATCACAGAACCGCCACCAAAATTCCTCTTCGAGAAATAGAGAGGTTCCTTCCTCAGATCACGCCAGTAAGAATTAAATCCGTCGGGTCCATCTAAGTTCCATTTCTTTTCATCAGAAAATGAAATCTTGAGCTTAAACAATGATGAAGTACGAAAGCCAGTATGTCTTACAGAAGACCAATCTGCAGTCATGTGGTTTTCTGAGAATTCCATCCGAGCTTTCTTATGGCGATCTAATAGTCGTGGAGCACTCTACATTTTACCTCTGGAAATGTTAGGATTATGTTGAATCGTTCTCCAAACCGTTGTTTTTGACACCTTTGTTGGGACAAGAGCTGCCAATTTATTGCAACTTGGTGTCGAATTGCTTGCAGCCTGTACAATTTTCCTCTCTCCCCGCGGAAACAGTTTTCTTTTTCTTCCCTTCCGCTTCGTCTTCCCATATAACTCCAGATCTTTTAAAAAGTTTCGAATTACTCGGCGACTGCGAGCAACTTTTCTCGAAATTTCACTTATGTTCAAACCATCATCTTTGTACGCTAAAATTTCACCCTTTTCGACATCATTTAAAGACTTACCGCGCGGTATTTCAAATAATAAGATTATTACGAAACCCTCTTGTAAACAACAACTACAATGATTCAGTGTGCCGATTTTTAACTGCACTAATCACCATGTGAGTTATAAATATGAAACGCACAAAAATGACGTATTTCCAAGAACTGCAGCAAAAAGAACGGTAATGAGAAACGATTTATAGAAAAATCATTGCACAGAGTTTCTCAATCTTTCCTTGTATTTAATTTGGGGCAAAATTATTTTAAGGCGAAAATAATTTCAAATTGGTAGGTGGTTTATAAATATGAAACGGTACCATAATTGTCTTTGCACATAGCTGAAATAGCAGCTAATAAACAGGACTAAATGCATAGTAAAATAACATTATACCATAAAATAGAGCTCAACTAACTTTATAAAATCGTTAAATATGCCATGGTTATACAGCTTTTTCCCTTAAATACTCCACCTAAGTTGATTACTAAATTAAAAATATATAAAACAATAAAAAGACCTGTCTTATGCTATGTAAGCGAAACGTGGACGTTAACTCAGACATCCGAAATATTTCTTAACGCCTTTGAAAGAAAGGTCTTCAGAATAATCCTCGGACCTGTGAGGGAAGGCTCTATCTGGAGAATACGATACAATAGAGAATTGTATGTCATTTTCGACAATCCAGAATTGTGGATGGATGACGGAAGAATTCCCAAACGCACACTAAAAGGAAAAGTCAATGGACAAAGGGCAGTCGGAAAACCACGGAAGCGCTGGGACGATTCTATTGACGCAGACAGCAAATCACTGCTAAGATTTTCGAATTGGAGAATTCGATCACTGAAACGAGATAGATGGAGGCGACATATACAGGGCTGTAGCGCCATCGTAAGTAAGAAATGGTACTAATTAACTCTATTGTGTTAAGAAACAAAAATTCTGTTTATTTTTAGCAAGTTTTTGATGCATAACAATATTGCGGTAAATCGTCCGTATCTTAATATGCATGACCAATTCCATCGTTTAATCAGATTTACAATTTTTTTCGGTTGAAATTTCCTAACATAGAGTAAGTCTAATAAAACGTAGATTTTTAAATCCTTTTAAATAGACATTAAAAAATTTTATTATCTCCCGTTTAATTGAAATCTCAAACTTCTTACCAGCAATCAACCAAATTAAAGCAATAAAAAATGGATACAGCTATCTCCGAAATGAAAATAACCAGTTAAGATGTTGCGTTTTCGTATTATTTTAACAAGTCATTAGCATTAAAATTACTCATACTCGAGCCATAAGAGTACGCAAGACCCCTTTCAATGAGCAAAACGTAAAATTCACGGCGTACGAGTCAAAAAAGATAAAAATTGTTATTTACCATTAAACTTTCTACGTAAAGGCAAGATTTATGCGAGCGCTGTTCCACTGCATGACGTGTCTCAAACTAAATACCAATTATTTTCATAATTAAATCGGCGTAAAATTTTTTAAAAATCATCTTTTAAACGGGCATGGATTGTGCTCTAGTTTTGTGGGATTACACAGCGTAAAAACGCGTTGTACTACAGCTGCTTCAACATAATCAAACGTTGTAATTAACGATAATCTCGGTTGCGTACGAAAGAAACGGTTTTGCTGAAGCGCAGAGCTCAATTGTTTCGATTTTCGTTGCAAAAACTTGTATGTCCGCCCCAGAAGAAAAAAGTGGTTAACTTATGTGACATCAGAAAGAAAGTATATCCGGACTGTTTTGTGTCAGCTTGGAGCTGACTACTCCCCGCGCGCCAACCTGTTCGACCGACACAGCCGCGAAACGATTTCTCCCCGACTGCTAATCAAATTGCAAACAATTTATCAAAGCGCTTATCATTTTTAAAAGTCGACGGAAAATGATTCAAGGCGACGGTGGAATTTTCGATTGTCCGGGGGCAAAGGGACTGCCGAAACAGGTGGATCGAATAGAACCGTCCAGAACACATAATTTGTATGTCGATAATAAACACCGATTTTCTGGTAGTTAAACTGAATCTACGATTTCATAAACTCTGTATTATATTATAAAAAAAATGCAGAAAAAAGAACGTACCTGTAATTGTTTAAATAAAAAGGTTCGGTGTAATTAAAAAAATCAGATTGAACTATGGTCGGACTTTGTAGTCAACGAAATCTTCGAATATTCGAGGGCAATGCAGGATTTCGGATAATTGTAATCGCTCGATGATGACGGCCAATCCTTTAGTAACAACACAATTAGTTTTACAATCTAGAAGTCTAAAAATTGGAGAAAAACTACTTTGAAAATTCTTTAATTGGACCCACGTACGTAGACCCGTAGATTTTTTTGACTGACGTACGCGCTACCAACTTGGCGATGATGGTTGGGTATTGCCATAAAGAGTTTGCACCCACACTGTTGCCGGAAATTTACGCCAAATTACGTCAACTTAGCAACAAATAAATTTTGAAGATATTTCGTTTTTTGACATCTGTTTCACAATGCAAAGTGGACCTACGCGTCAGTTGAATTTGAAATTTATGACCATGCTGAGCATGCTGGATCAATTGCATATAAGAACACTTAATTAATTTTGGTTAGAGATCTTCGATACACACTAACACTGGTCGATCAACCCGACGTCTTCCTTGGGGATTATAATCGGAGGCATTGGCTCACGAAAGTTTGTAATTTCTTGATAAGTCAAACGGTCACTTTCCACGTAGTACAACCATATAACAACACGGATTTGATGCTTGCGTCAAAAACTCGCAGCTTCGTGCGATTTTTTTTAACATCCAGAAAGGGGCAGGGATACCGAAGGCCTGACGAGCTTTATTTAGACGAGCCTCAATATCCATGCTGACAATGCTTCCGAGATAACAAAAATCTTGCACCTCTTCCACATCTTGTCCGTTAAGAACAATCGGTATGCTTGTGTTCGAACCCACTTGGTTGTCCGCACATTTATTTTCAGTCCAGCCTCTTTGCATTTAGAATGCAACGAGCGAATATTTAATTCTAAGTCCGAACGGTTTATGCAAGTAAACACACGTCATCAGCATAATTAAGGTGACTTAAGATGTTAAATAGTCTCCATTGAAAAACCTTATCTTCCTCACCTTCCAGTGCAGCTTTCAAGATGCCATTTATTACCACCAGAAACAGGACTGGTGATAATATGCAGCCTTGTCTGACACCCGTTCTTACAGGGAAGCTCTGGAACAGCTCTCCTCTATGCAAGACGCGACATCGTGCATCTTCGTAGGATTCTTTAATCATAGCTGTGACCTTATCTGGAATACCTCTCCTACGCAAAGCATTCCACATGTAATCTCGCATAACGCTGTCGAAAGCCTTCTCAGAGTTTACAAACATGAGATGTAATGGCGAACCCATTTCGGCGGACGGCTTCAATATTATCCGTAGGGTATTTATGTAGTCGGTACAAGACGACCTCCTTCCATTCAGTCGGATAAGTTCCGTCATTCCACACCTCAGCAAAGAGCAGTAGTTATTTCCGGATCCGCTTTGCGGAGTTCGGTTGGTAGTCCGTCTATACCTGGGGCTTTCCTTCCCGCCATTCACCACTGAAACTATCTCTTCCTTATCTGGGGGATCGTCCCTAATAGGAGATTGTTGCGGTTGGATGTTTGGTAGTTGTTCTGTTTCTGGAATATCTTCCTCTGACAAGATGTTTAAAATATCAGAGAAGTGTTCCTTCCATCGCCGCAACTGGTGTTCGCTCATATTAAGGAGAGTTCCGTTGACATCTCTCACCAGGTGGTTGGTGGTGAAATTCCTGTTTCATGATTTTAAATAGTGAGCCCATATCCCCAAAGTAAGCCGCAGATTCTGCCTTGTTGGTCAGATGTTCAATGGCTTTTCTCTTGTCGCGTCTAACAGCCTTTTTAAGGTGTATATGAGCATCGCGGTAGTTCTGCCTCAAGTCGGATATTCGTTGGTTAACATCGGGTTAAGAGATGATTGCTAATTTGGCTTTTCTCCGATCTCAAACCTTGTCCTTTGTGTCTTGCGACATCCAAGGTTCCTCACCGCTTTTCACATATCTCACAGTTTCTTCAGCACTAGTTCGAAAAGTGTTTCTGGTTTCCTCACAATTGGCGCATTTCATATTCACCCAATGTGGATGACTTTTCGCGTAGAATGGTGGTGTACTTGCGTTTTTTGTTGGGGTCTCTGAATTTATCCACATTGAGGTTGCACTTCATTTGAAGAATTTGTTTTCGCCGGATTGCTGCTGTGCACAATCTCAAGCAGGCAATCATCAAGTGGTGATCGCTCCCCACGACAGCTCCACGCTTCGCTCGCACATCGAGGACATTTTCTCCATCGGCGACTTATAGCTAAATAGCCGATCTGGTTCTGGGTATCACCATCAGGGGAAACCCAAGAGGTTTTATGGTGACTCGATGACCATTTGCCGAGTACTACAAAACTCCACAAATAATTCGCCGTTTTCGGTTCTCTTAATCCATGGTCGTGACGCATCAACCCAAGGTACACCATGCTTTCCCATGACGTCTTCTAGTCCAGTGTTGTCAGAGCCAACCTGGGCGTTCATATCTCCTGAGATGATAATAATATCACCTCTTGGGACACGAGCACCAGGTGTTGCGGTATTAGTTGGTGCGTAGCACTGTAGAGTTGTGACGCTTCTGACACTTGTCCTAAGCCTGACGACGATAATCCTATCCAAGCTCGGTTCCCAGCTGATGAGATTGTTTCTCGCTCTCGGTGTAAGGACGACTGCCACGCCATTTTTGGCTTCACTCTCAGGACCAACGTGCAGAATGGTGTTTCCGCTCGGGGCTCGTTCTTCTCCTGATCCTGTCCACCTAACCTCGCTCAAGTCCAAGATTTGGATATTATAGTGCTTCATTTCACGGTCGATCACTGATTGACGGTGCAAGGACCGAGTGACCCCAGCCCTTCCTCTGTCATTCAATGTTCGAACGTTCCAGAAGCCAATCATAGTCTGTTTTCGCATGTCAATTCGTTACCGTAGAATCCGTCCGTATCCGAGGCACTCTATCCATTTCTCGTATCAGTTAAGATCACGTTCAGTGTCCATTTGTCATATTTAGGGTAAGCAGGACTGGATGTTAGTGAACTCTACTGCCCCCATCCGACAAGGGGATGATTAGCTCAGGTCCGTAGAGTCGCTAGTCTCCAAAGATAATTGCAGGAATTGGTATTACCTTATCCTACAATTATCACCCTGCGGGGTTGGTTACGTAGACCAAAATGCGTGAGCGAGAAGTTGTTATTTTTCTCTTTCTTACCATTGTGTCACCAGATGGCGCAACGCAATTTTATTTTGTTTTTAAAGATTACACCTAATACCAAGACATGGGGTTTTGGGAAGCGATGAAATCGGGGAATGTCAGAGTTATTGTCAAAAGTGGAAAAAAAATTTCACTTGCTGTCAATTTTCTTTTTTCAACCCCACAAAAAACTGTGATATGTAAAAAATTGTGAATAAATTTAGGAAACAAATAAGCGGACTGCATTTGTGACAAAGCCTGAACTGACTCCGCCAAAGACATGAGAAGATTGTTACCACGGAAAATCAAACTATCGCAACGCTGAAATCTCGAGCGCAACTCGTACTTTCGATGACAATGCTAATTTCCCGTTGATTTTCTTTTTAATGCCCAAATTGCTCGCTGGTTGAGTTTTAGTTCAGATCATTTAGGTTTTTTTTTTCTTTTTCGCCCCACAATTTGGGATGGCTATGAAGCTGCCTTTCACAACATACTAATTTTTAGGAGAATAGGGCTCCAGGCGAAACAGCATTAAAAAAAAAACGATTATCTCAACTACCTTCGGGGTCACTTGGAACTGTTGCATGTTTTTGTTTTTATGTTGGTATGGAAAGTTTAAACATTCAGTTTGTTTACGTTGGAAACATTTCTCAATGGCATTAAGATTGGTAAAATACGGGAATGAAACTCATTAACACTACTGTCTGCAAAATCTGCAATCAAATGGCGCTAGTCTCCAATTAAAGGGAGATAGACTTCTATAGTATACTTTATTTTATGGCTAGGTTAACCTTTTCATTTTCATATGTATGCGTGCATCGTGGTCGTGTAACTTATTAGTTTTATCTCGCAAATATCTTTTAAGTGTATCACTTTTACGTGCTGAACATTTAATTTGGAAGGTTTTACTTACTAACAAACTGTTTACAATCAAATTTTTTTACCTGCGAAAAAGTAGGTACGAGTTTTTCAAATTTAACGCGAAGGCTGGTTAATCGTATGTGTTTTCGCCTTCGATTTGAAAAACATCTTTAGATCATGCTTAATGAATTTCTTCGGTGAATTGAAAAAATCCTTTGGATCAAAATTGAGACAAAGGGCGAAGTTGCAAATTTCTTTGGATCAAAATTGAGACAAAGGGCGAATTGAAAACTTCTTGGGCGAATTGACTATTACTAGGTGTCTTGCTCTTTCTTAGTATCGGCTGCGTAAGGTTTCGTTTCATTATAAATGAAGGGCTGCGTCATAGGGTAAGACTTAATTCCTCGTTTATGTTGGCAGCACTGAAACTGCGGTAAGCCTTAGTTTGACAGTTCCGATTTTCTGTATTTTTTAATGGTTTAGTTACGGTGCTTCAAAACTGCATAAGTCTAATTGTTGTAAGTAACGGCAGTGTTAGAACGTAAGTATTGCATTGAATTTTTGCTTAGTTTGGATTATTTCACTGCCTGCTCTCCCCATGTAGTGTCTTTAGCACCTGGTATAGCTATGTTCGAGAAAATTGGTTCTCAGAGTTAAATGGGCACAATTAAGCAATATTTTTGGGTTCCATTCATATAGAGGTGTACTTAGGTATCAAAAGAAAGTATCTTATATAGTTGTCGATAGTGTGTCACAGAAGTAACTACAGATATTTTTTATTGTTTGAACATAATCAGAGCAGAGATCTCGATACACACTAACCCTACTTTCCTAATAGAGTTTGGACAATCGGCGATTGCGCGGGAAATTTCGTCTGTAATTTGAATTTTCTCAATTCTTTTTCTTTTATGAAGAAACCACACGAAATTCATATTTTGTTGTGTGATGGAGGCCAAATGATATAGTTATTTCGATACCAAGATATCGAAGTAACCAAAAGAAAGGAAAATCAAAGGTTCGGGGATTGGAACTGGTTCAAGATCCACCAACGTCCATCTCGGTGGAGCAGTATCGGGCTGGAGCGACGTGCTAGCGTGTTGCCACGGGTGTCTGCTCCGATACTGACCATGGCCTATAACAACAAAATGGGCTTTAGAGCGCGTCACGTCGACTTACCCCAGAATAGGTAGGTGTACGCAACAAGATATTAGGAATTTCTCTGATCGCGGTGTTGAACTCAATCAGATGCCTCAATGGCGACTGGTGTTAGGTCGCCTTACCCTGCCCATCCTGCCTTAGCCATACAGTCTCCAAAAAATCTTCATTGTATGGCCCCATGAAGAGAGGGGAGGAAGCTGTGGAGGTTAGGGGGCTCTTCAAAAAAAAAATTTAGCAAATCATTATAATAGAGTGAGAGCCCACGGCCGCCAGACATACGTTATAGTATCAAAGCTAAATTTTTTTCTGCGTTATCATAGTATAACCGATAAGAACGTTTGGGAGTAAGAACCTCGAGTCGCGGTGCGTTCGGCAGGTAACAGGTAGTAAAGGTGTATAAAATAATTGAAAAAAAAACGTTATAGTATCAAATCTAATTTTTTGATATGTTTAACGGGATAGTATTTTAATGTCATATTAATCATTGCCAGACGCTTTTCACGGTTCATTGCATTTGCCAGACGCTTTAAAGCTCTATAAAATAACCAAGGCATTTACGTTATAGTATCAAATCTGAATTTTATATATGTTATTCAGGTAACTATATAACAATATTTCTCAAGCAGCCAGACCCATTCGAAGGGTCTAAGATTCCCCCAGACACGAAAAAGGTCAGCTGTAAGTGCGAGTCAGTTGAGTTAAAATAGTACGTGAACTTCAAATAAATTTTTTTTAAATTATTTAATATCATTTCAATGACTAATATAATTAATTTTAGTTATAAAAATTAAAAAATTAAAAAATAAAATTAAATAATTATAAGTATTAATTGCAAAAAAATAACAGCTAAAAAGATATTTATGCAATATCATCGTCGTCGTAATTGTTTTTTATATCACTATCATTGTCATCCCAGTTATCAAAGTTCAGATCGTAAAACTGCATGTCTTCATCTACGTTTTCTACCACTTCTGTAAAAGTATAAACTAGTTAATTTGGTTGCAAATAGTTATATAATTACGTAATTATAGATAATAATTTGAGGTAAAAATACAGTACCTGATGAAGTTTCAAGAGAATCACTGACAAAGCCAGGTAGTTGGTCTCCATCAAACCATTTGAAACAATATTTTCCGTCATCTAGTATCCAACCATTATTTATTGGATTATCAATGATTGAATTTTGTGCATGAGCATTATTCCAAATACTAGCAATGTAATTAGCTCTGAGAAATTGTTGAAAGAGCTCGTCTTTGCAGGGTGGTAAGTTGCTCGCATCAAAATTATGCAGTTTTGCCATGTTGAAAGCTTCATTTACGTCTGAAACTGCATACGTGTTGATAAACAGCTGAAGTCGTGCAGCATCTACATCAACTATTCCAGCAACGTTGTACATGTCACATACAAATTTTTGTATTGTGTTGAATACATTTTTTTGCTCATCATTATTATTAAGTAACTCATCACCAAACTTGAGGAAAGCTTCTTTATATTCTGCGTTCTGTTTTAATATTTTGAAAGGTTTAAGTTTACCTTTTCTAAAAAGTGCAAGATTGTAATCACATCCTGTGAAAGCATGAAAACCAGGCAAACTTTTACATAATGATGCTCCTAATTGTTTATAGATATTTGCAACATCAATATATCTCAGCTTATTACCAGTTCCTGTAAGCATCCAAACATGCGAATCATTTCTTAAGTGGTGCATTTGACCAAGCATTATAACAACGACATCAGTATCCGTACATCTGATCACTACATTTGCTTGATAGTCGATGTTACATGCATGGTAAACAATCTTTGTGTCTGCCTCTTCATGTTCAGGACAAGATAAGTTCTTAATAACATCTGACAATACTTCATTGCCATTAACAATAAAAGAATGGCAATGTCTAAAATTGATGTGAATAATTTTAGTACCAATAAATGACGACATTTCATCAGTTGCCCAGTGTAAGATGAAAAAGTCAATAAGAGCTTTTTTAAAATTATGATTTTTCAATTCTTTAATGAAATCGGTCGGTCGAACTTGATCAGATCCGGTTATAGTGTAGTCCAGTTGTGTTGATTCGAACCGCAGAGATCGTTCATAATCTTTAATCGAGGGTGTGAAGTATTGGTCGAATATAACATCGACTCTCGATGCATGAAACTGAGTGGCCATTTGTAACATTTTTTTTGATATATTTCCAAATGTTTTTGGGACTTCTTTCATAGTATACATCAGGAAAAATCCATCAATTATTAATACATCTATATGAGGTGGTGGCTGATGCTCGACACCTTTTTCTAAGCACTTCATCAAGGCAGATTTATCGGTCTTGCAAATAGTACCATCTAAATGGCACATTGATAAGGGTGCTGAAGTAATTGGATATGATAAAATTTTTGCTATATCAATATTATAATTCAAAGATATACCAAGCATACGTCCAAATAAATCTCGTTGAACTCTCACCTCTTGAACTTTACCACCTACTTTCACTTTCTTCATTTTTGAATAATCATGCGAAAAATTCATAAGTGGTGTTTTTTTAATACTTTTTTCAAATCTATCAATATCTTGTTTGCATTCAGAAATAAATGTTTTACGTCGACAATCGCCATTCTGTTCAATATAAGGAAGGAATGCTTCAACTGGATCTGACGACGCTGCCTTACCAGATGAAATATTAATTAATTGGTCTTTTGGCACTTCCAAGCCGAATGGGTCAAGAAATTGATCAAAGGTTGTGATAAATTGTTTCAATTGCTTGATACTAGTTTCAATATTATGTTTCTTTAGGTCTGCTGAAATATCTTGATGATGTTGTAAGCCTAATTCTTCATAAACGTGACTTATTATTGTTGATCTCACATCGTGGCTTCGGGCCCATCGTTGGCGTACCGAGATTGAATTCGTGAAGTGTATAACACCTGTTAGCCTCCTCGCAGCATCTGCATTTATAGTTTGTTCCAATACCAAATCGATGGGTTGTCTTGAAAATAATTTATTGGTCCTTTTAATTCCAAAACAGCCTTGTTTGAATTCTTCATATAAACCAGGATGAGTTTCTGCTACTTTAAGCAAATTATCATAATATTTAACTGTCGTAATTTTGTTAAAAAACACAATTTGATTAATCTGCCATGATGATACTTTTACTTCAAAACGCAGTAAAATAAGATGTTAACTTTAATTCACAAAACTGCACAGTGAAAAAGAGAAATATATGTTGTATGGTCAATGACTGTTCACAAACTGAGGGGACATCTGTCCCTAAATCCGAATGACTTTAATGCAACTAACTCTCTTACTCGCACTCGCATGCTCAGGTAATGTTTTCACTCTAGTACTTACAGCTGACCTTTTTCGTGTCTGGGGGAATCTTAGACCCTTCGAACGGGTCTGGCTGCTTGAGAAATATTGTGGTATAGTTACCTGAATAACATATATAAAATTCAGACTTGATACTATAACGTAAATGCCTTGGTTATTTATAGAGCTTTAAAGCGTCTGGCAAATGCAATGAACCGTGAAAAGCGTCTGGCAATGATTAATATGACATTTAAATACTATCCCGTTAAACATATCAAAAAATTAGATTTGATACTATAACGTTTTTTTTTCAATTATTTTATACACCTTTACTACCTGTTACCTGCCGAACGCACCGCAACTCGAGGTTCATACTCCCAAGCGTTCTTACCGGCTATATATGGTTACGCAGAAAAAAATTTAGCTTTGATACTATAAGGTATGTCTGGCGGCCGTGGGCTCTTAGACTATAAAACAACAAAATTCATTATTAATTCTGTTGGAGGTAAGGCACAAAGGGAATAAAAAAAATTAAATAAAAAACTTTTTCTTTTTGTAATTTGAACAAGTCAAGTACTTATAATATATTGAATTCCAATTGTATTACATTTATTTATTCATGGCGTGCTGAGTGTCGGCATGTTCGTATTACAGTTTTTCTATTTTCACTATATTTTTAATTTAATTGGTATACTAGTTTCTTGTTCTTTGCTTGGTATACCAAAAGCTGGTTTCAAACGATCAATTGAAATAGATTTGGGTCGTCCTTTCATCTCTACTACAAAATGTTTTCTGAATCGCCTGACACCGGAAAATGGTCTATCATATGGAGGATTGAGCGGAGGTTTCACTTTATCAATTCTGACAAATACGTGGGTGCAGTTGCCTAAAGACTTCGGAACAAATTGATTTGAACCTTTTAAACAACGTGGCTCGGTGGGTCTAATGGTTCTCATATGGTTTCTCAATCTCTCAATGAAATTTAGATGTTAATTCATTGGATAGTGTGCTATTGCACAAAAATTCACCAGAAATTTTGAGTGTTTCGCCATATACTATTTCGGCTGGCGAGCATTTCAGATCTTCTTTAACCGATACTCGAAGTCCTAACATGACAAAAGCTAACTCTTCGCTTCAATGAATGGTGTTGCACTTGGCCATCAAAGATGCTTTTATTTGCCTATGTAATCGCTCTATCGTTCCATTGGATTGTGGATGTTAGGAATTTGTTCTTATTCTATTCGTTCCAAGGAGACTTTGAAGTTCGGTGAAATGCTTTGATTCGAATTGTGAACCTTGATCAGTTGTGATTGTGGTGGGGACTCCAAATCTTGGAATATACTGGCATACGAAAGCCTTTGCGACGGTTACAGCTGCCATGTCTTTTATTGCGTAGGCCTCTGGCCAACGTGTGAATCGGTCGATAATCGTTAAGATGTATGAATGGCCATCTGACGGTGGAAGGGGTCCGACTAGTAACTCCAGGTTGCTCGTACCATTGGCTGCCATGCAACCCCAAACCATCACTGCACCACCTCCATGTTTTACTGTTGGGTAAAGATGTAACCACCTCCTACAAGATGGTTGATTTATAATTCTTCAAAATATATGAGGCAATTGTCTGTGACCACCCAACTCTGGCCAGCTCAGTCGAAGTTGGGTCGTGTCGTCACACCTCGTAAATTTGAACATAATTTTCTCCGGATTGGAGATGGAGAGGGGGACGAAGGAGAAAACCAATTTACCAAGCAATTAGTGTTGCACTATCAAGCAACATGACTCTTAAGAAATATAATCTAAAAATTATTAACATCGCTACAGGCCTGGCCTAGATTAGTGGCGTAAGTTGACATAACTCCTTGCGTTCTTCCCTGCATGATATAGCTGCTTATAGCGGCGGCGTTCATAAAAGAAAAACTGTTGCTGCAGCAGCCAGGAAACAGTGTGGCCAGCTACGCTGGGACCCTTTGAATACGCTGTATATTGACGAGATGTGGATGATCGACGGCGGCATCTGTTTTGATTGCATCGATGGCATCGAATATTGTTGCGGCTGCTGTTGAAACTCTTACCAGCTATCATAGACATTCCCATCGACTATTTTTCCTACACGAAAATCGAGACGACCGATATCGATTGGTGCTTCGGCAGCTGCAGCTGTTTACTTGAATCTGCAGAAGCGGCGGGCTTCTCCTTTTTTTTATTTTTTTTTCTCTTTCTGTGGCTTTGCATTTGATTTCGAATCGTCCGGTTGGGACGGATGTTGTACTTCGGATGACGCTTATGGTTTACTTATTGGATCGGTTTGTGTGGCGTCCCGACTTGGCAGATTCGATTTCAGCTAAAAGTTGTTTCTTTTGTCGACCCAGTTCCTGTTTCTTTCGGGCAATTAGCTCCCGTTTTATTGCAGAAAGCTCTGACTTCAGTGAATCCAGAAATTCTTCAGCAACTTTATTATTCGAAAAAAATTCGCTCCAGATTGCTAATTTTTCAGTTTTTTTACTAACAAAACTATAAAAATTAAATTCCCTGCCAATTTCAAATTTTGAAAATCGTAATTTTTTTTTTATAAGTTTTACTAACTTTATAATTTAAGTTGATTTTTTTTTTTTTATCTACATCAATTTTTTCCTCCAAAATCAAAATCTCAACTGACTAGAAAAAAAAATAATTTTCTTTTTTTTTCATACATACATCATACTCGACCAAAAAAAAAAATATTCACTACAGTGAATTTTGACACGATCGTTACAAAGATTGCTCCTATTGTATGCTTCTTCTCGCTTCAATCAATCAAATTCCTGTTAAGACCCCCTATAGGGGCATAGGACAGAAACAACTCTCTTCCACAAGGCGCGATACTGAGCATCGGCTTTAAGCTGTTGCCAGGACTTGTTTATTCCTCTGGCCTCCTGCTCAACTGCTCGCTTCCAAGTGTTACATGGTCGACCAACCCGTCGTCTTTCTTGAGGGTTATAATCCATAGCCTGTGTTGCGATGTTTCGCTCTGGTTTCCTCAAAGTATGACCGATCCACTGCCACTTTCGCCGTTGAATCTCAATACCTATTTTAGTCTGGCGAGTTGTACTCCAAAGTTCGTCGTTGGAGATTACTTCTGGCCAGAATATTCCTAAAATGCGCCGGAGGCATTGGTTTACGAAAGTCTGTAGTTTCTTGGTAAGTCGAACGGTCACTTTCCACGTAGTACATCCATATAACAACACGGATTTGACGCATGCGTCAAAAACTCGCAGCTTCGTGCGAAGGGAGATCTCTCTTAACCTCCAGAAAGGGGAAAGGATACCGAAGGCCTGACGAGCTTTATTTAGCCGAGCCTCAACATCCTTTTCGGCTCCGCCGTCCATGCTGACAATGCTTCCGAGATAGCAAAAATTTTGCACCTCTTCCACATCCTTTCCATTAAGAACAATCGGTGTGCTTGCGTTCGAACCCATGTGTATGTACTTGGTTTTACGCACATTTATTTTCAGTCCCGCCTCTTTGCATTTAGAATACAACGAGCAAACATTTGACTCTAAGTCCGAACGGGTATGTGCAAGCAAACACAGTCATCAGCATAATCAAGGTGACTTAAGATGTTAAATAGTCTCCATTGAAGACCTTTACCTTCCCCACCTTCCAGTGCAGCTTTCAAGATGTCATTTATTACCACCAGAAACAGGGCTGGTGATAATATGCAGCCTTGTCTGACACCCGTTCGCACAGGAAAGCTCTCGGACAGCTCTCCTCTATGCAAGACGCGACACCTTGCATCTTCGTAGGATTCTTTAATCATAGCTATGACCTTATCTGGAATACCTCTCCTACGCAAAGCATTCCATATGTAATCTCGCTTAACGCTGTCGAAAGCCTTCTCGAAGTCCACAAACATGAGATGTAGTGGCGAACCCATTTCGGCTGACTGCTCTAATATTATCCGTAGGGTATTTGTGTGGTCGGTAAAAGACGACCCTTTACGGAATCCAGCCTGATAAACTTCGAGAGTGCTCTCGACGACATCACTAATCCTATTGAGAATTACCTTAGCCATAATTTTCTCGCTTACGCCATACAAATTTGCGTCCTGTTATACCCAAAATACAGAACTTCAATTCATCAGAGAAAAGCACGTTATTTCAGAACTCTTCAGGCATATTTAAGTATTGCTTTGCGAAATCAATGCGCTTTTTTCGATTGATTGCAGAAATAAGCGATTTCTTTCGTGCAATTCTAGCATGAAAACCAGACCGTCTCAAAATTCTTCGTGCAGTAACGACAGAAATACTTTTGGCAAATCTTTCCTGAACATCATTTGCAATTTGCAATGCAGTCAAGCGTGGATTCGTCTTCACTGCATTCAATACTGAGCGGCTTTCACGGGACGTCAGCTTCGATGGGCGACCAGAACGAGGTTTTGACTTGATAATTCCGGTAGTTTTATATTTTTTTATAACGGTATAGACTGAGCAGTGCGATCTTCCTTTCTTCCAGACCTTAATGATGATTTCCCTCTCGCCGACACTGATTTCTTTCCTTTTCGACTCCATAATAAAATTTATACAGATTGTGGGGGCGTTTCCATCACGTGAGGACAATTATACAATAACCACATGCGCGTATTGTGAGCTTTGTGTTTTGGGTCATTGTCTTGATAGAACGAAAATCTCAGAAATGCCCAATTTATCTACACTTTCTTTAAGATTTTCTTTTAAAATGGATATGTACTTGTGTTGGTCCATTATGCCATCAATAAAAACTAGCTTTCATGGTCCAGAGGCAGCCATACAGCCCCAAACCATCAATGATCCAGCTCCATGTTTTACGGTCGGTTGATGATTAACAGGTTTGAACTCCTCATTTGGTCGTTTCCACACATATGTTTGTCCATCTGACCGGAAAACATTAAATTTGCTTTCGCCAGTAAATAACACTGTGCTCCAATAGGAAAAGTCACGCGATTTATGCTCTTTAGCGAACTTAAGTCGCTTTAGCTGATTTTTATTATTTACAAAAGGTTTTTTGCGTGGAACTCTGCCGTTAAAATCGTCACTCCGTAGAACTTTTCTCACAGATTCTGTTCTTGCAGTAATGTGGAGGTAGTTAGACACTTCTGATGTCAATTTTGTCGCACTCAGCTTGGGATTTTTCTTTACTTGCTGCACGATCCACCGTTCATCTGCCTCTGAAAATTTTTTCGGCCGTCCGGATCTAGGATTATTTTCAATACTTTTATTAATTTCAAACCGTTTAATGTCATGAACTGTCGAATGGCTTCTACCGATGATTTCCCCAATTTCTCGCACAGACATCCCGTTTTTGTGATGTTTGATGACCAATTTCCGAACTTCGTTAGTAGTTTCTTTACCTCGACGACCCATGCTAGTTTTGTATGAAAATTCACTATAAAAATTTCTTATTCTTTTCGTTTACACTTTGACTACCGTTATTCACACTTAATTTGTTATAATTCGGGGAATGCCCATCTCAAATGTCAAAAGAAAACCAGTGCTGCCAGGTGTCCGAATATTTAATTGGAATTTTACAATCACATATTTTGAATTTCGGCTTATAATTTTTTTGTTGATATAATAAAAAGCTATTTTTTTTCTTAGATTATAAACTAGTGTTAACAAGTAAATGTATATGCATTCCATTTTCTCCTAAATGGGATTTATAAAGAGTTACTGACAAAAGTCTTCGTCTCGTAGCTCTGTTCGATTACTTAATTGAGCAACTGTATCCATTTTTATAAAAAAAACAAGAGACTTTATTCTAGTTATCTGATCAATTAATATATCAATAAAATGCAATCAATATTTTAAGCAAATTACCTTCTGCACGCTTGCAAGATCGCAACAATAATGACCGCTTGTAGACTTTTGATCGTTTTTTATGTTACGCTGAAGAACAAAAGCACCGATATCTCGGCTGTTTTGCGAACACGTGCAAAGAAATTTGGCATCGTCACTGTGCATTAAATATATATTTCACCAGAAAAATAAAAACTGAGTTTGCTAAGTTGTTTACTTTTTGAAAAATATTCTAAGAAACATTATTTTATTGGTTGCTTATAGACTTATGACTCTGAGTGTAAATTCTTCAAATGGAGGAAATTATATGATCTAGTAAATTTATTAGGTAAATATGTTTAACTGTTCTCGAAACGTTCTTTTCATGAAACTCTGTATTCTTCGTTCGCCAAATTTTTCTACCTTTGATGCTACCAAATATTTCAAATTTGCTTTCATCTGTAAATAGGACATTGCTCCAGAAAGAAAAATCATGATTTTTATATTTTTTCGCATAGTTGTTCCGTTTTTTTTTATTAACTTTGGAAAGGCAGGGTTTCTTGCGTTGCGTTGTACCGTGTAAACCGTTTTCATTTAATATTCTCCGAAGGGTGCAAGCCGAAACGGATTGATTATGGTTCGTGGAATAGTCTTGAGCAATTTTCACTGCACTCGCGTGTGGTTTACATTTCACTTCTTTCACTATACTTCTAACATCTTGTTCTTTTAATTTTCTCGGCCGTTCAGATTTCTTAAAATTTTCCACAGTTTTATATTGTTTAAATTTATCAATGATTTTCTTCACTGTACTGTGAGGTCTTTTAATAACTTTTCCAATTTCACGTAAACTTTTACCTTCGTTATGCAAATTTAATACAATTTTTCGCGTTTCTATTTCAGTTTGTTTTCCCATTTTGCGACCGCCTTCTAGCGCTATTAAAATCAAACTAATCACTGTAAAATTTGTTTTGCAATAAATTCTTCAAATCCCTATTCCCTGACCATTACATTAAAACGGTACTTTGTAAAAAAAAAAGTGTTTTTTTTTCATTCAATGGTAAATATGGTAAAACGTTGAGTACGTGTGCACTTCTTTTGATTCATATTTTGTTGACTTTTTTTTGTTTTTCTCCTGGAAATTTTTTTATTAGTAATTCTAAGAAATTAATTTTGTTACATATACATTCTTGACAAATAAAAGTTTGATATTACATGATCGAAAATAATTTGTAATCAATAATTTGGCTTTTATTGAATGCTAAACATAAAGTTTTCGGGTGTGTACTTTCTTTTGATTCCCACAGTATATGTAATAATAATAACCTATTTTTTTTATCATAAACAGACATGATTGGAGTCAATAAGAATTCGGAAAACAAATGGTAATAAATCAATTTAATAAAAAATGGATGAAGATAATTTAAGGGAACGTAAGTTCTTAAACGGAAGATCAGTAGGACGACTACAAAATACATTAAGGCAGCAAAGCATTCGATTAATGGTATGCTAATAAATGTCGTAAGTATAAGAACTGTGTAGAAAAAACTCTTTTTGTTCGACTATTTAGAATCAAAAGCCTCAAAATGAAAGTAATAAGAGTCGCAATAATGCAAGACATAGCCATAGTAGACCCCCCGGATTAAGCGGCAAAGAAATTGGTATGTTCTATAAGCAACGATCGCTGGAAAATAAAGCGAAAGAAGAAAACTACCTGGTAATAATGAGTTTTTTTTTAGTTACCGTGTTACTTATTCTTTATTTTCATAGGAGTCAGCAGTGACGCTGCCAATAAAATCTATTAAGAAAATAGACGAATTATTAAACAAACGAAGTGAAATTTCAAATGCATCACATTCTTTGGAATTCAAAAATACCTTCATGAAAACTTTGTCTACAAGTTTTAAACAATTTCTCGAAGAAAATAAGAAGAAATTCGAACCGAAGCAATATAACGAATTTGACAACTTTCTTTTTCTCAACTACATCGAAATGACTGAGAAATCAAGCTATAGAACAAACGTTCTTACTCGCGAAAAACTTCCAGTATTTGTTAAAAGAGCGGAAATTTTAAATGCTGTATTTGAAAATCAAGTAATTCTTATTAGTGGTGATACAGGTTGTGGTAAAACGACACAGGTATGTATATATATAATTTTTAGCAATGTCATCTGTTTACGAGTACCTTTATACTATGTATGCATTATTTCAGGTTCCACAATTTATTCTTGATGAATATCTCAAAACAAAAAAAGGTTCTTCTTGTAATATAATCTGTACTCAACCTCGAAGAATCTCAGCGATTACAGTTGCGGAGCGTGTTGCATGGGAAAGAACTGAGAAACTGGGGACATCTGTTGGTTATAAAATTCGTTTGCAAAGGTAAAACAGGCAGCAATTAATAAATATAATAAAATATTACAATATAGAAAATTACAGTGTGAAAGCTCGTGAACGAGGATCAATTACATATTGTACGACGGGCATTCTTTTGAAGCAAATGGAATCAGATCCACTTCTACAGGATATATCCCATATAGTGCTCGATGAGATTCATGAGAGAGATATTTATACTGATATTATAATAGGGTTACTAAAGCAGGCAATTTATTAATTATTGATTTTTGAACTTGATTACTTCATTCACAAATTTTAGATATGTAATTATCGTCCAGATCTCAAAATAATACTTATGAGCGCTACATTTAGCACGAGCACTTTCTCCAAATATTTTAATGATTGCCAAATAATACAAGTACAGGGCACTTTATTTCCTGTGGAGGAAAAATATTTAGAAGATATATTGGAAGAAATTAAATTCAATAAATTTCCTGAGGCTCGCCGCAAAGGTACGGAACCAAAATGGCTGAAACATAGAAAGAAAAATAAAGTAAATATGGTGATGCAATCCAGTCGTAACTAAAAAAACTGATTTTTGTTTTTGTGTTAGGACAATCATAATGACGATTTCGTTGGCTACATTGAACCTTACGCTCGATCTATACAAGATCAGTATTCGAAATTCGTTATCGAAGCTATTAAGAATCCAAACTCGGAAATAATTAATATTGATTTGCTTCGCGATTTAATATTTTTTATATCGTTCCGCAAACCGGCTGGAGCTATTCTTGTGTTTTTGCCGGGATATGACAAAATTTCAAAACTGCACTCAGAGTTAATCAAGTCCAAATATTTTTCACCAGATAAATTTCATTTATATGCATTGCATTCTATGATGCCAACTTCTGATCAACAGATGATTTTTTCACAACCACCGCCTAACATTCGCAAAGTAATTCTTTCTACAAACATTGCCGAAACTTCAATTACCATAGATGATGTGGTGTATGTAATCGATTGCGGTAATTTTTCATGGAGCATATTTAAATATTTTTATTAATTTTTTTCCACGAATAGGTAAAGTTAAAATGACCGATTACAATTTGGAAAAAAATGTACAAACACTTGAAGAATCTTGGGCAACTCTGGCTAATGTTAAACAACGAAAAGGAAGAGCTGGTAGAGTTCAACCTGGCATATGTTACCATGTCTATACCAGGTTTGACTTATTTAATATCACAGCTTATACTTTTACCATAAATAATTGTATCAATTAGGGCGCGTGAATATACTATGGAGCAATTTCCAATTCCAGAAATACTTAGATCTCGTCTGGAATCAGTAATTTTAAACATGAAGATGTTACGAATTAATGATGTGGAAAATTTTTTCACTACTTTGTTAAGTATACCGCATGAATCCATAGTAAAAAGCAGTATCAACATTTTAAAAAGGTACGTCATAATTTTGTTTTAAATGTTTCCCATTGTACAGGTCATGTACGTTACGAGCTACTACTAGAGATACTCGATACACACTAATACTTCTGTCCTAATAGAGTTTAGACAAAGCATGTGCGATTGTGCGAGAATTTTTGTCCGAAGTTTAAATTTTCTCAATTTTTTTTCTTTTATGAAGTAAACACGATCATAATGAATTGTTATTTACGAAAGTCATAATTATTTTTGATTATAATGAGTATTCTATTCAAAAACATGCAGCTTAACGCAAGTTTGCGCTCGTGTCCGTACATTTAAAAACCATCAAACTCAAATTTGCCTGTTTTTCACATTCTTATGTTGCCTTCTTGTGCTGAATTCATGCTGAACTGTTGGTATTATAGCATTGTCCATTCGGTCAATGGTGGGAAGGAGAGCCCCAGGTATAGACGGACTACCAACCGAACTCCTCAAAGCGAACCCGGAAATACTCCCCCGACTTTTTACTGAGGTGTGGAATGAAGGAAGATATCCGACTGTATGGAAGGAGAGCGTAATCGTGAAAATTCCGAAGAAGGGCGACCTTCGGGATTGTGGCAATTGGCGTTGTTTATATCTACTTACTGCCGTATCGAAAATCATGGTTAACGTAATTCTCAATAGGATTAGTGGTGTTGTGGAGAGCACTTTTGAAGTTTGTCAGGCTGGATTCCGTAAAGGTTCGTCTTGTACCGACCACACAAATACCCTACAGATAATATTGGAGCAACCCTCCAAAATGGGTTCGCCACTACATCCCATGTTTGTGGACTTCGAGAATTCGTGCGAATTCTGATTCATGGTCCGCATCATAACTGGTGATTAGACATGGGACTACGAATATGACATGCAAACCAGTCAACAATCATCGGAATGGAGGAAAAAACCACGCCCAATCTGCTCAAAAATGAAGACGATGCTCATTGTTTTTGTCGATATTCGAAGTTTGATTCATCATGAATTCGTTCCGGAAGGACAGACGGTCAATAGGGAGTACTATTTGACCGCATCGAAGCGTTTGTGTAAACAAATCCGCAAAAAACGGCCGGAATTATGAAAGGAGAATTCATGGATTTTCTACGATGAAAAAGCACCATCGCATTGAGCCTCAATTATGACCGAATTTGAGGCAAAAAAAAAGCAACAAATTGCATGAATCACCGTATTCTCCAGATTTGGGCCCGTGTGACTTTTTCCTATCCTCGAAACTGAAATTACTGGTCTATGGAACCCGTTTTCAGTCGATCGAGGACATAAAACAAAAATTGCCGTGGACTACTGAGGTGTACCCATTCAACCAGCTGCTGTAAGCAGCACAGAAAGCGTAACGACTGGCGATTTACTTGTCAAGAAATATATTGTTGCATGTCAGGCCTAGTCGTACATCGAATATTCGCGATCTTCAGTTAGCTACAATTCTGTACATATGCACACATATTGCTCATCGACTAGGCTTCACGGGAATAGTGGACGAACAGCAGACGAACAGCAGACGAACAGCGGACGAAAAGCGACCAAATATAACCATTAATGAAAGATTCTAAAGATTACGACACGCGTATGTGCCTTCTTCTTCTCTAACGGATTATGGTCTTAAGTCAACAGAAAATCTTTGTTTGTTAAAAAATGCATTGTGCAGTTTTCGGTTGTAAAAGTGACAAAATAACAACGAACCACGCGGAAGAAGACAAATTAAATCAGTTTTATACATTTCCGAAAAATTATAAACTTTGTGAAGTGCGGAAAGTGAAATGCCGGCAAAGTGATTCCATCAATGCTGCTACTAGGAGAATTTCCTACAGATATTTTGCACCGGATAGTTTTATTCGCGATTTGTATAATGAACTTTTGGGTAAGAAATGTAACAATGAATTAAAAAAAAAATTATTGAGATGTGTGAATTTTAGGTATAACTAATCGAAAGACATAATCGGTTGAAAAAAAATTCGGTCGATTTAGAATTAGTTGTTCGACCCCCATTTTTGGATCTCAATGGAAACAAACAAACAAACAAACATTAAATTATTTTTACAGCTTGTCTCATAAACCCCTTTGTGTGGGTCAGTCTTTTAAAAACCGTACGGATTTGACGAAAAAATTTACGTCTGTTTTTCGAATCGCTTGAATTATTTTTTTTTTTAAACGCTTAAATTGTTAATAACATGGCTCATCTAAATAAAGCTCGTCAGGCCTTCGGTATTCTTTCCCCTTTCTGGAGGTTAAGAGAGATCTCCCTTCGCACGAAGCTGCGAGTTTTTGACGCATGCGTCAAATCCGCGTTGTTATATGGTTGTACTACGTGGAAAATGACCGTTCGACTTACCAGCTGATTAACAGACTGCGCTATTTTTTGGGATAATGGTTAAGGACAGTCCTACCTGCTTACCAAAACAAAAATTTTTGAAATATCAAAAATTATAAAATTATAAAAAATATTATAATTTTAATTATTGTTGTATCCTTGCTGTGGATAACTTATAATTGATTTTTAATAGGGATAGGAATAGAAACACATGCGTTAGCCAATTTGACAGGTCAGACTCCATTCTTTATTGCCACTCTCCTACTGCTACAATGACATACATTTTTGGGGTTGCCAACATCTCCCCCTCAAAGTAACTCGTAATCTCTGAGATACGCTGGAGTTCTCCTTTGGCGAACTGGCTTACATGTTGACACTGGTTGATGTGTTGAAACCAATGGTGCGTCTGGAGAAATTAGATTCTGATTTTGTTCGTCCTCTACTAATTCAGGTGCTTCTTGAACCTCCGTTGGTGGTGATGAAATGCGTTGTGGTTGTATCTCAAATACGTCCATTAGGGTGTTGAATGACATTTGAGGATAGTCTGGAGTTGATTCAGATAGTCCCCGGTGTTGCATTTGATCGATGTGAGCTCGTATTAACTGATCGCGATGCTGCTGTTTAATTGCGATGTTATACATCTCGTTACCGATGCGTTCGATGATAGTACCACGAGTCCATTTGAATTTGTTTGCGCTATAAACTTTTACGTATACTATTGCGCCAGGTTCATAAACCCTATACTTAACTCCGTGCTTCCGATTATACTGTTGTTTTGCATATTGATCGCTTACATGAGTTGGTGCTGAGTCAGCTGTCGGTAGCAAAAGGTCAAGTGTCGTTCGTATTCTGCGTCCGAGCAGCACTTCAGATGAAGACTTTCCCTCCGGTGCGCTGCGATTTGGTGTTACTCGGAATGTCGCCAGAAACGAATTTAGTTGTTTACGGGATACACCTTCTCCCCCTTCAAATTTTGCTAAAGCCCGTTTGAAGGTGTCAACAAATCGCTCCGCCTGCCCATTGGACTGCGGATGGTGTGGGGCGGTGCGAATATGTTTGATTCCTCTCTGCTTGCAAAATTATTGAAAAGTTGCGCTTGTGAATTTTGTGCCGTTGTCACTCACGATTGTTTCAGGATTACCGAAACGTGAAAACAGAGTGGATAGAGTATCTATGGTGTATGATGAAGTGATTGTGTTTGTACTAAACACCTCAGGCCATTTTGAATGAGCATCAACAACAATAGGGATAATGGTTAAGGACAGTCCTACCTGCTTACCAATAATCGTAATTTTTTTACACAAAATGGCCGAATTCTTAGACAACTTATTAAACTACGAAAATGTAGAAACAATATTATTGAAAAGTCGTTCAGCATGCAACAATTTTCTAGACGACAACAAGCCAAGTTTTAAAATATTTCACATGAATATAAGAAGTATTACTAAAAATTTTGATGAACTTCAAATTCTGTTAAGAGACTTAAACAATCCGTTTGATGTTATTGTGTTGACTGAAACTTGGCTTAATGATTCTGACTCTAAATTAGACCAATGAAAACTTGGGCTACCAAGCGTATTGTCACTTCAATAAGACACAGAGATAGATTAGGCAGACAAGTTAAAAAACAACCCGGAAACGTATTGAAGAGGTACAAAACATATAGAAACAAATTAAATTCAATTATTAAATCAGCTAAGATTTCATTCTACAGTAAGCAAATTCGAGACTGTAACTCCGAGCCAAAGAGGCTATGGAAGAAAATCAATGAAATTTCTGGGCGAAAAAATAAGAAGAATCTGGCGAACGTCACTCATATATATGATAAAAATAAAGATATCTTATCAGATCCAGATCTAGTGGCTAATGCACTGAATGACCATTTTATCACTGTATCTTTTTGCAATAACTTTCAATCTTCTGCTTATAAAAATGGATCTTCAGACGTTTCTCCTTCATCTTTCCACATACTTCCTATTTCGCCAAATGAAATTGAAAATCTGATACGTGAATTAAAATCTGATAAATCGCCAGGTATTGATGGCATTACCCCTAATATCTTAAAAGCTGCAAGTAGCAGTATATCTCATCCACTATCACATATTTTTAATACATGTCTCTCTCAGGGAATTTTCCCTTCCAAATTGAAATATGCCGTTGTAATCCCACTGCATAAAGACGGAGATAAGAAAGATCCAAGTAATTATAGGCCGATCTCCTTGCTTTCCTCTATCGCGAAACTATTTGAGAAATGTTTAAAAAAAATGAGGAAAATGAAATTATAGCGACAAATCAATATGGGTTTAAAAGTGGACTAAATACAGCGGATGCAGTATATGATCTCACAGAATATATAAGTCACTCTACAGATAAAAATGAAAAAGTAGTTGCTCTGTATTTAGATATAAAAAAAGCATTTGACAGTGTTGATCATGAAATACTTCTTGCGAAACTTAACTCGCTTGGAATCGTTAATAAAGCTCTTTGCTTTTTTCGATCATATTTAAAAAATCGAAATCAAGTGGTAAGAGTTGGTGATACTTTTAGTCGACCTTCAACAATAAAATGTGGTGTTCCGCAAGGGTCTGTGCTAGGGCCAATTTTATTCAACATCTACATAAATGGCCTCTGCAAAATGAGTGAACTTGAAGTTAATGGACTTATAATCACTTTTGCAGATGATACAGTTCTGTTATTCAAGAGTAATGTCTGGGAAGACACTTTTGTAAAAGCAAATGCAAGCATACAGAGTGTAGTTGGCTGGCTGACGGCTCATAAAATGTCACTAAACTTAAACAAAACCAAACTCATGATGTTTGGTAAGGATAGCCCCAACATCCCTAATATCAAAATTCTAAATGAACCAATTCAGGTTACGAAGGCAGTTAAATATCTTGGTGTTATCATAGATAATAATTTAAAATGGGATTGTTATATTTTGTACCTGTGCAAAAGATTAAGAAAAACCCTACATACATATTTCAGTCTACCTAGGCTTACTGATAGACAGTTAATTAGAACCGTATATTTCTCCTTAGCACAAAGTATCATTCAATACTGTATCTTAGCATGGGGATCCGCATGTACGGCAACATTATCGCCATTGATAAATTTGCAAAATAGGTTAATTAAAATATGTTTGCTGCGGTCCAAGTTTTATTCTACAACTCAAGCGTTTTCTGAATTTGAAGTCATGAATTTGAGACAGCTCTTTGTCTATGCTTTATTAAAGTCTATGGCTTGCAATTTATCGAAATTTAGAATAAATGTTACGAACTATTCGACAAGGAGTCAAACAAAGAACTTATTAGCTATAGAAAAATGCAATAAAACTATGTTGCAAAGACATGCTTGTATTCTTGGACCTAGAGCCTTTAACATCTTACCAGATTTGATAAAAAATATTTTAAATATCAACAATCACAAAATTGTCATAAAAAAATTTGTTTACGATAATCTGAACTTTTTCAATGATATTGTTTCATAAAATTATTTTTTTTTTCTTTTAAAGTTTTCTATTTTTTTTCTGTTAGCTTTTGAACTCCCACACACAAGCTTTGGCTTATGTGGGTTTGTATCTTTAATTTTTATTAACATTTGTGTATTATGTACACGCATTGTGTCATCACTTATTATTTATATTGGACACAAATAAAGAACTATAACCTAAATAATATAATATATGCCGTTGACTGGGCCTGCAAAATCTACGTGTATCCGTGACCATGGTCCTGCAGCTTACGGCCATGGTGATAGTGGAACGCGAATAGGTGATTTGCTGGCTTCGATGCACTTTGTACAGCTTCGCACGTAATCCTCTATTTGCTTGTCTATTCCGGGCCAATAAACGAAACTTCTCGCGAGGCTTTTCATTCAGAATTGTCCAGGATGATCTTGATGAAGTCGTCTAAGTATTTCTTGCTGTAAACACTCTGGAACGACAATCCTTTCACCGAACATAAGACAATGTTCTGAGCTAGAGAGCGATGATTTGCGTGCAAAGTACGGAATGACATCATCACTTATGTGATCTTTGCTGGGCCATCCTTTTCTCAAGTACCCAATGACACACTGCAGAGTTTTACACCGTTGAGTTTCGCGTGCAATGTCTGCGAAGGTCACTGGCAATGAATCAATTGCTCTGTTAAGGATTGAGCGAACATCTCGTTCGAGAACAATGGAAGCGATAACCATGTCCTCTTCTCTTGATGGCTGCGCATCTATAAGCCTGGACAGCATGACTGCGTGTCCGAACTGATCGGTCTTGACATACTCAATGGTAAAATCATACGCTTTAAGAGTAAGTGCCCATCGTTGAAGTCTATTGGCAGTATAAACTGGAATGCCTTTCTTAGACCCAAAAATTGCTAGCAATGGCTTGTGGTCCGTCTGAAGAATGAATTTTCGTCCGTACACCATCCTGTGAAATTTAGTTACAGCGTAGATAAGAGCCAATCCCTCTTTTTTGAGTGCTGTAGTTGCGCTCAGCTGCTGTCAGAGTTCGTGATGCGTGTTGTATGGCTTTTACCGAGTCATCCTTGAATCGATGTAGAGTGCATGCGCCGATTCCGTTGTTTGAAGCATAACCCGCGATTATCAGTTCAAGTTTTGGATTATAGACATAAGTCTGACTGAAGAATTTCTTTGAATTTTTCGAAAGAACTCTGACATTGCTCTGTCCAAGACCATTTGGAATCCTTCTTTAGGAGTTCGTTGAGTGGTTGACGTAGTTCGTACATTTTTTTTACGAACTTATCATAGAAATTTATCCCGCCAAGGTATGCGCGAAGTGTTGGCAAGTCTGTTGGGGCTGGCATTTGAGAAATTGCCAGTATTTTCGCTGGATTTGGGCGAATACCCTTCTGATCGAGGATGTGGCCAAAATATTCAAGTTCACGCAATCCAATTCTGCACTTTTCTGCCTTTATTGTGAAACCGAAAAGTTGGATGCGCTCGAAAAGACGTGCCAGGTATTATTTCCAGACACCAATATATCGTCCAAGTACGCTGAAAACCCCGTGAGTCCAGCGATCATCATGTCGATGGTTTGCTGGAATGCACCTGGTGCGACTTTCACTCCAAACGGCAGCCGATGATAGCGAAAAAGTCCTCGATGTGTATTGATTGATAGGTACTCACGGGAATTTTCGTGCACCTGGACCTGGAAGAACGCATCAGACAAATCGATTAGACTAAAAACTTTACTATTTGATAATCGAGCGAAAATGTCCTCCGGTGTTGGCAAAGGATATGGATACGGCTCCAACGCGTCGTTGAGTCCGGTAGAAAAATCTGCACAGATACGAATGTGCCCATTCGACTTTTTGACAGCCACAATTGGTGCGGCCCACCTTGAATACACTACTGGCTGAATGATGTCAAGATCCTGAAGACGTTCTAGCTCCTTGTCGATTTCTAACACTGCCGCAAAAGCTACGGGTCGCTTTGAACGGAAAACTGGCATTGCTCCTGGTTTCATCCGTAATTCGACTTTGAATTCTGTACACAGGCCTGGGCTGTCACAAAATACTGCGAGGAACTTCATCGTGATGTCATTAAGCCGTTGATTTTCGACTGGTGTTGCTGTGTCAATTTTGTTGCAAATTGAACTGATTGGAATGTCCCAAATTCCTAATTCACTGAGCCAATCAATACCGATGAGATTTAGATCTTTGGTTTTTGTCAAGTGGCAGATGCTGCTGAATGAATGCTGGCCGAATCGGACTGAACACTGGAACTCTGAGTCGATTTCCAATATATCCCCGGATGCATTTCTAACAATGAGATTGCTTGGCTGACATTTCGGTTTCCCGATTTGTCTCCACGTTTTTTCACTGATAATTGTGATGTCAGACGCGGTGTCGATCTGAAGACTACAATGAATATCATTGATTTTTACTTTGATGTACTTGCGATCGTTTTTGGCTCGAATTTGCTTTACTCTAATGACGTTTGAATAAGTCGAAGTAGCTGCCGGGCGCCTGCTTTTGAAGTTGCAATAGCCTTCTTTATGACCTTTTTTCTTGCAGCTGTTGCACGTATCCGACTTAAAAGAGCAATCTCTCGCGTAATGCATGTCGCCACAAAACCAGCATGGAGTGTTTGGTACTTTTTTATTCGTTTTTGATTTGACCTCCTTGTGCGGTTTTTGCCTGGTGTGACTTTGTTGTGATTGTTGCGACTTATTCCGTCCAATAGTGTATTGAACTTTTTGTTGCACTGCATTGACATTTGTGGTTTCGATCAATGCTGTATCGTTCTTGAGACTAGCGATTCGATGACACTCCGCGACCAGACTCTGGAGAGTTGTATTGGTTGCGGTCGCTCCATCGATTGTTGATAAAAGTTTCGTTCGGATGTCGCCGTACCGACTTGCCCGAAGACCGCAAATAAACATGAGACATTTGAATTGATCCGCCGTCAACTCTGCCAATTTAAAATTTTCGCAATGTTTGTTGACGTTCGAAGCGTATGCGTTGAAATCTTCGATTTCCGACTTGAACAGCTGTAAACATTTGTATCGCGAACTGAACAGCGATTCGTGATCACCGAAAATGCTTTTTAATCGATTTACTGTATCCTCAAATGAGATATCTTTGGGACACTGAGGTAAAATCGAATTTTTATATTGTAAGTGGCACCGGGTACTTAATTTTCGTAATAGAAGTCTCGTTTTGGCCTGGTAACTCAGATTGACCGCATCTTCCGTAAACAGGCTTTCATAGCGCGAGTACCAAGATTCGAATGAGTAACCGATGTCCGATTCGAAATCGAATTCGGAAATTCCCTGCCCCAATGATTCCATGCGGAATTCGGCATCTGCTGATGGGGTGTGTGCTTGGATTCGATCACTGGAACCGAAAGTTGTAGCAAACTGTTGGAGGAACTCCTGTTGAGCCTTGACCATTGCGGCCTGCCGCACATTGTTTTGTTCCTGTTGTAATTGAATGAATTGCAACAAATTTTCTTTTAAATTGTCCATTTTACGATTTTAGGTTATGTTAAGGTTATGGCAAGCTCGCCATTATAATCACTCTGCCAAAGCGTCGTTAGAGTACGTGCATGTGCATTATCAAAGTGAAAATGGTGAATTTGAGGATATTAGTCAAGTCTTAGTTTTTTTTCCTCGAGAACAATCTAACCTTCTCAAGTTTTATGAGAGTGTTTTCGAGTCGTACTTAATTCGACAGCCTTCAAGGGCCTCTACTACGGATCAAAATAGATTTTTTTTGTCGATTCGGATACGCAAGCTCGCCAAATACATATATTGGCGAGAGTGAATACTCTGCCAAAGTGTCGTTAGAGTGCGTGCATGTGCCTTATCAAAGTGAAAATAAGGAATTCGTAAATATTATTTAAATTTTATTTTTTTGTCTCAAGAAACATCCAACTTCCTCAAATTTTATGAGTGTGTTTCCGAGTCGTACTTAATTCGGCAGTTTTTGCCTTAAAGGGGCTACGGGCTATCACGGATTAAAACAAAACTCTTAAGATTGGATTCAGATTTTAATGGATTTGCGAATGAGGTTGTTTTAAAAGATTTAGTTCTGGCTAATTACGGTCTTCCAATGCTTTGAAGATACATAAGCCTTTTCAAAATTTCGAGATTACATCACCTCTAGTCCCAGTAGCACTCAGTCGATACAAGGTTTGCGATAGCATCATTCAAAGGTAATCCGGGAAAAAAATACATGTAAATTCGCCACTCAATAAACACTGTCATTGGTTGAATTAAAAGCTTAAAGGAAAGTAACTGAAGCATATTAACCGACCGACAACGAGAAACCATGCTTGTATAAGTCGTATCATAGAGACAACTCCTGCCTTTCCAGCTGCTATATCTATCGTCATTGTCACTCAGATGATTGATAAAACACATATAGCCTCATCGCAAGCAGGTCTCGGTTGTCAAGAGAGTGAGATAGCGGTAGCAACCGACATAATTCCGTCTCAATCTTTTACTTTACTACTCGAAATAGTCCGAAGAGACCAAAGATAGACGCGGAAGAAATCTAACCTCAATCTAGCTGCAGGTATTAACAACTCACCCGCCACAGCTGGAGCTGAAGGGCTAGAGAATCGCACTGCAGGGCGGTTTTGCTGGAATGAGGAGACTGCCTAGTACTGCTAGTTTCTTTCGGAATTAGAATATAAATTTAGCTACGCCCATCTATGAGGAACACCTCATTGTCCTCCCTATTTGATGTACAGACATATGTACCGTGGAGACATTGTGACATCGAAGTTCACAAACATGAAATATAGTGGCGAACCCATTTCGGCTGACTGTTCTAATATGATCCGTAAGTATTTGTGTGGTCGCATGATCCTTTACGGAATCCAGCCTGGGGTAAACTTCGAGAGTGCTCTCCACGCCATCGATTTTGGATACGGCAGTAAGTAGACATATACCACGCCAATTACCACAATCCCGAAGGTCGTTCTTCTTGGAAATTATCACAATGACGCCCTCCTTCCATTCAGTCGGATATCTTTCTTCATTCCATACCTCAGTAGAGGGTGGGAAAAGTATATCGGCTGTTATTTCCGGGTCCGCTTTGAGGAGTTCGGTTGGTAGTCCGTCTATACTTGGGGCTTTCCTTCCCGCCATTGACCGAATGGCGGAAACTATCTCTTCTTTATCTGGGGGATCGTCCCTAATAGAAGAATTGTTGCGGTTGAATGTTTGGTAGTTTTTCTGTTTCTGGAATATCTTCCTCTGACAAGATGTTTAAAATATCAGAGAAGTGTTCCTTCCATAGTCGCAACTGGTGTTCACTCATATTAAGGAGAGTTCCGTTGACATCTCTCACCAGGCAGTTGGCGGTAAAATTCCTGTTCGTCAACTGTTTCATAATTTTAAATAGGGAACCCATATCCCGAAGGTAATCCGCAGATTCTGTCTTATTGGCCAGATCTTCAATGGCCTTTCTCTTGTCGTGGCTAACAGCCTTTTTAAGCTGTATAAGAGCATCGCGGTAGTTCTGCCTCAAGTCGGTTGTTCTTTGGTTGACATCGGGTTGAGAGATGATTGCCAATTTGGCTTTTTTTTATCGCCAACCGTGTCCCATGTGTCTTGCGACATCCAGTGTTTCTCACCGCTTTGCACCTATCCCACAGATTCTTCACCACTAGTTAGAAACGTGTTTCTGGTTGCCTCCCAATTGGCGTCCTGTGTGCGCATTTCATATCCGCCCAATGTAGATCTCTAAGGTCTCTAAGTCTATCAACATTAAGCTTGCGCTTCATTTGAAGAATTTGTGGTCATCGAATAGCTGCTGTACACAATCTCAAGCAGGCAACCATCAAGTGGTGATCGCTCCCCACGTCAGCTCCACGTTTCGCTCGCACATCGAGGAGACATCTTCTCCATCGGCGACTTATATCCAAATGCTCGATCTGGCTCTGAGTAACACCATGAGGGGACATTCAAGATGTATTATGGTGACTCCTGTGTGGAAAAAGGGTTCCTCCGATAACCATTTGTCAGCAGTAGAATGCACTCACAGAAAGTCCTGCTTGCCCTGAAAATGACAAATGGACACTCATTGGATTAGGGGTTTATTTTAAAACTAACTGATACGAGAAACGGGTAAAGCGCCTCGAATATGGATGAATTCTACAATCATATTAAGACTATCCGCAGCCAGGCTGAGCTACGGATTTGACTTTCTTTGCAGCAGGAGATCTCTCCACTGTCATTCAGTCGCTTCTTTTGTTTAGCGCTTATCGACTCAGATGACAATAGGGTAACCGCCTTTAGGTCACGTGTGTGCTTTGTGGTTACAATCTTCTTCGGTTTTCTCTTTAACCGTTCTTCCTGATGCCTGAAGGATTAGGTAGCCCCATTGTGGAATCACGTGGAGATGTGTAACTAGCAGCAGGTTTGGACTCCTTTCTTCTGTATAGTCTCGCCCGCGTTCGATTGTCCGTGACTCTTTTCCTTTCGTGCCTGAGTCGTTCTTGCATCTGCTTCCTTCAACGTCGGTCGTTTGTTAACAAGAACGAGTGGCTCGAGAGTTAAGGACGATTGACTTTGTTGATTCAAAGTAGCATCGTCGCTTAACAAATCATCCCCAGTCAGAGTGGTATCTTTACGCATCTTGGAGACATTTTCAGCAGTAGTTATTTCCATAATAATAGTCTGCCCTATCACTACTGCATTGGATGGATCAGTAACATGATCACTTCCATGACCTAAGCTACTCTGTTGGCGACTAAGGAGGTTTCATTACCTCCCAAGCTCTCGCCGGTAGTCGCAGCTCCTACCGACACTTGGTTAGGCATCCCTACTCCTGTTTTCCACTTCGCGTTCTGCACGGTTGTTTTCCCCGGTTTTCTTTTTCGTCTGCCAATCTGCGAAAAAAAGATTTTTTTGGGATTGGATGTTGAGGAGGAGAAGACAAGGATGTACTGGGATAACTGAATGGCCATTGCAAAGAAAATTTACTATTTGGATGAAAAGCATTATTTTGTCCGCGGCTGCTTATTTACTAAAGAGCCCTTGCTTATTCAGCAGCTGGCCATTGGTCAGTTGTCCACTATCCGCAATCAAGCTTTGACATCTGGTGAATCTGACGAGTACTACGTCCTCGACCGTCGCTTGCGAAGCGCTTTCTTCCTTCCTCAAGGTGTTGCCCTTCTGTAGTGCAGCTAATTATTTTTGTTGATCTTATTTATTTATATTTAGATAAAATTAAATAAATGCACTACTTAAAAATTGATTAACATTTTATTAATACAAAATTTTATAAAATTTTTATTACTCTTAAATGGAGTTTGCTTTATTTTTAATTTCAACCATAAAAACAATTAATTCTATATTTTTCATTAAATCGGTTCACTTGATGTAAATTAAACACATATAAAGTATATTTCTGTCAGTGAAATTGTAAAGTATATATGTAAGTGTAAGATATATTTGCAAGTGGAATTAATTGGTTGATTTCTTAAAATTCAACCAACTCTCCACACTTCCAGTGCAACTCTCGTTTTTGGGCCCAAATGCCTATCTTCATTGCTCTGCCCAGTTCTACTATATTTGGCTAAAGCTTTGACAATTTCGCGTTGTTAAAATTACTTTGTGTATTCGGAGCGTTCATAAGTTACGTATTACAATAAAACCTCTATTTTTGCAGGATAGATGCTTTAGACGATAAAGAACAGTTAACTCCGCTTGGACTACATTTGGCTCGACTTCCATTGGATCCTCAAATTGGAAAAATGATTTTAATGGCATCGATTTTTAAATGTGTTGATCCTATTACTTCAGTAGCAGCAAATTTATCATTCAAAGATGCATTTTATAGGCCATTAGGTATTTACAGATGTATGACTTTAATGTTATTACTTATTATTTTTTTATAATGTTATAGGTCAAGAGAAGGTAGTAGACAACATACGAGTTAAATTTTCGGAGAAGACCAAAAGTGATCACTTAATGATGGTTAACGTTATAAGGGATTATCGAACTGCTAAAAATGTACGAAATGACAAAAAGTTTTGCTATGATAATTTCCTAAGCAGTATAACTTTAAAACAACTAGAAAAAATGAAGGAACAATTCTGCGAACTATTATTTGATGCAAAGTAATTATCCTATGCCATAATTAATTTCATTTGTACTTATATATTAATTTATAGGTTTATTGAAAGTCAGAATCCTGAAAATCGCGAGAGTAATTTGAATTCATCCAATATAAATTTATTGCGCTCAATTGTATCTGCTGGATTGTATCCAAATGTGGCGAAGCTAAGGTAAGTAAATATGTATTAGTTTCAGCTTTGGTTTGTAATATACGGAAGCCGTTTGAACAATTAAAAGAACTATTGGAAAGAAGACTGTCGGGAGAAAACGGGATAGCGTCCTACAGTATGAACCGCAGCCTCTTCTTCCTCAGTGCATTGATCGACATACATAATTTTCCAAGACACCTGTTATTTTTAGATGTCTGCTTAAGTAACAGTGTCCTGTTAGGATGGTTGCTTTTCGAGTCTAAGCTTGACAGTGCTCCCTTGTATCTTCAAGCAATTTCGGTAGAAAAAAAACTAACCCACAAATCCTTGTATTCCTACTCTTTGTGCTGCCTCAACAGTCTATTTAAAAACGCTGCAGGCAATTCCAAGGATGGGCTCTGTTAGTACGGGAAACAAACCTGTCCCAACCTGTGTTACAGAAGGCTAATGCCATTAAAGTGGCTTGACTATTGGAGCATAACAAATATCTTTGGACGGCTTGTAAAGGCACATAAGTCAAAAAATATTGTTTTTGGTGTTGGTGAACGATATAAAATTATCGGAAGAAACGCACTGGATTAACGATTTTTATTGATGAAAAGACTGAATCGATATTTTAGCCTTCTGACCGCGTATATTGAAGAACAGAAGCAAAACAACAGAGAAAAAAATTTGTGGCAGATTAAGAATATAAAACTAAAGTTGACAACAATTGAATGCCTCTACGTTAGTGTTGCCAAAACAAAAACAATTAATACTAATTCAATTAGAATGCAAGAAAGCTGTTATCTAACATATTAAACAATAATGTCCAATAACAATAACCACACACTAAAGGTAGAGACCCACAAACAAGCGGCTTATATGCACTAGTAGGTCACGACCCGTTAGCTGACGAAAGAACTTATCTTTTGGGTCTCCAGTTATTCAAATTTTCATGATGATATCTCCTTCGTCAGATAACGTCTTCTTAAAAGTTTACTTCCAAGTGCAATCATTCTTTTTTCTTATTCTGGTAAAGATAATAGTTCTTTTTAAATAAATTAAAATTTCAAAAAATACTGACAGGCGCGAAATTTTTATACTCTAGATGAAATCTGAGAGTATTATAAGTTTGCCACAAAGTTTGTAACGCCAAGAAATAAGGCTCGGAGAAAAAAATGAATGATACAGAAGTTCATATAATCACTCAAAAATCTCAAAACCGGATGTCCGTCCGTCCGTCCGTCCGTCTGTCTGTCTGTCTGTCTGTCTGTCTGTCTGTCTGTCTGTCTGTCTGTCTGTCTGTCTGTCTGTCCGTCCGTCCGTACGTGTCCTCTCTAGCTTGAGAACGCGTTGAACTAGAAAGTTCAAATTTTGTATACGTCGTTTTTAACAAAAAAGTAAGGTCAAGTTCGTGAACGAGCCAAATCGCTTCACCCCTTCTACCCCCTCCCATACAAAACGACACAATTTCGCAATCTGACAATAAATGGATTTCCTTGAAAAGTACAAATGACATTGATCTGAAATTTGGAATGTAATACTTTTATGATGATTCCAATCTACTCTATAAAAACAATTTGTGTCTTCCCCCTCCTTCCACCACCTCCCATACAAACTGCACTTTTTCATGAAATGCTCTATACCAATTTACTCAGTGCGTATAATAGTTATCCAGCTGGAATTGTGTACAAAATATTTATTTAAAATTATTATTAAGACCAAAAAAATGAGACGATTAGCTGTACCCCTTCTACCCCCTCCCATACAAAATGACAAAATTTCGTAATTTCACAATAAACAGATTTGCTCGAAAAATATAAATGCTATTGATCTGAAATTTGGAATATATTACTTTTATGATGATGTAAATCTACTGTACAAAAGTTATTTGAGTCCTCCCCTTCCTTCCACCACCTCCCATACAAACTGCACTTTTTCATGGAATGCTCAAAGCCAATTTACTCAGTGCGTATAAAATTGCCCGAGCTGAAATTGTGCACTAGATATTTATTTAGAATTATTAGTAAAATCAAAAAAAAAATTAGACGATTAGCTTTACCCCTTCTACCCCTCCCATACAAAATGACACAATTTCACAACTTTATAAAAAGTCGATTTTCATGAAAAGTATGAATACTACTCATCTGCAATGTATAAGACATGTCAAAAGCATGATATTTATAGTTATTTCTGAAAAGTCATTAAAAACTCGCCCCTCCTTCTATCACCTCCCATACAAACTGCACTACTTCACTACATCCAATACACTAATTTTCTCAGTACCTATTAAATTTTTAAATCCTAAATTTTGTATAAAACATTTTGATAGCAACCTTACCGTCATGTGAAAAAATTAGTTCAATGTCGTCACCCCCTCTACCACTTCCCCTACAAAATTTCTTAAGATACAAAAATTTCTCTTTCATCTAGAGTATCGCACGATTGGGCTTTATGCCCAATCGTACTCCTGTTATGTTTTTTTAATTTCCGTGCGGCGTCAATTAAGCTTCAAGCCCTACTAATAAAATTGATTTTTATTTTAAATAGTAAACGTTGAACGAATTTAAACCCAATAAAACAGTGTAGTAATAGCAAATTATTAAATGTATAACTACGCACTTGACGACTCAAGTTTTTAAACGCACCTAATTTTATCTTCAAAGATTCCATAATTTTTTGATTTTAGTTGGATTTTATAATTTTAATTGCTTCATATTTTTATTTATTTATTAAATATCATCACTCTATCTGTCTGTTAATTGACACTATTAATTAATTATGATACAGTTAAATTATTTAATTGCGCTGTATGACTTTATTTATTTCATTTGTCAAATATCATATATGCAATTGTGCATATAAATAAGATGAATTTACGTCGGGCATTATTCACAAATCGACAACAGTCCGTGTTTAAAACATCGAAATTACGTAAATACATTAATTTCAAAATATATTCTAAGTCAATTTGCAATGGACGCTAAAATTATTTCAATAGGGATTGCTTTTGCAGTTTGGATTGCTTCTTACGCGATGATTGCAGAGGGAGCGGGCGGTTGTGATCGGCTTAACGCTTCTGACGTCGGCGCAGTTCGCTAATTTCGAGATCATAATTGAATATAAAAATGGATTGTATATTAAAAGTTCATTACTAATATTACAACAATCTCTTTTATTAATTTTAATTTATCAGGTGAATCATGCGGAAGATTGTAGCTATTTCTTGAATGAACGTTGTAAAGAGTATTGATATAAATGTCTTTACGAAATAAACCAGAAAATTTTCTCTTTTGTTGTTCGCTGCTTTAGTGAATATTTCTCTGGAATTTCTAGTGCGAGAAATGCTGGAAGTGGGTTCTGATAACAGCCAGTATAATGAGGATATCCTTGGATCGAGGTTTCAGGACCATGCTTTAGGATTAATTGTGGAGTTTTGTAGTACTCGCCAAATGGTCATCGGAAGATCCCTTTTTCTGTACAAGAGATAAAAACAAAATCTGAGTTTCAATTTTAAAGCTTAAGAGCTAGTCGAGACATTCATTTTTAAGTGTTTTTCCTTGCACCGCTCTTGACCCTCTCCCTTACAATTATTGGCCTTCCTCTAAGTTAAATATGATGGTTCTGTATGCCATCTAATTGGTCCTAAGCTATGATTTTTTTGCTAAGTAGCTCCGAAGATATAATCATTTAAAAAAATTTCCGCAACGTCGTTCATATGAAAGCTCTTTCGTTAAGCGATCGGTGAGCTTAGAGCTGGGGCTAGGTGAAGTGCGACTGCGATTTGTTTAGCGAGCTTTGATCTGGCCGATGGGCTTTATGATCTGATCTGCGACGTGGGACGTGCGAAGTGGTCAATGAGGTGCGCTTTCGTGGGCAAGTGGCGATTTGTTTGGCGAGCGTTGTTCTGAGTTACGATCTCGTCGGGGTGAAGTGTTATATGGGATTTGTGGCTATTGTAATTTCCTCCGATTTATGTTGCAGTCCACTGTGGCGGTAAGGGCTTTACGTTTTTCATTGATAAAATTGCTTGTGTAAGTATTATCGACTGGAAAAAAGAAAACAATAGGCTCTTTTGGTTTGGTTTTCTATGACCGGTAGTTTTTTTTTATTTGGTTTGTGTACATGCAATGCGATTTATATTTTTGCCATCCTGACTCGATTACGCTCAATCATTTCTTCGTCCTTTGGAGAGTAAAAGAAAACCTTTTCATTCTGAGTGGGAAATCGAGGAAATGTTCACTATGCGCACTGAGCTGGTAGTACTTAGCATAAGATTGGTTCTGCCTGATTGTTAGATGCAGGATTACACAAAAAATTGTTTTGTCTTTTTTTCTTTTTTTATTGAGCTGTGTTATTTTAACCAAAATGTAAATTAAAACTTCGAAGTTTTCGGATTTCATTTCATTTCTGTGTTAAACAGAAGAGTTTAATTCATTTCGTTTTTCTGTGTCAAATTGAATCATTGCTGAATTAAAAAGAAATGAAATAGCCGCTCTTTTCGAAGATATTTATCACAGCAATAGCAGTTTTTGCCATTCTTGCGCACTAGCATGGAGAATAGAGGTGAAAAAATCACTGCTATTAGAAGAGCTGTTCTTTTTCACAGATATTGAAAAAGAGCAATCGCAGTTGATCATTGTGATTGGAAAAGAGCAGATTTTGCCATTTCTACCAATGGATAAAAAAATAAATTATTTCTTTAGTTTGTCCCGAAAACCCCTCTACATGTGTATCGAATTTCAGCTTTCTAGCTACAACCATGGTTGAGATATTCGAATTAGTATTTTTCGGTTCTAGCACTACTCCCGCCTTCCCCCTTAACCCCCACACTCCCCAAAATCAGTATTCACTTGAGAACAGCATCCATACATAATCTACTCAAAGGTAAAGTTTCTGTCTTGAGGGGTTTGGGAGTTAATGTGCGCAGAGCGTACACGTACGGCGTACGGACAGACGGTTTTTTTTATGCATTTTCATGCTAATTTAGGCATGATATGTAAAAAACCAATTTTCAGGGTAGCAAATTGTTTTTTTTCCAAATCGATCGCAATACTTTATTATTAGAATAATAAAGTAAAATTTAATGTCACTAATCTATATACATATATAAATACGATTGAAGTGTCTGTCTGTTATTTGTTTATAAATGACTATAAGTTAGTGCTTTGCTTTATTTTTAACAATAACTAAGCAGAAACACACGTTTTTAAAATTCTTCTCTATCTGTCTGTCCGGCTTTCAAGTAAAAACGGCTGAAACGATTATAATGAAACTTTCACAGTTTATTAGGTATGCTTCGAGACGTGATCTACGTTTGGTCTACGTAATTCATAATTATTACGTGGACCAATGTCTTCGAGGTGTTTAATAAGTCATAAATTTCATTTTGTAAGCTTCGTTTGTTCCAATATACGAGTAAAAACTTTAATTGTCTCAAATTAGTTTCCTCCTTCCGTTTGGTTTGTGCCATGACTTTATATGAATTCTATCCATTTTACAGCACCACCACCCTTATTTTGATCGTCGAATTTATATGAACTCGTTCCCTGAACTTATAAATATTCTGCACCGCCACTCCTTGATTGTTGTTGCTGCTTGATCCAAACTATTTTGTTTCGATAGTTTTTAGTTGGGTTGAACCTTAGTGTTACACCAAGATCCCTTGTAGGTGTGTAAAGGTCTTGGACCAGTACACAATATGTTCGGGTACAAGGAATGGAATTAAAACGCGCTTGAGAGTTAATGGATAACTAAACTTTATTCTACTTATCTATCTTATTTATACAATTATTTACATCATGAGAAACAATAAAAGAATTTTTCGTTCACAAGCCTTTCCATGCATAGTTCTAGCGATAAGAAACCTGCATTCAATCGCTGAAGTTGGTAGTGAAGAGATTTTTGGCAGCGCAATTTTCAGAGCGTATGGTCTCAGGATTGTTGTTGTGAGGTGGTGCGTTGGCCTCAAGATCTGGAGCTGATGATGATGGTTGACCTCTTCTTGCGCGGAGTAATCTCCAGAATAGGTAGATCATGATGCTGATTACCAAAGCTAAGCTGGCGTAACCTAGCGAGTAGTGTTGGATGTTATGACCGTGTATCAACTCGGGAAGCTGGACCCTTGTTTCTTGGAGCTGGTGTTTTAGCGTTTCCAGCTCGTGAAGATGTGGTGTGTAGTGATTGTGATATCGCAACGCTGAAGATAGGTTTTGTTTTGTCACTACGTCTGTTAGGTTCAGTGTTGGAATGTACGGCATTCTTTCAATTTCAGGGTACACCTTGTGACCTTGAATGGTGATAAGCGGTTCTTTTATGGTGCAATCGCTGTCGATCTTCAGAATTCCAGTGTTCTAAAGCACAAGCTGAGTCATGTTGTTGTCGCACACTGCGTTGATTGTAGTCTCCGATTCCACCGATTAAATCCAGTGATTCGGATTGTGCATTTGCACCCAATATGGCCCTGGTTGCATTGTCATGATTTGACAAAGAGAGTTTGGGGGCATGCGATTCAATAGGCGCATTTCGCAAGAACTCACTTGTGAACCCAATTTGTAGAGAGGATGACGTTGTTTGCACAGGTATTTTTTTGTTTCAATTGAAATGCAAGCCCTTAGCTCTGAATCCGGAAGCGGATAATAATGATCCCTATGAAAATTAACTATTAAGGACTTGAATGAAGGCCTAATAGCAGTTAATGTGTCGTTGATTTTGACTGGAATCGTAGTTAATTTGCAATTTTCAAATTCTTCTGAGTGTAGGAGAGGCAATCATAGCTTGAATATGATGTGCCTTGTAGTGGCTCTGCCTTTCAATGATATTAAGCTGTAGAATTTTAAGACATCTTCCATGTTTATCGACAGTTTTAATGCTGGAGGAAGGTTTGTTCGAATGTTTATTAGATCCGCCCTTAATTGACGTGGCGAAATTAGCTGAGTACTCAATTTGCCGAGCTGTGTGTTTGTGAGGACGTCCAATATTGAGTTTTGAGTCTTCTGGAAGTTGACGATAGTTAACAGTGTTTGTAGTGCTAACGTAGAGAACGATTGGGCTAGATTTTCCTGCCGTAATTTGTCTTCGATGCCCGTGATTTGAAAGGAAATACAGTTGAACTCTTGTTGCACTCGTTTAAACTCTCCCTTAATGGCTGCATGATTTCTCTGCATTACGTTGATTGTTGCATCGAGGATGGAAGTTTGATCTCGCAGTAGTTCTGTTATGTGATCTTCGTTCTGCTGGATTGAATCAATAGTCGTTGACATGTCTTCTGCATATTTTGAATCAATAACACCGAATAAGGCGCTTGCCACATTACCGACGATGTTTAACGCACCGCGTTTTTGTCTGGATGGCGGCTGTGTTTTTAGTAAGTCATTGGTTTGATCCAGCTCGTTGAGAACATGTTGGATTTGTTTATTGATATTGGCATAGGAGTCTCGTTTGTGAATTGCCGAAGACAGGTTATCAAGAATTGAACTGCAATTGCGCAAAATTTCAAAGTATTATCATAATAAGCTATGAGATTCCATTCGCTGGCAATGATATTTGTAGAGCCTATGTTCTCACAGAATATTCCAGGATTTGTTTTGAAAGGCGTTACCATCGTCGAGCTGACACTAGTTACTGGTAAAATTAACATGCTTAATAGCACGGTGGCATTTGCAGTACCTAGCGACGAGCTCTTTTCGGGGGATTGTTGGTCTTATTTTCAGGACTTCCTGGTGACTCATTTATCTTCCTTGTGTAATCGCCTTGATTTGAGCAGGGAGATGGACCAGATAGTTCTTCTTCAACAGGGAGAGGAGCTAATCGATGGATTGGTCGACGAAGTATGTTGTGTGCTGTTTGAACATCGACCACTCTCACCAGTTCATCTTCTCCCTTGATTACATTGCATATTCGCCCTAGGGACCACTTCAAAGGAGGTAGATTGTCATCTTTGATTATAACCATTGTGCCTGGCTTAATGTTGTTGCACTGCTGCTTCCATTTGTAACGCTGGAGGTTGCTCAGGTATTCATTTGACCATCTCTTCCAGAATTCATTCGTAATGTGTTGGACGAGTTTCCAGCGTGCCAACAAGTTTACTTTTACTGGTTCAGCTTGTGGATCTACTGAAGAGGTTCACGTATCACCAATTAGCAAATGAGCTGGCGTAAGGGTCGATGGATCGTTGGGATCTGATGAGAGTGGTGTGATTGGACGTGAGTTGAGTATGGCTTCCGCTTCAATGACTACAGTCTCCATCTCCTCATACGTTAGTGAGACTGAGGCTAGGTTATGCCGCAACAAGTGTTTGGCTAACTTTACTGCAGCTTCCCATAGTCCACCAAAATGCGGAGCTCGAGGTGGGATGAATTGGAATTCTATTCCCTTGGTGCTGCACTCGGATGTAACTTTCTCTTTAGAAAGCCTATTACTGAAAATTTCCTTGAGCTCATGAAGCTGATTTCGAGCTCCCACAAAATTAGTTGCATTGTCACAGTATATTATTTGACAATGACCCCGTCTGGCCATAAAGCGCCGCAGTGCTCCAAGAAAACCATCTGTTGATAGGTCGCTGACTAACTCAAGATGAACAGCTTTAGATGCAAAGCAGCAGAATACCGCAATATAGGCCTTCTGCGGTCGTTTTCCTCTGGTTTTGTAGTGCGTAAAGACTGGACCGCAAAAATCAACTCCTGCGTTGATAAATGGACGTGCAGGTTGAACGCGATCTGCTGTTAGATTGCCCATGAGTTGTGTAAACAATTTTGGTCGTGCACTTGAGCATTGAACACAGTTCTGTACTACAGCGCGAGCAATATGTTTTCCCTTTATGGGCCAGAATGTTTGTCTTGCAATGGCCAATAACGTTTGAGGACCAGCGTGCATGTTTTCTCTATGCAAGTCGTTAATGATCATTTTGGTAAACGGATGGGCATATGATTGCAACGCAGGATGTTTAGCGCTGTAGCTCAAATTTGATGCCTCAAGGCGTCCTCCAACTCGAAGTATACCCTTTTCATCTATGAATGGTGACAGGGTACTGATATCACTGGTTTTTGACACGTCTTTGTATTTCCATATTTGATATCATCGATGAATTCATGCTGTTGCATGTATTTGATTATGATTGTTTGGGCATTGTATAATTCCTTAACGTTTAGTGCAGCTATATGTGGAGATTCGGCACGCCTTGCTGATTTGTTTATAAATCGAAGAACATATGCAACAACACGCTGCAGGCGGCGAAAGGAATTACGATGATCAATGATTTGAATGAAGTTAGTCGATTCGCTCGCTGTGGTTTTTCTCTCCTTTCTAGTTGTGGTTCTAAGGCCCTTGTGTGAGGTTTAGGCCATAAATTGTCGTTTCCATGTAGAAGCGTAGGCCCATAAAACCAGAGATGGCTGGTTGCTAGTTTTTCGGGCGAGATTCCCCGTGTTAACAAATCAGCAGGATTTTCGGCTGATTTGATGTGTCTCCATTGCTCAGGAATGGATATTTATTGGATGATTGATATTCTGTTGGCCACAAACGTATGGTAGTTTGAAGATTCGGCGTTTATCCAATCAAGGGCGATCATTGAGTCAGTCCACAGAAAGGTTTCTTCGTTTTGTAACTTCAGGTCCTTTTGGATACGTACGAAGTGCTGTGCTGCTAATTTGGCAGCGCACAGCTCCAAGCATGGAAGAGTGATTTGCCTTAGAGGTGCCACCTTTGATTTCGAGCACAATAGACGGACAATGACAATGTTGTTCGGGCATAGTGAACGTATGTAGAGACCAGAGAGAGTCGCTGGAGAAACAGTTTGGCTGTTATTACGACTGGTCCTAAAATGCCCAATGGATCGAAAATGTGGGCTATGTCAGACGATGCCCTCTGTTGAGGGCTAAGCATTGTTTTTACTGCGAAGGAGTCATTTGTTGGGGGCCATGTAATTCCAATTGTCTTAATGCTGTCCTTCGAGTGATGAGCGAAGTTCAACTCAACAGCCTTCTAGTTTGGTTCGATGGCTTTGAGCAATTGTGGGTGGTTCGCACACCATTTATGTAGCTTGAATCCGGCAGCTTTCAAAGCTGATATCAACTCGGTGTGTTTTTGCAGTGCTATCGTCAAGCTGTCTGAGCCTGACATGACGTCATCAACATAGAAATCTTGTTTCAGAGCTTGTGCGGCCAATGGGTATTGACATGCCACTTCGTCTGCTAGTTTATGCAGGCTTCTTGTTGCAAGATATGATGCAGGGGTGGGGCCATAGGTCACCGTTCTGAGTTGATAACACTTGAGCGGCAAATCCACATCATTTCGCCACCAGATTAGCTGATATTTCCGATCAGCTTGATCGATCTGATCCTGTCGAAACATTTTTTCGATATCAGCGGTGAATACAAATCGAGGCAGACGGAATCTCATTAGAATGGTGAAGACGTCATCTTGGATGGTGGGACCAGTTGCCAGGATGTCATTTAATGAAATATTTGATGTTGTCTTCGCGGACCCATCGAAGACGACGCTCAGCTTTGTTGTGGTGTTCTCTGGTTTGAGCACGCAATGATGTGGAAGAAAGAAGTATGGTTCTTGGATCATCGTGAAGCATACTTCCTCCATGTGGCCAAGGTCGAGGTATTCCTTCATAAATTGCACGTATTGTGCCTTGACAGCTGGGTCTCGCGATAATTTTCGTTCAAGCGAGTGAAAGCGTCGGAGTGCCGTTTCGCTTGACTCTCCTAATGTGCTAGGTTCGACCTTGAATGGCAATTTGACCACGAAACGTCCATTTTGATCTCTTCTAGTGGTTTGTAGGAAGAGATTTTCACAGCGATTTTCAGCCATAGTGAAGTTCCTTGATTGTTCACCTGCTTCTCTAGCTGCCAGAATTTTTCAATATGTTTGTCTATTCATCGTCGCTGCATATGCCACAATACGCAGTATTTTGCGCAGGGTTGCTATTTTGGGTTCTCCCAGAAACTGTCCAACCGAACACTGTATTTTGTAGTATGGGCAAGCAATCTCCCAAATTGATTTGGCCTATCGCTAATGTGGTATAAAACAACTCTACTACTACTACTACAATGGCGCTACAGCCCAAATCGGACCTTGGCCTCCTAATATTCAGGTTCCTTAACATTTTTCATTACTTATTGTTGAAGGGTTGTTAGCCTTTCGCACAACCCTCTTTCTACGAATTTTTTCATTTTCGTAGATTGAGGTGACCAAGGTATATCCAAGCAGGCAATGTGCTGGAATTATGTACCGACCGGGATTTGAACTCACGACCTCCGCATTACAAGACCAACACGCTACCTACTAGGCTACTAGGTTATAAAACAACTCAGCACCAATTAAAATGTCGATGGGACCTGGTTGATAAGATAGTGGGTCAGCTAGTTTTATATTAGTGGAATCGACCAGGATGATATGTCGATTTGTTGTGACGGTTGCGGCGATACAATTTTTGTCAGTTCTTGGGCTCCAATGTTGGCCTTTAACCCAGTTGTTTTTGAATGGATTTGCACATTCACACGTTTTCGGGTCTCTCCTTTACTTTGACCAATGCCCTCAATGATCATGGAGTGTTTGGTACCACGAAGTCCCAGTTTTTTCAGCAACCTTTCGGAAATGAAATTCAATTGAGAGTCAGAATCTAATATTGCTCTCGATTCTATTTGATTTCCTGACGCATCCGTTAACTTGATAATGGCTGTGCTCAGTAAAACATAGGCGCGAGTCTTCAAGAAAGTATTTGTACTGATGGAGGTTGTCTGGTCGACCGATACTGTCTCACCAGATGCTGCTGCGGTTGCCTCAGGCCTTGTGCCTGCTCCGCAACTGGATGACCGTAGAGTGGTTGTTCAACCTTGGGTTGCTCCTGATTATTTTTTATTTCCAAGTGAAGTAATGTGTTGTGCTTCTTGGAACACTTAGAACAATGCCTGGACTTACATTCGCTGGAGCTATGACCGGGTTTCGGGCCGTTTACGCAGTGCTTAGCTTGTTGAATGACTCGCAGCCTTTTGTCAGTACTCATTTGCAAGAACACCCGACAAGAGAATAGCGGATGATCTGTCTTGCAGAGAATGCAGCAAGGTCTTTGCGTGGATGCAACTAAAACCTCGGATGATGAATGTTTCGTTAATTGTCGTTCTTCAGAGCCATTTTTCACTGTTGTGTTCGACAATGACTCTAGCGAATGGAAGTGGTTTTCCATAAATTTCAGGAAATCTCCTACTGATTGAAGATTCCTTGGGGTTTTTAAGCCTTGCTCGTAGAGCATGTGAGTTCCGGTATCGAGTTTCCGAATGAGTATATGCAGCAATAACGGATCCCAATTTTCGGTTGACACATTGATATTCTGAAGGCCAAATAAACATTCCCTAGTTGTTTCGTGAAGAGCCTTTATTGATTTTGCCGACCCTGCTTGCGTCGAGGGTAATGCTAGGAGTTGTTTAACAAGGTCGTGACCAAAAGCCTGGTATTGCTGAATCTTTCCTTCAGCATATTCCAGGCGGACTGATAGTTGTCGTCAGGACAATGTTAGATGGTGTATGAGCCTCTCTGCTTCGCTGCTTAGGCTGGTTTTTAAATACCACATCTTTTGTTCATTGCCCAAATTTTGTTGGTGGACCAGTTGGGTCCAATTGAGGTAGTTGCCATCAAACGTTGGAATAGATATTGATGGTAACTTAATCTGTGGTTCGATGATTGTCGCCTTGTGTGGTTTAGCAGTTGCATTCAATGCTTGTTGCAGCAAAATAATTGCATCTCGTGCCTTGATTTGTAGGTCGTAATGTTCTTCCTCATCAAAGCCTCAGGTTACTGGGTCGTCAAAGTCTGCCCATAATTTCTGTTGAAGCTGCTCGACATTTAGCCATAGTCGTTCGATAATTCGTAGATTGACCTGACAAGATGTGAAGGTTTCACTCATTTGCGGCTTGATTGTAAGAGTTCTCTGTACGGCTTTCATTGCTGCCTTAATTTGGCGTATAAGAGGATGCATTTGTCCCAGAGAAGTAGATGACGGATTCCCGGTGATACCAGGAGTCTTAGGATCTGGATTCTGTAGCTGAAGACGTGTCTGTGCAACATCCTGCATGAACCAGTTGTATCACTTTTCCATGTTAGCAAAGTATCCCTTTGAGAAATACGAATGTTGATCTTGATCATCGTATTTGCAGTTGATATCGTAATCAGCTGCCTGAAACCTTTCCCAAAGTTTGGCTAGTTCCGATGCCTTCTCATCTAAGTATTCCAGCGCTTTCCGGTCTGGTGAATTCTTATAATTTCGGATCAGCCTTTCGATCTCTGATCCTGTTTCGCCTTGTTGTTTCGTTAGATCATCTAAATTCATATTGAATTTTATCGATCTCTACTATTGATTAAAAGCGGGCACTGTTGATAACGCTCTAAAATGTTGTTGCGCTAACTGTTTTACCACGCTAAAACTGAATCGATCGCGTTAAAAACTGTATCGATCGCGTACACGATTTGACCGCGTTCGATTATCGATCGTGTTAAAAAACTACCGATCGTGTTTGTATTAGTCGCGTGAACCGAACTGTGTCGATCGCAAATGCCGCGTTGTAATACCTCGTAATATCACGTCGGAGTCACCAATATTTGATCCAAACTATTTTGTTTGGATAGTTTTTAGTTGGGTTGAACCTTAGTGTTACACCAAGATAGTTTGTAAAGGTCTTGGACCAGTACACAATATGTTCGGGTACGAGGAATGGAATTAAAACGCGCTCGAGAGTTAATGGATAACTAAACTTTATTTTACTTCTACTTCTACAATGGCACTACAGCCCAAATCGGGCCTTGGCCTCCTGACATTCAGGTTCCTTAATAATTTTAATTGTTTATTGTGGATGGGTTGTTAGACCTTCGCACAACCCTCTATCTACGAATTTTTCTTTTTTGTAGATTGTGTGCTGGAATTATGCGACGACCGGGATTTGAAATCACGACCTTCGCATTGTAGCCCAACACACTACCCACTAGGCTACACCCTAGCTTATTTTACTTATCTATCTTATTTATACAATTATTTACATCGTGAGAAATAATAAAAGAATTTTTGGTTCACAAGCCTTTCCATGCATAGTTCTAGCGATAAGAAACCAGACGCAATATGATGCCTCGATTCAGCTAGCGAACTGGCAGATGCAGTATGATGCGACTTACGCGACAGGTGCATGAAAAGACTTATGAGAAATTAATTTCGTGAATTTGCATGAATTGCATATCTGTAATTAGATATTATCTATGTGGAATTTTACTTTATATTAAATGATAGGTAATTTTAATTGAGATATATGAATTGAGATTATTAGTGTATTTATTTGATATTGATAGATATTAAACAGTTGCCTTCGCCTCTTTCATCATCTATTCCCTTATCCGCGCTGCAAAATTCGTTGGTTTCCTTATGCTTTATGGTAATTGCATTCTCCTCCTGAATCTGCTTGATTTTCTAGTCGCTATTTTTGAATTTTACAATACGACTGACGATAGCTTTACCTGTGGCCAATGCGTATGCCTTTGATACCAAATCGCAACCGACAAGAACTGTTTGAATTGCTTTCGGGTCAAGCTTTCGTCCGGCACAAATGTGTAACATTTCGATCCGAAACGTTTAAAATGATCGATAATAGGCTTAGCACCAAACCAACTTTCGAATGGTATCTTCATAATGTCCTTTGCCGGTAAATGATTCTGCACATAATTCGCCATTACGCTGGCTTCTTTCCAAAATTTGCTTCTCCAATTTGGCCTCAATCAGCATGCACCTTGTCATCTCAATCAATATGCGGTTCTTTCTTTCCGCAGTATCATTTTGCTGTGGACTGTATGGTGCAGATCTCTGACTCTGGATACCCTCTTTTTTTTAAGATATGTTGTGAATTCTTTTCCCATGTATTCACTTCCTCAATCAGAGCGAATGATCTTTGGGTTTTTGTCAAACATTGTCTTACACATAGTAACGTATTCCTGCAATTTTCCAAATGTCTCTGAATTATCCTCAATGAGATAAATCTTCGCATATCAGGAATAATCGTTAATAAAAGTGAGTACATATTGTTTATCTGATGGTGTCACCGTTTTTATAGGTCCACAAACATCTGAATGCACCAAATTCATTATATCTTTTGCACGGTTGTGCAACTTCTGCGGAAACTTCATTCTGCTTATTTTTCCCTCTAGGCACACTTTGCAAGTATATTTCGAACCACATTTTTCGAACTGAACACCATCGATGAGTTGTTCTGATGCTAATGATTTCACTACTTCGATATACCTGTGCCCGAGTACGCTGTGCCCGAGTACGCTGTGCCATTTATGGATGCATTCACTCTCGAAATTTCTCGCCATGCAAATATTGTTTGTTGTCCCTAGCTTGTACAAGTTATTATAGTCTGTCACGGTAGTTTTATTGCCAGATTTATTGACAAAACTGACATAGCACGTTCCCTTTCCTTCTGCCAGCACTTGTTGACCGTTCGCCACGTACACCTTTTCTCGATGATCCTTATTAAAATTAGCAAAATGATCTTGTTGTCCCATGATACGACATGTTGCACCTGAATCCAGAATCCAAAATGAACAAAAATTGATCGCCATTACCGCCTTCTGCTAAATTTGCCCTTAAGTCACCGGATTTGCCCTTTTCGGTCTTCTTCTTTTTTTTTAGCCACGCCTTATACTTATCACAAGTTGATTTAAAATGGCCTGCACCTTTGCAAAAATAACAATTTCTCACCTTATTGCTTGACGATCCACTTTTCATTGCAACTTATTCTTAAATATCTATATTGCGTTGCGTGCGCCGCTTGCACTCTTATATATATAATTAATTTTGAGCACACCATATTTGCCGTCAGCTCCTCATTTTGTGCCTCCAGCGCCTGTATAAGTCCGTCGTAACTTTCTGGCAGTGAACCAAGCAATGTCGCGTTCATAAAAAATTCCGGCTTTATGTCTGCACCGAGTGCTAATAACTTTTGGAATAACTCGTTCATTCGGTTCATGTGCTTTTCGACGTTTCCTTCTTCTTCGAGTCGCTGCCGCATAATTGTTCTTAATATATATGTAAACTCGATTGCCTGGCGTATCCTTTTGGTGAAATTTTTTCAGCGCGTTCCAAGCCGACTTTTCCGATTGACAATTTTTATTATGCTGGATTTGGCAGTCTTGTCACTGTTTTCGGAATCTCCTCCTTGATTGCACTTCAGACTCTCTTTTCTGTTAGCAACATTTGCATCTTGTGGCGCCAGTTAAAATAATTATCGCCATTCAATTTCCCGATCGTGTGGCTTGATTCGGCCGCCATTACACAATATATACGCGACAAATGTTTACTTTCTTTTTCCGAGAAATATCTCTTTATTTACTGTCTCACTCAAATAAAATCAATTTACGGAACTGGGCCCATAACCTATCGGTTAACGACATAAAATTACCAGAAGAAACGCACTGGATTAATGATTCTTATTAATGAAAAGACTTTATCGATATTTTTGCCTTCAGGACGTGTATATTGAAGAACGAAAGTAAAAAAATAGAAATTTTTTTCGACAGATCAAAAATACAAAACTGAAGTTGACAACAATTGAATGCCTCTACGTTAGTGTTCCCAAAACAAAAACAATTAATACTAATTCAATTAGAATGCAAGAAAGCTGTTATCTAACATATTAAACAATAATGTCCAATAACAATAACCACACACTAAAGGTAGAGACCCACAAACAAGCGGCTTATATGCACTAGTAGGTCACGACCCGATAGCTGACGAAAGAACTTATCTTTTGGATCTCCAGTTATTCAAATTTTCATGATTATATTTCCTTCGTTAGATAACCTCTTCTTAAAAGTTTACTTCCAAGTGCAATCATTCTTTTTTCTTATTCTGGAAAAGATAATAGTTCTTTTTAAATGAATTAAAATTTCCTAAAATACTGACAGGAGCGAAATTTTTTTTTTAATTTCCGTGCAGCGTCAATTAATGCTTCAAGCCCTACTAATAAAATTGATTTTTATTTTAAATAGTAAACGTTGAACGAATTTAAACCCAATAAAACAGTGTAGTAATAGCAAATTATTAAATGTATAACTACGCACTTGACGACTCAAGTTTTTTAACGCACCTAATTTTATCTTCGAAAATTCCATAATTTTTTTTTTTATATATTGAAGCTTTGATTTTAGTTGGATTTTACAATTTTAATTGCTTCATATTTTTATTTATTTATTAAATATCATCACTCTATCTGTCTGTTAATTGACACTATTAATTAATTATGATACAGTTAAATTATTTAATTGCGCTGTATGACTTTATTTATTTCATTGGTCAAATATCATTACTCTATCTCTCTTATAATTGGCACTATTAATTAATTATATATGCAATTGTGCATATAAATAAGATGAATTTACAGTGCCGGAAAAAAGTTTGGAAACATGGTCTCTCAACCCACAATCATAGCTCTGAAACAGAATTCCTGGTACTTACACCTATGAAACTTTGCATAGAATAGCTGTATCCCATTTCTTTTTAATCTTTAAAGGGATATTTAATTATGGCAACTCTAAAAAAAATAGTGACAACAGTTTCGAATATGTCTGGTAATACTTGCGGAAAAAAGTATGGAAACAAAACGGTTTTTGTTGTCAAAAAGTTAATTAGAACCGTTTACTTTGAAATTGAATGTCATTAGTAGTTATTTGTTGTGCGACTGAATTAAATTTAACTTCAATTAAAGTTTTTTTATGAAACATAATTAAAAATGCCGAAGTGTAAGTTGTACTCAATGGATTTGAAGGAGAAAATCGTTTCTATGTACAATAACGGAACAAAACAAATTCAAATTTCACAAAAACTTGATATACCAAGAGGAACAATTTCGAAAATTATTAAAAACTTTCATCAGCGAGGGACAGTCGAGTGTGCTCCAAAGTCAGGGAGGCCTAGAAAAACAACAGCAACCACCGATCGCATAGTTCAAAGGATGTCTAAACAAAAACCAGGACAAACGGCCACTGAGATCAACGCCGAGTTAAAGAACAGAGGTATTTCAGATGTGACAGATCGGACAATTAGAAATAGATTGATGGAAAGTGGCCTTTTTGGAAGATCTCCACTGAAGAAGCCAATATTGCAAGAAGACTAACATTTGCAAAAGAACACATTCTTTGGACTCCCAGCAAATGGAATACAGTTCTGTGGAGTGATGAATGTAAATTTCAACTATTTAGAATCGATGGAAAACATTACGTTAGAAGACCACGGGGTGAAAGGTACAATGCAAGGTATCAATTACCAACAGTTAAACATTGCGGAGGATCGGTAATGGTTTGGGCATGTTTTTCACGTTCTGGAGTTGGCCCAATTTTTCGGATAGATGGGATAATGGATCGGTATTCGGAAATATTGCAAAACAATATGCTTCCATATGCTGAAGAAGAAATGCCGTATCGTTGGATTTTCCAAAAAGATAACGATCCGAAGCATTCTTCGCGTTTAGTTAAGGATTGGTTCCAACAGGAAAAAGTGAGTGTTATGGAATGGCCTTCACAATCCCCAGATCTGAATCCAATCGAACACCTATGCGAACATGTAAAGCGTAAAATTCGACACACAAAAATTTCTAATAGGAATGCACTGTACGATGAAATCATTAGAGAATGGCAAAATATCCCGGTTTCATTTTGCGAAAAGTTGGTGGACTCAATGGAGAGGAGATGCAAGGCTGTACTAAAAGCAAAAGGGAGAAGCACTAAATACTAAGAAAAACATGTTATTTCCTTTAAATAAACTCGAATTATATGAAAAAGATATGTGTTTCCATACTTTTTCCACGAATAATACCAGATAAAATCGAAACTGTCGTCACAATTTTTTTTAGAGTTGCCATAATTAAATATCTCTTTAAAGATTAAAAAGAAATGGGATACAGCTATTCTATGCAAAGTTTCATAGGTGTAAGTACCAGGAATTCTGTTTCAGAGCTATGATTGTGGGTTGAGAGACCATGTTTCCAAACTTTTTTCCGGCACTGTACGTCGGGCATTATTCACAAATCGACAACAGTCCGTGTTTAAAACATCGAAATTACGTAAATACATTAATTTCAAAATATATTCTAAGTCAATTTGCAATGGACGCTAAAATTATTTCAATAGGGATTGCTTTTGCAGTTTGGATTGCTTCTTACGCGATGATTGCAGAGGGAGCGGGCGGTTGTGATCGGCTTAACGCTTCTGACGTCGGCGCAGTTCGCTAATTTCGAGATCATAATTGAATATAAAAATGGATTGTATATTAAAAGTTCATTACTAATATTACAACAATCTCTTTTATTAATTTTAATTTATCAGGTGAATCATGCGGAAGATTGTAGCTATTTCTTGAATGAACGTTGTAAAGAGTATTGATATGAATGTCTTTACAAAATAAACCAGAAAATTTTCTCTTTTGTTGTTCGCTGCTTTAGTGAATATTTCTCGGGAATTTCTAGAGCGAGAAATGCTGGAAGTGGGTTCTGATAACAGCCAGTATAATGAGGATATCCTTGGATCGACGTTTCAGGACCATGCTTTAAGATTAATTGTGGAGTTTTGTAGTACTCGCCAAATGGTCATTGGAAGATCCCTTTTTCTGCACAAGAGATAAAAACAAAATTTGAGTTTCAATTTTAAAGCTTAAGATCTAGTCGAGATATTCATTTTTAAGTGGTTTTCCTTGCACCGCTCCTGACCCTCCCCCTTACAATTATTGGCCTCCCTCTAAGTTAAATATGGTGGATCTGTATGCCATCTAATTGGTCCTAAGCTATGATTTTTTTGCTAAGTAATTCCGAAGATATAATCATTTAAAAAAATTGCCGCAACGTCGTTCATATGAAAGCTCTTTCGTTAAGCGATCGGTGAGCTTAGAGCTGGGGCTAGGTGAAGTGCGACTGCGATTTGTTTACCGAGCTTTGATCTGACCGATGGGCTTTATGATCTGATCTGTGACGTGGGACGTGCGAAGTGGTCAATGACGTGCGCTTACGTGGGCAAGTGGCGATTTGTTTGGCGAGCGTTGTTCTGAGTTACGATCTCGTCGGGGTGAAGTGTTATATGAGAGTTGTGGTTATTGCAATTTCCGCCGATTTATGTTGCAGTCCACTGTGGCGATAAGGGCTTTACGTTTTTCATTGATAAAATTGCTTGTGTAAGTAATATCGACTGGAAAAAAGAAAACAATAGGCTCTTTTGGTTTGCTTTTCTATGACCGGAAGTTTTTTTTTTATTTGGTTTGTGTACATGCAATGCGATTTATATTTTTGCCATCCTGACTCGATTACGCTCAATCATTTCATCGTCCTTTGGAGAGTAAAAGAAAACCTTTTCATTCTGAGTGGGAAATCGAGGAAATGTTCCCTATGCGCACTGAGCTGGTAGTACTTAGCATGAGATTGGGTCTGCCTGATTGTTAGATGCAGGATTACACAGAAAATTCTTTTGTCTTTTTTTTTCTTTTTTTTATTGAGTTGTGTTATTTTAACCAACAAGTAAATTAAAACTTAGAAGTTTTCGGATTTCATTTCATTTCAGTTTTCTTTGCTCTTCTGTTTCATTCATTTCGTTTTTCTGTGTCAATTTGAATCATTGCTGAATTAAAAAAAAAATGAAATAGCAGCTCTTTTCGAAGATATTTATCACAGCAATAGCAGTTTTTGCCATCCTTGCGCACTAGCATGGAGAATAGAGGTGAAAAAATCACTGCTATTAGAAGAGCTGCTCTTTTTCACAGATATTGAAAAAGAGCAATAGCAGTTGATCACTGTGATTGGAAAAGAGCAGATTTTGCCATTTCTACCAATGGATAAAAAAATTAATTATTTTTTTAGTTTGTCCCAAAAACCCCTCTACATGTGTATCGAATTTCAGCTTTCTAGCTACAACCATGTTTGAGATATTCGAATTAGTATTTTCCGGTTCTAGCACTACTCCCGCCTTCCCCCTTAACCCCCACACTCCCCAAAATCAGTATTCACTTGAGACCAGCATCCATACATAATCTACTCAAAGGTAAAGTTTCTGTCTTGAGGAGTTTGGGAGTTAATGTGCGCAGAGCGTACACGTACGGCGTACGGACAGTACGGTTTTTTTATGCATTTTCATGCTAATTTAGGCATGATATGTAAAAAACAAAATTTCAGGGTAGCAAATTTTTTTTTTTTTTTTTTTTTTTTTTTTTTTCAAATCGATTGCAATACTTGATTTTTAGAATAATAAAGTAAAAATTAATGTCACTAATCTATATATATAAATACAATTGAAGTGTCTGTCTGTTATTTGTTTATAAATTACTATAAGTTAGTGTTTTGCTTTATTTTTAACAATAACTAAGCAGAAACACACGTTTTTAAAATTCTTCTCTATCTGTCTGTCCGGCTTTCAAGTAAAAACGGCTGAAACGATTATAATGAAACTTTCACAGTTTATAAGGTATGCTTCGAGATGTGATCTGCGTTTGATCTACGTAATTAATAATTATTACGTGGACCAATGTCTTTGAGGTATTTAATATATAGTTTAAGTCATAAATTTCATTTTGTAAGCTTCGTTCGTTCCAATATACGAGTAATAACTTTAATTATCTCAAATTAGTTTCCTCATTCCGTTTGGTTTGTGCCATGACTTTATATGAATTCTATCCATTTTACAGCACCATCATCATCTATTCCCTTATCCGCGCTGCAAAATTCGTTGGTTTCCTTATGCTTGATGGTAATTGCATTCTCCTCCTGAATCTGCTTGATTTTCCAGTCGCTATTTTTGAATTTTACAATACGACTGACGATAACTTTACCTGTGGCCAATGCGTATGTCTTTGATACCAAATCGCAACCGACAAGAACTGTTTGAATTGCTTTCGGGTCAAGCTTTCGTCCGGCACAAATGTGTAACATTTCGATCCGAAACGTTTAAAATGATCGATAATAGGCTTAGCACCAAACCAACTTTCGAATGGCGTCTTCACAATGTCCTTTGCCGGTAAAAGATTCTGCACATAATTCGCTTCTCCCCAAAATTGCTTCTCCAATTCGGCTTCAATCAGCATGCACCGTGCCATCTCAATAAAATACTGACAAAAATTATTGAACGTCGTCTTAAGCCCTATACTAATCAAATAATTGGCGAATACCAAGGCGGATTCAGAATCGGACGATCTACAACAGACCAGATATTCTCGGTTAAACAGGTGCTTGAGAAATGCTGGGAATATAACACAGACGTGCACCAAATATTCGTAGATTTTAAACAAGCATACGACATTATCGACAGGAGCGTACTGTACCAAATCATGCTTGACTTTGGAATTTCTCCAAAACTAGTCCGACTAACAAGACTCACAATGTCGAACACTGAATCCCAAGTGAGAATACAAACCGATTCCACAACCAGCTTTCGAACCGAATGTGGTTTAAAGCAGGGAGATGGTCTAGCTCCTATGATTTTCAACTTGGCACTAGAGTATGTCGTCCGAAAAATCCCAGTCGACACCAACGGGACACTACTATTCAAGTCCACCCAACTAGTAGCATACGCTGACGACATTAACATTCTAGCAAGATGCTTCCCTAACGCTAAGGAGGTATTTGTCAATCTTGACTCCGCCGCAAAAGAAGTCGGGTTGCGCATTAATGAAAGCAAAACAAAAGTAATGACGCAAACAAGAAGGAGAACGCCAATCAGACAAAACATAACAATTGCGGAATATAATTTGGAGAGTGTGGACAACTTCATATATCTTGGGGCTAATCTAGCAAAGGACGGTAATGAAACAGACGAAATCAAACGACGGATAATACTAGCAAATAAGACGTATTATTCGGTACTTCCAATAATGAAATCCAAGAAAGTGCACAGGAACAATAAGCTGCGGATTTATAAAACTATTATACGACCTGTGCTCTGTTATGGCAGCGAGACGTGGACATTGACGCGAACTTCCGAAAAAGCAGTTAACGCATTCGAAAGAAAGCTCCTCCGAAGAATTTTGGGACCTGTGAAGGAAGGAACGGAATGGCGAATAAGATACAACCATGAGTTGTATCAACTCTACGGCGAGCCAGAAGCTTCAACGTTCATCAAGCTACGTAAACTGCAGTGGGCTGGCCATGTAGAGCGAATGGAAGACAGAAGAATCCCCAAACGTGCTCTAAACCATAACCGGCCAGTACGCAAACCACGCAAGCGATGAGAAGACTCGGTTGATGAAGACAGCAAAGCCATTTTAAAAAACATAAAAGAATTATAATTGGGCGTAAAGCCCAATCATATGATACTCTAGATGAAATGAGAAAGAGTTCAATGTACCGGAAAATATGTCACCTCCAATTCTTTTAAATAATTAATAGTGATTTTTGTATGGGAGGTGGTAGAAGCAGAGGAGGAAGGTTTGTAATATTTGGATATGACACCGAATGTGGTATGCAAACTATTTTGTGCTGAATTTAAGGTTTGTAGATTTCATTATTTTCAATTGGACATAGTTTTCCAGAAGTTGAGGCATTTGTATGGGAGGTGGCAGAGGAAGTGGAGCGTTTAAGATGATTTTGAAACTGCTTATCATCATCCTTATCACCACGCTTTGATTCAATTTCAAATTCGATAGTTCTAATATATATATTCGAAGGAGAAATGCTTTTCTTGAATTTATAATACAGATATTTGTATGGGAGGGGGTAAAAAGAGTAAAGAGGAGCTGATAATTTATTTTAGCATTTAGTGGAATTATTAAAAAACAAATTCTGGCAAAATTTTAAGCTTATACTTTTTCTAGTTTTAATGGAAATCGATATAATGCACTTAACAAAAATTATTCATTTGTATGGGAGGGGGTAGAAGGAGTGTACGGATCAAATCACATTTTTTTCTCGCTATTGACATTTCTATTTTTATACTTTGTGCAAAATATCAAGTTGATAGTTTTAATAGTTTCGAAGAAAAATAATTTAATTTAAATTCCAAAATTTTGTGAAATTTGTACGGGAGGGGGTAGAAGGAGTGAGGTAAAGTTGATCATTTTTTCAATTCTGATTAGAATTATAATAAAAGTAATTCTGGCAAAAATCCGTTTTTATAACTTTGCTAGTTTCAATGAAAATCGAAAAACTGCATTTTTCAAAATTATGCATTTGTATGGGAGGGGGTAGAAGGAGTGAAGAAGAGCTGATAATTTTTTTTAGCATTTATTGCAATTATTGAAAAACAAATTCTGGCAAAATTTGAAGTTTATACTTTTTCTAGTTTTAATGGAAATCGATATAATGCACTTAACAAAAATTATACATTTGTATGGGAGGGGGTGGAAGGATTGTACGGATCAAATCACATTTTTTTCTCGTTATTGCCATTTCTATTTTTATACTTTGTGCAAAATATCAAGTTGATAGCTTTAACAGTTTCGAAGAAAAATAATTTAATTTAAATTCCAAAATTTCGTGAAATTTGTATGGGAGGGGGTAGAAGGAGTAAAGTGAAGTTGATAGTTTTTTCAATTCTGATTGGAATTATATTAAAATTAATTTTGGCAAAAATTCGTTCTTATAACTTTGCTAGTTTCAATGAAAATCGAAAAATTGCATTTTTCAAAATTATGCATTTGTATGGGAGGGGGTAGAAGGAGTGACTGTATCGGATCAATATTTCCTCGTATTAATGACATCTATATTATAATACTTTGACCCAAATTTCAAATCGATAGCTTAAATAGTTTCAAAGAAAAATCAATTTCTGAAAATTTCGAAATTTCGTGAAATTTGTATGGGAGGGGGTAGAAGGAGTGGGGGGATGTGGCCCGTTCACGAACTTAAAGTTTCTTTTTTCCTAAAACTGACACACAAAAAATTTCAGCACGATAGCTCAAAGCGTTCGAGAGTTATGCTGTAGACAGACGGACAGACGGACAGACGGACAGACAGCAACTCGGAATCGAAGTTTTTGAGCGACAACAAATATTTCTGTACCCTTGGCGGCTCTGTGCGAGCATTATTTCTTAGCGTTACAAACGGTAAGGCAAACACAATATACTCTCAGATTTCATCTAGAGTATAATTAGCAGCTGGAGGACGCGGTCTTTGGATCGAGACGATTTGAGGCGACGACTTCAGGAGGCCAGGGCCCGATTTGGGCTGTCGCGCCATTGATGATGGTGCCATCTCAATCAACGTACGGTTCTTTCTTTCCGCAACACCATTTTGCTGTGGACTGTATGGTGCAGTTCTCTGGCTCTGGATACCCTCTTTCTTTAGATATGTTGTGAATTCTTTTCCCATGTATTCATCTTCTCGATCAGAGCGAATGACCAATGTCAAACATTGTCTTACACATGGAATTTTCCAAATCTCTCTGATTTATCCTTAATGGGATAAATCACCGCATACCTGGAATAATTGTCTATAAAAGTGAGTACATAGCGTTGTCCTGATGGTATCACCGTTTGCATAGGTCCGCAAGCATCTGAATGCGGCAAATTCTTCACATCTTTTGCACGGTTGTGCAACTTCTGTCTTTACACACCGGCCAAAGATATATGCCACGATCTTTCAAACTGAAATATTTGTTATCTCCATTGTGGCACATAAGCTTGAAGAAGATGGCAGAAGAAATGGTCATATAAAGATACCTTTATACCGAATGCGCAATTATTATAAATTATTTTCTCATGTATGTATTGTTACATGTCAGCTCTACTTGCTTATCAACACTGAATCAAATTAATGCGCGCGTACGAATAAGAAACACCTGCATGAGCTCGATCAGAGTGTTCAAGGTTTCAGTAATGAAACATCACGTGCACTTCGTAAATAAATAGAACGCGCGATCATTTAATGTTCAAGGCATTGAACATTCAACCAACCAACATCATATTACATGGACAATGAATAAAGCTGTAAAAACGACACGTAGAGACTCGTACGAAGGGGAAAGACTCGGACGATGATACAATGCTTTACAGAAGCAATTAACAGCTCTCGACCGAAAAGGAAAAGACTCGTACGACAGGGAAAAAACTCGGACGACGAGGAAATACTTTAAAGAAAGCAAAAACAACCACACGTATGGGCTCGTACGAAAGGAGAAAGACTCGGGCGACGAGGCAATGCTTTACAGAAGCAATTAACAGCGCTCGGCCGAGAAGGAAAAGATTCACACGACCGAGAAATGATTCGTACGACCAGAGCAATATAAACACTGCGAGCGTTTTAGATGAACAGTCAGCCTGGTTCGAAGCAGAGAAAGAGTCAAATTTTTCAATCTATAATTTGTGAAAAAGCCTCAAAGGAATAGTGGAAAGATTATTAAATAAAGTTTTTCGGTGAAATTACAGTGAACTTGATGAACTTGTAGTTTTTTTTTTTGACTTCAGTATGTATTGTATAAATTATTTAGAAAAAAATATTTGGGAGCGAATATATTTTTGCTCGTTTTTCGTAACCTTTTATGCATTTCCTTCATAGCTGGTAAAGTTCCAGATGTCTTTCAATTTTTCAACTCTTCATCTTTACAATCAAGCTAGCTACATTTTGCGGCTGGTAGCTATTAGCCTGTTTCAAGTTCGTCCAAAAATTTTCAATTTGCCTTAGAACCTTTAACAAACTTATATCAAACAGTTTGACAAAGGTCTCAGCACTGAGATAAATCACCGCATACCTGGAATAATTGTCTATAAAAGTGAGTACATAGCGTTGTCCTGATGGTATCACCGTTTGCATAGGTCCGCAAGCATCTGAATGCGGCAAATTCTTCACATCTTTTGCACGGTTGTGCAACTTCTGTCTTTACACACCGGCCAAAGATATATGCCACGATCTTTCAAACTGAAATATTTGTTATCTCCATTGTGGCACATAAGCTTGAAGAAGATGGCAGAAGAAATGGTCATATAAAGATACCTTTATACCGAATGCGCAATTATTATAAATTATTTTCTCATGTATGTATTGTTACATGTCAGCTCTACTTGCTTATCAACACTGAATCAAATTAATGCGCGCGTACGAATAAGAAACACCTGCATGAGCTCGATCAGAGTGTTCAAGGTTTCAGTAATGAAACATCACGTGCACTTCGTAAATAAATAGAACGCGCGATCATTTAATGTTCAAGGCATTGAACATTCAACCAACCAACATCATATTACATGGACAATGAATAAAGCTGTAAAAACGACACGTAGAGACTCGTACGAAGGGGAAAGACTCGGACGATGATACAATGCTTTACAGAAGCAATTAACAGCTCTCGACCGAAAAGGAAAAGACTCGTACGACAGGGAAAAAACTCGGACGACGAGGAAATACTTTAAAGAAAGCAAAAACAACCACACGTATGGGCTCGTACGAAAGGAGAAAGACTCGGGCGACGAGGCAATGCTTTACAGAAGCAATTAACAGCGCTCGGCCGAGAAGGAAAAGATTCACACGACCGAGAAATGATTCGTACGACCAGAGCAATATAAACACTGCGAGCGTTTTAGATGAACAGTCAGCCTGGTTCGAAGCAGAGAAAGAGTCAAATTTTTCAATCTATAATTTGTGAAAAAGCCTCAAAGGAATAGTGGAAAGATTATTAAATAAAGTTTTTCGGTGAAATTACAGTGAACTTGATGAACTTGTAGTTTTTTTTTTTGACTTCAGTATGTATTGTATAAATTATTTAGAAAAAAATATTTGGGAGCGAATATATTTTTGCTCGTTTTTCGTAACCTTTTATGCATTTCCTTCATAGCTGGTAAAGTTCCAGATGTCTTTCAATTTTTCAACTCTTCATCTTTACAATCAAGCTAGCTACATTTTGCGGCTGGTAGCTATTAGCCTGTTTCAAGTTCGTCCAAAAATTTTCAATTTGCCTTAGAACCTTTAACAAACTTATATCAAACAGTTTGACAAAGGTCTCAGCACTGAGATAAATCACCGCATACCTGGAATAATTGTCTATAAAAGTGAGTACATAGCGTTGTCCTGATGGTATCACCGTTTGCATAGGTCCGCAAGCATCTGAATGCGGCAAATTCTTCACATCTTTTGCACGGTTGTGCAACTTCTGTCTTTACACACCGGCCAAAGATATATGCCACGATCTTTCAAACTGAAATATTTGTTATCTCCATTGTGGCACATAAGCTTGAAGAAGATGGCAGAAGAAATGGTCATATAAAGATACCTTTATACCGAATGCGCAATTATTATAAATTATTTTCTCATGTATGTATTGTTACATGTCAGCTCTACTTGCTTATCAACACTGAATCAAATTAATGCGCGCGTACGAATAAGAAACACCTGCATGAGCTCGATCAGAGTGTTCAAGGTTTCAGTAATGAAACATCACGTGCACTTCGTAAATAAATAGAACGCGCGATCATTTAATGTTCAAGGCATTGAACATCCAACCAACCAACATCAAATTACGTGGACAATGAATAAAGCTGTAAAAACTACACGTAGAGACTCGTACGAAGGGGAAAAGACTCGGACGATGAGATAATACTTTACAGAAGCAATTAACAGCGCTCGACCGAAAAGGAAAAGACTCGTACGACAGGGAAAAGACTCGGACGACGAGGAAATACTTTAAAGAAAGCAAAAACAACCACACGTATGGGCTCATACGAAAGGGGAAAGACTCGTGTGACGAGGCAATGCTTTATAGAAGTAATTAACAGCGCTCGGCTGAGAAGGAAAAGATTCATACGGCCGGGAAATAATTCGTACAACCAGAGCAATATAAACAATGCGAGCGTTTTAGATGAACAGTCAGTCTGGTTCGAAGCAGAGAAAGAGTCAAATTTTTCAAGCTATAATTTGTGAAAAAGCCTCAAAGGAATAGTGGAAAGATTATTAAATAAAGTTTTTCGGTTAAATTAAAGTGAACTTGATGAACTTGTAGTTTTTTTTTGACTTCAGTATGTATTGTATAAATTATTTAGAAAAAAATATTTGGGAGCGAATATATTTTTGCACGTTTTTCGTAACCTTTTATGCATTTCCTTCATAGCTGGTAAAGTTCCAGATGTCTTTCAATTTTTCAACTCTTCATCTTTACAATCAAGCTAGCTACATTTTGCGGCTGGTAGCTATTAGCCTGAACCTTTTTGTTTCAAGTTCGTCCAAAAATTTTCAATTTGCCTTAGAACCTTTAACAAACTTATATCAAACAGTTTGACAAAGGTCTCAGCACTGATCGAAACGACACGTTTAATAAAGCACAACGGTGTGAAATCCGAAAATCTTTTCTTTCAATTGAAATTTTAACGATATAAATTAAAATTATTTATGATTGAATTAAACTAATTATTATTAATTAAATTATTATATTAAATAATTTATTACCTTCTGCTGATTTTAGAAAAATAAAAGTAGTTCGGAATAGAGTGGATCCAATTCTAAGCATTGTAACACCTGAAGATGGCAAAGTTAATTTTCATCCTTCTTCAATTAACAGCGCAGGACGAGAGTTTGACTCACGGCAAGTACACTTACATTTTCAGCTGGCCATAAATAGTGTAATTTTACTTACAGGTTTTTTGTTTATTATATGAAACAAAAATCGTCTGCAATATATCTTTTCGATACAACGATGGTACATCCTTTATCAATTCTTATTTTCGGTGACGGAGTATATCACGGCGTAGATAATTATGGAAACGATTTCATTGCACTCAATAAATTTAAGTAGGTAACAAATGTTCTTCTGTATTATAAATAATTAGTTATTTTTTTCTTAACCATTCAAGATTCAAAACCGACAAAGCTACATCTGACCTTATTTTAAGAATGAGGCGAGAAATGGAAGCTTTACTGCAAAGGAAGGCTCTTCATCCGGGTCCAATTGAGCCACTAAGTGACGATGCGAATTTAATTAAGTATACAATAGAACTTTTTATTTTTGAAGTTTTAATTCAAATAATATTTTCAGCGCCGTTATCACAGTACTTAGTATTGAAAAATATTCTGAAGGCGATTCGATGAGCGGAAGCGATGACGAAGGATGTTCATCTTTAGACTGAATTTTGTATTTTCGGAATTTCTAACGAAGGAGTCAAAAGTGATTAAAAAAAATTAAACTTTTCCATTGAGCAAATAAACAGAATGAGAAGAAAATCATATTCAAGCAGCAGCTCTTGTTTAGTTGTATAAGTCTACTTACTTATTGTCGTATCGAAAATTCATGCTAAGGTAATTCTCAATAGGATTGGTGTAATAAATTCGTTCACACATTATCGAATTTATTAACTATTTCTACTATTTGTCTAACAATAAAAACTCTCGTGTTTGCCGATGTTCGGCTGCTGATGTTCCCAGTCTCTCTGGTCCGGAGACGGTACTAAAATTCTGCTGTTTTTTTTTTTGTTTTGGTTGCCGATGTTCGGCTGCTGATGTTCCCAGTCTCTCTGGTTCGGAGACGGTACTAAAATTCTGCTGTTTCTTGTTGTTTCGGTTGCCGATGTTCGGCTGCTGATGTTCCCAGTAGTCGTCCTGAGCCTGAGCCAGTCGTAGGGTTCGTATCTCTCTCAGGGATTATCGGTTCTCTTCGGTTATCCCACCGCTGCCACCATAAATTTATGTTGTGGATTGTTTCACAACAAACACGCTGTATTTAGTAACTGGCTCGGATGCCTTGTTACTCTTATGTATTAATCTTGAAACAAACACATTTTTGCCTTTGAAATTATTTTATTAAATTATACTCGTTTACAGGAACGAAGTCCTCTACGTGTCGGTTCGGCTCAGACTGCCCGCCCGGGTCAGTCCTCCTCCGCATTTCACCTTCGATACTTACCATTTCTTGCTCAATCGCCCTCATTGCGACACAGTCCGGCATCAGCACTATTTCTTTCGACGGCTCAATAAATTTGATAATTTATTGAATGCACGAAAGAAAAATGCAATTAAACGATGACCCATTGCGGTCATCATAATTTTACCCTCAAGCTAGGGGACTCATTGAAAGAGATGTATGCATATTCGATCATATGCATGCGGAAAAATTGTTTGGAAATATGATCCCATATAATTGCTTGCGAGCCGTCGTTTTTTAGGCGGCGGTCTTACTTAGAGAAATTGAGGTAGGACGGCGCTGTTTACGTTGGAAGAAAAAAAGAGGAATCTAGCTCGTAGTATAAATAGTGAAATTGACATTGCCGTAGTGAAATTGAAAAATGTCGAAGCGAGATAAGGGAAACACGAGAGTTTTTATTGTGGGACAAATAGGCGGATAGTAGAGATAGTTAATAAACTCGATAATGTGTGAACGAATTTATTACATTGGTAATGCTGTAGAGAGAACTCTCGAAGTTTCGTCGTCTTGTGCCGATCAAACAAATACCTTACGGATAATATTGAAACTGCCCGCTGAACTAATATTTGCAGGTATCGAAAGGTGTTTTCGATAGCGTTAAGCAAGATTAAATATCGAATGCTTTGCATAGGAGAGGTTTTCCAGATAAGATGATGATTAAATTATAAGAGTAAACCTACGAAGATGTCGCGTCTTACATAAAGGAGGAAGCTTTTCTGTGCGAACGGATGTCAATCAAGGCTTCATATTATCGCCAGGCTTGTTTTTGGTGGCTTATGCTTATGTGTTTTCTTGTGAATAACCTCTCGAACTAGAGTCTAATGTCTGCTCTTCGCATTCCAAATGCAAAGATGTAGAACTACAAAATTGTTCTGGGGTGAAATTATGTAACTCGAATGGAGTCTCGTGATTTTTAACTCGTTACGAGTTTGTTTTGATTTCGTTAATCTCGGTCGAGCTGAATGCGTAGACCGTTCGTAGACGCTGACGAAAATTATGTGTTTTCTATTAAATATGTACCTATCTTTTTGAGGGGTTTTCCTTGTATGGTGTTTTTTCTGAAATATATTTGAAAAAAAAAAAACGCACGATAGGGTTTGGATAAAATGAGTACTTTTTCTACTTCGAGTGCAATGATATCTCGGAACAAGATATTTATAATTTGGTGCTCGATTCGAGTTACATAATTCTGCCCCTAACAAGATGAGAAAGAGCTGCAAGATTGTTGTTACCTTGGTAGCTTTGTCAGAATGAACGGCGGAGCCGAAAGGGATATTAGGCTTCGTATAAATGAAGCTCGTCAGGTTTAAACATAGCGAACTTTTATCTGAAATCCTGTCGTAATCAAATTTAAATATGCTGCAACCTTTGGAATTATTTTTTACTTCCATCCTTTGGGATGCAAAATTCATTCTCTTAGCTTTTAGAAATTATAAAGAATTAAAACATACTACATTTTAATTTATATTTTAGTTTATTCCAAGCAAACTTCAAAATTATCCAATATGTGCGTTTTTAGCATTTTTCCTTCAATAATTTTTATATCCTGGGGGAATTGTTTTGCGCTGGCATCGCCGAGGTTCTTTGAAAAGCGATCGTAGTGAATGTGTAGATAATGGACTCTGGTGCTCATATTACAGCTAAGCTACTTAAAATTCGAAATCATATCCTCTTCCAGTTCAGCGTATTTATCAGCCATCTAATTTCCTAGAAAGTTTGTAGCAACCAGAATAAACGATAGGGCGCCATTTGGTCAATTCAATCGATGAAATCCGAATCTTGCCTTATTTTAGGACCTTAATGGTCCGTTTTTCCATATTAATTGTCTGTGATACATAGCTGAAGCATATACCTTCTTTGTTTAACAAATTGTTTCATTAGATCAAACTTAATATGTAATGTTAGAAGGATGATGTTTTCTCCATCGTCGATTTTCTCGATGATGTTATTATCCCCGACATCTAGATTTAATCTGAAAGGCCACTATTTTCTTATCCAGTGATCATGCCTGGCTCCGCTATTCCAGACGCATAAAGGCATTGCTGACCGAGGAGCAACCAATTTACCATCTAAAAATTCCTTCTCAAGAAAATCCTGTTATTACAGAACACTAAACTCATGCTTTGGGGAAAAATACCACCCACTCCTTTTCTCTAATACGAAAAGACGTAATCACTTTTTCAAAAACAATTCAATTCTTCATATGTAACCTCAGCAGTCGGTAGTTTAGTAGACGCCTTTAAGAGGTTCAATATTTGATCACTCAATTCAAGTTGGTTAAAGAGCTGAGGCTTGGTGGATTACGAAGCTGTCGTTAATTTCTTCCGTCTTTTCATTGCCCATGCTCATAATACTGCAGATAGAACAGGTACTTCTTCTGAGTATAGGCAGAGTCGTCGAGCTGAATTTATATTCGGATATGTCCACCAACTTCTGATATGTGATTTTCTGGTTCCCTTCAAATTATTGGGATACAAAATATTTTCTTCCCCTGTGGGATAGACGTAGTGAAATACATCCTGCTTACACTAAAAATGGCAAATGGACACTCACTGGATCATGGGCTTATATCACTATCAGGATTGGAATGGAAGGAAAGGAAAGGAATTGCCATAAATCAATTCCAAATTTAAAAATTTAAAGTCGATTTATCCTCTGGCTCGTCATTTAGTGTAGGGACGAAACAAATGTCAACATCCCAACACCAAGTAAAGATAATAAAGGGTTTTCCAATAAGGACTTGACAACTTTTTTTCAAAGTAAATTTTTAATAATTTGCAGACGTTGTTCCTTCGTGTACTTTACCATGATAAAAATGTTAAGCTTACTGAATAGATTGACAGTGACAGTTCGATGATTAGTGAAAGGGTGCGTTCACAAATTGAATTCAAAGTTGTGAAGTCCCTATTGGAAAACCCGATAAAAATAAGAAATTGACAAAAATTCGGTGTCAAATAGCGTTAAGTCTACGTCTTAAGCACTGCTTATCAATAGAGAAGTCGAATACATCAGCATTCTTATTAACTTCTCTCGCGAGACGCGAAATCGAATCATTCATATCATAGTTTGTCCGGTGAAAACCAATCCGCAGCAATCTAGGATACCTTGGTAAAAATTGACCAACATCAGAACACATCAAACCCAAAAGAGTGGAGGAATCAACTAACCCTGTAAGAACGTTATGAGCAAAAATTACATAAGCTATTTCACGTCGTTTCGAAAGCGATGACATATTTAATAGCTGAAGTCGATCAATATATGGAGGAAGACGAACTCTGTCGTTCCAATTAAGGTGACATAAGGCTATTCTTAAAAATTTTCGCTGAATCGATTCAATTCTGCCAATGTGCTCATCATAATAAGGAGACCAAATTTGAGAAGCATATTCAAGGTGAGATCTAACGAAGGTGTTATAGAGACTTAGTCTAACAAGCGAATTGTTAATTTCCTTGGATAAGCGAGTAGTAAATCCCAACATAGAACTACCTTTCTGTGCGATCTTATTAATATGCAAACCAAAATCAATTTTTTGGTCAAATGTAATGGAACTGACTCGATCCAAAATACAGCCATTAAGACTATAAATTATCACAAACGGAGAGATTTTTCTAGTAAATGGCATTACATGACATTTATCCAAATTCAGTCTAAGACCATCATGGTGACACCAGTTACTAAAATTAATCAAATCCTCCTGAAGAAAATTGTCGGAGTTGGAATTAAGAGATCTAAAGATTTTAATCTCATCAGCATAAATGAGTACTTCTGAATATTTGAAAACAGAGGCAACATCATTAGTGGCCAGGATAATAAAAAGTGGCCCCAAATGACTTACTTGAGGAGCACCAGAATGCGCAGTAAATGGCTTAGAAGTACAACCCCGAAAAAAACTTGGTAAGTTCTATTAATTGGATATCATAACTCGATACTTAAGAAGTGGGTTGAACAAGAACATAAAATCTACTGGAATAGACTTCTAGGCTTATCAACCTCAAAAAAACTAATCCTACCACAAAAAACAAAGTGGAGGATATCCTGAAATTCAGAAGGAGCGATATTAGTACTCTAATCGGCCTAATGACGGGGCACAGTGGAGTGAACCACCACCTCAATAATATGGGCTTAGCTGAAACAGACATCTGCCGCCTCTGTCTCGAAGACTCAGAAACGACAATACATATCCTATGCCACTGTGAAGCAGTGGCAAGGAAAAGGCATAATCTTCTTGGGAAAGATTTCCTTTCTACCGAGGAACTAGCCAACATGGCTCCCTTACAGATACTCAGATTAGCCAAAGCTATTGAGTTATGGTAGGGTAAAGGGGCAATAATCGCACAATAGGCCGGAAAGGCCGCAGTGCTCTCAAGTGTTCCCCTAATATAAATAATAATAAATTAATTGGATATGACTTAATCCAATTGATAAACCAAGTAGGAGAGTATAAGTATATAATGGATTTATTTGCAAACTCAATCAGATTAGTGACAATGGATCTATTCCTGACCCATGTTGTTTACTCGAATTTAAGGATTTACAGTGAAACGACATGCACTTATACACTATAGACTCAAAAAGTTGTGGAATAGCTGACAGTTTAGCTATTGGTCGATAGTTTACAATGGCAGATGTTGCTCCATTTTTGTGGGTCGGTTCCCCGCAAGGGGGTAGTTGTAGTATGAGGTTTTAGCAATTCCTGCAACTATCTTTGGAGTTAGCGACTCCACGGACCTGAGCTAACTATCCCCCTCTGGGATGGGGGCTGTAGAATTCACCCACAGCCAGTCCTGCTTGCCCTAAAAATGGCAAATGGACACTCACTGGATCATGGGCTTATCACCCGTGATCTTAAGACCTAAATGATACGAGAAACAGATACATCGCCTCGGATACGGACTGATTCTACGGTAACGACTTTTGGCATTCGAAAACGGACTATGATTGGCTTCTGGAACGTTCGAACATTGAATGACGGGGGAAGAGCTGGGGTTACTCGGTCCTTGCACCGCCAATCGGTGATCGACCGTGAAATGGAGCACTATAACATCCAAATCTTGGGCTTGAGCGAGGTCAGGTGGACAGGATCAGGAGAAGAACGAACCCCTAGCGGAAACACTATTCTGTACATTGGCCCTGAAAATGAAGCCAGAAATGGCGTGGCGCTCGTCCTTACGCCGAGAGCGAGAAACAGTCTCATTAGCTGGGAACCAATCTCGGATAGGATTATCGTCGTCAGGCTCAGGACCAGTGTCAGAAACGTCACAATTCTGCAGTGCTACGCACCAACTAATACCGCAACATCTGGTGACAAAGAAGAGTTTTATAGCCAACTGAGTGCCACCTTCGAACGTGTTCCAAGAGGTGATATTATTATCATCTCGGGAGATATGAACGCCCAGGTTGGATCAGACAACACTGGACTAGAACACGTCATGGGGAGGCATGGTGACCCTTGGTTCGACCCTTCACGACCTTGGATTAAGAAAACGGCGAATTATTTGTGGAGTTCTGTAGTACTCGGCAAATGGTCATCGGAGGGACCCTTTTTCCACACAAGAGTCATCATAAAACATCTTGGGTTTCCCCTGACGGTGTTACTCAGAACCAGATCGACCATTTGGCTATAAGTCGCCGATGGAGAAGATGTCTCCTCGATGTGCGAGCGAAACGTGGAGCTGACGTGGGGAGCGATCACCACTTGATGGTTGCTTGCTTGAGATTGTGTACAGCAGCTATCCGACGACCACAAATTCTTCAAATGAAGCGCAAGCTTAATGTGGATAAACTCAGAGATCCCAACAAAAAACTCGAATACACCACCATTCTACGCGAAAAGTCATCCACATTGTGTGAACATGAAATGCGCACACTGGACGCCAATTGGGAGGCAACCAGAAACACTTTTCTAACTAGTGCTGAAGAATCTGTGGGATATGCGCAAAGCGGTGAGAAACCCTGGATGTCGCAAGACACATGGGACAAGGTTGGCAATCGGAAAAAAGCCAAATTGGCAATCATCTCTCAACCCGATGTCAACCAACGAACGCCCGACTTGAGGCAGAACTACCGCGATGCTCATATACAGCTTAAAAAGGCTGTTAGACGCGACAAGAGAAAGGCCATTGAAGATCTGGCAAACAGAATCTGCGGCTTACCTTGGGGATATGGGTTCACTATTTAAAATCATGAAACAGTTGACGAACAGGAATTTCACCGCCAACCACCTGGTGAGAGATGTCAACGGAACTCTCCTTAATATGAGTGAACACCAGTTGCGACGATGGAAGGAATACTTCTCTGATATTTTAAACATCTTGTCAGATGAAGATATTCCGGAAACAGAACAACTTCCAAACATCCAACCGCAACAATCCTCTATTAGGGACGATCCCCCAGATAAGGAAGAGATAGTTTCCGCCATTCGGTCAATGGCGGGAAGGAAAGCTCCAGGTATAGACGGACTACCAACCGAACTCCTCAAAGCGGACCCGGAAATAACAGCCGATATACTCCTCCCACTCTTCACTAAGGTGTGGAATGATGGAAGATATCCGACTGAATGGAAGGAGGGCGTCATTGTGAAAATTCCGAAGAAGGGCGACCTTCGGGATTGTGGCAATTGGCGTGGTATATGTCTACTTACTGCCGTATCAAAAATTATGGCTAAGGTAATTCTCAATAGGATTAGTGATCTCGTCGAGAGCACTCTCGAAGTTTATCAGGCTGGATTCCGTAAAGGGTCGTCTTGTACCGACCACACAAATACCCTACGGATAATATTAGAGCAGTCAGCCGAAATGGGTTCGCCACTACATATCATGTTTGTGGACTTCGAGAAGGCTTTCGACAGCGTTAAGCGAGATTACATATGGAATGCTTTGCGTAGGAGAGGTATTCCAGATAAGGTCATAGCTATGATAAAAGAATCCTACGAAGATGCAAGGTGTCGCGTCTTGAATAGAGGAGAGCTGTCCGAGAGCTTTCCTGTGCGAACGGGTGTCAGACAAGGCTGCATATTATCACCAGCCCTGTTTCTGGTGGTAATAAATGACATCTTGAAAGCTGCACTGGAAGGTGGGGAAGGTAAAGGTCTTCAATGGAGACTATTTAACATCTTAAGTCACCTTGATTATGCTGATGACGTGTGTTTGCTTGCACATACCCGTTCGGACTTAGAGTCAAATGTTCGCTCGTTGCATTCTAAATACAAAGAGGCGGGACTGAAAATAAATGTGCGTAAAACCAAGTACATGCACATGGGTTCGAACGCAAGCACACCGATTGTTCTTAATGGACAGGATGTGGAAGAGGTGCAAGATTTTTGCTATCTCGGAAGCATTGTCAGCATGGACGGCGGAGCCGAATAGGATGTTGAGGCTCGGCTAAATAAAGCTCGTCAGGCCTTCGGTATCCTTTCCCCTTTCTGGAGGTTAAGAGAGATCTCCCTTCGCACGAAGCTGCGAGTTTTTGACGCATGCGTCAAATCCGTGTTGTTATATGGTTGTACTACGTGGAAAGTGACCGTTCGACTTACCAAGAAACTACAGACTTTCGTAAACCAATGCCTCCGACGCATTTTAGGAATATTCTGGCCAGAAGTGATCTCCAACGACGAACTTTGGAGTACAACTCGCCAGACTAAAATAGGTATTGAGATTCAACGGCGAAAGTGGCAGTGGATCGGTCATACTTTGAGGAAACCAGAGCAAAACATCGCAAAACAGGCTCTGGATTATAACCCTCAAGGAAGACGTCGGGTTGGTCGACCATGTAACACATGGAAGCGAGCAGTTGAGCAGGAGGCCAGAGGAATAAACAAGTCCTGGCAACAGCTTAAAGCCGATGCGCAGGATCGCGCCTTGTGGAAGAGAGTTGTTTCTGTCCTATGCCCCTATAGGGGGTCTTAACAGGAATTTGATTTGATTGATGATAAAGGAAGCCTTCCACACAACAGGGAAAATCCCAGTCTTAAGGGATCTTTGAAATAGTAGAGAGAGTGGTTCAGCGATAGAGAGACAGCAGCGTTTAAGGACAACTGCTGGAACTCCATCAGGCCCAGGTGATAAAACATCCTTAAGGTGAGAGATGTGATTAACTACATCTTCATAAGAAATCGGTATACTAGACAAAGTGGTTGAAGCAGTATCTTGTAAGTCATCAAAGTATGAGATATCAGGGATAAAGGCACTACCAGTAAAAGATCCACTGAAGAATGTATCAAAAAAAATTACAAACAGTGAATTCATCATTACTATTACTGCCAAGGAATTGAAAAGAAGCTGGATCATCGTCCATCATATCACCCGTAGTCTTAAGATCTAACTGATACCGAGCCTCGGATTCTACGGTAGCAACTTTTGGCATTTGAAAACGGACAAGTCCAGACGGCAACTAAAGTCCGAGCGCTCAGGAACGCGCCTTGTGGAAGAGAACTATTTCTGTCATATATCTCTATAGGGCGTCTTTACAGGCACTTGGCGACATTTGAAAAGTCGGCAAGTGACAGCACGCACTGAAAAGATGATAAACGATTGCGATTTAAATGTACAGGGTGGGCCATCCAGTGGTTTCTTTTTAAATCATAGGTGATTTTGACACTGAAATCTGTTTCACGCTCGAAATCTTGACAGAAAGTCAGTATCATACCTCCGCGGAACGAAATGAGTCGCTTTACACTTGAACAACGTTGGGAAATATTGAAAACTTTTTCCAAAGTGAGTGCTGTGCAGCCGAAACAGTGCGTTTTTTGAAAAGAAGTTTTGGTCGAAATGAAGAACACACCGCGCCTACTGTACGCAAGTTTGTGCAAAACGTTCGTGAGACTGGCATGCTAGTGGACAACACTCATGGTCCCCGTCGTCGTACGATGCGCACAGACGAGAATGTGGCTGCTGTAGCCGAGAGTGAGGGACTCACTCCACGAGCATCAACTCGCCGTCGATCTCAACAGCTCAACATTTCACGCACTAGCCTGAGGAGAATTCTGCATAAAGATCTCGGATTATTCGCTTACAAGGTTCAATTGATTCAGCAATTGAAGGCGCACAACCATCCGCTTCGCAGTTTGGGCCTTAGAGCAGCTTGAATTGGACAACGATTTTGGGCGAAAAATCATCTTTTCTGACGAGGCGCATTTCCTTTCGGAGGCTATGTTAACAAACAAAATTGCCGCACCTGGGGTTCGGAAAACCCGCACGTTATTGTCGAGAAGCCAATGCAACCACAGAGAGCGACAGTTTGGTGCGGATTGTGGAGTGGTGGCAACATTGGACCATTTTCCTTCGAAAATGAGGCTGGGAACAACGTTTCGGTCAGCGGTGAACGTTACAGAGCCATGTTATCCGACTTTTTTGTTCTGAAATTGAAGACATGGATTTGGACGACCCACACAGCCCGTGCCACAATCGATCTTTTACGCACCAAATTTCCAAATCGTGTTATCAGCCGTCTTGGCGATGTCAATCGGCCGCCTCGGAGCTGCGATTTGACCCCTTTGGACTTATTTTTGTGGGGAACCGTGAAGGACCGATGTTACGCCAACAATCCAGAAACGATTCAAGCCCTTAAAGCCAATATCATCCAAGCAATCCGTGAGCTACAGCCCGAAACCATCGACATGGTCTTGGAAAATTGGAGTGACAGAATGCGCTACTGCGAAGCCAGCCGAGGCAGCCAGTTGAACGAAGTTGTGTTCCATCATTAATGAGAATGTTTACTCTTACTAATGAAGCTATAATACATGGAAAAAAATTTAATTTTGTTCATTTTATTGCATTTTTAAAAAGAAACTTGTATTTTGCCCACCCTGTATATTTGGCCTATAATTTCAACAATAAACAAAATCGAACGCAGAAAATAAGGTGGAAACAATTCTGATTTGAAAATTTCTTGGTGTGTGCTGGAACCTGATGTCTAACCTCTAGTTAACCTGTACATACTCTACTTTTGCCAAACTTTATGTGGAACACATCTTGTTTTTCTCTATCTTCTGAAAAACGAGGAACGGAAATGTTATGAATAATTTGCCTTCTATTTTATTTCCTTATGTACTCGCCACAAATGTGACAAAACATTTCGAAATAGTTTGAACAGCTTCCGCTAAAATGACTGTTACAATGGTCACCTGTGTAAAAATCATTAAAATCCTTCTCTCCTTTCTACCCCTTCCCAGACAATCAATGCACACAAAAATAATTGATATTTACAAAAATAAACAAAAGAAGTTTTCGAGTTTTACTCTATTGTGATTTATAAAGCGTGATGTTTCGGTCTCTGCTGTGACCTCAAACTTCTCAACCAACTAAAAAAATTATTTTTAAAGAAAGGATGTTGGAAGGATGGGATAGGGTTAATTGGATAATACAAGATAATTGATGAGTGCGATATAATAGGTATCTAGTATATACCGTGTTGGCCCATACAATGCACACTGCCTCAATCTACGAAAATAAAAATATTCGGGTTTGTGTGAGCAACCCATTCACAATGTTAAATAAATGTTAAAGAATCTGAAGTTCAAGGCCCGATTTGGTCTGTAGTTCCATCGACGAAGAAAATTATAGGCAGGTAGCCAAACTGCACATAGCTTCTGTCCGAAGGGTCGGTTGTAGTGCCATAGATGTTTGTAAATCTCGATGTTTTTTCGTATTATCCACTGGAAGTAGAGAATTCGCACATTTCGAAATTTATTATTATCGTTTGTCGTTTCATGCTTTCGCTGGGTTTTTCGTGTGCATCGTTGATTCTCATTTGAACCTCGTTTCTACTATGTAGACTTATTACACCAAACGTTTAATTATATAACACTCATGGAGTAATATTTAAATTAATTTATTTATTATTATATTATTATCAAAACAATGTGGAATTATTTTTTTATAATAATTTTCAATTATATCATTATCTATTTTTTATTTTTATATCTATTATTTTCAACACGTCGCTTACTACTGATAATTACTAGTGCAAAAAGTATTTTTAATATAAACGATAGAAATTTTAAGTAGTAGTCCGATTTAATACTGAATAAACTAAGTGTCGATATCGCTACATCACTCCCCCTCCAGCATAGCGTCACTTTATTTTAAATGAAACCACTCTTGGTTTGTTATAATCAGAAGACACGGTATCATTACTGCTATATGCTGGTTTTAATCTGTCAATACTAATTGATTTATTTTCCATTTACGTCCACAATGAAAAATTTTTTTAATTTTCTGATTATTTTATATGGACCTTCATAAGGTTGAGCTAATGCTGTTTTGACTTTGTCTGTGCGAACAAAAACAGATTCTGTGTTCTCAAGAGAACTAGGGAGATAAACATTAGTTTTAATTGTACTCCTTGGTTGTGTTGGTTGAATATTTTGCATTTGAGTTTTTAACTGCTTTGCAAAATCGCTTGAAAGTGGTTCATCTGAATGTGTACTTGGTAATGCGAAATCTCCGGGAACGCGTAATGTTTCTCCGTAGACTAATTCTGCAGGACTACACTTCAAATCATCTTTAGATGTGGTACGAAGTCCTAGTAGAATTAATGGTAACTCATCACTCCAATTTATGGTGTTGTTGCGAGCCATTAATGACGCTTTTAAAGTACGATGAAATCGCTCTACCATACCATTTGCTTGTGGGTGGTATGCAGTCGTGCGAATACGGGTACAACCAAGAATTTTGTTTACTTCTGCAAAGAGCTTTGATTCGAATTGGCTGCCACGATCAGTGGTAATCAATTTAGGGATTCCAAATCGTGAAATATATTGATGAACGAATGTCTTAGCGACTGAAATTGTGCTCATATCTTTGAGAGGATACGCCTCCGGCCATCGGGTAAACCTGTCTATCACTGTGAGAATGTAGTTATTATTATTAGATGACGGAAGTGGTCCTACTAAATCAATATGAATGTGGTCAAATCTTTTAGTAGGCGTATTGAACTGTCCAAGTTCAGATTTGATATGCCTATGTACTTTTGATTTTTGACATGGAATACATGATCTTGACCACTGATTTACTTGTTTGTTGAGATTGGGCCAGAAATACTGAGAACTTATTAATTTTCTAGTAGCACGAATACCTGGGTGAGACAGATTGTGAATTGAATCGAAGATTTGTCGTCTCAATTCTTCTGGAATGTACAACCTAGTCTTATTTGTACTAATTTCGCACCATAGTTTATTATTCAATAATGGGTATTCTAATAATTTCAATTTAAATTTCGAACTAGTATTCTCGGATTTAGTTAACAGAGTTTTAAGTTCTTCATCTTTTTCTTGTAATCGCATTACCTGATCGATATCTGAAGAAATCGATAGAATGTCTACGTCTTTAAAAGACCGTGAAATGGTATCTGCTACTACATTATTCTTTCCAGATATATGAATAATTTTATTTGTAAATTGGGAAATGAATTCCAATTGACGTGTCTGACGAGGACTACGTTCAGTTTTTGATGATAACGCTCTTGTGAGGGGTTTTTGATCTGTGTAAACACTGAAATCTCTGCCCTCCAAGAAATATCGAAAATGTTTAATTGACAAAAATATTGCTAATAATTCTCGGTCGAACGCGGAATATTTTTGTTCGGCCGAAGTTAACTTTTTGGAAAAGAAAGCTAATGGTTCTAATACTCCATTATTTATTTGTTGAAGTATCGCTCCTACAGCTATGTTTGAAGCATCTGTTGTAAGAGTAAGTTGTGAGTTTTCTATCGGATGAGATAGCAAAGTTGCTTCACAAAGTGCTTTTTTAATTTTCGAAAAAAATTCCGTACATATATCTGGCCACTCAACTATCTTTTTACTTTTAGATTGCAGTAATTTTGTCAAGTGTGCATGGATAGGTGCTAACATTTCTGCTAATTTTGGTAGAAATCGATGGTAATAATTCACCATGCCAATAAATTGTTGTATTTGTTTAATAGATGTCGGAATTGCTAAGTTGTTAATAGCTTCTACCCGATCTTTGGACGGTGAAATTCCGTCTTTTGTGATATTATGACTTAAAAAGTCCAAAGAAGTGGAACCTAAAACACATTTGCTCGTCTTTATTCGTAAACCATAGTGCTTAAGACGTTGAAATACCATGTGTAGATGTTCACAATGTTCTTCTTTGGTTTTACTTGCAATAAAAATATCATCAATGTAAACAAATACGAAATCGAGGCCTTTAACAATTTCATTCATAAAACGTTGAAATGATTGAGCTGCGTTTCGTAAACCGAACGGCATACGAACGAACTCGTACAATCCAAAAGGGGTTGTTATGGCTGTTTTGTATACATCTTCTGGCGCGACTGGAATGTGATGATACGCACGCACAAGGTCGATTTTCGAAAAAATTTTACAATTATGTAGTTGAAATGAAAAATTTTGTATGTGAGGTATTGGATACCTGTCTGGTATCGTTGCGGCATTGAGTTGCCGATAATCCCCACATGGTCGCCAATCTTCAGTGTTTTTCTTAGCTACCAAATGCAGAGGAGATGATACTGAAGAGGATGATGGACGACAAATTCCAAGATCTACCATATGTTGAAATTCCATTAAAGCAGCTTTGTGCTTTTTAGGGTCCAATCGACGTGGTTTGGAGAAAGGTAATTGACCTTGAGTCATAATATTATGAACTATGCTGTGCATAACAGGTTGATTGAAATCGGGAGTTTGTGTTAATGTTGGGTATTGTCCCAATATATTGCCAAACTCATTGTTGATTGTACTAAACTTAGGAGTAGGTGTGTCAACAAAAGCAGAAATAGCATTTACAAACAATTTAGTTTTCGAATCAACGAGTTTTTTATTTTTTAAATCCACTAACAATTCATATTTGGATAAAAAATCGGCACCAAGTATAGGTCTATTGACAGATGCAATAGTAAATACATGCAGAAACCTCCTACGTACTCCTAACTTAATTTCTAAAAGTTTAGTTCCGTACGTTGTTATCGATGAATCATTAGCTGCGGATAGGACTAAATGCGAAGTCTTTTTATAACTTTTAAAAATGTTTACAGGAATTACTGATATATCAGCACCTGTATCAACTAAAAAATTCAAATTGTTTATATAATCCTTAACAAAAAGGCGGCCAGAATAATAATTATTAATCAAAATAGATAATGACTAACAATACATATACTAACAATATATGTAGAAGAAATAACAGTAATAATAATAATCTAATTTACCAATACTTTGGAAAAATGTACAAATCCATATTCAAGTTCTAGCTTGCTGTTGATGATGTTACTGATACTATTTTCTCTTTTTGTTGAGGCAGCTGTTGTTGATTTTTGAATTTTTTTTTGAGGTTGATAAATATGTTGAATAATTGCTTGTTGCAGTTGTTGATCCTCTGCCTAAATCGGTTGTTTAATGTGATGAGCTTTAAGGATGATTCAAAACAATTTTTGTGACTGATTGCTGATGTTGCTATTGAATATTAAAACACTCATGGAGTAATATTTAAATTAATTTATTTATTATTATATTATTATCAAAACAATGTGGAATTATTTTTTTATAATAATTTTCAATTATATCATTATCTATTTTTTATTTTTATATCTATTATTTTCAACACGTCGCTTACTACTGATAATTACTAGTGCAAAAAGTATTTTTAATATAAACGATAGAAATTTTAAGTAGTAGTCCGATTTAATACTGAATAAACTAAGTGTCGATATCGCTACAGACTCGCATGAGGCGCAAGGTACTTTGTACACTTTTTCGGTTGCCAATAGTTCTTGTCCTTCTGGTTTTCTAAGTTCAATGCAGAGAACGTTGTTCTGATGTTCAATTTCGTAAGGATTTTCCCTATCCCATCCATCGGGATGATAGTTTTCTCCCATTATTTGTCCGTATTTTCTTAATTAAAACTTTCTCGTTACTTCGTTTTTGCAAGCTAAGGTTTTTTGACCTTATTTATTCCGCTCGCTTTGCAACTGTTTTCTGTGAATGCCTCTCCTTCCTTTCGAAGATTCTGTTGATTTTATTCAATTGCATGTGGGAAGCACAAGAACCAAAAAGACCCCTACTTATTATATATTACTAATTAGTTAGTCTTTGTAATACTATTAACCATAATTATCCTCCTACTGCCCATTAATTTCCTCTTTACAAATACCGAGGACCGTTTTAATTTTTCCATCAGTTTGATAAAAAGTTCTCAGCAGAGACCGAAACGTAACGACTAATAAATCAGACCAATGTAAAATTCGAAAATCTTCCCTTTAATTCAGAATACACTGTAAAAAAATTTGCTAAACCGAAAACTAGGTGCCTGTCAGTCCGGACCCATTTATATCAAAGCCCTCTAACAAATATTTAGGTAACTGGTCCAATCCAATTTTTCCGAATAAAACTTCGTGACGTTTATAAGATCGCAGCAATGAATGCAACCAAAATAGCTAATGAGCTGTACGAATTGTTGGGCATACCTCGTTTACGTGACGAAATATTAAAATCAGCAAAAGTAATCGAACTCATGGGGCATTAAACAACCAGTAAATAATGTCGCATCATAGATATATCGCACGCGTGATTGAAAATAATGCTGATCGGCTATAACAGGCACGTAGACTTGGCGTTTTTCACCACGAATTCAGAGTTAGAAGCGACGAGTCTGATTTCATCTAAAGAAATTGGTCGTGTTTTAGTTGCAAGTCGAAATCAGGACTCCGGGTGTTTAGTCGATTAAGACACCCCATTGGATTTTTTGTCTGCATTGGATTTTGAAGACAAACTCGAACATCAGATCGAAGACTTCTGTAACCTCGTAGGAAACGAAGCCAATTTCAAAAAGGCACGCGAAACGATGATGAAAAAAAAAACGTTTTTTTATATCCAATAGCTTACGACGCAACTACGACACATTTTCGGAAAGGTGAGGAGAGAAAAAGGTCATTCGATGGGCAGTTTCGCAAATTCGGCGTTTTGAACTTTCCAGTTCATAAACATTTCACGCTCTGACGGTCAAACCGCGGGCAATTTTAACTAAACCATGTTTTCCAAATATCCGTCATTCAAGAAGAAATCCTTCTAAGCATCATTCTTCTATCCCAAACAAATTTGAGTTATTCAGTTCGCTGAACGCAGATCTCAACTTAATTCTGGAATGGGGCAGGAGAAATAGAGTTCAACACCTTCAAAACACAGGCCTGTTATCTATCCCTTAAACGTGATATTCCTGTATTATCTAACAATCTGGATTTTGGTGGCGCACAACTTTGCACTTTAGATAATTTCACTCTTCTAGGCGTTAAAATTAATGACCACCTGAATTGGGCCCAGCACATTTCTGATGTTGCCCTCGGCGCCTCGCGGTGTTCTTCGAAAGTGCAAACAATATTTCACGTCGACCGACCTTGCAATACCTATAAGGCATACATAAGGCCACGTTTAGAGTACAACTCGCATGTTTGGGCTGGAGCACTCAAAACACAAATCGCGTCGATCGAATTCAAAAACATGCGTTTCGACCATTGGAAACGAGACCATCTCGTCTTCTATCGATTTTCTCGAGCATCGCAGAAATGTCGGAGTACTCAGCATTTACTATCGATACTTCCATGGTATATGCAGTGCGGAACTAAGCGCACTCATCCCTCCACTCTATACTTTTCCTCGAGATACTCCCGCCAAGCTGAATGTGTGCACGAGTATGCCGTTAAACTATTACTTCATTGAACAGTAAAATTTAGGCAGTCATTCATTTCTCGAATGTCAGGACTTTGGAAAACATTACCAGCCAAAGTGTTTCTCAACAAGTATAACTTCCAGTGCTTCAAGGGCAATGTCCACCGTCACTTTCGTCTCTATCCATTTATGTTAGCCTGTTTTTAACAAATTTTTAAATTTTTTCCAATACCTACACTGCCATAACTGAGCATAGCATTATAGGGTGACCCCCTAAGTCATAATTCGGTACCTTAAAAAAAAAAAGTTAAACATGATTACTACATATATTTATCGGCGAATATCATACGCAATATTAAAACACATGATTAACATATTTCACATTACATTTACATATTAGAAATTTTTTCTATATTAATCTTCTCCTAAGATCTCAAATGCATTCTGTTTTTTTGGAATATGCAAATTTCCAATGCCTTCACTTTCGGAACTCTCGTCGTATTCGCTACCGATGTTACCTAAAACGACAGATTATTACTAAAATTCTGCAGAATATAAAGCATTTTTATGTGTTATACTCTCGCTCTCTATGTCTGAAAAACTATCATTTTGAGTTTCTTCTGTAGGCAAAATTTTGTCAGCTGATTGCATTTTCAAGACTTCATTTATTTCCTCATGATTTTGCCATTTGCCTGAAATAACAAATTAATGAATTTAGATCGCTAGGACACTAGAAGCCTAACTGGAAAAGTGCCAAAAACTGTTCAACTTAGAACTTCATTTTCTCATAATCTAATTTTTGTCACTTTGGCCTCTAGCGTCCTCAATTATAAAAATTTTCTTACGCTCATTCTCAAAATATTTCGGAGGAAAAAAATTGATAATAATTTTCCCTTCTATAGTTAAACGAAGAATATTATTAGCTGCCCTGTAAGTATCTGGACGAGCAGCCTTCGCCGTCAGAAATCCTCTTTTTAAAGCCCATGCTTCGCATATAGCAAGAGCCGACCATTCGGAGGTATCTGGCGGTAATTTGATCGATAACACATTTAGCAAATTTATTCTCTCTCCAATAAATCGAATCGATCCATAGGGTTCCCTCAACTGTGATACCGGATAGCTTCCTAAAATCACTTGCAAGTACTTAGGTGTTGATGATGGAAATACCAATCCTGGACAGTCACACAGTTTTACATTGTTCGTGAGAAATATTGTTTGAAAGTATTTTGTATGGCCTGGAGTTCTACTCACACTCACAACTTTACGCCCTTTCAGTGCATTTATTATGGACGACTTGCCAACATTGGGAAAACCTACGCAACCGATAGTTACAATTCCATTTTTGTATTTGACATTTTCCTCAAACTGCAAGTCGAACGGTTCTTCATGGGTCGGAATGTCAACTTGACATTGCAGGTTTTTCGAATCGGTATCGGAATTCCTTTCGGCGATTTCTTCCATAATTTTCTCCTCCCACTTTGATAAGTCCAGTGCCTGACCGACAATCTCTTTGACGTGTTTGAATATATTTAATGCGCATTCTGCGCCTTTTTTTGTGCTTAAACGTTTCCTAGCTTCTTTTAAATCTAAAAAAAAATACGTCTATATTATAGATATTGTTTAAATAAACTGTTCACTATCTTACTATTCATTTTATATGCCGGATACGATGAAAAAAGGACTACTGAAATGTCCGGATAAGCTTCTAAGAAATAATTTTTCCATGCAATCACAACCTCCGGCTTCACTAGATCGATTTTGTTCAAAACCAAAATAATCCCTTTCTTCAAAATTTCTGTCACGTATGTATGTAAAGATGGGGGGAACATGAGAGCCTGGTAAAAACATAATTATGTTCTATTGTTAGCATTAATTTAGAATTATATTTACAGGATATCGGATATCAACGATGATTAGTAATATATCTGAGATCTCTAGAACACGCCATAACTGTCTCCAAGTTTCTAAATTTAATTCAAAAAGTCCTAATGTTTTATTTTCTTTGTTGTGACACTTTTCTAATGTTTGTATGTATTCCTGAAATAAAATAAAAAAGAAAGTTAACTGAATTGCTATGGATTTTCTAAGGAAATTAAATTAATGATATTATATGGGAAGTAGTTCATGGTGATGATTTTTTTAAAGGCACCTAACTGGACATAGGGGTCCACCCTTGAATATTTTTTACGTACAGTCAGTCAGTATAGGGAGCGATAAAAAGAAAGAAACAACCAAATGCAAACATGATTTTAAACGAAATAGGACGGACAAGATGGCTGAAGTCGATGCATATTTCTCTTGGACGTCTCGAGATTGTAAGCGATTGGAAAAACTGCAAATTGTGATTGATCGAAAGTGAAACGAATGTCTATATTTCACTGTACGTGATTTTGCTAGCTCGACCGTTCACTAGTAAGCACGTTTTTTAGATCAAGAATTATACGCAGTGCTTGGTGCCGAATGTACTTTCTGCCGTCACACACTCGTTGATGGTCATCGTATCGTAATTGATTCTGTCGAGAAAGTTAACTTATTAGCAGGAAACTTCGCGAGACACTCTACACTGTCACCTTCATACTAAATGGCTCGCGTCAGCATCTGAGTTTTCAATGCATCTGCTACATTTTCACGCACGTCTCATATCCACGATCTTGCAATATTTAGAAGTCCGCTGGCCCTGATGGTATACCTCCCTTAACCCTTCATATGTTCTCTCCTCTGGCTAAACATCTTCGCACACTTTTACTCTTCTGGGTGGATTCCACGATTGTGGAAAGTTGCGAAAGTTCAGCCAAATCCTAAGAAAGGAGGTACAGCGAATCTCGCTAACTGACGTCCAATAGATGATGGCTATTGGTCCAATAGCCATCATTTCAGTGCTCTGGAAAGTGATGGAAACTGCTGCTAATCACAAAATCGAAAAAATAAGGCAGAGGTGACATTGCAAAAGCTTTTGACAGAATTTGACATGAATATTTTTTCTTTGCTAAGCTAAAGGCCATTGGTCTTGATGATACCCTCATTCGATGGATATCTTCCTATCCGAACCATAGATAAATAAATAATAAGACTCCAAGTCGCAAATACTGCGAACAAAATATCAGAGACTGGTTCTGTTAGAATACTTCTCCGCAGCACGCAGTAGTTGCATGTATATGGATGTGTAATTGCGAAATTTCAATTTGAATTTCGGTTACTGGTCATAATCTTGGGAAGTTAAGATTTTTGTGAACTCGCTATTATATGAGCAACACAAAGGTACATAACTATGCAAACAGCATGTCTCTATGAGGTCAAAAACTGACATAAATTTAGCTGTGAAGTTTAATAAAATAAAATATAGTGATCGAATTGAGAAAAAAAATTTGCTATCCTGAAATTTAGTTTTTATCGCGTTTCAGTTTAAAATGCAAAAAAAAAAATCTGTCTGTATGTACTCTGTACGTGTACGCTCGGCGCATAATATCTCCTAAGCCCTTGAAGATAGAAAATAATTTTTTTATCGGATTATAGACGGGTGCTGCTCTCAGGAAGACACCAATTTCGGGGGGTTTAGATCTTGAGGGGAGAATGGAAAGCATTGGAACCGAAAACTACAAATTCAAATATCTCAACTATGGCTCTAGATCGAAAGCTGAAAATCGACATACATGCACGGCAACATTATCGCCATTGATAAATTTACAAAATAGGTTAATTAAAATATGTTTGTTGCGGTCCAAGTTTTATTCTACAACTCAAGCGTTTTCTGAATTTAAAGTCATTAATTTGAGACAGCTCTTTGTCTATGCTTTATTAAAGTTTATGGTTTGCAATTTATCGAAATTTAGAATAAATATTACGAGCTATTCGACAAGGAGTCAAACAAAAAACTTATTAGCTATAGAAAAATGCAATAAAACTATGTTGCAAAGGCATGCTTGTATTCTTGGAACTAGAGCCTTTAACATCTTACCAGATTTGGTAAAAAATACATTAAATACCAACAATCACAAAATTGTAATAAAAAAATTTGTTTACGATAATCTGAACTTTTTCAATGATATTGTTTCATAAAATTGTCCTTTTCTTTTAACGTTTTTCTATTTTTCTTCTGTTAGCTTTTGAACTCCCACACACAAGCTTTGGCTTATGTGGGTTTGTATCTTTAATTTTTATTAACATTGTGTCATCACTTCTTATTTATATTGGATACAAATAAAGAACTATAACATATAGAGATTTGTAGAACATATTATAAAGATACATTTAATGGATATGAACATTTTGGACCGAAAAGGGGGCAGGCTGAGAACAAACTGTGGACCGATTTTTTTTTTTTTTTCAAATCTGGAAATACTGAAATCAATTTCAATTAGTGGTTGGATGGGTATATATAGGGTAGGCATCTGATCGGCGTCATAAGGCGACGCCCAGTGTTGTAACTATCATATACACATCAATTGTGCTCATCATACCTCCACGTGGTAGCCACTGGGTACTGGACTTGTCCATCCGGACTTGACTTGCTAATCTGATAGGCGCGAGTGCTAATGAAACAGAAAAATTCTAGCACTATAATAATATGGCACTCTAAGTTGGGGGTTGGGCGATGTGTTAACAACTCATCCTCGGAAAAAACACACCCGTTTCGAAACCTGAAGCAACGCCTCGGACTGGATTGATTCAACGGCAACGACCACGCAAACGAAAAATGTGCTATTCCTTCGGATCTTGGAACGTGCGATCCCTGTACAAAGCAAGAGCAGTGAGAGCGCTTCTGGAACAGGCAAGCAAATACAATATGAACATCACTGCATTCCAAAAAACTAAATTGTTAGGTAGCGAGGTTACTGACATTGAATCGCACAGTTGGAGTTGCGTTTATCGTCGACAACAAGTTTAAACACCAAGTTACCAACTTCAAATCCGTCAATGAACGATTGTGTGCAATCCGCATTAAAACAAGTTTTTTTAATGTTTGGCTTATTAATGTCCACGCCCCAACGGAAGACAAAGACGACGAATTTAAAGACGATTTCTACCAGCACCTTAGAATCAACATTCGACTCCCTTCCGTCGAATGATATTAAAATAGTATTAGGTGACTTTAACGCGAAAGTGGGCAAAGAAGACACATACATAGGGACAATTGGAAGGCACAGTCTCCATGATATTAGTAACGACAACGGTCAGAGGCTGACTGATTTCGCCAGCAGCAAAAACCTTATTGTAAGCTCGACATGCTTCCCGCATCGTGACATTCATAAGAGAACGTGGGCATCACCCGACGGAAGAACATTCAACCAAATAGACCATGTTCTAATAGAGAAAAGGACGGCCTCCTGTATTCTCGACGTGCGTACGTGTCGAGGGGCTAATTGCGACACAGACCACTATTTAGTAAAGACCAAGTTCCGATGTCGAATCGCAAACCAAGAACACCCAAAAACACAACCGGTTCCTAAATTCGACATAGGAAAACTCAAAGACGAGAAAATAGTTGCGAAATATGTATCAGCCTTGGAGAGGCACTTCGCAACAATGCTGAATACCACCGCCAGCAAGTCAATAGAAGAAATGTGGCAAAATATCAAAGATGGCATTACATCTGTCGCAGAAAAGGTGATAGGACAATAAACCTGGCGCAAAAGAAATGACTGGTTCGACAACGAATGCCAAGATGCCTTACAGCGAAAAAATCAACATTACAAAATATTAACAGACCGGCCGACACGAGTCAAACGGGACAAATATAATGAACTTAGACGATTTGCAAACAAAATATGCAGACAAAAAAAAGGGAAGTACAATAATGACGAAATTAAAAACATGGACGAACATATTAAATTACACAAAACTAGAGCGTATTTCCTTGTTAAAAGAATTAAAGGGGGATACCGAAAACGACCCTCTGCAATTATGCAGAAGGTAACATTCTAAGTAATGCGGAAGATATAAAACTAAAATGATCGCAATACTTTGAACACCTTCTTAATCCGAGCCCATCACCCGCTCGAACAGCAGCAGCAGACATAACAGCAGTAAAGTAATTGCTGAATACCAAGGCGGATTTAGAGCTGGACGATCGACCACGGACCAGATATTCTCAGTTAAACAGGTGCTGGAAAAGTGCTGGGAATATAATATTGATGTGCCCCAAATATCTGTTGACTTCAAGCAAGCATACGACAGTATCGACAGGCGCGTACTGTATAAAATCATGTTGGAGTTTGGAGTCCCACCGAAACTGGTCCAACTGACAAGAATGACAACGACTGAGTCTTTGTCACGAGTCAGAGTAGGAAACGATTTGACTTCCAGTTTTAAAACAGACAACGGTCTTAAGCAAGGTGACGGCATCGCACCAATGCTTTTCAACTTGACAATCGAATATGTTGTTCGGAAACTTCCCGTTGACACCTATGGAACACTATGCTTCAAATCCACACAACTAGTAGCATATGCCTACGATAAAGATATCCTTGCAAGATCTCTGGAGAGTGGTAAGGAGGTATTTGTAAACCTTGACTTGGTAGCAAGGGAAGTTAGACTACGTTATAATGAAAACAAAACAAAAATTATGACACAAACTAGGAAAAAGACGCCAATCAGACAATATGTTACAGCAGGAGACTATAACCTAGAAAACGTAGACAACTAGGGGCGAACCTATCAAAGGATGGAAGCGAACTAATCGAAATCAAAAGAAGGATAATGATGGCAAACAAGACGTATTATTCGGTACTTCCAATTATTAAAAACAAGAACGTACACAGGAATATAAAACTTACTCTATATAAAACGATCATAAAACCTGTGCTATATTATGGCAGCGAAACGTGGACATTAACTCAGACCTCCGAAAAACTACTTAACGCCTTTGATCCTCGGACCTGTGAGGAAAGACTCGATCTGGAGAATACGATACAATACAGAATTGTATGCCATCTTCGACAATCCAGAAGTGTCAACCCTCGTAAATTTTAAGAAGTTACAATGGGTTGGTCATGTGGAGCGGATGGATGACGGAAGAATTCCCAAACGCACACTAAAAGAGGAAGTCAATGGACAAAGACCGGTCAGAAAACCACGGAAGCGCTGGGAGGATTCGATTGACGCTAAGATTAAGCCGCGGTCACTGTAAAACGGCAAAGTATTCAGGAGGCTAAGGTCCGATTTGGGCTGTAGCGCCATCGTAAGTAAGAAAGGGAGAAATCAATTTTAGGACCAATTAGATGCCGCACAGGCCCCTATAATCGACCCAAAAGGAAGCCAATACACCTAGTTCTTCGAACTATTTTTACACGAATTAAAAAAATATTTTTCATTCTCTTTTTTCGTGATTCATTTCGATTTAACACGAGCGGTCCAATTCAATTACTAACAATTTTTATGAATTCTTAAAAGGCATGCTCTCCATAATATAAAAATTAGAGATAAAACTGCATCCGCATATGAATAGGATGCTAAAGTATTCCCGCAGGAACTTGCTAAAATTATTAAAGATGGAATATACACTCTTGATCAAGTGTGGAGTGCGGATGAAAGTGGTCTCTTCTGGAATCGAATGCCGAGCAGAACGTAAGTAGCCAAATCGCAAAAAACTGTTGGTGGTAACCAAGGATCGTGTGACCTTATTATTTTGCTCCAACGCTTCCGGAGATCGTATGATGAAACTACTGCTGGTAAATCGGGCCCTAAGCTCACGTTCAATTAAAAGTGTAGTTATGAATAAACTGCCTGTTCACTTGATGGCAACCAAGAAGGCCTAAGTGACCACATCTATCTTTACAGAATAGTTCAACAAATGTTTCGTCCCAGAAGTCAGACGTTACATGAATTTGAAAGGTCTCGAATTTAAAGTTCTTTTAATGACAATGCACCTGACCATCCTGTCTTGGAACACCCAAAAATACAAATTTTATTACTACCACCTAATACTACATCTTTGATACAACCGCTTAAAACGAATATTTTCATATGGTTTTTGCTGATTTTTTAGATCCGGAACCAAACTTCTTTTCTTCCATAGAGACAATATCTTTTTTTACGCGAATTTTTTTTGCACGCATTTTTCAGGAACGTATCTATCGTGTAAAAACAGAACCAGGTGTACTTGTAAGAGGAACCGTCAGAGGAGTGCAAAGTATCTTTTAAGCTAGGTTAATGACAGGTGGAGAGCCAAAATGTTGAAAATTTCTTCTCTTCTTCAATGGCACTACATCCCAAATCGGGCCTTGGCCTCCCGACTATCAGGTTCTGTCATATATATTTGTTTTTGTGGAAGAGTTGTCAAAACAAAGCGAAACAAATTGAAAAGAATTTTAGAAATGAATTAACTGTTTCCATGTTTATACGAGCACAAAACTTCACGAGTGAAACACCAATCACGATGTAAAATCATTGTATAAACGGATAGTGAAACTTAAAGTTTACTCGCTATCTGAAACGTGAGTGAAAATTTAATTGTGAACTAAAAAGATCGTTTAAACAGTAAGCTTGATTTAGTTGACGTTTTAGTTTGCATTTGAGAGGTTAGTAAGTAGCTTCATGGAAATTGAACATATTTTAACAGCTTACAACTAATTACATTTGCAATATACTTTGTTATAATGCAATTAATTGCCGTTAAAAAAAATAACAGCATATCCAGGATCTTCCATCAAAAAGCAATATTAAATTAGCAAACGATTTTTTCCCATTGTTTTGGGAATATTAAGGGGTTATACTAGTCTGGAAAAAAAATTCTTCTAAAATTTTTTTTTTGGCTTAAATGATGTATAAATTATCAAAGAATAATATCTTAAAGCAATTTTGGGTGAAAAGTGACTGAAAATAATTTTTTTAGCCTGTTTTTGTAAGTGCTTTAGAGCGCATATGCATGCGTCATAAAACTTTAAACGTGTTTTTCTCGAAACTGGGTTTTTCGAACTAGCGTTGCCTGGAACTCAGCCAATTTTTATTTTTTGAAATTTTAACTGTTGCTTCTCAGATAGATAATCTGTGGAAGTACACGGGGTTTTTTTGATTGATTAAAAATTACGTTTGTTATAAACAATTTACGGTCGATTTTTGCCCCAAAAATCGAAAAAAAATTGAAATTGATGCCAATTTGCGAATTTTCAAAAAAAAACATAAAAGAATTATGATTGGGCGTAAAGCCTCCAATTCTTTTAAATAATTAATAGTGACTTTTATATGGGAGGTGATAGAAGCAGAGGAGGAAGGTTTGTAATTTTTGGATATGACACCTAATGTGGTATGCAAAATATTTCGTATTGAATTTAAGATTTGTAGCTTTCATTATTTTCAATTGGACATAGTTCTCCTGAAATTGAGGCATTTGTATGGGAAGTGGTAGAGGAAGTGGAGCGTTTAAGATGATTTTGAAACTGCTTATCATCATCCTGATCACCACGCTTTGATTCAATTTCAAATTCGATAGTTCTAATATATTCGAAAGAGAAATGCTTCTCTTGAATTCATAATACAGATATTTGTATGGGAGGAGGTAGAAGGAGTGAAGAGGAGCTGATAATTTTTTTTAGCATTTATTGCAATTATTAAAAAACAAATTCTGGCAAAATTTTAAGTTTATACTTTTTCTAGTTTTAATGGAAATCGATATAATGCACTTAACAAAAATTATACATTTGTATGGGAGGGGTAGAAGGAGTGGAAGGAGGATCAAAACAAATTTTTTACTCGTTATTGATTTCTATTTTTGTACTTTATGCAAAATATCAAGTTGATACCTTTAACAGTTTCGAAGAAAAATAATTTAATTTAAATTTCAAAATTTCGTGAAATTCATATGGGAGGGGGTAGAAGGAGTGAGGTGAAGTTGATAATTTTTTCAATACTGATTACAATTATAATAAAATTAATTCTGGCAAAAATTCATTTTTATAACTTTGCTAGTTTCAATAAAAATCGAAAAACTGCATTTTTCAAAATTAGGCATTTGTATGGGAGGGGGTAGAAGGAGTGACGGGATCGGATCAATATTCAGTCATATTAATGACATTTATACCATAATACTTTGACCCAAATTTCAAATCGATAGCTTAAATAGTTTCAAAGAAAAATCAATTTCTGTAAATTTCGGAATTTCGTGAAATTTGTATGGGAGGGGGTAGAAGGAGTGGGGGGATGTGGCCCGTTCACGAACTTAAAGTTACTTTTTTGCTAAAAATGACACACAACAAATTTCAGCACGATAGCTCAAAGCGTTCGAGAGTTATGCTGTAGACAGACGGACAGACAGCAGCTCGGAATCGAAGTTTTTGAGCGACAACAAATATTTCTGTACCCTTGGCGGCTCTGTGCGAGCATTATTTCTTAGCGTTACAAACGGTAAGGCAAACACAATATACTCTCAGATTTCATCTAGAGTATAAAAATTATCCCGTGTACTTCCATAGAAGAAGTAATATATTTTAAGAAAAAAAATTATTTTGGTCTAGGTGCCATAGGAGTGCTGAAACCGACTACGCCGTTTGCCGCCTCGGAAAAAAACATGGTTTTAACTAATATAGTTTCACGGCACCATTTTGTATAAAAAATTGACAAACAAAATTGTGTGTATGCCTTAATATATGTCTAATTATACTTCAAAATTTCATTTCAATCCATTCATTAGTAACCGAGAAAAAATTTCCAAAAAAATCCATTTTTCAGCACGCCAGACTAGTGTAACCCCTTAAAAGCAGCCTCACTAAAGCCACTGTAATTGTAATCATGTGAAGGTTGGTACTCCTTGAAAATCAAAGGGATTTGTCAAAAACTCTGTTTTCCTTAGTTAGCCTCGGGACTTTTTGACCGATGTGTTATTTCCTATCAAGTAGGCACACAGCTTTATATGTTACTTAATATACAAGGGTCCCATGGAATTGTTTAAACTTTAACGGCGGCACTGGGATTCAAACCGGTTTCTCGTTTTTTTTTTTTTTTTGTGTTCAACTATCAGAATAGCTTCGATTCTCTTTCAGATTTAGTCTTCCGTTGTAGGTATATTCTAATGTGCATGCAAAAAAGCATATGTTATATCCTACGACTAGGGTACCTCGTTTTTGATTTGAACTTTTTTGAGTTTCGTTCTAGTTATTTTTTATTAGTCTATGTCCGTAGAGATACTCGATACACACTGACATTACTCTTCTAATAGAGTTTGGACAATGCAATCATACCAACAGCTTAGCGTGAGTTTTGTAGGATTAAAAGGGATAATTCCAATTGGGGATCAATTTATTCCTAATTAGTACAAGAAGGCAATATAAGAATGGTAAAAACAGTCAAACTTGTAGTTTGCTTGAGTTTGACGGTTTTCAAATGTATGGACACGAGCATAAACTTGCGTTAAACTACAAGTTTTTGTATAGATTAACTCATTACAATCGAAAATAAATATGACTTTCGTAAATAACAATTCATTATGATTATGTTTACTTTAGAAAAGAAAAAGAATTGAGAAAATTCAAATTTTGGACAAAATTTCCCGCGTAATCGCTGTACATGCATTGTCCAAACTCTATGAGGAGAGTAGTGTTAGTGTGTATCGAGTATCTCTATATGGCCAAACGCACTATACGAGTAGTATTAGATGACATTACTTCTTCCCATCCATTCTGGTGTCCATCAGGTCTGCTATCTTGCCTTGAAACGTGATGTTCCAATGTCATCCTCTAATGTAGGCTTTAATGGCGTACAACTTTGCTCTTCAGAAAATTTTATCCAATTAGGCGTAAAGTTAAATAACCTCCTCGATTAGAGACAATACATTTTTGATGTTGCCATTGACGCCTAGGTTTTTTTTTCACAAACGCAAATAATATTTTACGCCACACGACTTAAATACCATCTACAAGGCCTACATTCGACCTATCTTAGAGTATAATTCGCATCTATGTGCTGGACACCCAAAACATACCTTGCGCTGCTCGATCGAATACAAAAGCATGCGTTCCGCTAATTTCAAATGCCAACCGTTACGGAGTCTACTCACTCCCTCGAGCATCACAAACGTCGGAGTACTCAGTATTTACTAACGCTACTCTTTTGAAACTCCATGAAAACACCGTCAAACTTGTATCTTCCCGTACAGTGAAATTTGAACAGTCATGCGATTCTCAAACATTTAGACATTGAAGCCTATCGTATTCCAAGCGAGCACATCCTCCAGTCAGTACTTCAAAAATAATGTTCATCGTCATTTCCATCTCTCTCCACTCGAATTTCCGTAAAATACCTAATTTGTATTCGCTTCCTTTACGGGCTTAACTATGAAATGCAATTAAGGATGAACCTCTAAGTTATCATCATCATCATCAATGGCGCGACAGCCCAAATCGGGCCTTGGCCTCCTGAAGTCGTCGCCTCTAATCGTCTCGATCCAAAGACTGCGTCCTACAGCTGCTAATTTTTAGGATGGCTTTGCTATGGAAATATGCGATATATTTCGGACATTGCGGTCATTTGAAATCAGTTGTAATTTTGTGTATTATGCTATCAAGTTGAATGAGAATACTGGTGGAGTACAAGACCGTTGAAGATCCGTCCGCACACTGTGATAACTACAGGAGCAATAAAAGCTGTGAAGGCACGAATTAACGGAAAACCGCTTCGAGAACAGAAAATTTTGTCGCGGAAAATGGAAATTTCACAAAAATCCATGTCTCGCATTATCAACGTAAATTTGATATTTGGCGCATAGAAAGAAAAGACACACTGCACACAAGTTCACGGTCGCATTGAAAGAAAACGCAAGCGGAAATCAAAAGCGCCACGCAGCCGGTACGCGAATAAGTTGCGACACTGAAATATTTCCTTGCGAGTTCAATCTGTTAAAACCAGTTTAGTAATACGAAAACGTGCTGTTGATATGGCGGAAACGTTTTAATTTGCTTTCTCCTTCATAGTGATGTAATTATGGAAAGAAAAATATATCTTACTGTAAAATATCGGTTTTCGTTTCGGTTTAGCTCTTCCTTCGACATGCTGTAACTCCAATTCGGCCTTATTGGAAAGTCGTAATCTATAAAATATTTATTACTAATTTCCCGCTCTTCGGGAGCAAAACATCTAAATGATTTTCGAGCATCTTGTTTCATAAGCAAAAGCTCCTTCTTTGATTCTTTATGAAATTGTAGAGCATAACGACTACCGTGCGAGCGCTCGCACGTTAATAAATTGATTTTCTGAACCGTATCACTCGTACTAGTAGTTTCGCCTCCTTCATCAGATTCATCGTTAGTGTTACGTAAAAAATTTCTTGATCCTGAAATGAAAAAAAAGGAGTTACAGACGATTTTCACAGCATCTTAGAATCAAAATTCAACGTACTTTCGTCGAACGATATTAAAATAGTTTTAGGTGACTTCAACGCGAAAGTGGGCAAAGAGGAGATTTATATAGGGATAATTAGAAGGCACGGTCTCCATGATATTAGTAACGATACCGCCCGGAGGCTGACTAATTTCGCTAACAGAAAAAAGTTATTATAAGCTCGACACGCTTTCTTCCCGCAACGTGAAAGAGAACATGAGCAACATTCGACGGACGAAAATTCATGTTCTAGTAGAGAAAAAGACGGCCTCCAACTTCCTCGACGTGCATACATTTCGAGGGGCTAACTACGACACAGATCACTATTTAGTAAAGACCAAGTAGCTACGTCGATTAGCAAAGGACACTCAAAAGCACAACCGCTTCCTAAATTCCATATTGGAAAACTCAAGGGTGAAAAAGTAGTTGCAAAATACGTATTAGCCTTGGAGAGGCACTTCGCGACAATACTGAACAGCACCAGCATATCAATAGAAGAAATGTGGCAAACTATCAAAAATGGCATTACATCTGGCGCAGAGCAGGTGATATAACATTGAGCCCGACGCAAATGAAATGATTGGTAGAGATGGTATGCTATTTTACATATGATTTTTTCACTGCGATTTTTTCGCTGCTCTTTTAAATGAGCAATCGCATATTGCGATTGAAAATTTAAAAGAGCTGCGATGAGAAGAGCAAAGAAAATACTTACGGTGTATCGCCAATAAAATAGCCGCAATGATCATCGCTACAAATCCCAGAGTTTTCGTTTGCACTCGCACATTAATCGCGTAACCCACACATTCCATCTCACTCCAACGAGATCGCAGCTCAGAGCAAAGCCTTATCGATAGCCTTATGTGATATCTGCACTATCTACACACTGCTCGTGCTCTCAGTGCTATTGCTTTACAATGAGGAAGTATAGTGATGAATGAATAGGTCATAGGTGAAGTGCGACTGCGATTTGTTTAGCGAGCTTTGATTTGATCGGTGGGTTTTATGATCTGATCGGTGAGGTACTGTATCGATAACAGCTTTACGTTCTTCATTAATGAAATCACTTTTGTGAGTAATATCGAGTGAAAAAAAGAAAACAATAGACCATTTTGGTTCGTTTTTCAATGACCGGGTGTTTTTTTTATTTGGTTTGTATAATTGCGATGCGATTGACATTTTTGCCATCCTCACTCGATTGCGCTCGATCGTTTTTTCGTACTTTGGATAGTAAAAGAAAACCTTTTAATTCAGAGAGGGAAATGCTCACTGCCCGCACTGAGCTGGTAGTACTGAGCAAGAGATTGAGCCTGCCATATTGATAGATGCAGGATTCAGCAGAAAATTGCTGCTTTGTTTGTTTTTTATTGAGTTGTGTTATTTTAACCAACATGTAAATAAATAGTTTGAATTTTTCGGATTTGATTTCATTTCAGTTTTCTATGCTCTTTCGTTTTCTTGTTTCAATTTGAATCATTACTACATTAAAAAAAAAATTGTAGATCTTTTTGAAGATATTTATCACTGCAATAGCAGTTTTTGCCATCCTTGCGCACTAGCATGGAGATGCACTTGGTCTCCATCAACTTAGCGTTGTTCGGAATCCCTTTGGAAGACAGCTTAACCTAGTTTTTTATTCTGATTATTGTGCCTATTCCGTGAAAGAGAGTTTAACTACAATGTCTACTATTGATGTCCTGCATTCTCCTATTAATATTTTTCTTATAATTGACGAGGAGCAGAGCTTTCTTTTAATTTTAATAAAGCAGATTTTTCTCGGTTGGAATACCTTATATCTAATTTCAACTTTAGTGAAATTTTTGACAATCCTGATTTTGAAGGTGCCGTAGTTGAGTTTTATTATGTTCTGTACCAATTTTTGTTGCTACAGTTCCTTTTACCTATCGCAGGAACATCTCATCGTCGTACCCTTGGTACACTAGTGAGTTGCGCGTAATTCGCAATGCTCGTAATGCTGCCTGGAATAGTTTTACAAGGACGAAGAATGATAGGTATTTTTGTTTGTATGAGGAATATTATAACCTTTTCAAAGATTTATCTACTCGTTTATATTAGGAATATTCAATTAAAATGGAGTCGGATATTGTTAGAGATCCCATGAAGTTTTGAAACTTTGTTAATTGTAAGCGTAAATCGGATGGTTATCCAGCTTCTTCTTAATTCCTTGGCAGTAATAGTAATGATCAATTTACTATTAGTGATTTTTTCGCCACATTCTTCAGTGGATCTTTTGCTAGTAGTAGCGTTTTCCCTGATATGGCGTATTTTGATGACTTTAGAGATATTGCTTCAACTTCTTTGTCTGATTTACCAATTTCTTATAATGATATAGTCAATCACATCTCCCGCCTTAAAGATGTGTATTCTCCTGGCCCAGATGGTGTTCCTGCAGTTGTCCTTCAGGGCTGTTCCCTCTCTCTTGCTGAGCCACTCTTCCTCCTCTTTCAAAGATCCCTAAAAATGGGGATTTTCCCGAATGCGTGGAAGTCGTCTTTTATCATACATAAGAGTGGTGCAAAATCTGCTGTTGAGAATGATCAGCCCATAGCTAAATTGTCGGCTATTCCTAAACTTTTCGAGTCTATAGTATATGAATGCATGTCATTTCACTGTAAATCCCTAATTTCGAGTAAACAACATGGTTTTATATTTTATTATTATTGTTACTAATCTGATGGAGTTTACGAATAAATTCATTTTAGCTATTGAGGATGGTAAGCAGGTGGATTGTATATATACTGATTTTAGTAAGGCTTTTGATAAATTACCCCATTATATAATTTTGTTAAAATTAAGCTTATTGAGTTTGCCTACATGGTTTATAAATTGAATTAAGTCATATCTAACTATGTAATAGAACCTATCAAGTCATCTTTCGTGATTGTACTTCTAAGTCATTTATTGCGCATTCTGGGGCCCTCAAGGAAGTCATTTGGGACCACTTCCTGGCCATTAACGATGCTAACTCTGTTTTTAAATATTCAGAAGTACTCATTTATGCTGATGATATTAAAATCGTTAGGTCTCTTAGTTCCAACTCTGATAATCTTCTTCAGGAGGATTTAATAAATTTTAGTAACTGGTGTCGCCATAATGACCATCGATTGAATTTGGATAAATGTCATGTAATGTCATTTACTAGGAAAATCTCACCGTTCGTAGTAACTTACAGTCTCAATGACTGTATTTTGGATCGTGTTAATTCCATTCTTGACTTAGGTGTTACATTTGACCAAAAGATTGATTTTGGCTTGCATACAAATAAGATTGTGCAAAAGGGTAATTCTATGTTGGGTTTCACCACTCGCTTATCCAAGGAATTTAACAATTCCTTTGTTAGGTTGAGTTTGTATAACACCTTTGTTAGATCTCATCTCTTCTCAAGTTTGGTCTCCCTATTATGGGGTGCATATTGGCAGAATTGAATCTATTCAGCGTAAATTTCTGAGAATGGCTTTATGTCATCTTAATTGGAATGACAGAGTCCGTCTTCTTCCTTATACCGACCGACTTCAGCTACTAAATATGACATCACTCTCGAGACGACGTGAAGTAGCTGATGTAGGTTTTGTTCATCAACTTCTTACTGGGGTGGTTGACTCCTTCTCACTTTTCGGTTTGATGCAGTTTACTGTTGGTCAATTTTTACCGAGGCATCCTAGATTGCTGCAGATTTGCTTTCACCGGACTAACTATGGCATGGGTGAACCGTTTTCGCGTCTTGCAAGAGATGTTAACAAAAATGTTAATGTATTCGACTTCTCCATAGATAAAATAAATTTAAAACGCAGACTTAACGCTAGTTGACACCAATTTATGTCAATTTTTGTCAATTTATTGTGCTGTGTTTATTTATGTTCTTGGTTTAGGGATGTTAATGCTTATTTTGCCTCTTCACTAAATGACGAGCCAGAGGGTAAATTGATTTCGATATTTTATATGTAGAACCGATTTTATGGCAATTTCTAGCATCCTGATAGTGATTGAAAAAAAATCACGACTATTAGAAGAGCTGTTCTTTTTCACAGATATTGAAAACGCAGTTGATCACTGCGATTGGAAAAGAGCAGATTTTTGCTCAACCGCCAAAATGCTTTAGACCGAAAAGCTTACAAAATATCAACGTAACGGCCGACACGAGCCAACAGGATAAATATAATCATCTTAAACAACTTGCAAACAAAGTGTAATAATGACGAAATTAAAAACATGGTCTTACATTTTAATTTATACAACACAAGAGCCGCATATTTATTTCCTAGTTGAGCTGTTTGTTTCCTGAACGGTTAATGTAATTTGAGAGAAAACGCGAAAAACTATATTTTCTGTCCTAGTTGTTATAACAAATCAAAATTTTTTTATGCAATTTTAAAAAAGTTGTTTTTGGTTTGGAACAAAATAACGTGCGCCATTGGATTCCTGGTATAATTTACATAAAGAATTTGTAGTTAGCTCAAAAAAAAAAATCGATCAGATCGTGTTTTTTAAACAAACGATTCCGTTAAAAAGATGAAAAAACTACGCAAGATGAGACCCTCTGCAAGGAATAAGGCAAAATTATATGTAATGTGAAAATATAAAACTAAGAGAGAACACCTCGACCTGATCCCATTATTCGCACTAACAGCAGCAGACATAATAACGATACAATTAAGGTAACAGATTCTAAAGAATCTTCTTTGAGTCCGCCCACACTCTAAAAAGTAAAGAGAAAAAACGGCCCAGAGGAACCAAATCACCAAACACTGATTAAATGCCAGCTGAGCTTCTTAAAGTCAGCGACACCTGCATAAAACATCTTTTACAACAAATAATGTACGCACGAAACACTTTCTGAAGATTGGCGCAGGAGTATCTATAACAAAGTTGGTAAACTCTACTACTAAAGGATATCTTTGTTGGGTATATATTGTAAAATGTTGACGATAATTCTGGAAAAGATAATTAAGCACTATGCTGTAGTGTTGGGTATGACAAGAATTTTTGTTCCAAGTTTGCATGAAGTTCTCATCTGCAATTTGAGGTGGTAGAATGTCCCACCTCAAATGTATCACCCAAATCTACCGAGTCACATAGCGGGTTCGCATACATACAATTTATCTTAGTAGCATGCATATAGTTTGTCTCACCTCAAATGAGGAGTGAATGTGAATTTGCGACTGTGGTAAAGACATAGGGCTAACACAATAAACATTCTATGCACACGCCATAAGAGCACAATATTTTGTCAGTGGCCGAAGCTCTCCTAATCATGCATACATGTAATTTAAATTTACCTTAATTAATTAAACATAATTTAATATAAGTATGATAGGCACTGGTGGAAGGGCCAAACGGAGTGTGGGGATAAAACGGAGCGTAGTCTCAGTTTACATGTCAGCTTACTTTTCATTTTGTCCGTAATCTGTACGATGTGGATATTCCTTAAGTGGTTTTGAATGTCTTGTTAGCCTGACATTGACATTGAGTCTGAATTTATTTGAGATGTGGTCAACCTTAATATCGCCATTCAAAACATCTAAGGTAAAACAGGATGTGAGCATAGTTCTTCTAGAACCAAGAGGTAAAAGATTAAATAATTGGAGCCTAACTGTGTAGGGTGGAAGGTTTTCAAAGTCTCTAGGATCATACAAGTCCCTGAGAGCAAAAAGAAGGAATTGCTTCTGGATTGACTCTATTCTGTTGCTGTATAACTGGAAGAAGGGGAAAATGGGACATACATATTCCAGAATAGGGCGGACAAGAGAACAGAATAAAGATTTGGTGACCCATACATTCTTAAACTCTTCTCTTAATGAACCCAAGAAGTTTATTGGCTTTTGAAATTATTCGATTATAGTGAGATTTGAAGCACAGTTTACTGTCCAGTAGTAAGCCGAGCTCCTCAATTTGATTAACACGGTGTAGTTGAGTTCCACTTAGGACATAGTCATGGTGATATAGGGATGATTTACGTGAGAAGCTTATCACGTGGCATTCACTGACATTAAGCTCTAATTTTTTCTGACTGCACCAATGATCTAGCGCAATAAGCTTGGATTGCAGGAATTCGGCATCTGAGGGCGAGGTTATGGCATGATATATTTTTAGATCATCAGCGCACATCATAAGTGAAACATTTTCCAATACTTCTGATAGATCTGAGATGAAAACATTAAATAAGAGAGGTCCCAAGTGACTTCCTTGGGAAGACTAATATTTCCTTGGAAATAAAACCTTGAAACTTCACAAATTGAATTCTATCACTAAGATAGGATTTAAGCCAGTCAAGTAAGGATCCTGTCACACCAATTTTTTTTAACTTTAAGATCAGGACATTGTGATCAACTCGGTCGAACGCTTTTTTAAATTCAGTGTATATTGTGTCGATTTGATGCCCATTTTCAAGTGCGCAGAGCGTATCAGATACAAGAATCATGAGATTCGTTGTTCGTCATTAAGAATAGGGTTGATCATATTGGTCAATTTATCGCAGATAATTTTTTCGAATATTTTCGATATAGCTGATATAATTGCTATACCTCTGTAGTTCTCAATTTTTCGTTTGTCTCCATTCTTGAAGAAGGTCATGCATACATGCATGCTTGCCGTTACCTTATTCGCTTTCACACAACTCCTCTGTCCTCATTTGTACGACTCTCTCAAAACAAGGTAATGAGTGGTACAAATAATATCTTGGTTCGGCAGCCATACGAATGCATGACTGTCTATAATTCAAATGGGACAAAAACTGTGAAGTAGGATAAAAATATATATTGTAGTGATGGAACATTTTGACTTGTATGAATGGGATATTTGTACCACCTCATGTATGAGTAAGCTATCACTACTATGCTGACAAAATAATTGGTGAATACCAAGGCGGATTTAGAGCTGGACGATCGACCACGGACCAGATATTATCGGTTAAACAGGTTCTGGAAATATAACATTGACGAACACTAGAATTTTAGTAGTATCGACAGGTGGGTACTAGAGAAAACTATGTTGGAGTTTTGAGTACAAACGAACCTGGCCGAAGCCCTCTATAGTAGAAAGCCGAGTAACTGAATCCAACAACAACACGTTGGAGTCATAACAAACATGACAGTTCCATACAAATTCGCGCGCTTTTGTATGGAGCAGACACGGCGGGCTTCGTAAGAATCGCGTTTATTCTTAAATGCAGTGTTAAAGATAGTTCAGCTTTCTAAGGTACTTTAATAATAGCGCTCGGCATGTAATTATTACACGTTGATATGAGTGCAATAGATTTTTAATTGAAAAAAGTGCGATCAAAGTTAAATCTCGGCTTCTCACACCGAAGAAAATCTGTCACTCATATTGTGCAGAGTTCTCCGGTTAATTTTCACACAGAAAATTGTAAAATTTTAGTTATTGTGAAAAAGTGTGTACTCGCGTAATATTTCCGTGCTTAATTTGATTTAATTATGCTTTTGTGTTGCTTTCGGTAAAACGTGTTTTTACGACAAGTTCGTCAAAAATAATACAGGTGGTCCTTTGGAATGGAAGAATCCATGACGTCACACCCGCTGGATTCATTCAAGATGGCCGCTCCGTCAGTTCTGCCCAGCTTGAGATGTAGAAAGCTTTGACCTGGCTCGTTTTCAAAAAATTACAACAACTGATTCTGTGTCATAAGTCAGATTACAAAGTTACGTGACGTTCAGCTTTTGGACTGACAACGTGCTTAAGTTAAGTGACGGTCTAGCACCAATGCTTTTTAATTTGACACAAGTCCTAGCATATTCCGACGACATAAATATACTTGCGAGATCTCTGGAGAGTGCTAAAAAAATATTTGTTAGCCTTCACTCGATACTAAAGGAAGTTGGACTACGAATTAATGAAAACAAAACAAAAGTTATAACACAAACTAGGAAAAGGACGCCAATCAGACAATATGTTTCAGTAGGTGACTACAATTTAGAAAACGTAAACAACTTCTAATAGCTAGGGGCAAACTCATCGAAGGATGGAAGCGAACACATCGAAATTAAAAGGATAACGATGGCAAATAAGACAATAACTAAAAACAAGAAATTGCACAAGACGAAATTAAAAATATATAAAACAATTATAACCCCTTTGCTATGTTTTGGCAGCGAAACGTGGACATTAACTCAGGCATACGAAAAATTAATTAACGCCTTTGAGAGAAAGACTCTCAGAAGAATCCTCCGACCTATGAGGGAAGACTCGATCTGGAAAACACGATACAATAGAGAATTGTGTGCCATCTTCGACATTCCAGAAGTGTCAACAATCTCATAAAATATATCGGAAGAACTTCCAAGCGAACATTAAAGGCGAAAGTCAAGGGACAAAGGCCACTTGAAAAAGCACGAAGCACTGGGAGAATTCTATTGACGCAACAGTAAACCATCGCTAATCGATCACTTAACCAAGAAGGATAATAGTGGCATAGCTTACAGGAGGCGAGGAGCCAATTTGGGTTGTAATATTATCTAAGTACTTTCGTGGTCAGATATTTTAAAATTCGCTAGGCAGCAAAAACATTTTGATAAATACTCTCAATTTACCTTTCGTCTGACGCTTAGCAACGATTTGTTCTTTTTTCTTCTTGCCACTAAAGGGAACTTTCCGCCTTCCCTGAGGCATGCCGGCAAAACTAAGCTACTTTGTAGAAGAACGAAACTAGCACAACCAAAAATATATTGTTTACTTCAAAAGTTTCAATAAATTGCGACATGAAAAAAAAGTGAAGTTTGCGGCGATTCATTCATTCAACTTCTTGTCAGCAAGAGCTCAAATGGATAGAAATTCTCAAACTGTGATTAGTGGCCATTGCTAACATAAAATAGAGTGGTCTATAGAAGAATATCTCCCTTTAATTCGAGACTAGCGCCACTTGATTCCAGATTTTGGTCTGCTTGGTGATGATTAGAGGTTACTCTATGAAGAAGAAAGAACAAGGCACCTGAAAGAGTTAGGTCATCATGTCAGATTGGGCGCTTTTTGTTTCATATGTATGCGTGCAACGTGTGCGTGTAACTTTTTATTAGTTTTATTTAATAATTATCTTTTATTTGCAGAACTTTCAAGTGATAAAAAATTTATTTGGTAGGTTCACGTACTAATGAACTATTACTATGTGTCTTGTTCTTTCTTCTCCATAGAGTAACTCTAGTGGTGATAGTGAATTTCAGTCACATACACTTCTTCTTCAAGTTCAAGTTATTTATGGCCACTGAAAAACTTACAAAATATACATCATGAAAACTTAAGAGGTATGAACACACAATGACTGTTTAAGTCCTTTTGTTAAATTTGTACTGTGCATAAGTGCACTTGGGCGCAGCAACGCTAACTAATATAATCTAATGTTACAATAAAGAATTCTTAACATATTTTTATTCATAAGAACCTCCGCTGGCAAGACGGAGTCTAAACGATCTAAATGAGAGAGTAAGTACAGTAGTAAAGTATAATTAAAAGGTATATAAAAGAAAAAAAAAATTAACAAACACGCAAACATCGAGAGAAAAAAGACGAATCAGCCAATAAGTGGCCGTTCTTTTCTCGCATACACTCAAGTGGAATACATTTTTTAACGAGTTTAAGGGAGTGGAGAGATAAATCACAGCTCTCCATCCGAAATAAGGCACTGCCATATTTATCACATTAAACTATGTTTAAATTAAATTAATCAATAAGTAAAAAGTAAAATATTTTAGTTATAAGATTTGGTAGGCTGTGAAGAGTACGTAAAAGTAGAGATAATAAGAAGTTAAAAGTATGAAAATAGTAAATTCGTAATAAGAAGATGTGGTTAATAGCAATATTAATATTGTAAAATAGAGATTACTGATCTTTTTTTTTTTTTATTTTTTTTTTTTTTTTTATGTTATTAGTTTTGAAAATTCACAGTCGTTATCCAATGAAAGGTAACAATGATAGAATAAGAAAAAAGGAACTAAATGTCTAGGTATGATGAGCTTAGATACTAAGATAATATGCATAATGCATAGAAAAATTATAAGTTGGAAAAATAAATGGTTGCCAGCGAATTCTAATACATGGCTTAACTTACGCTAATAGCAAGATGAAGTGGGAACAAAATAGAAATCAAAAATTTTCTTTAAGTCTAAATACAAAATTAAAATTAAATATATATATAGGTACGTATGACAGAAAAAAGGAAAGAAAAAAGTAATGGTTCCAAAAGAACATTAATAATGCCTAAAAGTAATATTAAATGAAAAGGAACAATTTAAGTTAGAACAGAACAGGTTCTATATAGAAATAGGTATGGTAATGAAAAGGATAAAAATGGGAGAGATTAAGCGGTGAAAGAAGATGAATTCGATTAAAAGAAGTCAAGATTAATGTTAGCGCATTTGTAAATATATTTATTAGAGTAGTATCTATTATTGGATCTGAACTTTTTCCCAATGCAGAGTCTAAGAATCTTTCGTTCAAAGGCCTCTAGCTTACGAGCAACAGTAGTTGAAATCGCGAACCAGGTTGCGACCCATAGGTAATGATGGGGCGAACTACCTGTTTATAAAGTAGTAGTTTGGAGCTACTACGCAAGGGGCTGTTCCAGTGAAATAAGGAGAGGTAAGCTAAGAATACCTGATTAGCTCTGGTTAGTTGCGATTTAATGTGTCCGTTAAACTTCCACAAATTACTCAGCTTTACTCCCAGGTATCTCAATTCGCTACGAAGAGGAATGGTTTTCCCATCTAGTAACAGACGCAGCTTTCTGCTCATGGCCACTGTGCCTCTGCGACCTTTACCAGAGGCATTGCGGAGGCAAATCATTTCAGATTTGTTGGGGTTTATTATAAGCTGATGGTACTTAAGTACGTCGCAACCTTTTTGAGGGCAATTTCAGGCTTGTCAGCCGATGCGTAGACGGCCGTATCATCGGCATATAGTATCGCGTTGGAGTTGCTGCCCGAGGGGTATCGGTCAACGTGAGGAAAGTCATACAAGAACAGGTTGTATAGTTTGGGACCCAGTATCGACTCTTGGAGCACTCCACGGCCCATGTTGAACTCTTCGGATTCCTCTGCATTAATGCTCACTCGCATTTTTCTGTTTTTTAGAAAGCTGTTGATCAATCTAAACAGGTGTGAGGGCAGCTTGGTTTCAAGTAACTTGTAGAGGAGGCCATCAGTCCAGACAGAGTCAAAGGCCTTACTAATGTCCAAACAGCATAAAACCGTCGTTTTTTTGTTTCTCAATCCGTTAATAACATCATCCCCAAGTTTAAGGAGGGCATGCTCAGTGGAGTGCGAAGCTTTAAACCCAAGTTGTTCCTGGGGGATAATCTTATTTTCCTCGCAGAATTCATCCAAGGCCGAAGCGATTGATCTTTCAAACAGCTAACCCAGGTTAGAAAGCAGTGTGATTGGTCTGAAGTCGGCAGCCACTCTAGCCGAGCCCTTTTTTCTATCACTTCTTCTTCTTACTTTACCAATCTTAATGACATTTCACCTAGAACGACCAAGTTGCTGTCAACAGGAGAAATGTAAACAAAGGAAACAAACTGAATATTTTATTTGAAATGTCTAAATACCAAGGAGGATATATAAAAAGGAGTGACTATGAGCATGCTTTGCCTTGTAAACACAATGGGAATGAATGTATTTCCCTCCCTTACTACCGAAATGCTCGAAATTTTTCGAAAAAAATCGTTTCGCTATCTTTGTCTGCCACACTTAAAAATATTGCAACTAACTCTTTCCCACGATAAATTGTTCGAAACAGTTGTCAAATTTTCGAAAAAATTGTTTCGCTATCCTTGTTTGACATACTTAAACCCAAAGTAAGTCTCTGTCCCGCGTTAAATTGTCCGTTGCTAAAGTACTTAGCTTAAACACAAACCAAAACTAATAAAAATTGAAAAAATAAAAATGTCTGAAATGAAACAGCAAACACTATTGTATTGAAAATTACTTTATTGCTGACTGAATATTAGCAACAAAGAAAGAATACAAATTATTGTATTTTTTTTGTAAAAGTTTGAAGCCAAGTTAAGCTTGGACACAATTTTCGAAAATTTCCGAATCAAAAAATATTCCTACATGAGACAGACTATCAGGTACTCCTTTTATATATCCTCCTTGCTAAATACAGAGAAATTATGAAAAGCAACGTTTCTCAGTGACCCGGAAAGTAGTTTCGATCATCGTTTTTTTAATAGGGTTTCGCCGGTAGCCCTAATCCCCGGCAAATGATTGGATTGCGGGGGCAATAATTTGTGCTGCGAGAGGATCGCGCAATGCTACTTCAATCGCACAATGCAATTTATTAATTATGCTTTTGTAACGGCAGCCTTTAGTAGGCGAAAAAGTTGAACTGGTCTTTGGCAATTTTGTTGGGGTTGCTGCTGCGACCAAGAATAGCATCACAGGAACATCCCCCATTTCCGAATCACATTTCAAACACAAAAATAAAAAATTGTCCTACTTACGTTCGAGAAGTTCCACTCCAAATTAATCCACACACGGTTTTTTACGACCTGTCGTGTCCAGCGGAGCGCTTAACCCGCCCAACTGGCGCACAGAGAAAAATTCACTCACTTCTTCGCATGAGACTCCAAGTGACGAATTTCTGCACTGTACTACCGCATCGCGCACCTCACACCAAACCTGAAGGCGGACGGAAAATTCAAACGAAAAATAAATAACAACAGAAAAAGCAAAAAACGAAGAAAAACACTTTGGAATTTCCGCACCACACAAAAGCGAACTGCTGGACCATTGTAGCTTTTCTCGATTTCCTACTGCTTCAGAAAAATCGCGTGCATTTTCCTTTTTCGGGGCTTTCGATTTTCCTTCTTGCGCACTTTCTAAAAATCACTGCATCCGTTTCTTACTTTTTGTTTACACGAATTACTTGTATTTTCGTCACCTTCGTCGTTTGTTTTTGACAAAAGGAATGGCGAGAAACACCATACATTGCCTTATAAATTAAAAAAAAAATGAATTAAAATGTAAACTTTTCGTCACTATTATGCTCAGTTTAGCAAGCTCTTAAAATTAAGAATGCCTACACTAGTTAATTAGCAAAGAAAGCTGTGGGAGTTCCGGAGGCGAGCAAATCTAAGCCTCAGAGCTTCTGTGATTATGACGTCGCCATTGAATCAGACACATAAGCAAGCAATGCAGCAATGTTGAAGTAAATCGCCAAAGAGTCGATGAGGAGATTTTGTAGTCGCCTCTGCTAGAGAAATCGTTCATTTGCAAGCTCGCGCCTTTCCGACCTAGCTCATTTAGTTTTTTTTGTTTTTTTTTTTGTTTGAAGTTCGTTCTCCTGCTTTTATAGGATCGCTGAAGCGGTAACTTTTAAATCGAATCTAGTGTTAAATTTAATTTAAGAATATTAAAAATGATATAAAAAAGCGGGCGAGACGCTGCCTCATGCGCTTCATCTGAAGAGCCGCTACAATACACATACCCTGCCCTGCTTGCCTGAAAATGACAAATGGACACTCACTGGATAATGCGCCTATCATCCGTGCTCTTAAAATCTAACTGATACGAGAAACTGATACAGCGCCTTGGATAGGAACGCATTTTACGGTAACAACTTTGGCATTCGAAAAAGGACTATGATAAGCTTGTGAAACGTTCGAAGATTGAATGACGGTGGAAGGGCTGGGGTCACTTGGTCCTTACAACACCAATCATTGATCGACCGTGAATGAAGCACTCTAACTTTCAAATCTTGGGTTTGGGCGAGGTCAGCTGGACGGGATCACTGGAAAATCGAATCTCGAGCGGAAAAATCAATATGTACGTTGTCCTGAGTGTGAAGCCAAAAATGGCGTCACCGAGAGCGAGAAACGGCCTCATTAGCTGGGAACCAATTTCGGATAGGATTATCGTCGTTACAATTCTGCAGTGCTACGCACCAATCCCTGATGATAAATAGGAGTTTTATGGCCAACTGAGTGCCATCTTCGAACGTGTTTCATGAGGTGATATTATTTTCATATCAGGAGATATAAGCGCCCAGGTTGGCTGTGACAGCACTGGACAAGAACACATCATAGGGAAGTATGGTGACCCATCATGACCTTTGATTGAGAAACCAGAAAACGTCGAAGTTTTTGTGAAGTTTTGTAGTACTCTGCAAATAATCATCTGAGGGACCATTTTTCAACACAAGAGTCACCATAAAACATCTTGGGTTTCCCCGAAGGTGTTACTCAGAACCAAACCGACCATTTGGCCATTTAGTCGCAAACTTAACTAAATAAATAAATAAAATTAATAAACTATCATCTTCAATGTTTAAATTCTTCTCTTTCCTATTCTTTTATTTTCCGCTTTTGTTTAATTGAAATTGTAATCTTTTTGTTCAAGAACTCAAATAAATAAATAAAAGACGGCTGCTCGATGTGCGAGCGAAGCGAAGAGTTGACGTGGAAAGCAGTCACCACTTGATGATTGCCTACTTGTGGTTGTGCAGAAGTTAACTGATGGCTACAAATTCATCAAATCAAGCGCAAGTTTAATGTGGATAAACTAGGATTCCCCAATAAAAACAGAAAAAATTAGCATACCATCATTCTACACATCCACATTGGGCGGATATGAATGCGCACATTGGACGACAATTGGGAGGCAACCAGAAACAGATTTCAGATAAGTGCTGAGCGGTGAGAAACCCTAGATAAAAGCAAAGCGGTGAGAAACCCTAGATGACGCAAGACGCATGGGACAAGGTTGGCGATCGGCAAATAGCCAAATTGACAATCCCCTCTCAACCCAATATCAACTAAATAACTCTCGACTTGAGACGGAACTTTCGCGATGCTCAGAGAAAGACTATTGAAGATCCGGCCAACAACGCAGAATCTGCGGCTTGCTTTTTTGATATGGGTCCGCTATTTAAAATTATGAAACAGTTGACGAACTGGAATTTCTCCGCCAACCACCTGGCGAGAAAAATCAACGGAATTCTCCTTAATATGAGTGAACACTAGTTGCGGCGACAGACGGAATACTTCTTTAAAATTTTAAACATCTTGTCAGAGGAAGATATTCCAGAAACATAAGAACTGGCAAACATGCAACAGCAACAATCCTCTATTAATAACGCTTTAAGCTTTTGCATATCGGGTGACATCATTTTTTGTTAAGTAAACACAAAATTTAAGTTGAATTTTATAACTTTTTGAAGTTTATATTTAATAAATAGAGATTGACGGTCTATCAAAAAAAAATATACTGCCATAAGATTTCTTCAAATTTCGCCCCGTTACCACTATATTTGATATAAGGCCATCTGTTGGTAAAGGAATGTATTGTCCGTTAATTCATGGTTTGAAATGCCTTAGGGGACTGTGTAATCGTAGGGTGTATGTGTATCATATTTGTTGCCTCTTCGTTCCAAATAAATGTGGTTTTATTACTGCCTTTTTCGGGTTGTGTTTTAACCAGACCATACAGTGATATTGATGTTTTGGCTAAGTCAGAGAGAAAACGGTGGTAGAAATTCACCATTCCTAAACAGAGTTGCAATTGCTTAACGGAGTTCAAAGTTGGAAAATTTGAAATATCTTTTACTCTAGAGTTCCAAGAGCATATTCCTCCATGGTTTATCTTATAACCGAGAAGGTCAAGTTCTGTAGTACCAAGAATACATTTCATCGGATTAACACGTATGCCATAAGCTGCTAATTTCATAAAAAGTTTACGTAGATGCTTTCTATGTTCTTCCACAGTCTTACTACCATCAAGAATATCGTAATACATTGGCTTATATACCTAGTCCTGCCATAAGTTCTGTCACATAATTTCTCACATTGGCAACAACTTTATTTTATGAGTGACATTTCAATATCGGCCAGTTTTATAAACGTCATAATGTTGTTGACAGTTGATGGTCATTTAAAGTGTGTTCGTTAACGTGTGAAGATGGAATGGGGTGTAATAGAAAACCGAACTGCAGTGATTGCAGTACATAAGTGTGGAAAATCCGCGAGTGAAATTTTCAAGTTGTTGTGCCCGTTAAAAATAACGCAAAGATTTGTGTATCGTGCGATCCAGAGATATAACGCGATCCAGACTATTGAAGATCGACCTCGTTCTGGACGTCCGCGTGATGTACGTTCTTCTGCTGCCATCAAAGCGGTCGAGAGTCGAATTCGTCGAAATCCGCTTCGTAAACAACGAATCATGGCTCGAGAGATGAACATCTCCACCCGAAGTATGTCTCGCATCATAAAATCTGACCTCCGGATGAGTGCCTTTCGACGATCAACGGGACATTTGCTGACTGAGCAGTTGAAGCAAATTAGGAGCACCAGATCGAAAGAGCTCCTTCGGCGGTACGGCAACAACAAACATCGAGAAATTTTATTTACCGATGAAAAAATTTTTACGGTGGAGGAACATTTCAACCGCCAAAATGATAAGGTGTATGCCCACAGCTCCATAGAAGCCCGAGAAGTTGCCACTAGGGTACAGCGAGGACATCATCCAGCATCAGTCATGGTATGGTGGGGTGTCAGCTACGAAGGGGTCACCAAGCTTCATTTTTGCGAAAAAGGCGTAAAAACTGCAGCGAAAAATTATCAAACGGACATCCTGGAGGGATGTGTGAAGCCGCTGAACTCTACGCTATTCAACAATCGACATTGGGTTTTCCATCAAGATTCTGCGCCAGCCCACAAAGCTCGAACCACACAAGCGTGGTTGGAAACCAATATTCCACAGTTTATAAGGGCGACGGAATGGCCTTCTGGGAGCCCAGATTTGAATCCCCTGGACTACAAACTGTGGGCGGAGTTAGAGTCCATGGTGTGCACGAGACGACACCCAAATATCGAGAGCCTTAAGCGATCTTTGACAGAAGCAGTAGCTAATTTTCCGCTAGAAACAGTGCGTACTGCTATCGATGACTGGCCCAACAGATTAAAGAGCTGTGTTAAGGCTAAAGGCGGCCACTTTGAATAATTTGTTGCTTATTTTACTTCCATTAGTATGCCAAAATAAAATATATTTTCCTTTGTCAAAAACTCTTTTTCATTTATACAAAAATTGCCCATATACGTGTGACAGAACTTATGGCACGACTAGGTATAAACCTGGAGACCACCGCCTCGGACTCGATTGATGCAACGGCAACGACCACGCAACGAAAAATGGACTATTCCCTTCGGATCTTGGATCATGCAGTGAGAGCGCTTCTGGAACAGGTGGACAAATACGATATAAACAACACTGCACTCTAAGAAACTAAATTAATAGGTAGCAAGATTACTGATAGACACAATTTTCAAGTGTAGAAAATCTTCGGGAAACGTTTACCGTCAACAACAAACCACCAGCTTTAAACCCGTCAATTAAAGATTTTATGCAATATGTAACGCCAAATATTTATGGGTTATTTGAGTTCCACTTTCTGGCTCTTATGCCACGATAGGCTTGAAGAAGTAAGGAGAGTTCGATATCTTGTCTCTTCTGCCAAAATGGGACTCAAAAGCTAAAGAGATCTCGCTATCCTGACTCTTATGCCAAGATAAGACTCTAGACAAAAAGAGGTAATCCCACGGTAACAAGAATCTCAGGTCTAAGGAGCCGAACGTGCACGTTTTGTCCGAAAACATTTAATTCGGGTGCGAATATGCATGCCCATCGGAAAAAATCACATCCATGGTTCGAAGAGAAAAGAAGCAAATTAGAATCTTCGAAACCCAATATTGTAATTGAATTGATAAATACGATTCTTATATTAAAGTTTGGTCGTTTGGTCGATTAGTCCGGTATCTTCGAAGAGTTTCTCATTACTTAGCAGTGTGGTTTTTGCAACTTCATAGAATATTTTATGTGAGTATTTATTTCGGATTGTTTTAATTGCTTCGCGTGGTTTACGTTGCGAACCAGAATTGAGTACGAAAATAAAGTCTAGACCTTTAAGAACTTCATCTATAAACCTCTGAAAAGTTTGAGCACCATTTTGCACTCCGAATGGAAGAGACTAGATCCTAATTACGCAGAGACTTACATAAACAAGAAGAAGACGCGGCGACACTCAGAACCATAGAAAAGAGTATATACTGTAGAAGTCTATCTCCCTTGAAATCGAGACTAGCGCCACTTGAATCCAGATTTTGGACCCCTTGGTGGTGTTAGTGAGTTTTATTCACGTACACTTCTTCTTCTTATTTTACCAAACCTTAATGACATTTCACCTAGAATCGCTGGAGAAATGCCATCGAGAAAGTCAGAGAATTGTCAATGAAGTAAACAGTGCGACTGTTTACAGCATTTTCAACTATTATTAAGCCTTCTACACGAAAATAAAGAAGAGCAACATTTCCGAGTGACCCGGGAGGTAGTTGCGACACTCGTTTTTTTTAATGGGGTATCGCCGGTAGCCCTAATCCCCGAAAAATGATTGTATTACAGGCGCAACAATTTGTGCTGCAAAAGGATCACGCAACGCTATTTCAATCGCTCATATCCGCACCACATTTCAAACACAAAAATTAAATTATTTCCTACTTACGTTCGAGAAGTTCTACTCGAAATTAATCCGCACACGGTTCTTTACGACTTGTCGTGTTCAGCGGAGCGCTTAACATGCCTAAATGTCGCACAAGGAGATAAGTCCACTCACTTTTTTGCGTGAGACTCCAAAGGCCGAATTTCCGCACTGTACTACCGTACCGCGCACCTCACACAAGACTCGAAGGCGGACGGAAAAACGAACGAAAGATAAATAGCAACCGAAAAAACAAAGGACGAAGAAAACACTGGAATTTCGGCACCACACAAAAATGAATGCGAAAAATTTTCATTCATTTTCGCTTTTCGCGGGCTCTTGATGTTCGTTCTTTTGCACTTTCTGAAAATCACTGCACTCGTTTTTCACTTCTGGTTTACGGGAATCGCTTTCACGAAAGGAAAGGCGAGAAACCACCACGAATTGAGCGTGTGGAAAATTCTGGTACGTCGCGAAAATAACCAAAATATTTGACAGTAAGAATTTCTACGAACCGAATTGACAATACTCTTCTGAAAATTTAAAAACGCCATCTCTTGATGCTGGCGAAATCTTAAAGAACTCATCGAAATTGCGGTGCGCCATCTGGTGGCACATGGTTAGAAAGAGAAAAATGACGACCTCTCGCTCACGCATTTTGGACCCCCGTCAATGTATTAGTAGACGAAAGTTCACCAAGTGTTCTTATATGAAGTTGGCTCAGCATGCTCAGAACGAAAGAAAACTGAGTGCGAAAACCCCATAGATCTAAAAATTCTTCGCATAAAAAGTGCTTACCTCTCAAATGAACGATTTTGATTGGTTCGCTCCACGTTCATACCTTCCAAAAATTTAAACAGCTGATGAGTCAGACAAAATTTTCATCTCTTTCAATTCCGACGAGAAATGTAGCTTTACCACTTTTCTGTTTGTTTTGATTCTTTTTCATGCATATTTTGTAGTATTGCCATATCCCAAAAATATGTGTATGAAAAGGTTTGCTTTGTCATTGTAAAATTTCATTTCATAAATTAATAATTTGAATAATTCTCATGATTGAAAATGTTTCATATAAATATTTTAAATATTATTGTATATTATTTATATTGTTAAGGATCTTTTTACAGTTGTGTTAAGGGTTTTTCTAAAATGGGAAGCTGGTAATGCGCGAGAAATAACCGTTGCTTTTACGTCTGCCCAGGTAGCCCCCCCACTTTATTGAAAAATAACGAAAAAAATTACAGAATTATGCGCTATTTATGCGCTCTCGAAAACACAAAGAACAAAATTTTGCGCTCATTTGGTTTAGAAGAAATTAATTATTTTAAGGTGGGGGGCTGAGTAGGCGGCAAGCTAGCCCCCCTAACCCTAAAAATGATATAATTGAAAAAATAAATACATAGGAATTATGCGCTATTTATGCGCTCTCAGAATCCGGCAAATTCGATTTTTGCGCTACGTCCTTTCAAGGACCTCCCATACAAGTCGAAAGCTCCGAAAACAGAAATGCCTACTCGAATAACGCAAAATCGTACCAAGTAATGACGCACGATCGATACATGATTTATGCGCTCTCAGAATCCGACAAGTTCGATTTTCGCGCTACGTCCTATAAAGGATCTTTGATCTGCGTTGTGGCCCACAAAGGGAGAAATGCAATAATACAACGTGGGAGTCCCATTCGAGAGAATTGCTGTGGATATTGCTGGACCATTTCCGGAATCAGAAAATGGTAATCGCTACATTCTAGTGGTCATTGATGAGCAAGTGGCCTGAAGCCTACGCAATTCAAAACCAAGAAGCAGTAACCGTCGCCGAACAAATTGTTACCAACTGGGTGAGCAGATTTGGAGCTCCACGTGAACTATACTCCGATCAAGGGCGCAATTTTGAATCCGAAATATTCAAACACGTGTGTCAAATACTGGGAATAAACAAAACCAGGACAACTCCATTACACCCACAGTCCGATGGAATGGTGGAACGTTTCAATAGGACATTGAACTCAAACCTATCCAAACTCGTCAGCGAGAGGCAACAGGACTGGGATCAGCACATCCCTCTATTTTTAATGGCCTATAGAACATCGGTACATTCAACAACAGGAGAAACTGCCTCCCGAGTCATTTTCGGAAGAAATATTCGAGTCCCTGCGGAACTAAGGTTTGGAGTGCCACCAGACCAACCAACCAATGCCAAAGATTACGTCTCATATCTTCGATGTCGACTAAATACAATTTGTAACCTGGTCAGAGATAAAATTGATTTGGCGACCGACCGTATGAAGACGAGGTATGATCAACGGGCGAATTTATCAGGATTCCGAGAGGGCGATTTGGTTTGGTTATACAATCCCAAACGACAGAAGGGCAGATCGCCGAAACTACAGCGCAATTAGGAAAGCCCTTACCAGATCATCAACCGGTTAAATGATGTCGTCTATCGGATTCAGCTACATCAGAAACCTCGTACTAAAGTGGTATATCTCGACCGACTAACAAAGTACCATGATGCCATTGATGAAGTGAACGACTCTGTTTGGGACGAACAGGGACTAAGGAGAGGGTAATGTTACATGCAGATCTGGCAACTCCGCAACTCGATCTCTCTCGAATAGACAAGCCTTATATAGAACAGTATACTTCGTTATGTAGAAAGCCATAATTAAAGATCTAGAGCTTTCCAGTATAACTTCGAGACATGTTCGCACATACACACCGAAGGAAGCTTCGAGAAACTGTTCTAAGATGTATAAAAACACGAAAGCTTTCAGCGAGCAGTTCAGTTATTTAGCGACTTTTATGGAAGACGCGAACCAGGAAAGCGATAGAACAGTACGCGGCGGTAGTGCCATGTAGTGCGAATTAAGTTGAAAATCGAATTAAGTGCGAATAAATAAATTATCACTTATTCTTAAACGAATTGTGTTTTTACTTGAAATTCCGGCGAACCCCTAGCTCGCAACAATATATTACATTTTAAAATTTTTCAACCGTCAACTATCAGTCAGGGATAATAGCCATACATATCTTTCTGTGTCTCATTTGTGAATGCATTCTCAATTTTCGGTTTGTATTTGTATTTACATTGATACTAGATACTAGGAAAGATTAATATTGTTATAAATCTACCAACCACAATGTTCCCAGAAACATCTAGAAAAGTCCCTCAACATGTAAAACGCTATAAACAAGCTTCTAGCAACTTCCAGTAAACTCCATAATGTAGGCAATCTAGAATAGTCTAGACACACACCTAAAACCGCCTGACGGAAGCTTCCAGAACTAGGGAGATTTGCTATAAAAAGCACGGAGCTGTCAGCAGTCATTTTAATGATCGAGACGCGAACCGGTGCAAGAGAAGCGATAGTAAACCCGCGTCGGTGCTGTCATAGGAAAAGCGATAGATAAACAAGCAGCAGTGTTGTCAGAAGAGTGTGAAGTGATCGGGAAATTGTATAAAAGTGCGAATAAATAAATTATCTATTATTTTTAACGAATTGCGTTTTTCTTTGAAATCCGGCGAACCCCCTAGCTCGCAACAATATAATTACAAACTGAAACTTATCAGCCTGTATTTATATCAATCTCAATATAAATAAAAAAAGTATTACGAGCATTATTTGTAGAACTATTTATGTCGTGAATTTAATATTATGTAGGACTAAATATGTAAAATTAGACGACGAGAATGTGTTAATTTTTAGTTTTTTTTTGAGTTTATTTAGCTCTTAAAGTATGGTTGAAGCTATCATTGAAGTTATTATTTATTTGAAGAGATTTATTATTTTGTTATTTAGATTCTTAGTAAAAATAACTTTTGATAATTAATTGAAAATATATACGTTTTGATGATTAACATATTTCATTATTATAATATTCGTAACTTAATCTTTGCCACAAAGTATTTGAAACATTGAAATTATGAAAAATAATCTTTAAATTATTTTTTTTTATTTCATTCATTTATGCATGTTTGCATTCAGCATATGGTGGCATTGACATTTCAATTCGGTGCAATAGTATTCGTTGCATCATTTAGTTAACAAAGCCGAAAATTTGTAGAGCAAAATGTTAATTGAAAATTTGAATTCGTTAATTATTTTGTTAATATATATAATTTTCACTATCTTTCCAATAATTTGGCTTTACAAATTTTAGAGGATTAGGCCTAAAGGGGAGACCTCAAAAAAAAAACGCATTGGTGGCTCTACCCCATATGCTGCTTTTGTGCGTAGAATAATCTTATTTATCTATAGACCAAATTAAGCAGTCTATGCACAAATTTAGCTAGGGTGATGTGGAAACGGACCATGAAAATATTCTCTAAACTGATTTTCCATGCTTAAGGACACAAAACAATGTATTTTGTCTCTGGCATAGGAGTGACGATATATAAACATTTCTTCAACCACTATTAATACAATATTGATGAGAATACTATTAGTTATTTTATCGTAAATATGTTTCATGAACTGTAATAAATTCAATTATAAAAGACTTAAAAGACTTTTTTTTACTTAAGGGATCCAAAACAAATTATTTATTTTACACCCGAATCAACTATTTATATTTATCTATTATTACTTACTTAAATGTTTGCACTATATATTCGGTCGTCCTTTATCGAAAAATTTGACGAGAAAAATAAACTACAGGAGTTTTTCGATTTGCGAAACATATTTTCAAAAGAAAGCAGGAATATGGCAGCACCCTCAAGCAATTGTCCCATTCACACCAAATCGCGCAAAAGAAACAGAAACTCCGTGCCTGAGTAATCGCCTATGCCTAAAAGTGATGGAGCGAGCTGTGGAATACGTGTAGATTGTGCACATATTGGTGAGCTCGGTTCGAGAAGTTCTTTCCAGTTTGTTAACTATTTTACGTATAATTAAACTGTGCTTCGTCAGTTGATTGATCGCCGGCCGTTATCGAATTGGTTTTGTATTTTGTTGATCTGTTTATTCTTTTCGTGTGAATTCCTGCATATTCGCGTAAGAGTTGGTTAATGACATTTTTTTCGTTCGAGATCGAAACTGGCGTTTGAGAAAGTGAAAAAATCAGCATGTTTCGAAAAGAGGAAGAAGCGCGTAAAAGAACACTCAAGTTGAGGCGTATTTGCCGCTTTTGCTTGGCTGAGCGGGTAGCGTGTTTGGTTTACAATGCGAAGGTCGTGAGTTCAAATCCCGGTCGACGCATAATTCCAAGCACACTACCTGCTTGAATATACCTTGGTTACCTCAATCTACGAAAATGAAAAATTCGTAGATAGAGGGTTGTGCGAAGAGCTAACAACTCGTCCGCAATAAATAATGAAAATGTTAGGGAACCTGAAGTTCAGGAGGCCAATTATCCGAAGGAGGACGACGGTGCAATGTCGTTGCAAACTATGATGATGATGGAGGTAATTGTTTTTTGCAAATTGCAATTGAAATATAAACATGAGAGGACTGCGATTGCTCCTAAAGCAAATCGTACGATATCCTCTAGATAAAAAATGAATCTTTGTGTTGAACTAATGCTACAATATATTTATATTACGCATCACATTTATAACAATTAAATTTTTCAAATTTGGAATTGTTAGCTTTTCAAGTTTGCAAGAAAGTTTGATTAATGCAAATGACTGAAAATTCGTCAATTTGTATGCGAAGAGGTAGACTGCCTTTTTCGTCAAAATAAACGGCTTGTCCTTGCAACAAGTCTCACAAAGGGATTTCTGTTAGTAGTTGCATAGTATAATATCTTCTTCTTCTTCAATGGCCCTACAGCCCAAATCGGGCCTTGGCCTCCTGAACTTCAGGTTCCCTAACATTTTCATTATTTATTGCGGACGAGTTGTTAGCTCTTCGCACAACCCTCTATCTACGAATTTTTCATTTTCGTAGATTGAGGTAACCAAGGTATATTCAAGCAGGTAGTGTGCTTGGAATTATGCGTCGACCGGGATTTGAACTCACGACCTTCGCATTGTAAACCAAACACGCTACCCACTAGACTACACCCTAGCTATAGTATAATATATATTTTCATATTTTCATAAGTAAAATACTGAATTCTACGCCTGTTTCCAGGTTTTCACATGTGAAGGGTTGCCGAACAGCAGCATATGTGGAGCATGCCGTACGCTGCTGCAGAATTCCTACCTATTTAGGCAAATGTTCAAGAAGAGCGGCATGGCTCTAAGACAATATTTGGAGACCGGGAAATGGCACGATGTGGTCGGAGAAATAATACCAGAGGGATTGGTCCCATACTATCAAAACTATGATGCAAAAAAAACGCAATCGACAGCACAAGATTCTGTGACAGATTACATATGTGAAAAAGTAGATCACCTTAATATTGGAGTCGAACCAAAATCGACATCACAAGATTATGTATGTAACATTGAAGAGAAAGATACGCAGCACGGATCTGAAAAAGGTTGTTTGCACCGCTGTCGGTATTGCTCGTACAGCTACTCTCTCCAAGAAGACCTGAGATTGCATTTGGTGAAAGACCATGGCGGCGAACGTCCATTTTCCTGCCAGCTGTGTCCGAACGAATTTGAGACTGAGGATAAAATGCAGCAACATCTTCGTTTTCATCCTCCTCACCACATTACTCGAGCGAGCACTCACAAATCACTTGAAGGTAACGCGTTGCCTGCCGCAATTGGCGACGAAGGAATCCGCGAAGAAATGGCAACGGCCAGCAAGAGAATATCAGGGAGCAGCAGTGCAGCGAAAAAAAGAAGCGCAAAGTAAGGCTGACCAGAACGCAGATAGAGGCAATGAAAGAAACCGGGGAAGTTATCTTAAAAGCTGATGGCAGAATATTTATGGTGCCCCAAAAGAGAAAACACACTTAGATTGAAAAACGTGTATTTCTTTTGTTAAATTTTTTTTTTAATATACACATAACAGCTTTATCATATGCCAGGCTCTTTTTATTTACAATGTAATCCCATCAATTTGAGGAAGTTTATCGAAATTTTTAGCGTTTTCTGCATTATCGTTGTCGGTAGCGGAAACTTCCACTTCCGTCTCTCCTGGTGAATCGTCAGATGATGCGTCGTCATCGTCGGTCTCGATAACTTCTACCTGCATCTCCTCCTCTCCTGATGAGGAGGATGCCTCCGCCGCAGTACCGTCGTTCTCTCCGAAGCTACGAAGGATTGAAATGAATGCATTTTAATGATTAATAAAAGTTGTTTTTAAATGTACCTCATGCCGCTGCCTTCGTCCGATGTGTGGTCATCGTCGGTTGCAAAAACTACGACCTCCATCTCCTCTCCCATTAAGGATGCCTCCGACACTCTGTTGTCGTTCCCTCCGAAGCTGCGAAGGAGTGAAATGAATGTTTTCTTGTGATTAAAGAAAAGTTGTTTTTAAATGTACCTCATGCCACTGCCTGCCGCTGTTTTCCAACACCACCAGATCGTCCAACCACATTTGTTCTAGGGTTTTATTGTTTAAATTCTCTAGTTCAGCGGAATTCGTCGCAGCCGTTAGCCTTGTAACCTTGAGGGATTTTCTCGAGACGTAAATGACCCGACTAATCTCTAAAAACTTCTGGCATGTTTCGCCTGTTGAGTTAAATTTTTTTATGCGCTGTGTGTGAGGATCGAATTTGCTGGACAGCTTCAAAATTCGAGTGAAGCCACCTTATTCTTTACGCAGTGTATCGAATAATGCGCAAAGCGGACTGACGTCCCAGTGCTAAGGTCCTGCACGTTTTAGATGATTGGCCTGTGCGCATCGTTCTCTCGCAGAGGATTAAGGACATCTCGCTTATAGTTCTCTGTCCAAACTCCAACCGGCAACTCCGTCATTTCCACGGTGTAGGTGTGCCCGTAACGACGACCTTACCGCGGCACATGTAAAATTTCGAGCCCGGGGTTTTTTTGAATATCATCATCAATGGCGCGACAGCCCAAATCGGGCCTTGGCCTCCTGATGTCGTCGCCTCCAATCGTCTCGATCCAGAGACCGCGTCCTCCAGCTGCAAATTTTTAAGATGGCTTTGCTATCTTCATCAACCGAGTCTTCCCATCGCTTGCGTGGCTTGCGTACTGGCCGGTTACTACTCGCTTTGCCTTTCAGAGCACGTTTGGGGATTCTTCTGTCTTCCATTCGCTCTACATGGCCAGCCCACTGCAGTTGACGTAGCTTGATGAACGTTGAAGCTTCTGGCTCGTCATAGAGTTGATACAACTCATGGTTTTATCTTATTCGCCATTCCGTTCCTTCCTTCACAGGTCCCAAAATTCTTCGCAGGACCTTTCTTTCAAATGCGTTAACTGCTTTTTCGGAAGTTCGCGTCAATGTCCACGTCTCGCTGCCATAACAGAGCACAGGTCGTATAATAGTTTTATATATCCGCAGCTTATTGTTCCTGTGCACTTTCTTGGATTTCATTATTGGAAGTACCGAATAATACGTCTTATTTGCTAGTATTATCGATCGTTAGATTTCGTCTGTTTAATTACCGTAATTTGTTAGATTAGTCCCAAGATATATGAAATTGTCCACACTCTCCAAATTATATTCCGCAATTGTTATGTTTTGTCTGGTAGGCGCTCTCCTTCTTGTTTTCGTCATTACTTTTGTTTTGCGCAACCCGACTTCTTTTGCTCGGAGTCAAGATTGACAAATACCTCCTTAGCACTAGGGAACGATCTTGCTAGGATGTTAATGTCGTCAGCGTATGCTACTAGTTGGGTGGACTTGAATAATAAAGTCCCGTTGGTGTCGACTGGGGTTTTTCGGACGACATACTCTAGTGCCAAGTTGAAAAGCATGGGGGCTAGACCATCTCCCTGCTTTAAACCACATTCCGTTCGAAAGCTGGTTGTGGAATCGGTTTGTATTCTCACTTGGGATTCAGTGTTCGTCATTGTGAGTCTTGTTAGTCGGACTAGTTTTGGAGGAATTCCGAAGTCAAGCATGATTTGGTACAGTACGCTCCTGTCGATACTGTCGTATGCTTGTTTAAAATCTGCGAAGATTGGGTGCACGTCTGTGTTATATTCTCAGCATTTCTCAAGCACCTAATTCACCTGTAATTCTCACAGCAGAGTTTGTCTCCTTTCTTGTAAGTTGGACATATAATGCTTTTTCGCCAATCGTCGGGTATGATTTCCTCTGTCCAAATTTTGCGTATCATGTTGTGCAGTATTTCAGCGACACAATTTCCACCGTTTTTCAGAAGTTCAACTGGTATTTCGTCAATTCCCGGCGCTTTGTTCAGTTTTTGGTCACATAGGGCTGCTTTGATTTCAGCAAGCGTGGGTAGTGTCGATGATGGTTCATCTTCTTCAGTTGAGGCTTCAATTGAAATGTTGTCTGTTGTGATCGGTGCTAATGGGGTGTGATTCAAAAGATGTTCAAAGTATGAAGCCCATCTCCTTTTGATTTCTTGTGTGTCGCTGATGATGTTGCCCTCTGCGTCTTTGCAGAGACTGGTTTTTGACTTATATCCCTTTTTTAAGTCTTTTACTATTGTGTATGCGTCCCGCGTTTTATTTTTGCTCATGTCGCCGTCCAGTTTTTGTATATTGTCATTATGGTACTTTCTTTGTTTCCGTCTGCAGGTCTTTTTCGCATATCGCCTAAGGTCGTCATATCTTTCTTTTTTTGCTCGTGTTGGTCGTTCAGTAAAAATTTTGTAAGCCTCGTTCTTTCTATCTATTCCGTCGCGACATTCTTGGTCGAACCAAGCATTATTTTTTCGCCGTGCTTGATATCCTAATACCTCTTTTGCGGAGGATTTGATGCCGTCTCGTATTTTCATCCACGCATTCTCCACTGGCATATTTTGGATATTTTCATACATTGGTGTCAGGTGTTTATTACATGCTAACATGTAAGCCTGCGCCACCGTTTCGTCGTTAAGCTTGTCGACATTGAATTTGCGAGCTCTACTCGTTTTCGAATATCCACGACAAGCTATTCTGCATCGATACTTAGCCCTGACTAGATAGTGATCAGAGTCACAATTCGCACCGCGGAGAGTTCGTACATCAAGTATGCTGGAAGCAGCCCTTTACTCAATTAGAACGTCTATTTGGTTGAAGATGTTTTGAATATGCCCCTGAAGTTTCTCACAAATGGATGTAGTTGCATTGGCTCCTTTCCCAGCAACAATAAGCGCATATTCCTAATCACATTATGTGGATTGTATGCGCTCATCTTGCTGTTAAATGCAAACCCGAAAGCGTTGATGCTATTGACCAATACCATCGGTATTACCGGAAAGTAATTAGACGACTCTATTGCTTTCATGGCACCGTCCTCGACCTCGTAGTGTAGCAAGGGCTGATCGTCTGGGTGTACGAAGATCTGCCGCGTCAGTGGGGACAGCGCGACCTCCAGATATCGCGGTTTCACGCTGTCCCTTCCGCCGTGAAGTCGCGTCCTACTTCCACCACGCGCCTCCAACAGGTTTATGTTCTTGTTGCAGCCGACGTGGTCATTCGCCATATCTGTAATTACTTTGTGCAGGTTTGGTGCTGAGTGGTGGTACCCTGTCTCCTCAATCACTGACTTGACCAGGTTGTCCACAGTAACTTGGCAGTTAGGGTAGACCTTCAACATTGTGTACAGGATTTTCCTCTGTGCAATTGTCAGTCCGTCCATAACCGAAGGAAAGTTATGCTATGAGCTAGCTATGCCCCAAGCTCCAACCTCACGAAGGCCGAGTACGAGACACTTCTCGTATCCCTCCTGTACAGATACGTTTTCCGACATGTGGGCGTGGAGCAAATCTTTACCCGTACGCCGTCTCAATGCTGCGGCTATCTTGGTAGCTCTTCCACTTGAACTGTATTTGATGACGTTCCATGTTCTGGAGATATTTAATGACGTCTTCACGGGATGACGAACATAGCGATCTTTAGTACCTCATCGTATACGTCCGGTAGTCGACAACTTCGCTCTTCCACTCCTCAAACTCAGGAAGGGAATAAAACGACAATTCCTCCACTAATCTTGTCGCTTTTACGAGCGGTGTTATCATCACTTCAATGAAATCCAACTCCAAGAGTTTCCCCCAAAAAGTGTGAAAAAATTTATAATCAATCCCTTGATGAGGGAACCGCCCGGATCCTGGTCGACTAGTATTAAAACTCGTCCATACCTCAAATATTTTAGGTCGTCCTTGGTGCCCTATATTTGGTTGAAGAGCAAGCCTATGGCGCCCATAAGTCCTTTGGTTATGGGATCCCTTTCAACCCTGCTGCGGGGAGTATCGCGCACATTCATCAATATACCACAAAGCGAAAATACGCCATACTTGTGGCGTCCAATTGTCTCCAACCCTGCGGGGACAATCAGATATTGCCCTCGGTCAAAATCAAGGTGCACGTGTGACCCTTGTCCGTGTCCGCGTCATGGGCATCGACTAAACCGGTGGTACTATCACTTCCACGTCGTGCTAGAGCGAGAGAGAAATGAAAATTTATGTTATGAAATGGGGTGAAACTGTAAAAAATCTGCACTGAAAGAAATTATTTAGTGCTTTTACCTAAACATGAATAGATAATTTGAATTTTGAAAAATATTCTAAATATTTAGTTATTTGTACGATCATTTTAATTAAAACAGAAAATACCCATTTGATAAATGTTGGAGTCTCATTTTGTCAATTTATCCAGTTTCTTAAACCCAGGTTCATCTAATGGAATAGAAAACTCATGTACAAAGTGGAGATAAAAATGATCCAAGTAATTATCGACCTATTTCGCTTCTATCAAACATATCAAAAATTCTTGAGAAGGCCATTAAGAGGCGCCTAGTAAAATATCTCGAGAAAAACAAAGTTTTAGCTGAAAATCGGTACGGTTGTAAGAAAAATCGAAGTACCTCTGATGCTATCTTTGATGTTACCGAGTACATATATAATGCACTGTATAACAATGAAAAAACGATAGCTATTTTTTTAGATCTTCAGAAAGCTTTTGATACTGTGGATCATCAACTACTGCTTGATAAACTAGCTAATCTAGGAATAACAAATAGTGCATATTCTTTGTTTAAATCTTACCTCAGCAATCGAACGCAAACTGTGAAAATCGGCGACGTTATGAGTCGGACTAAAGTGGTTACATGTAGAGCTCCGCAAGATGCGGTACTGGGCCCTATACTATTTCCAATATACATTAACAATCTCTGTCTGATGGACAAGACTATGGATGGACATATCGATAGCTTTGCTGATGACACAGTACTTCTTTTCAAGAATAAGGACTGGGCAAACGCCTACTCGATGGCAAATGCAGGTCTGCAAATAGTAAATGGCTGGCTAATGAAAAACAAAATGAGATTGAATTTATCTGAAATCAAATTCATTAAATTTGGTAACTTTTAACCGACGACGGTACATATGCAACTGTCAACCTTCAAGGCGAAGAAATTGTAAGCGTTAATGAAGTCAAATACTTGGGAATAATAATATATCAAATACTTAATTGGGACAAACATATAATTTTTATTAGTAAAAAATTACACACTTTTTTTATACTTCGTGATACTTTAGAGTTAAAAGTTATGAGACTCGTATACTTCGCGCTATTTCAGAGTATTCTACATTACAGAATTTTGTGTTGGGGCTCTACTTTCACAAGCACGTTGTCAGCATTGCGTAATAGGTTTGTAAGGACCTGTCTCAACAAAAAAAATTATACTCGACCACTCAAGCATTTATCGAATTTGATGTCATGGATGTAACGCAAATTTGAAATTGAATACATACAATTTACTAAAGTTTATGAATATGTATTGTTACAGATCTGGCAACCACGCAATTCGATCTCTCTCTCGAATCGTCGAGAATTACGTAGAAAAGTATCCCCTACTGTGTAAAACGCCATCTAGAACGTTCAAGCAAAACCTGGAATAGTCTAGACACACACACATACCCACCCGAAGAATACACCACAAGGTTCGAGAATTGGGAAAAAACCCAATATAAATACCGCAGCTTTCAGACAAGAGTTGGTCATTGAGCGACACCTATCGGTGGAAGAACGCGAACCGGTACAAGAAAGCGATAGTAAAACACGCGACAGTGTTCTGAAAAAGGCGAAGTGATCGGGAAATTGTATAAAAGTGCGAATTAATAAATTATCCTTTATTTTTAATCGAATTGTGTTTTTCTTGAAATCCGGCGAACCTCTAGCTCGCAACAATCGGTGTCAGAAGTGGGATTTCAAGGATAAATTCGGGTTAAAAATCGCGAGTGAAATTAAAATTCTCGAACGGATAATTTTGTGACAGTGAAAAAGTGAAACTAAAATTCTCGAACGGACAGTGAGAATTTTGTGAAATAGAATATTCTCGAGTGACTTTAAATAGTGAAGAAAATTTAAGTGAATTCGAATCGCGGAAAAACTTGAAATAATCGGTAGTGAAAATGCCGCGTTATTTAAAGGACTTTAAAGTAACGGAGCTGAAGGAAGAGCTCAGTAGACGCGAGTTATCTACGACAGGGAGCAAGTCTGAACTTGTCAGCCGTATGATCGAGACACTGCAGGCTGAGGGTGAAGATGCAGATAGTTTTAAGTTCCAAATCAAAGAAACTCGTGAGGAGGAGTGTTCTGGTACATCGGATGCTCTAACACAGTTAATGCAACAGATGATGAACAAATTAGATCAACAATCAGCTGTGACAACGGACATGAATCAGAAATTAGAGCAACATTCAAGGAACATCTAAAAAATCTACAGGAAGTCTTCCAGCGACTGCGAGCGGCAAAATTAAAGCTGAGTCCGAAAAAGTGCACTTTGTTTAGTGCAGAAGTCAAGTACTTGGGTCACATCGTTTCAGCTGATGGCGTAAAGACGGATCCGGAGAAGATACTGGCGGTAAAAAATTGGCCTACTCCGAGTGATAAACACCAGTTGCGCAGCTTCCTAGGCTTAGCGACATATTACCGTCGATTCGTAAAAGACTTTGCCAACACGGCGAAATGTCTGCATCAGTTAACGGAAAAAGGAAAGTCATTTACATGGAGTCAACAGTGCCAGGAAGCATTTGAGAAAATAAAAGACCAACTCTGCGACTCCCCAGTTCTGGCGTACCCAAAACCAGGTTACGGTTTCATCATAGACACTGACGCCAGCAATGTCGGTATTGGAGCAGTGCTATCACAGGAGATCGACGGGCAGGAGAGAGTGCTATCATACTACAGCCGAGTACTCTCAAAAGCAGAAAGGAACTATTGCGTAACTCGCCGAGAGCTATTAGCCATTGTAGAAGCAACGAAACATTTTCACAAATATCTCTATGGTCAAAAGTTCCTTCTTCGAACGGATCACGCATCGCTTAAATGGCTACTTCAGTTTAAGAACCCCGAAGGCCAAGTAGCCAGATGGATTGAAAGGCTTGAATCCTACGATTTTGAAATTGTTCATCGAAGAGGAAGAATCCACGGTAATGCCGATGCGTTTTCACGTCGTCCTTGTCCACCGAACTGCAAGCATTGTCACCGTATAGAAGGAAAAGAAGCCGGAGAAACCATTCAGAGGACAACGACCGAACCAAAGGATGGATGGAGTCAGCAAGAACTGAAAGATGCCCAACGTAAAGATCCAGATATTTCACCGATCATGGCATGGAAGAACGAAATGAAACGGCCTGAGTGGAAAGACATCTCACAATTCAGCGAAACCCTGAAGTGTTATTGGGCACAATGGAACTCCCTTCACCTAGACGGCGGATTATTAAAACGGAAATGGGAAAACGCTGACGGAAAGTCGTATCACATGCAAACCATCGTCCCGCATTGTAAAGTCGAGGAGGTTTTGAAGGAATATCATGGAGGTACCTCCGGTGGGCATTTGGGTGTAAATAGAACCTTGGCAAAGATACGAGAAAGGTTCTATTGGATCCATCTCCGAGATGATGTCGAAAATTGGTGCTGTAAATGTACTACGTGTGCATCGAGTCAGGGCCCACACCGCAGATCAAAGGGAGAAATGCAACAATACAACGTGGGAGTCCCATTTGAGAGAATTGCTGTAGATATTGCTGGACCATTTCCGGAATCAGAAAATGGTAATCGCTACATTCTAGTGGTCATTGATTATTTCAGCAAGTGGCCTGAAGCCTACGCAATTCCAAACCAAGAAGCAGTAACCGTCGCCGAACAAATTGTTACCAACTGGGTGAGCAGATTTGGAGCTCCACGTGAACTACACTCCGATCAAGGGCGCAATTTTGAATCTCAAATATTCAAACACGTGTGCCAAATGCTGGGAATAAACAAAACGAGGACAACTCCATTACACCCACAGTCCGATGGAATGGTGGAACGTTTCAATAGGACATTGAACTCAAACCTATCCAAACTCGTCAGCGAGAGGCAACAGGACTGGGACCAGCACATCCCTCTATTTTTAATGGCCTGCAGAACATCGGTGCATTCAACAACAGGAGAAACTCCGTCCCGAGTCATTTTCGGAAGAAATATTCGAGTCCCTGCGGAACTAATGTTTGGAGTGCCACCAGACCAACCAACCAATGCTAAAGATTACGTCTCGGATCTTCGATGTCGACTAAAGACAATTTATAACCTGGTCAGAGATAAAATTGATTTGGCGACCGACCGTATGAAGACGAGGTATGATCAACGGGCGAATTCATCAGGATGCCAAGAGGGCGACTTGGTTTGGTTATACAATCCCAAACGACAGAAGGGCAGATCGCCGAAACTACAGCGCAACTGGGAAGGCCCTTACCAGATCATCAACCGGTTAAATGATGTCGTCTATCGGATTCAACTACATCAAAAACCTCGCACTAAAATGAAAGTGGTACATCTCGACCGACTAACAAAGTACCAGGGTGCCATGGAGGAAGTGAACAACTCTGTTCGGGACGAACAGGGACTAAGGAGAGGGTAATGTTACAGATCTGGCAACCACGCAATTCGATCTCTCTCTCGAATCGTCGAGAATTACGTAGAAAAGTATCCCCTACTTTGTAAAACGCCATCTAGAACGTTCAAGCAAAACCTGGAATAGTCTAGACACACACACATACCCACCCGAAGAATACACCACAAGGTGTATTTAAGCTGTTTGTTTTCGCAACCCCGAATTTTTTCGATCGAATATCTAATTTCCAACAATGAATTTTTTTTTTCATTTAAAGTAATTTTATTTTTATATTTTTTTTCTCTTTCTCGCATTATTTTATATATATATCTAATTGTACAACAACAAGAATATTTTGTAAATTTTAGAAAATAACTGTTAAAGGTAACTGCGCTCTCTCTCACACTGAAGCCTCTTTGGCTTATGTGAGTTGTAGGAAAAATGGTATATCCCAGTCGGACTTTTTGGAAGCAGTGAGAAATTATATTTCTTCATGTTTCATCGGTGTATTTCGATTGAAAGAGTGAATGAATGAAAAATTCAACAGTTGCTCAATAACACAATGGACTGATTCCACTTCTGAATTACACTACCTAAAAGGTAATGCGGAAGTGGAAGCAGTTTATTGATGATAATATAAGCAAATGGTAATGCAAAAAGATAACTGAAAAGTCCCCCCCCCCCCCCCCCCGACTCGGTGCTCTTCAACTTTTCTCTACTTAAAGAGCTCTGCGTTCGAGTCTGTTGTTGCATTTTTTGTTAACTCCAAGTTGAACGTTAAGCGTAAGAAAAAATGGAAACAGGATTTAGTAAGCGGCAGTTAAAACGGCTGAGTAGAAAGGAAGCTGGATCCATTTATGGTAGAGTTAATGAAGCTTTGACGAACTCACAAAGTGATAACGCATCACATCAGCCCTCTACCAATTCTGAAAAAACAATAGAAGAAAGTAAACGAAACTTTCATGCATGTGTAAGTGCAGACGTACAAGTCTCATTGAAAGAAGAATTAAAATAAACTGCCAACAAGTCGGGCGAAACTTTATTATTCTTGGGATAAGTTGCGGATGAGTGGAAAGTCAATATGCAGGTTAGAGTGGTTAGGGAAGGCTAAGTGAAAGGGAGTTCTTGGGCAGGGCTGTTATCAATTTAACAATATTTCATTCGTTTCATTCATTTCTGCAAGTTTGAGTTTTTATGAGCGGAGGAGGAGGGGTAAGAGTAAGGGTGGGTGGATGTTAATAGCTTTTTAATTAATTGCTTGAATCACGTCCAATATTCTCTGTATAGAATGTGTTTCATAAACGAAGTTGCATAGAATTTTCATAAAATTCGGTGTATTCTACATTCACGAAACCGAACATTTGTATGGGAGGGGGTAGCGAAGGTAGGGGAATCGTAAAATTTGATATGTAGTTTATTTCGCTTCTCTTGCAAGGTGCTTGTATAAAATTTCAAGTTCGTAGCTTTTAGTTTGTTGGTTATTAGTTGATTTAATGAAATTGGTCTAAATCACAGTTTTGTATGGGAGGGGGTAGAAGGGCAAACGCGATTTCAAAACTTTTAAAGCAACTTCATTTGAATTACTTCTATAAGTTCTTATGCAAAATTTGAAATTGATAGCTTTTAAGAGTTAGCTGATAACTGATTTCTTAAAAATGTTAGAAAAAATAATTTTGTATGTGAGGGGGTAGAGGAGGTAGGGGAATCGTAAAACTTGTGATGCAATTTTCTTTCTTTTCTATTGTAAGGTGCTCGTACCAAATTTCAAGTTCGTAGCTTTTAATTTGTTGGTTATTAGTTGATTTAATGAAATTAGTCGAAATCATACTGGGAGGGGGTAGAAGGACAGCCGCGATCTCAAAACTTTTGACGCAATTTTATTTCAACTATTTTTTAGAAATCTGAACTATTATGTAGTTATACAATCCGACAAATTATATCTGTACTATTTTTTGAGATATAAGGATTTGTAATTTTGAAAAGTGCGCCATTTTTGAAATGCTCCCCATTTCCCCCCACTACTATTATTTTTACATGTTATATTTTTTTTGTATTTGTCTAGTATACCTTAATATACGTTTTAGGTTTCAATTACATAGTTTAAGAGATAGTTGAGATATTAATTTTTAAGTGTTTTTCTTTGCACCCCCCCTGACCCTCCCCCTTACAATAATTAGCCACTTTTTAAGCTGATTCTGATGGAACTATATGCCACCTTAATGATCTCAAAATATGATTTGTTTATGATAAGTAATTTCGAAGATATAATCATTTGAAAAAACAATTCGGCCGACAATTTGTTTTTAGCCCCCCCTTTTCGGACGCCAATGGAAAAAAAAATTAAATTATTTACGTTTGTCTCACAACTTTCTCTATATATCTACTGATTTTCAACTTTCTATCTGCATTCGTGGTGGAGATATTAGCAAGTGTAGTTTTCGATTTTTTCCCTCCCCCCGCCTTCTCCTTCCACCTAACACCCCCCAAAATTTAGAAAATAGAGCTCACTTACCCAATCAACAATCCACCCAAAAAGGAACATTCTACCTTTAACGGTCTCGGAGATATGAGTCCATATGTACGGCGTACGGCGGGACGGCTTTTTTTTTGCATTTTTAGGCTAATTTAGTCATGAAACGCGAAAAAAAAACATAACAGGGCTACGATTGCGCGTAAAGCGCAATCTTACGATACTCTAGATGAAATAGAATTTTTTGTGATCCCAAGAAATTTTGTATGGGGAATGTTAGAATGGGTTATAGCATTGAACTAATTTTTTCCCCATCATGCTAAAGTAGCTATAAAAATGTTTTGTACAAAATGCTTACTCCAAAAATGGAATAGGAGCTGAGAAAATTAATGAGTTAGATTTAGTGAAAATGTACAGTTTGTATGGGGGGGTGGTAGAAAGAGTGGGGGGATTTTAGTGATTTTTTCAGAAATGACCAAGAATATCATAAAACTTACATCTCTTAAATTTTAGACCAGTAACATTCATACTTTTCAAGAAAATAGATTTTTTGTGAAACTGTGTCATATTGTATGGGAGGGGGTTGAAGCAGTAAAGTTAATCAAATATTTTTTTCTGATCTTAGTGATAATGCTAAATAAGTATTTATCACAAAATGTGAGCTCGATAAATGTTATATGTTCTGAGAAAATCGGCTTAGAGCATTTCATGAAAAAGTGTAGTTTGTATGGGAGGGGTTGGAAGGAGAGGGATGACGCAAATAATTTTTATACTGTATATTGAAATCATTATGAAAGTAATATATCCCAAAATTCAGACTAATAGCTTTTATACTTTTCGAGCAAATCCATTTATAGTCGAAATGCGAAATTGTTCCATTTTGTATGGGAGGGGGTAGAAGGGGTGAAGCTAATCGTCTAATTTTTTTTAGCCATACTAACAATTTTAAATAAATATTTAGTGCACAATTTCAGCTCGCTAAATTTTATACGCACTGAGTAAATTGGCTTAGAGTAATTCATGACAAGTACAGTTTGTATGGGAGGTGGCAGAAGGAGGGGCAGGACATGCATAATTTTTATACGGTAGATTGATATTATCATAAAAGTAATATATTCCAAATTTCAGGCCAATAGCTTTTATACTTTTCGAGCAAATCCGTTTATTGTCAAATTGCGCATTTGTGTCATTTTGGGAGGGTGTAGAAGGAGTGGGGAGATGTAGGCCATTCACGAACTTAAAGTTACTTTTTTGCTAAAAATGACACACAACAATTTTTAGCACTGTAGCTCAAAGCTTTCGAGAGTTATGCTGTAGACAGACGCACAGACGGACAGACAGACAGACGGTCACTCGGAATCGAGGTTTTTGAGTGACAACAAATATTTCTGTACCCTTGGCGGCTCTGTGCGAGTGTTATTTCTTAGCGTTACAAACGGTAAGGCAAACACAATTTACTCTCAGATTTCATCTAGAGTCTAATTATCTAATTATGTTTTTAGAACAAAATAAACAATCAGCAATCTTATTGAAGCAATTTTTGGTAAAATGTACAACTTCTCTTTGATTCAAGATTTAACAACTTTATTTTATTTACAGTGGCAGTGAAAGCGGATGGGACAACATTCCCCCCTTTTTTAAGGGACCTGTGCACTGCTTTAAGGGTTCATAAGAACCTCCATTTCAAAAAAAATATGCTTACAGAAAAAATATTGAAAAACATTATTATATTAACTTATTTTTTGTTCGTTTTAATGAAAAGAAGTTATTTATTTTTTATTTGTTAGTTAGAAAATATGGTTTTGATACATGAATTTTTTGAATACATAAAATTTATTTTGGATTTCTATTGTTTTTTTTTAAATAACTAAGGCAATTATTAAAAGGCGAATTCTGAAAAAATTTCATGTTTCTACTCTTGCTTGTTTTAACGGAATTCGATATACATAATGTACTTTTCAGAATTGTGCAGAATCGGGTGGAAGGATTGAGGCGATCGGATCAATATTTTGTGACATTTATAATATCCACATCATTATACTTTTGTCCAATTTTCAATTGAATAGCTTGCTTTGAAGGTTTTGTTGCGTAATGTTGTGGTTACAGTGCTTTATTAATTACATATTCATTTGTATAATTCACATAACCAAATCATGTTTCGGGAAGGCATTATGAGTCAATCTGAAAAGAAGTACTTCCTTGTAGCTTCATTTGTAACCTGAAATGAAGCAATTACCACCAATGACATCGCTGCAGAAATGTAATCTACTACTTCTACAATGGCACTACAGCCCAGATCGAACCTTGGCCTCCTTAACATTTTTCCACTACTTATTGTGGAAGGGTTGTTAGCTCTTCACACACCCTCTATCTTTTCATTTTTCGTAGATTGAGGTGACCAAGGTATATCCAAGTAGGCAATGTGCTGGAATTATATGTGTACATGTTGTTTGGTACTCCGTGTGCCACCTTGTAAGGGGTTATTCCTAGATATATTTTGAGAAAAAAATTGTTCTACGGAGATGGTCAATTTTCAATATCCGCGGAGATACAGGGTGATCAAGAAAAGGGTTTCGGACCTGTACCCTCACTCACTCAAAACGCTATATCTTGAAAACTAATAATCGCAATTCAAAGTGTTATAGCTTGTTTTTTAGGGAATCGAATTACCTTTCATTTGGTGTAATAGTCCGCATTGTAACTGTACCCGATCCTGAGGTATTTGCTTCAGAACACAAAGTTTTGATACTTTGACCCTCAAAATTCTGGAATCAATGTACTTTTTCTCAAAAAAACGCATTATAAAAATGTCATTTTAATGTTGTTTTTTTATGACCCATATTATTGCCTATAATAAGCGATAATACATATGGCTTAAAAATGAAATGTGCCATAAAGCAACCCTCGTACTAAAAAAACTGCCTGAAATGTTGTTAAACTGAAATATTCTTATTGTCCTTTAATTATTATTTAAATTATCGAGGAATGTCCTTTAATTAATTAAATTATCGAGGAAATGAATTAAATTAAAATGAGTTTCAACATAACTAGGTGCAACACTTTGCCTTTTTTAATAGGGTACCTAACAAAATGAAAGGCGTATCAAAGCAAATCTAACTTCATATTTTTATCAGTTTTAGTTACATTGTTAAAAGTAGAAGGTGTCACTAAAATTTAGAAAATAATTTCGAAATGCCTGAGTACTCGAATGAAGAATATGCAGACATCATTTTCATTTATGGAGAGTGTCAGGCAAATACACAAGCAGCGCGATCTTTGTATCATCAGAGATTTTCGTCGGCTATCTGACATGAGAGTATTCCAAGACATTTGCAGAAGGATTTGGAAAACAGGCAGCGTTAGGACAAGCAGAGTAAATGTAAATCCTGCGCCAATAATCGCTGTACCAATCGATGAAGGAATACTACATGCTGTTCAAAATGATTCATGAATCAGTATCCGACGCTTGGCATTGCAGTTAAACGTCTCTACGTGGAAAGTTTGGAATGTCCTAAAAACAGAGCGTTTGCATGCCTACCACCACACACCAGTGCAGGAGCTGTTACCCATTGATTTGCCCAAAAGGATGGAGTTTTTGCAATTGGCTTCTTGAACGATAATTAAGTGACGAGAATTTTGTGAACAACATTCTTTGGACGGATGAGTCCCAATTCACCAGGGACGGTATCACAAACTTCCACAACTTACACACATGGGCTGAGAATAATCCACATACAAGAAGAGAGGCATCATTTCAGCACTGATTCAGTGTCAATTTATGGGCAGGTGTGATTGGTGATGATTTCATTGGTCCTATTAGGCTTCCGCCTACCTTCAATAGTTCCAATTACTTGCATTTTTTGACAGGAGTTATTGGATGATATGCCACTGCAACGATTAGCTTCCATGTTTTACCAACACGATGGCGGTCCACCTCATTACGGCCGACAAATCACAGATTGGTTAAATTCCAATTATAGCAATCGCTGGATCGGTAGAAATCGGCCGATACACTGGCCTGCAAGATCTTCTGATTTAACTATTATGGATTTCTTTGTATGGGGACGGATGAAAGACCTTGTCTACGCAACGGAAGTAGTAACGTTGCAGTATCTAAACACCAGAATCGATACGGCAGCAACAGAAGTAAGGCAGCAGTTGAGGAGTATGAACACAAAGAGAACACTGGCAAAACGAGCTTTAGCGTGCATTCAAAATGAAGGTAGCCATTTTGGACATTTATTGTAATTAAGGAAATTTGAAATAAACCATAAAAACCATTCTTAACTTCTTCTATTTCAAGAGGAGAGTGTTGATCAACATATTCTTGTTTTTTTGATAAAAGTGCTACATTATTGGAATGATAATTTTTGCTAAATTATGAAACTTATGCAATGCGAGTGTATACATCTTTTCTAGTCAATAATATCGCACATCATTAAAATGACATTTTTATAATGCGTTTTTTTGAGAAAAACTACATTGATTCCAGAATTTTGAGGGTCAAAGTATCAAAAATATGTGTTCTGAGGCAAATACCTCAGGATTGGGTACAGTTACAATGCGGACTATTACACCAAATGAAAGGTAATTCGATTCCCTAAAAAACAAGCTATAACACTTTGAATTGCGATTATTAGTTTTCAAGATATAGCGTTTTGAGTGAGTGAGGGTACAGGTCCGAAACCCTTTTCTTGATCAACCTGTATCTCCGCGGATATTGAAAATTGACCATCTCCGTAGAACAATTTTTTTTTTTCAAAATATATCTAGGAATAAACCCTTACAAGGTAGCACACGGAGTACCAAACACCCTGTATTGCGTCGACCGGGGTTTGAACTCACGACCTTCGCATTACAAGCCCAACACGCTACCCACTAGGTTACACCCTAGCATAGAAATGTAATCAGAGTGTGTAATCGAGTTGGTAACCACTTCTGTGTCTTATGTAATGCGTTAAAAAGCAGAGGATGGAATGCTTCCAAGTCCGATGCTATTTTGTTATACTTCTTGAAATTCAATAAAGAACTTACTCACTTCATATCGGAAATTTTTGTGTGGGATTGGCGAATCATTCAATAAATTACCAGAATATTCTTCCATATTCTAAATATCTCCATTCAAAAACAAAATGATTTATGTCACTTTCAAAATGAACGGCTCGACAAACATTTTTTCGTTGATTTAGCTATTTGCTTAACTCGATTATCTCATATCGTAAAGGATTTGAGGGAAAACTGTTTACCCAGAGTTTAAAAAATGAAGGGTAAGAGGAGTAAATCAAGTTTTTTCCCGGGAGAAACATTTTAGGAAGAATTTCTCTCCAATAGATGATTCGCAAGGCATTTAAAATCTGCAACTCTGTCTGAACAATAGGAAACTAAATAATGATGTGTATGTATGCCAGTTGCTCAAATTTCTCCGCATGCCTCTCACTCGCATGAAACAGCGTGGTGCGTTAGGAATTTCTCCCTCATCATTTTCCAATGTCTCGAATCCGTTCCGAAATGATCGCAAATTTCATTGGGCTGTACCAATTCGCGTTGGTCAAGATACAGCATGATGCACCACACTGAAATCTTTCAACGTGCAACTCCCATTTACACTTCCACAGCGAACCGCAATAATTACGCTCATTTCAACAATCAATAGTCAAAGAATAACTCAAGATAAGCAGTGAGTCCAAATAACCAACAAAATAACTAATCACAATACCAGATATTAAACTCACAAGAAGATAACCGTCGCCGCGACGGCGTCGCGAACGAGAAGCGAAAGTAATTTTTTTTCGTTCTAACAAGAAGACAATAACGGAACACAAATTATGTTCGTTTATTTCATTTTACCTACTTAAGGCCCCGTGTACACCGAAACCACGATTTCGTTCGAAAATGGGTATTTTCTTCTGACAAACCACGCAACATAATGAAAATTTATTTTTATCATGTCAATCTTTGATAAGTAATTGTACTAGGATCGACATCAAGGAGGATATATAATAAGGAGTGACTATGAGCATGCTTTGCCTTGTAAGAAAATGGGAATGAAAATATTTCCCTCCTTTACTGGCGAAATGCTCGAAATTTTTCGAAAAAAATCGTTTCGCTATCTTTGTCTGGCACACTTAAAAATATTGCAACTAACTGTTTCCCACCAAAATTGTTCGAAACAATTGTCAAATTTTCGAAAGAATTGTTTCGCTATCCTTGTTTGGCATACTTAAACCCAAAGTAACTATCTCTGTCCCGCGTTAAATTTTCCGTTGCTAAAGTGTTTAGCTTAGACGTAAACCAAAAACTAATAAAAATTTAAAAAATAATGTTTTCTGAAATAAAACAGCAAACTCCATTCTACTGAAAATTATTTTATTGCTGACTGAATAATAGCAACCAAGAAAGAATACAAATTATGGTATGGACGCAATTTTCGAAAATTTCCGAATCAAAAAGCATTCCCACATGAGACAGCCTATCAGTCACTCCGTTTTATATATCCTCCTTGATCGACATTGAACAAATTTTTAAAATTATATTTAAAAAAAATGTTATCAGTACAACTCCGGGTATGGTTTTTGAAAAACGCGAGAACTACATTTTTGGTACGGAGTTTTTACCTATAATTCACGCGATAACTATATATCCTTTTTTGCAATAACAATAGAAAAAGGTCGCGGCGAGGTAATGGTGAGACCACATATTTTTGTTTTTTTTTAAGCTTTATTAGTAATAGATAGAGTTGAAAAAGTACATTTTTTATTGATTTTATTGTTCGAATTTATGTGTTATAAAGACAATTTCAGTTATTAATTATAGATTTATTTAATAATTCTTCTTCGATTACAATTTACTCCGACCGACTTGTTCTGACGTTCCGGAAACGACGCGAACGTCATCCGGCGTTGCCATATCACATATTCTTTCAATTCCAAAAATAAGTTATGCCATATGTAATATCTTCCCCGATTAATTATATAAAATTTCAAAATTCAAAAATTACTTATTGCGAACAAGTTCTTATACACTATTGATCTTACTTCCGTTTGAATTGAAACCTGTCTGGTATTTACATATTCTCTTTGATTTTCGCAAAGGAATTTTAATTCCAGATTCATTTGATCTTAATATAGTAGTTTCCTTATTTTCTGTAAATAATCTTCCAGGGGCTATATCAGGTGGATCACTAGCCAATGACTGTTTAAGAATGTGATTCACCGAGTGGTGAAATTTGTCATCTAATGTTCACCTTCGTATCTGATTTTCGTGTACATATCTTATATTGTCATTGACTTTTATTAAATATGTGCAGAAAGTTACTTGCTTTGGGACTATTGAAGGAATCCACTTGATATATTCCCTAAAATGATTCCTATATGTATAGTATTTTCTCCCCAATTTTATAATTAATCTTATTTAAAAAATACTTATCTCTAGTTGAATGTTTATTTATATTTACACTATGTTTTGATTGCTTGCTATTATTACATGAATCTTGACAATTTTCGTACATATTTCTATTTATTTTCTTTGGGTTTAAGATGGACAACAATGTTCTAGTTTTATAAGTGAATATCATGTCAAAGGGAGATTTGTGAGTTACCGAACATGGAGTATTCCTATAAAATATTAAGAACCTGCTTAATAACTCAGTAATATCAATATTTTTTGTTTTTATAAAATTAGTTTTTTGAGAGCTTTTTTACAATTTTGGACACCACGTTCACCCAATCCGTTACTTCGCGCATGAAATGGCGGTGATTTAGTTATTATTATTCCATTTTCTATACCGAATTCAGTAAATTCATGTGAATTGAAAGGTGGCCCATTGTCACTTACAATTTCTTTCGGTAGTCCAAAATAGGCAAAAAATACTCGTAATCTGTCAATTAAAGATTTCGCCGTCGTTTTCGACGTAATATTGACATCAATGAATTTCGAATATGCATCTACAATGATAAGGAAGGTTTTCCCTTCTAAATGAATAAAATCCATGTGAATGCGCTCGAAAGGGTGATTACATTTTGGCCATTGCGTATGTACTATTTCATTACTCACATTTGGGGTTTATTGGCAATACAAACATGAGGCAACGTATTCTTCAATATCCTTATCCATTCTTACCCACCAGACATAAGAACGCGCTAAATTTTTCATTGCTGATATTCCAGAGTGGGTTTCGTGAATCATTTGTAAAACTTGATCTTTTATTGAATTAGGAATGACATCATCAGTTGAAAAATATTGTTTCAGCTTGAAAAAGTACTTTAGGTTTTGTGGTACGTCTTTCGGCCAATCCGTTAATGTATATTTATAAATATTTTGGTATATTGGATCACTCTGTTGACCTGATTTGATTAGCCTCCCATCCATTGAAAGATCGTAATTACTTATTAATTGATTTAAAGTTTCGTCATCAATTTGAGTTTTTCTGGGTAGAGGTAAACGCGAAAGAGCATCAGCATGAGATATTTATTTTGCCGGACGATATTTAAAGGTGTACGTGTACATTGACAGTAACAACTCAAATGTTTATATTTTTGTTGACTAATTTCTTAAACATTGCGCCAGTGGCTTCAGCAAAAAGTGTCCAAGAACGAGTTTTCTTATTCCGCTTTGCGTATAGTACTTTAACCTCATCTTCCGTTGTTATTTCATGATTTAAACTTGCAAGTTCGCTGTTTCGTTCTTCAGCTGTGAAATTTCGATCAAGATTCCGAATTATCAGCCTAGGGATTTTTAGTTTAGTCTTTTCAATGTCAACAGTACTAAATGTAATTCAAAGTTAATAAAACTTTTGTTTTACCAAACTTGGCGTCGCCACACCGATGCTCCTTGTCACTAGTGCTGAATTTGTTTTAGTTATATTTTTTATATGTAAAAATTAAAGTAATTAAATAAATAAATAAAATAAGTAAATGAGAATGATATGTACATAATTTGGTTGCAGTTCCCAACTCCAACATGTGAGCTCAGTTGCACCATCGGAATTTAAAAATGTTTAAGGACAATTTTAACCAAGGACAATAAACAAACTGCTTGGGAGTAATGTAAAGGTGGCTATGAGCAACAAAGTTTTTGCAGTAAATTTGTTCGCACGGACCGCCAGGGTGCCATACAGGGAGGGGGTACTGGAATCTTGGTGCGCAAACCTATCAAATTTGTGCAAATTCTTAATCCCGAAATTCAAAAATTTGAATCTCTGGAGACTACATGCATCAAAATTTATGTAAGTGGGAAACCGTTCATTATTGATTCAGCCTATGCGGCAGGCAATGATAGAACAATGTTTCACGACGAGTTCAGGAAATTTTTCCAAATTCTAGAACTTGACAATCTAAATAACCTTTACCTTATGGCCGGCGATCTGAACGCCCGGCATGGCGATTGCCTCAATACCTGGAATAACTCAAGGGGTATATTCCTCAAAAATTGGCTAGTGGATAATCAACTCCAATACAAATGTGAGCTACTTGGTCCTGCATCTCCCACTCTGCCCAGGGCAAATTCATATCTGGACATCTGCATCGCCGATGCTCGTCTTAATTTCGACTTTCCTTCTGGACAGCAAAAACTTGAAACTCTCTTTTACGATAGCCATCACCAAGCTATAGTAATGATGCTTTCAACTATATATCCGATTGGTTTTCTTATACAAACGCAAAATGTAAATCTACGTCTAAATTTATTTATTTATTTATTTACTTTAGCCTACCGAACAGAGTCCTTACAGGCCTAATGATAAATTTGTATACATTATATATTATATATATTAAGAAAATTAAAAATTAAAAACGAAACTTAAAACTAATTAAAATAAAATAATATTAAAAAGAAGAAAATTAAAAATTAAAAACGAAACTTAAAACTAATTAAACATAAGGATAATAAAAACATAAATCAACAATAAGATCGCTAACGATTGAAAGCTTCTAATACCATTTCTCTAAAGCAGTCCCTCGTACAGCTAATATCAATAACATTGGCAACCGAATTAAAATTAGATATGCTACGAGTTAAGGGTTCATTTGATCCATAAACTGTTTTATGTGCAGGATGTTTTAAAAAATCACGAGTTCGCAAAGGTCTTTCAGGAACGTAAATGGATATTTTAGAAAGCAGCTCAGGAGAGCTAATTCTATTACAAAGAATATCACGCAGAAATATTATCGAATGTTGTTTTCTTCTAAGATCAAGAAAACGTAAGTCGATTAATTTACAACGGTTTTCATAACAAGGCAAATCATTTGCCCAGTCCAGCCTCCTCAAAGCAAAACGAGTGAATCTTCTCTGAACACTCTCAATTCGTCTACTGTGAATGTCAAATGATGAATCCCAGACAACGGAACAGTATTCTAAAAGAGGTCTTACCAAAGAGCAGAACAGAGATTTCAAAGTATAAGGATCCTGAAAATCAACTGAATTTCTCTTAACAAAACCCAAGCGAGAATTAGCTCGTGCAACCATACGGTCAATATGCGAAACGAAACTTAGCTTATGATCCAGCAATACACCTAGGTCATCGACTTCATGTGAACGAGATAGAACTGAATTATCCATATAATAGATATTCAAAATTGGTGAACGACAACGATAAAAAGACATAATCTTACATTTAGGAAGACCTAGCTCTAAGAGATTGAATTTGCACCAATCAACAAATGCATCAATTTCTCTTTGAAAATTATGGCAGTCTTGGAGACTACTCACTCTTGTGTAAATCTTTAAATCATCCGCATAGCCCAAACAAGAAGAATGTTGAAAAATTGAGAAAACATCATTTATGAACAATATAAACAGAATAGGTCCCAGGTGGCTCCCTTGAGGAACTCCAGAATGGACAAAAATGCTTTTAGATATAAAGGAATCAATCTTGACATGTTGAGTTCTATTGCACAGGTACGAAGTAAGCCAATCAAGCATCTTGGAATGAAAGCCAAGAGCATATAGCTTAGACAGAAGAAGGTTGATGTGCACTCTATCAAATGCTTTAACGAAGTCTGTATAGAGGACATCAACTTGAAATCCAGCTTCTGGTGAATTCATAGAAAAATTACTAAATAGAGTAAGATTTGTTAAAGTCGACCTTCCAGAAACAAAACCATGTTGACAGGTTGAAATATGTTCACGAACTAAGAAATATAGCTTGTCTTTGACAATACTTTCAAGAAGTTTAGGAATTGCGGACAGTTTAGAGATAGCTCTATAATTCTCCACTAAATGCCTAGGGCCTGATTTAAAAATGGCAGTGATGTAGGAATCTTTCCAATGGTCTAGAAATTCACCATTTGACAAGGAGAGATTAAAAATAGTTTTCAATGGAAATAGCAGAGAGTCTCGGCAATGCTTCAATAGAGATGCTGGAATATTATCTGGGCCTGGACAAGTATTACTTTTTAAGTTACAAAGCGCGACATAAACATCTTCATCAGATACTTCAATAAGGCCAATGTCAGCAATAGGACTAATGCTAGCATATCGATTTGGGTTAAAAGAAATGTTGTTGTTATTATAAACTGATTGAAAAAAAGTTGCAAATAATTCACAAGACGAAGATGCATCCATTGAAGTTAGACCTTTGTACTCCATACTAGATGGGAGACCATTGTGTGTACGCTTAGAGTTTACAAAATGCCAAAAATATCTGCTATCTGATTTAATTTTTGATTCGGCATTCATTAAGTAATTATGATATAAAAATTTATTCAGAACCTCATACTCCCTACGTAAACGAAAAAAGTTATTATGATGCGCAATGTTATTCGTGGTTATAAACAGTTTATGTGCTTTATTCCTTGCATTTTTCAACCTAGAAAGACGAGAGTTTTGCCAGGGAAGCTTGGTCGAACTCTTCTTGGCTTTAGGAACATGCCGATCGATACCCTCATTAATTATCAACGTGAAAGTAGCATTAATAGCTTTTAAATCTAAATTTTTGAAAGAATGTGCCCAATCAATTGTGCCAAAGTATCTATTTAACTCAAAATAATCTGCTTTAGAGAAACAGTAGAATTTGTCAAAGTCATTGCTAGGATCGTTACGAAATTTATAAAACTTAATTTTAAAATCAATAGCTTTATGATTGACCGAGTTGTTTAAAAGATTAACACTAGCCTCATTAACGTCAATAATATTAAAGGAGGAAAAATCATTATTTGCAAAAATTAAGTCCAAAATTTTTCCGTTACTATTAAAAATGTCATTCAATTGTTGCAGATTATTAGAAAACATGGAGTCAATAAAATTAAATTCAATATCTGATCTAACATTAAACGGAATCAATAAATTATCTTCACAACATCTTGTCCAACGAACATTCTCCAGATTAAAGTCTCCAACAACACAAATCTGTTGATCCTTTGTTAGATGATCGGCAACCCAATTAATATTGTCGATGTGTCGCTGGAACAACTGTAAGCTGCTGCGCGGCGGAATATAACTTATGATGAAGAAAATTCCGATAGATGACGGAAATTGCACGAAGATGCAGAGCTGATCCACAATTTCGGAAAGATAAACGTCGGTATACTGCGGAAAAATTATCTCTTTGCTACCAAAGCTTACATTGACAGCAAGAAGGACCCCACCACCTCTCTCCATATTGGTCTTCAATGACCTATCTTTACGATAGACAATATAAAAGGAATCAAGCAGCTCGGATGAGTTGAAACAATCATTCAACCAGGTTTCAGTCAGAATAATGATATCATAATGATGATCCACAGCAGCAAGAAAAAAATTATAAATTTTTGTTCGCATTCCACTGGTATTATGATAATAGCAAATAATCTCGTCTAAGTTCCGTCCAGTACTATTTCGGGCACCTCGTTTTTTGTTAGATTCCGAAATGGGCGTACATGCAGTCCCGAAGGCCAAAACTCCGACAAAAAACATTTATCGAACAGGTTCGACGGAATTCCAACTTTAAAGTTGACAAAACGTAAGGAGCTTGTGTCAGTACCATTTTTGACTAATTTCACACATTTTATATTATCAGGCGCTGAACCTAATTTATTGGCAACGAAGTCGATAATTTCGGTTTCACTGGTATTGGCATCAAAACGAGAAAGGTGCAGCCATTTGTGGCTCGACAACACTTTCAGTTTATCACAAGCATTTCCATTTCCGATGATTCTATTTTCGGTAGGCCGTTTCTTCCTGATAAGCTTCCAAGCACTACTGTCGGATGGTGTTGTTTGATTACTAGATTCTGCATTCACACTAGCCAATAGATCAGTGCGTGAAACATCATCCTTTAACTCTGCGCTAATCGGCATGGGCAGAGACGGCGACAATGCATTGGAGTTAACCACTGGTACTTTAGGTGCAGTTGGCCTAGGGCGAAGTACTCTAGGCTGCAACGCGATGCCATTGCTATGATTCACAGTATCTGCAGGAATGTTCGCACAAACCTGTTCTAGCTCACTAAGTGTGGTTTGCAGCTTGATTTGAATACTAGCGAATTCATTGCTTAAGACATGCAGGGCTGTTTTAGCCGATAACAGTTTAGCCGCATATGTCGATGGGGAGGTTGGGCGGCACGCAAGACAAAAAAAGTGCAATCCACTAGCGGACTTCAAAACAGCATCTCCAACAGTACCGGAAAAACCGATGCACTTACAGTGGAAAAATTTTCCACAAAAACCGGAACAGCAAATAAGTGGTGTCTTATTTAGTTTGTCGACACATGACATTGCAGTGCATTCGGCCATTGCAGAAAGAAAAATAAATCAATCAGATTATAATAAAAATTTATATGAAAATATTTCAAAATACAATAGTAGAAAAAAAAAAAAAAATAAAAAAAAAAATAAAACTTTTACGCGGCACTGTATAAATAACTTATGAATGCACGAAAGCAATATAAAAACTTGGTGCGAATATGAATTAAAAATCGGTGCGAATAGAAACTAATATCAAACACCTGATCAAAATTATTAAATAAATGAAAACAAAACAAATCACCTGATCAATCACTTGAACAAGTCCAAGAATAAAATCGTCACCGTGCTGGCGGGGGACCAAGTCGACCTGTGGTGCTTACTTTTATAACTACTCTATTTTTTTTAAATCAATGAATCGTAGTGGAATTAAAATTAAAATACTTTGTATGTATTTTTAATAAACTATAGTAAGTAGGTTTTTTTTAATAAAAAAAAAACAATAATAATGATTAACAAAGGGATTAAAAAGTAGACTCAAGAAAAACGAGAATAATAATAGACACTAAATAATTAGTAAAAACTAATTAAATGTTTTAATACTCAAACGTGATAAAGAAATATAAATAATAATTGTGATATTAAATTATAAATATTGTTACGACTAAAATAAATGATAATAATTGTTATGTAGTGAATTATGAGTTTTTTAAAAAAAGGTTTCAAAAACGCATTCATAAAATAACCACACTACAACTGGTGACCCTCGACAGGCGAACACGCCTTAGCATCGCATTTTATAAAATAAAAATTATTCAATAGAATATTAATTCGTACAATTTTCCTGTCCCTTTCAGCCGATTGGCTGTGCATATTTCACCATCCGAAACATCTTCGAAATCGGACTCAAGGATTATTTAAGAAAATTGAAAAAAGAAAATCGAAGAAAGAAAGAAAATCAAATTAAGAAAATCAAGAGAGAAAATTTTTAAGAAAATCTTAAGACTGCTGGAGGTTTAATCAATTTCAAGATTTATTTAAATAAAAAAGAAGAAAGAAAATAGAAAAATGAAGAAAATATAAAACCGAATATTTGAGTATAAATTTTTATTATTTAAATTTTAATTTTTGTGTACCAATTTTGTAAATTTTAAATTAATTACGAATCATTAATTTCATAAAAAATTTCGTCATGTCAAACGACAACGAGGTCAATGAAGCACGAGCTTTACCTCCTTCATCCCGAGATGAATTACTTCTACCTAATCCTTTTTTAGGGTTAGGCGACGCTAATAATATTGCAACTATTGCAATACAGAAAGTTTGTCTTTGGAGTCGAAATCCGTCTGCTTGGTTTCAAGCTCTCGAAATTCAATTCCGGTCAGCTAATATTTCGTTGGAAACAACGAAATTTAGTTATACTTTAAGTATGTTGACCCAAGAAGAATGCGATAAGGTGTTGGATATTATTGAAAATTTATCCTCTACAACACCTTATTCTGATTTAAAATTAGCTATTATTGCTAGATTTGGTGAATCGGAGGATAATAAATTACAAAAATTGATTAATGGTATTGATCTCGGCGACGATAAACCATCCCATCTTTTAAGTAAGATGAAAGCTTTGGCTGGGTCTTCGGTTGGAGAACCTCTTTTGAAAAAACTTTGGCTTCAAAAATTGCCACAAAATACTCAGTCAATTTTAGCTGTAGCTAACGTTTCACTTGATGAATTAGGTATTTTAGCAGATCGAGTCATGGAAACTAATCCTAATTTCATTGGGAATGTTTCAAGTGTCTCTCAACCAAAAGTTTACGATTATAGAACTGATCGATTTAGTTTCGAAAGTTCAATTATACATCAAATGTCGTTGTTAACTAAACAACTTGAATTATTGACTTTGAATCAAAATCAATCCTTTAGAAGGAATCGATCACGTTCCAGAAATAATTCACGTTCATCGAGTAACAATCGTGATAATTCATCACAAAATTCAAATTTCTGTTACTATCACAGAAAATTCGGCATTAATGCAACTAAATGCCGTAAACCGTGTTCTTTCAACAATCTAAAAAACTAAAAAAGTTGTCTGAAGTGGCGACGTTCGACAACAAATCATCATCAAGTTGCCTATTCATTTTGGATAATTTATCTAAATTTAGTTTTTTAATCGATACTGGAGCCGACATTTCTGTTCTTCCAGTTAATCCTAAGGAAAACAATGTTTGTGATAAATCTGTTGTACTCACAGCCGCCAATTCCACCAACATCAAAACCTTTGGATTCAAATCTTTACATATTTCTCTCCAGTTACGAAGAATATTCAATTGGAAATTCATCGTAGCTGATGTCGAGAAACCCATTCTTGGCGCTGATTTCCTTAAACATTTCGGTCTAATCGTAGATATTCGACGAAAATGTATTATTGATCCACTGTCACGAATTAGTTCAGCAACTGGTTCTTTGGTTAAAGGACCATCTTCGAATCTCGCTGTTTTGTCAACTGCAACTACAAATCCAAAAGTGGAACTTTTATTATCTAAATTCGAAGGATTACGACGCACTTTAGATTACAGTTTCATAGAGTCGAGCACTGTGCGACACTTTATCGTTACTGAAGGTCGTCCAATCTTTGCTAGACCTCGTCGTTTAGATCCGATCAAGCTCAGAGCAGCTAAGGCTGAATTCAATCTTATGGTCGAACGTGGTATCTGCAGACCCTCTGATAGCCCATGGGCATCACCGCTACACATGGTCAAAAAGAAAGATGGTAGTTGGAGGCCTTGCGGAGATTATAGAGCTTTAAACGCTATAACTACTCCTGATACTTACCATATCCCGCACATTCAAGACTTCGGTCAACAGTTGGAAGGATGTACAATTTTTTCAACCGTTGATTTAGAAAGAGCATACCATCAAATACCCATTAATGAAGAGGATATTCCGAAAACAGCAATCACTACACCTTTCAGATTATACGAGTTTGTGCGGATGACCTTTGGTCTTCGCAATGCAGCACAAACTTTTCAGCGATTTATTTTCTCGGTTTTAAATGATTTTGATTTTTGTTTTGTCTATATCGACGACATTTTAATTGCTTCTAAATCAGAAATTGAACATTTAAATCATTTAGAAAGATTATTCGAACGGCTTAACTCGCATAATTTGGTAATTAACCAAGCTAAATGCTCGTTTTTTAAATCTTCGGTCGATTTCCTAGGTCATACGATTGACAAAAACGGAATCAAGCCAATTTCTTCACGAATCGAAGCCATAGCAGCATATCCACGACCATTTACTGTTAAAGATATGCGACGATTTTTGGGAATGATAAATTTTTATCGTCGATTTATCCCACATGCTGCCGAAGCACAATCAATACTTGATAGCTTCACTACAGGTAGTAAAAAGAAAAATGATAAAACAGAGTTGATATGGACGGTTACTTCAATTGAGGCATTCGAACATTGCAAAAATCAACTCGCTCAAGCTACCACTTTAGCTTTTCCCTCCACATCTTCATCTCTATCATTAGCTGTAGACGCTTCAGACACAGCTTTGGGAGCTGTTCTACAACAACGAGTTAGAAATGACTGGCAACCGCTAGGCTTTTTCTCGAAGAAACTTTCTTCGGCTCAAAAGAACTACAGTGCATACGACAGAGAGCTTCTAGCGGCTTATGTTGCAATTAAGCATTTTAAATTTATGCTTGAAGGTAGAAATTTTATTTTGTTTACGGATCATAAGCCGTTAATTTTCGCTCTAAATCAAAAACCTGAAAAAGCTTCACCACGACAACTTAGGCACCTGGATTTCATTAGCCAATTTACTTCAGATATTCGTCATGTTTCCGGTCAAAACAACGTGGTCGCTGATGCATTGTCGAGAATTGAAGCATTAAATCTTCCGACAACCATCGACTATTCCGAAATTGCTGACGCTCAACTTATGGATTCTGAATTAATTAAAGTTAAAAATATACCTAGCTTAAAATTCATTCCGGTTGTTATTGATGGCACATCTAATCCTCTTTGGTGTGACACTTCCTTGCATAAAGTTAGACCTTACATTCCTTTACATTTACGCACTCGTGTTTTTCGTACTGTGCACGATTTATCGCATCCAGGAATTAAAGCTACAGTTAAGCTTATGCGACAAAAATTCATTTGGCCTTCAATCAATAAAGATTGTCACAAATGGACTAAGGAATGTATTGCCTGTCAAAAAGCTAAAGTTTCTCGACACGTCACAAGCCCTTTAGGAGATTTCAAACCAGTATCAAACAAATTCGAAACAATTCATATTGATCTGGTTGGTCCGTTACCATCTTCGAACGGTTTCAGATATTGCCTTACAGTTATAGATCGTTTCACGAGATGGCCTGAAGCTTATCCCATTACAGATGTTCGCGCAGAAACTGTTGCCAATACCCTATTCAAAGAGTATATTCCACGATATGGAACGCCAGTTTCTATCATTACGGATCAAGGTCCCCAATTCGAATCGCGACTATTTCTAGAATTAGGAAAAATGATAGGTTTTAAACGCTGCAGAACTACTGCATACAATCCGAAGGCTAATGGAATGCTGGAAAGATGGCACAGAGTGCTTAAAGAAACTTTAAAATGCAAGCCAAACGAAAGTTGGTCGGATGCACTCCCTTTTACTCTTCTCGGCTTACGAACAGTAATTCGAGATGATGCCAATGCGACACCGGCCGAACTACTTTACGGTCAGAATATAAGACTTCCGTATGATTTTGTTCAAAACGAGAACAAACCGAGCACATTGTCCGGAAGTGATTACGTAGAAATTCTTCGTGATCGGATCAATAATGCGAGTCCACGCCCCCCGTTAAGACATGGTAATGAAACACCTTTCATTTTTGAAGATCTCAAAACATGTACTCATGTTTTCGTGAGAACTGATTCAGTTCGCGCTTCTCTTCAAACCCCGTATGAAGGCCCATTCGAAGTTATTCAAAGAAATAACAAGTTTTTCGTCGTTAAGATTAATGACAAACCAACTAAATTGTCTATTGATCGTCTTAAACCTTGTTTTTTGAGTTCGTCCGAAACATCAATTCCGCAAGAAATTAAAAAAAAAGGTTTCTTTTGCCAAATAATTACGGAAATTTGTACCATAGACAAACCCTATTCAAATTAACAGAGTATCGAAAAGATCAAAAGATCTTCTCTAGGAAGGGGGTATGTGGTGCTTACTTTTATAACTACTCTATTTTTTTTAAATCAATGAATCGTAGTGGAATTAAAATTAAAATACTTTGTATGTATTTTTAATAAACTATAGTAAGTAGGTTTTTTTTAATAAAAAAAAAACAATAATAATGATTAACAAAGGGATTAAAAAGTAGACTCAAGAAAAACGAGAATAATAATAGACACTAAATAATTAGTAAAAAATAATTAAATGTTTTAATACTCAAACGTGATAAAGAAATATAAATAATAATTGTGATATTAAATTATAAATATTGTTACGACTAAAATAAATGATAATAATTGTTATGTAGTGAATTATGAGTTTTTTAAAAAAAGGTTTCAAAAACGCATTCATAAAATAACAACACTACAGACCCTTCTTAGTCCCGCGTCAGAAAAACGACTTCTTCTTGGTACATTGACAGGTTAAGGGCACACAAACCCGATTCGCGCCAAAAAGAAGAAACGAAACTTTGCACTGAGCCCAAATAGAAAAGCAAGCACAAAACAAAAATTTGCAATTAACGTGAATCACAATATATGTATATAGGTTAAGAGTTCGCAAAATAACAAAAGCACTCAGTCTAAATTAAATAACAACACTTTTAAGCACTTATTTATTATTTTTAGGAGGACCCCAGAAAGAACGACATAATGACATTTTGACAGCTCCACTATTACAGGAGAACCAACTGGAAACTGTTCCAGAGGAAAATGACCAGGGAGTTTCACAATAAATACATCCCGGTCAGAAACAATACAATGTATAAACCTCACGAATTTGAAAATTGACCAACACCTAAGAGAGATCGAGGAGTTGACTTGGTCAACAATAAAACGTACTGTTCCAAAAATCAAGCCAAAAAATAATATGGAACGGTACGAAACGAGCGTGACAAAAAATTACAAAAAATTAAAAGCTTTCTTTTAACTAAAATTAACAATATTTATCGACGACTTAAGGACTATAACCACCCGACGCTGCACATATTAAAATCAACATTAAAAAACGTTCGGACTCTTTTAAAACAAAATTACTCAAACGAAATTAACAGGACATGGACAGAAAATTTAAAAAAAAATTACACCTTCAGATCCGAACAGAATGTACGCAACTATAAATTCACTGTTTCGAAACAAAGTCAGAAATGCTATGCCGACATTAAAAATTCCCCAGACAGATTTGGACAACCTGAATATAACTGGACTGAACCGTTCGAACATCACATATGACACAGATGGTAATGATCTAATAGATGACAGAACTGAACAACTAGAAATTATTGGAGCGCATTTCGAACAAGAACATATTCAAAATTCCCATTTGGGTAGTGAACGTCACGCTCGTTTAGTCGAGAAAAAAGTCAACGAGTTTCGAAACGCTAGGAGTTATGAGCCGATTCTCTCCTTCAGCGATAATTGTACGGCTGATTCCTTTCCAGATGGTCCGCACTCTGTCTCGATCGGGACTGTCACGCAACTCTTCAGACATTTAAATAAAAAAAAATCGTCGGGAATTGATAAAATACCAAATGTGGTGCTCAAACATCTTTCCGACTCCATTATTCTCCAGTACTGCGTATTGTTCAACAATATCTTGAGCAATGTGCACTACCCTGCACGTTGGAAGACAACGTCATTCCAATACTTAAGCCTGCGAAAGACCCAGCCGACCCTAAGAGTTATCGGCCTATAAGTCTACTCCCAACAATCAGCAAGGTATTTGATAAAATTTTGAATAATTCCATCAATAGTTATGCTGCGGAAAACAAGCTGATCGACGACTGTCAGTTTGGATTTCGTAACGGTCACTCTACGATACATGTGGTAACCAAGCTGACCTCGGACATATGTGTGCGTCTTAATAACAATGAGTGTGTTGGTGCGTGCCTTATCGATATGGAGAAGGCATTCGACACGGTCTGGTTGGATGGATTGATATTTAAAATGTTGCAAGCTCAATACCCGACAACCCTTATAACGATGATCGATGAAATGGTTCACGGCAAAAATTTTGTCGTAACCAACGGAAATATTTCATCCCTTTGAAACTTTAACGTAAGTGAGGGCCTGCAACAGGGTACTCTCACTGCGCCTACACTCTTTTCGATTTCTCTAAACGGTCTTTTCAATTTGTTTGAGTTCAATAAAAAACCAAATAAATCGATCATAGCTTTCGCGGATGATTTAATTGTGTATACGGCAAACAGAAATAAATTGCACTGTAGTACAACGGGAGCTGCAAGAGATGTACAGCCAGGTTAAGCGCCTTACCAATACCTGGAAAATAAAAATGAATCCACAAAAATGCGAAACTATTCTGTTCAGAACCACTCTCCAACACGCAAACTACGATATAAGACGTAATTGGAAGAAATTCCATATTATGGCGGAGGAGGGTGGTAACGAACAGATACCGCACAGAACTTGTGTTAGGTATCTGTGTATACATCTTGACCAGCTTTTGAAGTACGGAAATCACTCTTCCATCCAACTAGAAAAAACCCGCAAATGCATCATGTCACTCCGAAAACTATTTTATGCCAAACATATTCTTCCAAGAGTCAAAATTATCTGTTACTTAACTCTTGTTAGGCCTATACTGACTTACGGTTGTCCCATATGGTTTAATATGAGCGCTTCTATGATGGAGAGGTACAGGGTACTGGAGAGTAAATGCCTGCGTGCGTGTACGGGACTGTATTGTAAGACGGAGACTGACTACTTACACTACATTTCGAACCAGGAGCTGTATGTATGATGCTGCACAAGTGATAAGAATTGATTGCACCATAATACATCTGATTCGTAACCATATTTATAGATCCTCGCAACAAGGTGAAAACCCTCGAATCTCGCAACCGTTCTTTCCGAATCCATTATATTTTAATAATACACTCAAAACAGGATACATTCCTTCTGAAGCTTTTCCATACCTTGATGGCTTGGGCTACATTACGGACGCGCAGAATGTGCCCGTTTTGTACCACGCCTATCGTAGACAACTGATAAAAAAATTCTCTTTGACTCACATCTTAATACCTCAGATTCATTACCAATTTGGAGGTATTCCACGGTCAATCATTGTGATTCGCGGGCTAATCAGCTTCATAAATTCTGGTGGCTCAACGATGATTAATGGTCAAATATTATTTATTTTTTTTTTATAGCACCGATTATAACTTAGGGGGTCACCCTATAATGCATTGCACAGTTATGTCGGTTTAGGAAGATGATGAAATTTGGTAGTGTTATGGGAATTTTGGAGGAGAGAGACGGAAGTGCTGATGGACATTATTTTTGAAGCGCTGAAGGTCATACTTGCTTGGAAATATGCTAGCAGGCAATGCGTTCCAGAGTCTGGATGTTCGGGGGGTGAATGACTGCTTATATTTCACTGTACGAGTAGGAATAGGGTTGATGGTAAACTCGTGCACGCGTTTAGCTTGACGAGTATTTCGGGGAAAACTGTGAAGTGGAGGAATAAGTGATCTAAGTTCCGCACTGCATTTACCATGAAAGTAACGGTAGTAAATGCTGAGTACTGCAACGTCCCTACGATGCTCGAGGGAGTCAATAGAAATCGTAATGGTGTCGTCTCCAATTAATCGGAACGGATGTTTTTGTACTCGATCGAGCAGCGCAAGGTGTGTTTTGGGTGCCCCAGCCTATAAATGCGAATTCTACTCTAGGCGAGGTCGAACGTAAGCCTTGTAGATGGTAGCTAAGTCGTGAGGCGTAAAATATTTTTTGCATTTGCGAAGAATACCTATGCGTTTGGAGGTATCAAGTGCAACATCATAGATATGTTTGCTCCAATCAAGATGGTTATTAACTTTTATGCCTAATACGATAAATTCATCTGAAGAGCTAATTGGTACGCCATTAAAGGCTAAATTAGTCGACGACGCTGGAACATCACGTTTGAGGGAAAGATGACAGGCCTGAGTTTTAGCAGCGTTGAACTCTACTCTATTTTTCCTGCCCCATTCCAGGATTAAGTCGACGTCGGAGTCCAGCGAACTGAATAGCTCCCTGCGTTTGGCAGAAGAGAATCCGCAGCAGAGTTAAATTCAAAGGTGTTATCTAAAGTACTGTCATCTGCAAAACTATGGATTGGATTGAGAGTAGAAGACAAAAGGTCGTTAAAGAATACTAAGAACAGAGTAGGTGATAGAACAGAACCCTGAGGGACACCAGAATTAGTTGGGAAAGAAGAAGAAGTAACGCCATCTAATACGACTCGTATAGTGCGTTCAGACAGGAAACTCTCAATTCATCGAATGAGGGTGTGGTTGATATATTTTATCAATTATGATTCTATTTGTTGTTAGAATATTTTATTATTATTATTTATTATTTATTACACTTAGTTTAATTAGTTTTATAAACAATTTTTTAATCTTAATCATTTGACAAATAAATACCAACTCATAATTCATAATATATTTATTTTTTTATTAAAAATCGGTTAACTTGATTTTTTAAAATTACAAATGTGCGGAGTGCATTTTTATCAGTGGAATTTCCACCACTCCCCACACACCCCCTTCCTAGAGGAGGACTAACGGTCCTTCACGATAACCTTACGCGAACCCGTTTGCGATCTGGTTCGCAGCATAGATGGTGATAAAGCGAAAGTTACTCGTTTTTTAACCGATGCTTTGTTTTGAGAGGAATGATGAGGAGACCGAAAGGAAGGTTTGAGCCGGTCAATCGAGACATTTTTTTCTTTGCCATTTAAGGAAAGTGTAAAAAATTTCTCGTGACGCCCTAAAACTTTGAAAGGTCCCTCATACGGTGGTTGAAGTGACTTCCTGACTTGATCCTGACGAACAAACACATGGTCACAATCTTTAAGTGAGTTAAAAATGAAAGTGTTTGTGGATGTGTGAGCGGATGGAAGCTTAGGCTTCACCGAACGCATGATCTCCCGCAGCCTCTGCACGTAGTCGCTGGGTGATATTTCTTGTGTTGTGTTAGAATCAGCATGCACAAGTTCGTACGGCAAACGTAAATTTTGGCCATATACTAATTCAGCTGGAGTGGCATCGATATCTTGTCTGATGATGGAGCGAAGTCCGAGAAGAATGAACGGTAGTTCGCGAGTCCATCCTTCTGATGCCTTGCAGATCAAAGAACTTTCTAGAACTCGATGCCAACGTTCTATCATGCCATTGTTAGCTTTGGGATTATAAGCGGTAGTTCTGCTTCGTTTGAATCCCAAAACTCTGCCTAATTCGGAAAACAGTAGTGCTTCGAACTGTGGTCCTTGATCAGTAACAATCGTGACTGGGGTTCCGTAACGAGGAATGTATTCCTTGACCAGTGTGTTAGCAACAGTTGCTGCTCGAATGTCCACAATTGGATAAGCTTCAGGCCAACGTGTAAAGTGGTCAATGACCGTAAGGCAGTAACTGAAGCCTTCCGAAATTGGAAGAGGTCCAACTAAATCAATGTGAATATTGGCAAACTTTTCACTTACTGGCTCGAAAGTACCGAGAGGACTTTTTACGTGCCGAGATATTTTCGCTTTTCCACAAGCTATGCATTCTCTGCACCAAGTGTGACAATCTTTGTTGACAGATGGCCAAACGAATTTTCCAACTAAGAGTTTAGTTGTTGCTTTAGAACCTGGATGAGCTGTTCCATGAACTACATCGAAAATCTTCTTACGCAACGGTTTAGGTATGTAAGGCCGCAAAGTGTTTTGGGAGGCATCACACCAAAGTTGTTTGGAGGAATTCTCAATGTTAATAGGTAATATTTTCAGACTCGTTAGTTTTTTGATGAAAGGTAATTCTTCATCGATTAGTTGAGCGTCAGCAATTTGAGAGTAATCCACTGTGGTAGGGATTGAAATCTCGTCAATACGGGATAATGCGTCGGCGACGACATTATCTGAACCAGAGTCCAGATGCCTAAGTAGGCGTGGAGAAGCTTTTTCTGCGTTTTGCTTGAAAGCAAAGATGAGCGGTTTGTGATCTGTGAAGAGTGTGAAAATTCTGCCTTCCAACATGAACTTGAAATGCTTTATGGCAATATAAGCTGCCAACAGCTCGCGATCATAAGCACTGTATTTTTGCTGTGCTGCAGAAAGTTTCCTCGAAAAGAATGCTAAAGGTTGCAATGCATTCGAAACATTTTGTTGTAACACAGCCCTGATAGCTGTATCCGAAGCATCGACCACAAGCGAAAGTGCTGCTGAAGAAGAGGGATATGCTGGAGTTGCAGCCTGAGCTAATTGTGTTTTGCAACAATTGAAAGCTTCTAAAGACTCAGAACTCCATTGAAGTACCGACTTGTCGCGTTTTTTCTTGCTACCTTCCGTGAACTTATCTAAAATAGATTGAGATGAGGCTGCATGAGGTATGAACCTTCGGTAGAAGTTGATCATACCGAGAAAACGTCTCAACTCGTGAACGGTAGTTGGTTGTGGGTAGGAGATAATAGCTTCGACTTTAGAAGCTATTGGACGAATTCCATTCGAGTTGATGGAATGTCCCAAGAAATCCACTTGAGTTTTAGCGAAGTTACATTTCTCTAGGTTGATTACTAAACCGTGTTTCTCCAGTCGCTGAAAAAGTGTGCCGAGGTGCATGAAATGATCATCTTCTGACTTTGAGGCAATCAAGATGTCGTCAAGGTAGACGAAACAAAAATCAAGATCTCTCAAAATCGAAAATATAAACCTTTGAAAGGTTTGTGCAGCATTGCGCAATCCAAACGTCATTTGCATAAACTCATACGAACCGAAAGGTGTAGTAATAGCCGTTTTAGGAACGTCATCCTCGTTCAGGGGTATCTGATGATATGCACGTTCTAAATCGACAGTTGAGAAAATAGAACATCCATCAAGTTGTTGGGCAAAATCCTGAATGTGTGGTATCGGATATTTGCCCGGGACTGTCTGAGCATTAAGCGTCCGGTAATCCCCACAAGGTCTCCAACTTCCATCTTTCTTGCGAACCATGTGAAGTGGAGAAGCCCAAGGACTGTCTGATGGTCTGCAAATGCCACGGTCAACCATTTTGATGAACTCAGCCTTCGCGATCGCAAAGCGAGTAGGTGAGAGGCGTCGAGGTTTGGAAAAAACTGGTGGTCCTTGCGTAATGATGAAATGGCGGACTGAGTACATTTTGTGTGTATTTGTTTTGTTTGCTTGCAAAATGTTTTGGTGCTGAGTGAGTAGTGACTGAATTCGCGGGTTCTCGTGTGTGGCTGCCAATACAGATAGTACTGTGGAAGGTCCTTTTAAAATTCGCCCTATGGCTGAACTGACGTTAGTGAGAAGATCGATTAAACGACGTTTCTTAAGATCCACGACCAAGCCGAAGTGTCGAAGGAAATCTGCTCCTAAGATCGGTCGATCAACGTCAGCGATAATAAAGTTCCACTCAAAATTACGTCGAAGTTTGAGTGAAACAGTAATATTATGTGAGCCATAAGTTGAAATTTTAGTGCAGTTTGCAGCGGTGAGAACCAAGTTGGGATTAATAAAGCGACGGTTGAAATTTCGTTTAGGAACGACCGAAATTTCCGCACCGGTATCAACTAAAAAACGGAGGCCGGATGTTGTATCCGGTATGATGAGGCGACTAGAGTCTGGACTCGTGTTAGGTGTCGCCATTTCTAACACCCGAGTTAGTTTTTTGCTTTTGGGAATTTGCAAGGCTCAGAACATTTAGTGGCCTTATTCCCTAAACGTCTATGGTAAAAACAAAAACCATTAGACGATTGCGATCCGCTTTGTGAACGGTTACGTGATTTATTTCGTTTACCGCGCTGAACATTGAAAGACCGTTCAAAGTTTCGACTTTGTCTTGTAATTTGAGCTAGTTCGCTGACAGTTGCGGCTAAAGTAGTAATTTGTTTTTGCAACAATTCAATTTCCGATTGCTGCACATTCGACGACTGAAAAACCGAAGTATTTGCGATTTGTGAATGACAAGATGTGTCAGTAATCTTGTCAGCAATCTTGTCAGCAATCTTGTCAGCAATCTCACTCAATTCATCGAGGGAACCAGAGGATACCGTTAAGATGGCTTGTGTTTGAGACGGAAGTCGTTGAAGCCAAAAATGTTTAACTATATTAACTGGAAAGTTGTTTCCTGCGAGGGAACGGATTTCACTTAAAAGTTGTGAGGGTTTTAAATCCCCTAGATCCAATCCGTTCATAAGTCGTTTTAATTTATGATCCTCGGATTCTCCGTATCTCCTCACCATTGCATCTCTAAAAAAAGTGTAAGGGTTTTCCGCTGGAATGCTGTCGATGATGTCCATCGACTGCTCGCATTCCGCTGCACTTAACATACTGAGCGCATGATTGAATTTAGTCAGTTCAGTCGATATATTCGCTGCAGTAAATTGTGCATCCACGATGCGAAACCATGCTGCTGGGTTCGATGTCCAGAAAGGTAATTTCTGGATTGCAACCGCGGTTATTTGCATGTTGGAATTCGTAGCCGCGTTAACTTCACCGAACCGGGAAAATATAGTAGGAATTATCAATGCACATAAATAATTATAATTAAAATATAATACAACATAATGTAGGAGTAGTAAACAATTAATTAAATACAAAAAATCCTGCTACTTGTAATGTTGTGTCCATAAAGACTGAGACGATTAATGATGATGAATAATTGACGCTTGAGTTGATGCTGTCGAATATGACGAAACTGGCGTTGTGATATTCTTAATTGCCAAGATACTGCTTATGATTGCTTGTTTCTTGTAAGATCTGTAAAAAACAGCAACGTCTTCATGCGTGTTTCGTTTAAGGATCCGTAGAATTTAGCAACGTCTTGAATCGTGCGCTGTTTGATGTTGATTGAATTGAATTGAAATCAATTCAAAATTTTGAAAATAAAAGGCGTCGGGCCTGTTGCTGCTGATAAAGGGAGTCACCAAATTGTTGGTGAACGGTTTCTTCAAAAGGCGTGTGCCTTTGTCGGGTTCACCATTTGTGGTTGATATATTTTATCAATTATGATTCTATTTGTTGTTAGAATATTTTACTATTATTATTTATTACACTTAGTTTAATTAGTTTTATTTTTAATAAACAATTTTTTAATCTTAATCATTTGACAAATAAATACCAACTCATAATTCATAATATTGTTGCGAGCTAGGGGATCGCTGATTTCAAAGGAAAACACAATTCGTTTAAAAATAATGAATAATTTTATTTAATCGCACTTTTCTTTATTTCTTGATCACTTCACTAAATTCGCTCTAAAACTTAATTCGTACAACCCAGGAGCACTGCCAATCTATCACTTGTACCGATTCGCGTTCTTCCACCGATAGGTGTCGCCAAAATCTAACTAACTCGTTGTCTGAAAGTTGGCGGGTATTTATACTAAGTCTCCCAGACAGGTGTCGTTGTGTGTGTGTGTCTAGAATGATTGCCTACATTGTGGAGCTCGGTAGAAGTGTCTGGAAACATGTGTATAGCGTTTTAAATGTTGATGGGCTTTTCTCGGTGTTGCTGGGGACGTCGAGGTTGTCAGATTTATAACATTACCCTCTCCTTAGTCCCTGTTCGTCCCGAACAGAGTCGTTCACTTCCTCAATGGCACCCTGGTACTTTGTTAATCGGTCGAGATGTACCACTTTCATTTTAGTGCGGGGTTTATGATGTAGTTGAATCCGATAGACGACATCATTTAACCGGTTGATGATCTGGTAAGGGCCTTCCCAGTTTCGCTGTAGTTTCGGCGATCTGCCCTTCTGTCGTTTGGGATTGTATAACCAAACCAAATCGCCCTCTTGGAATCCTGATGAGTTCGCCCGTTGATCATACCTCGTCTTCATGCGGTCGGACGCCAAATCAATTTTATCTCTGACCAGGTTATAAATTGTCTTTAGTCGACATCGAAGATCCGAGACATAGTCTTTAGCATTGGTTGGTTGGTCTGGTGGCACTCCAAACATTAGCTCCGCAGGGACTCGAATATTTCTTCCGAAAATGACTCGGGACGGAGTTTCTCCTGTTGTTGAATGCACCGATGTTCTGTAGGCCATTAAAAATAGAGGGATGTGCTGATCCCAGTCCTGTTGCCTCTCGCTGACGAGTTTGGATAGGTTTAAGTTCAATGTCCTATTGAAACGTTCCACCATTCCATCAGACTGTGGGTGTAATGGAGTTGTCCTCGTTTTGTTTATTCCCAGCATTTGGCACACGTGTTTGAATATTTGAGATTCAAAATTGCGCCCTTGATCGGAGTGTAGTTCGCGTGGCGCTCCAAATCTGCTCACCCAGTTGGTAACAATTTGTTCTGCGACGGTTACTGCTTCTTGGTTTGGAATTGCGTAAGCTTCAGGCCAATTGCTGAAATAATCAATGACCACTAAAATGTAGCGATTACCATTTTCTGATTCCGGGAATGGTCCAGCAATATCCACAGCAATTCTCTCGAATGGGACTCCCACGTTGTATTGTTGCATTTTTCCCTTTGATCTGCGGTGTGGGCCCTGACTTGATGCACACGTAGTACATTTACGGCACCAGTTTTCGACATCATCTCGGAGATGGATCCAATAGAACCTTTCTCGTATCTTTGCCAAGGTTCTGTTTACTCCCAAATACCCACCGGAGGTACCTCCATGATATTCCTTCAAAACCTCCTCGACTTTACAATGCGGGACGATGGTTTGCATGTGATACGACTTTCCATCAGCGTTCTCCCATTTCCGTTTTAATAATCCGCCGTCTAGGTGAAGGGAGTTCCATTGTGCCCAATAGCACTTTAAGGTTTCACTGAATTGTGAGATGTCTTTCCACTCAGGCCGTTTCATTTCGTCCTTCCATGCCATGATCGGTGAAATATCTGGATCTTTACGTTGGGCGTCTTCCAGTTCTTGCTGATTCCATCCAGTCTTTGGTTCGGTCGTTATCCTCTGAATGGTTTCTCCGGCCTCTTTTCCTTCTATACGGTGACAATGCTTGCAGTTCGGTGGACAAGGACGACGTGAGAGCGCATCGGCATTTCCGTGGATTCTTCCTCTTCGATGAACAATCTCGAAATCGTAGGATTCGAGCCTTTCGATCCATCTGGCTACTTGGCCTTCGGGGTTTTTAAACTGAAGTAGCCATTTAAGCGATGCGTGATCCGTTCGAAGAAGGAACTTTTGACCATAGAGGTATTTGTGAAAATGTTTTGTTGCTTCTACTATGGCTAGTAGCTCTCGGCGAGTTACGCAATAGTTCCTTTCTGATTTTGAGAGTACTCGGCTGTAGTAAGATAGCACTCTCTCCTGCCCATCGATCTCTTGTGATAGTACTGCTCCGATACCGACATTGCTGGCGTCAGTGTCTATGATGAAACCATGACCTGGTTTTGGATACGCCAGAACTGGGGAGTCGCAGAGTTGGTCTTTTATCCTCTCGAATGCTTCCTGGCACTGTTGACTCCATGTAAATGGCTTCCCTTTTTCTGTTAACTGATGCAGACATTTCGCCGTGTTAGCAAAGTCTTTTACAAATCGTCGGTAATATGTCGCTAAGCCTAGGAAGCTGCGCAACTGGTGTTTATCACTCGGAGTAGGCCAATTTTTCACCGCCAGTATCTTCTCCGGATCTGTCTTTACGCCATCAGCTGAAACGATGTGACCCAAGTACTTGACTTCTGCACTAAACAAAGTGCACTTTTTCGGACTCAGCTTTAATTTTGCCGCTCGCAGTCGCTGGAAGACTTCCTGCAGATTTTTTAGGTGTTCATTGAATGTTTTTCCGATAACGATCACATCATCTAGGTAAACGAGACAAGTTTTCCAACTCAGACCACGCAAAACGAATTCCATCAGTCTTTCGAACGTAGCTGGAGCATTGCACAGGCCAAATGGCATTACGATGAACTGCCACAGTCCACTGCCGACAGAGAATGCTGTCTTCTCTCTATCTTTTTCATCTATCTCCACTTGCCAGTAACCACTCTTCAGGTCCAACGTTGAGAACCATTTAGCATCGGTCAGGGTGTCCATGATATCGTCGATTCTAGGTAGTGGATAGCTATCCTTTTTCGTAACATCATTTAGTCGCCTGTAGTCCACACAAAAACGGGTACTGCCGTCTTTCTTCTTTACCAGCACTACTGGCGATATCCACGGGCTCTTTGATTCTTCGATGATTCCCTGATGCTCCATAGTTTTGACCATTGAATTGACTTCTCCTTGTTTCGCTAATGGTACTCTTCTTGGAGGTTGACGTATCGGTGTAGCACTTCCGGTATCTATACGATGTTTCACTAAGTTTGTTCTGCCATAGTCGTCATCACCGGTGGCAAAGACGTCGCTGAATCCTTCGATTAGATCTACTGCTTGCTTGTGTTGTTCTCCTCTAAGGTTGCTTGACTGAAGAAGTGTTGATGTTACATTGTCCTTCCTTCTTGGCTTATTTTTAGAGGGTACGTCATGTGGTTCTGCCTTGTCGATACTCGTCACCGCCGATATTGGTTCACAGCTGCCAATTACATCTCCTTTCTTTACGCTGGTAGTGCTGTCCGCAACGTTCAGGACTCTTATTGGTACCATCATCTTCTCATTCCTTTTTACGAGCGTTTTTCCTAGTATTAGACTTCGTAATGCAGGTGTCGTTTCCGGTTCTATGAGGTAGAATCGGTGGTTCCCGGGATCACCATCGAGCTCTGCCCAAATAACATTCTCAGATGACTTTGTTATGTCCGCATCTTCGCATAATACAACTCGCAGCTTTGTTGTGTTGGAGGATGTTATTTCCATCGGGATTTCAATATTCCGCCACTTAATTATTCGTTGTCCTAAGTCCAGCTGTATACCGTGTGGTTTCAGAAAATCCATTCCAAGGATACACTCATCGGTAATATCAGCTACCACGAATACATGCGAGAAGGTCAAATCTCCAAGCTGTATGTCACGAGCTATTTCTCCATGGACCGTTGTAGTTTCTCCTGTAGCAGTGCGAAGTGCGTACTTCTTGGTGTTGTGAAGCCAAGTACGATCTACGAGGTCAGATCTTAACACTGACCGTGTTGCGCCTGTGTCGACTGTTATGATGCAGTTTAATTTGCCGACTCGACCACTCATACATAAGTCGTTTTCACAACGATGTAGTCGAGAAACTGCGATGATGGTTCCGGGGGCGTCGATTCTACCAGCCAACTTCTGCCCCATGAAGTTGGCCTTCACTCGTTTCCCGGACTGTCATTAGGCGAAGCGTGCTCTCGTGACGGTTCGCCCCTTCCTCCTCTTTGCTTAGCAGCGCAGCCGGAACAGTAGTTGATCGCTTTTCTGGGTTTGCGGCAGTCGCGTCGTAAGTGTCCTGCCTGTCCACAATTCCAGCATCGAGGAGCACCAGATCCTTCGCTCCGCTTGGTGTACTCGGCTTTCTGGCACACACATTCTTCTACTATTTCTCGAACTCGATAGTTACTCCGCGAGCTTTGCTTGGCAGCTTCGAACGTCAGCCCATATACTAAGGCTTCGCCAATCGTTTTCTTACCTGCCAGTTTTAACGCCTGTTGCAGCTCTCTGTCCTGTACAGCATTGTTAAATGCGAAAACAGCTGTATCGTTTCGTTGCTCTGTTTGCGCATTAGGCAGCGATAATAGTGTGAGTCGTTCAATATCGCGTGCCAGCTCTTGAAGTGTTTCTTTTGAGTTCGGTTGTACAGTTGCGTTTTGTAGATCTCTCGCATGTGGTCACTGCCATAATGAAGATCCAATGTCTGGACTAAGGTTGAAAAGTCTTGTTGTTGCTCCTGCGGAATCGTTTGAAGAACCTCTGCTGGTGGACCTCTTAGCGCCAATATAAGAGCTGTTCCCCGTTCTAGATCATTCCAATGGTTGTTTCTTGCGGCGGCCTCAAATTGGGTCTTATAAATAGCCCACGGTGTTTGTCCATCGAAGATTGGAGCCTTGAGACCCTTGTGCGCAACGTGTTCTGCCTTGATGACTCCAGTCGCTTTGACGTTATCGAAGTCTCTTTTTAGGCGTTCGACTTCTTCTGCAATCCCGGATGTCTTTTCCGTAATTTGCTCTTCAAAGATTCGAAGTTTCTTCTCCACGTTTTCTTCTATTGCCTTACCCATGGTGTCTATTTTATTATTCTGCAGCTCCAATTTTTGGTTGAGTTCCTTTGAGGTCTGGTCTAATTGTTGTTTAATGTCCGCGGATTGTTGTTTAATGTCCGCAGATTGTTGCTCTAATTTCTGATTCATATCCGCAGATTGTTGATCCAATTTGTGCATCATTTGTTGCATTAACTGTGTTAAGGCCTCCGATGTACCAGAGCACTCCTCTTTACTAGCTTCTTCGATTTGGAACTCAAAACTATCTGCATTCTCACCCTCTGCCTCAAGTGTCTCGATCATACGGCTGACAAGTTCAGACTTGCTCCCTGTTGTAGGTAACTCGCGTCTACTGAGCTCTTCCTTCAGCTCCGTTACTTTTAAGTCTTTTAAATAACGCGGCATTTTCACTACCGATTATTTCCAGTTTTTCCGCGATTCGAATTCACTTAAATTTACGTCACTGCTCACTAAATCACTCGAGATTATTCGATTTCACAAAATTCTCACTGTCCGTTCGAGAATTTTAGTTCCGCGATTTTACTTCGCTAATTAAAGTCACTGTTCACTAGAGCACTCGAGAATATTCGATTTCACAAAATTCTCACTGTCCGTTCGAGAATTTTAGTTCCGCGATTTTACTTCGCTAATTAAAGTCACTGTTCACTAGAGCACTCGAGAATATTCGGTTTCACCAAATTCTCACTGTCCGAGAATTTTAGTTTCACTTTTCCGCTCTCACAAAATTATCCGTTCCGAGAATTTTTAATTTCACTCGCGATTTTTAACCCGAATTTATCCTTGAAATCCCACTCTTCTGACACCAATTGTTGCGAGCTAGGGGATCGCTGATTTCAAAGGAAAACACAATTCGTTTAAAAATAATGAATAATTTTATTTAATCGCACTTTTCTTTATTTCTTGATCACTTCACTAAATTCGCTCTAAAACTTAATTCGTACAACCCAGGAGCACTGCCAATCTATCACTTGTACCGATTCGCGTTCTTCCACCGATAGGTGTCGCCAAAATCTAACTAACTCGTTGTCTGAAAGTTGGCGGGTATTTATACTAAGTCTCCCAGACAGGTGTCGTTGTGTGTGTGTGTCTAGAATGATTGCCTACATTGTGGAGCTCGGTAGAAGTGTCTGGAAACATGTGTATAGCGTTTTAAATGTTGATGGACTTTTCTCGGTGTTGCTGGGGACGTCGAGGTTGTCAGATTTATAACAATATATTTATTTTTTTATTAAAAATCGGTTAACTTGATTTTTTAAAATTACAAATGTGCGGAGTGCATTTTTATCAGTGGAATTTCCACCTCTCCCCACAAGGGTAGCATCGAGACCGATGGCCTTTAGCTTAACAAGGAGACATTCATGCCAAACTCTGTCAAAACCTTTTGCGATGTCAAGAGCAAGAACTTGACCTTCGCCGTATTTGTGCAAGCAAAAGTTCCAACGTTCCGTCAGGTAGACCAAGAGATCTCCCGTCGACCTTCCAGAACGGAAACCGTATTGGCTATCGTGGATAAGCTGTTTATACTCGAGGTAGTGAATGATTTTGCGATTGACAGCAGTTTCCATCACTTTAGAGAGCACTGAAGTGACTAGGAATTGTCCAGCCTTTACAATTTTCTGATAAATAAAAATTATTGTAAATAGAGTGTAAAAGTTTAGATTTTAAGATAGCTTTAATTATAAATAGTATTGGATAATTGTTTGCATTATAATTTAGGTTATACTATAAGTAGTTTAGATTAACTTAGACTTAATTCCTATGGTTTTGTTCTAATTAATTAGTTTAGATTTTGGTTGTATAATAAATTAAGTAGCATTAGGTAAATCAGTTAGAATAAAAATTGTAAATATAAATGTAAATAATAAATAAAAACAGATTCGATAGTATTAAGATGTAAATAAATTGTAAATATTTGTTAACCTAGATATAAGTTAATATAAAAACCGACAGAGGCCATTAAGTATTTTATAAAATTTAAAATATAATCTTAGCTTTATTGGATTAATGAAAAATTAAGAACTTTTTGGCGAAAAATAGAGTGCTTTAACAAAGTTTTTGCAGTAAAAGTTCGCACAACGTGAACTTTTCATTAGTAAAGATGAAAGTGCCAATAAATCGGAAAATAAATTTTCAGCCTTTTCTCCCTGTCTTTGCTGCTATTTCGCTTGAAAACTACAGTTTCAACTAGGGGTTTCTGAGTTTTGCACTCTGGGGGTGTGGATTTTATTGCCCGATGTACGGATTAGCTGTCAGGTTTTGTATGCAAAAGCTTGAAAGCTCGGAGCTTGAACCTGGTTTGCGTCTTGGCACTTTTCTTACACCAAAAATCTCCGCTGGAAGCTCAAGCTGTCTTCGCTGCGCTTATTTCGCTGCGCTTGTTGGTGTTGAATATTGGAACCGATTTCGGAAGTCTTGCCGTCTCTGCCCTATGAGACATGGCGAGACTAAATTCCGTATGCACTTTTTGAAATCAAGTTTGTGAAGAAGAAGGACCCGAAAAGTAGTATGGCCGCCACTGAAGTGAAGTTTTTCCGCTGTTGGTCGAACTTTTGCTTGCTATGGTACTTCGTAAATCGCAATAATTGCTTAAATAATACGCAGCTAGTGTGGTTAATGATCGGAAAAGAAGTGCGTAAATGATTGGACAAGTGATTGAATAAAGTGGATAATCGTTAGTTCGTCGGCTGCTGCCGTATTTGTCGGAGCGCTTAAAAATAAACAAATCTTTGCGGATTTCGCCGGAGTGTCGGAAGTGGTGGAAGGACGAGTTTTGGTCTGAAGGGTCCTGTTCGCGACTGTTACGAAGCCTTGAAGAATTAGTTAGACGAGGGTCTTTATTTTCCTGTGCGTGAACTTGAAATCGTCGCGTTGTGCTCGCGTTTCGAATTCTCAACGGGAAAGTTCGTGGCGAACGCTGCACGGTTGCATTTACGATTGGCAGATTTGCGCAAGGAAGAATTTCCCGAAAAAGAAAATCTCGGTGGCAGTAAGAATTTCGTCTGGCACTCGGATATCGGGTTCGGTCTTGTCGTATTTCACTCGTCGGACGTCGTTCCTGCAAAAGCGCTAGAGCGAGATGCACAAACTGCACTGACAAGATCTGTCAGAAGTTCGAATTTTTCTTGAGAAAGGGTGGCTGAGGCGAAATTCTGATCCATGGGCTCGATTGCGACCTAGCCTGCTGGAATTCGGTTCGAAATTGTCGAGGTTTCGCAGTGCCGTGGCTGACTGACGCTCGGGATGGCAGTGGTGCCCAGTTGTGATCTCTAATGCGGATTTTCAAAAGTGCTTCCGTGCCGAAGTGAAACGAAGAAAAGTCGAAAACATTGACCGATGGTGTTTTGTGCTATGACTACTCGCATGAGTAAGAAACGTCAAAAAGTTTATTCCGTCGACGAGTGTGTGCGAGAAACACGGTTTGAATGCGACGGTGTGAACATGACAAACTAATCGCACTTGCATCGTGCGAGCGAGAAGACGAGTGCAGTGGCCCAGTAATATCCGTTCGCGGGAGTGAAACTGCAAGCTGTCGTGTGCAAGCACAGTGGGCCTGTGTTGGTGCGCGCAGTAAAATTAGTTCAATTAACGAATGATAAGAAGAAGAAGATCTTTAAGTAAAAATTTCTTTTTTTCCTTCGATTGTTTGCCAAAACATTTGATAGGGAACGCATAAAGGCGTGGGCTCCATATTGCGAAATAGGTTCCAAAAATTACTTATCGCAGCCTGCCAAATTCGCGAATGACAAGTCCCGCTTTATTTATAGAATTTATGTAAGAAATCGAGTTCGATCTTATAGCGCATTGCATAGAATTGTGGAGACTTTTTTTAACAACTTCGTAACACGGCGATTCCTGCTAGTGCTGCAAAAAAAAAAGTGGAAACGTCAAAGTCCGTGCATTGCACACATTCGTAACCTGAAAACTCGTTTGAACAAGTGTGCGTGCTGTTTTTTTTTCCTTTTGACATTTGGTGCCGGTGACTTTATCCTACAGTGGAAATACGTGAGCAATCTTGGGGATGTCGAACAGGGCTACTTCTGTAGGAGAGATGGAACAAGCCGATGATTCGAAAATGAAAAAGCTACCACCCTCAACCAAGCAATCGTTGAAACATACGACCTGTCTGACGGGTACGACGGCCATTCCAAGTGCTTTCATGTCTTACAGTCTCCAGGCCGCAGCGAATTCCAACTTAACTGATGGGAAGCATCATCATCATCACCATCATCATCATCATCACGGCCATCACACGTCTCCACACGTTATTCATAGGACAACTAGTGAGAGCTTACGCTTAGGTGGCGATACGAGTGGTGGAGGTGGTAGTCCCAGTTTTAATAATTCGACAACAATGAGCGGCAGCAGCGGCACCTCCAGCAGCAGTGGCCATCAACCGCTCATGCTAAACACTTCGGTTGCACGTAAACCAAAGACTTCATCGTTTCAAATTACTTCCGTAACCGTCGGCAACAAGCTAAGTGCCGATAACGGGGAGGACTCAGCAGACGATTTAGATGAATCTCATACTGACGACAATAGCCGGATTACAGATATCGAAAATGAGACTCCAAGTTTTTCCGAAGATACATTCTCTAAAGAAGACGTTTTTTTCTCGAACAGTGCCCTCGGTACTGCTCCAGTCATTCCCACTAGCTCTCAATACGGCTTAGTTATAGTCGACCCCGAATTGGGCGGAGTAGGCGGACAGTCTGGGCAAAACTTATCCAATGTTCACGTTAGTGTATCGGATGCTGGCATAAATATTGTTGGATCGCCAGGAGGAAAATTAGGCGACAGTGATCAAAAGGACATGCACTATCGGAATGAAAGATTCAAAGTTGTAAAAATAGAGTCCACAGAGCCCTTCAAAAGGGGTCGATGGATGTGTATGGACTACCTGGACCATAGTACCCTTCAAACCTCGGAGAATATGCAAGCTAATACCAACAATAACACATCGTCCTCAAACCAAACCGGAACTACGACAAACGACAGTGGCGTGGTAATGGCGGAGAACCACATTGACATGAATTGCGATAGTTCAGATCCAAATGGACACTACAACACCGGAGTCGTTGCAGGAGGTATTAACATGTCAAATTCGCCTGGACAGACACTACAACACACTATTTCTGTAGTTTCGCTAGAACACCAGCACCAACAACAACTTAGCAATGCAGTTGGGGGCATGCCCATAGGCATCCACGCTCAAACAATGGCCCATCCGTCAAATGTAGCAGCGGTCAACCTTCAACAACCGAACATCGCAGGACAAAGCTTGCCTCCGTCCCAGATTCATCAAACGATTGCGGGACAACATCAATCGCAGCCGCCTCCTCAAGTTCAATCTGATTATCAACAAACTGGGAATCATATTCCAGGGCAATCGCAACCAGCACATTTCTATATAAATAATCAGCATAATCAATCTTCAGCTCCCAACATACATGGAGCCACACTTCCATCCAATATAAACATGCATAATGGAGTTCCTTCAAATTTTATACCGCAAGTACAGCAGCAATCTCAAGTCCCTACGCAACCCATGTCGACCGTTAATATGCCTATGTCCAATACTGCTGAGCAAAATCCAATTAATACTGCACCACCAATGACGTCAAGCAATTTAGCTCAAACAGCAAATTCAGGACACCAGCCGACGGTAATATCACAGCCGACATCCATGCCGCAAAGCACTCCACAATCGCAACTATGTTCTGAACAATTTATGCCTCAATCGGTTGCACAGTCTTATCCAGCATCAGCACTTTCAGTAACTTCGCTACCAAATAATAATACCGCATCTGGGCTATCCCATGACGTTCACCACGTGGACGTGAATTCGATACAACACACATCGGTTGCAGGAATGGTCTCGTCCGCTAATGTTGCATCAAACGTTTTGCCTCAGTCGATATCACCTGCTGTGGACACAATGCTTCAACAATCGCAGCCGGCTCAATCACCTCACCAAGGCATTCAAACGATACCCCCTTTATTGCAGGAAAACGTGCAGCCTATTCTTCTCTCCGACAGCGCCTCCTCCGTTTCAACCCCGCAGCAAAGTCAAGTGCCATCTTCTGTGAATCTTGCACCTCAACAGTCGGTTTCTAATGCCGAGGATGATCAACCAGCAGCTGTAGAAGCAGATAGTGAGAGGTGAGTTGAAATGCATATTTACTTATTTGATACTTTTTAGTGATTTTTCCTGCTCTGTTTAACTTCTCTCAAGGACCCTGTTTTCTACAATTTGAAATTATCAAAATAATGAATTCCATATACACTGGTCGTCAAAATAATAAATACACGCCTGCGTTTTTTGGAAAACATCTATTTTTTCAGATTTCAATACCTTGTAAGTTAAGACAGTCTATTGAAACGATACGTTGAAAATGTGTACAACATATTAGTAGGAAAAAAGGCGTCTTACCTGTTAAGGGTTTTTAATATATTCCGATTTGGATTCATTATCCTAATTATAGAGTGGACAAAATAATAAATACAGTATGAGAAATTGTATTGAAAAATTAAATTCTTTTCAAGAGAAGTTTTCAGTTTTATTTTTTTTATAATTTCAACTTAGTAATTTATTGCGTGACCCTTATTTTTAAGAATTTCTTTGCAACGAACCGGCATCGAATCCACTAAACGTTCACAACTTTCTTTTGAAATCAGGTGCCACTCTCTTTTTACTGCAGTCCACAATTCGAACTTATTTCTGGGCTTATGTACATAAATCTTATCCTTGACTTGCTTCCACAAGTTCTCAATAGGATTACAGTCTGCGCTGGCCAATCGAGAGCCGACATTTTTTTGCGCCGCAACCACTCCTTCACTATTTTTGCAGTGTGCTTTTGATCATTATCGTGTTAAAATGTCCATCGAAGTGGCATGTCTTCCTCTGCAAATGGCAGCATTATGTCCTTTAGTATGTCCAAATAACTTTCTTTGGTCATAATCCTGTCAATCAACTGAATTGGGCCTACACCATACCAAGAAAATGCTGCCCACACCATTATGCAACCTCCCCCATGCTTAACGGGCTTTTTGGTATATTGTGGATCAAATGGTTTATTGGGAGGACGTATAACATATTCATTTCCGTTCGATCCGAAGATGTTGAACTTGCACTCGTCACTCCCGAGAATATTTTGCCATTTTCTCGTGCCTTCTTCTCCGCTCCAATCTAAATGGGCCCTTGCAAAATTTAGTCGGTTCCGTATGTTTTTTTTACTTAGGAGAGGCACTTTTCTTGGTGATCGGGCTGGTAGGTCTGCGTCCAATAATCTTCTACAAATTTTTCTAGCACTGACTTTAGCATTTGTTTCCCGCAAAATCATGACCGAAGATGCGAAAGGGTTCTTTTTAGAGACGCGCACAATTTTTCGATCTAATGATAGAGTGGTTTTCCGTGGTCAGCCGCGATTTTCTTTATCATTCTTCTCCTTCATGGCATTCTGGACCATTCCCAAAGAGCAGTGAGAAATTTGTGCTATCTGTCGAAGAGAGTAGCCGTCGTCCCTTAGGCGTTGCATTTTGATCCTCTTTTCTGCGGAACAGTACTTATTTCGGCCCATGTTTGAACTAAAGAATTATTACAAAATCAGATAATTTGAACTTGTTAGAAAAGTTTTCACTTAACTTACTCGAAGGAAAATAAATTTGGAAAAAAAAGATTAAAAAGTAGCCCGAAAGTATTTATTTAAAAACACTGTATTTATTATTTTGTCCAATGTGAAAGTGGTCCTTTGACTATTAAATTGAAATTGACATGTCCGCATAAAACATATGAACAGGCTTGTTACTTTAAAAAATGGCTTGCCAATCTAATGGTTCATTGCAGTTGATTACGTAACTTGAAAAGCATTGCCAGCTGAAAAAATAGATGTTTTACAAGAAACTTAGGGGTGTTTTTATTATTTTGACCACTAGTGTATATCGCCACAAAGAATACAGGCGCAAAATTGCAAAATAACGAATCACTCCTACTCTCGAGACTTTACTAAGTATCCCGAACTGATTGTGATTTCAAAGGAAATTACTATAATCCCCTGTCAAATTAATTATTTCCCAACGGAAATAAAAAATATTACAACGAAAAATTAAATATTACGCTTCATAATCTTCTCATTAAATGATCTTAAAAGCAAAATTTTTTTTATGTGACACCGGAACTAGAGTAGTTTTGGGTACAACTTCGTAATGCGCGCGGTAGTGAAAAATGCACTAAAAAATAGTTCAAAAACAGGGTTTAATAAGGAAACCCCGCAGGGTCATCCAAAACGTAGTTCTTTGCGTAGCCGTAGTTGGATGCGTAAAACAGGGTTTGATGATAAAAGCCCCGTAGGGCTACAATCTAGATCGTCATTTTCGGAAATAATAAATTAAAAATGAATTGTTATAACTTTTAATAATTTCCCAAAAATATTTTCCCTCGGCGGGAAATTATGTAAAACCCACTGGTTTTTTATGTCTGGCAATGCTCAGCAATCGAACTGTCAGTCAGAGTACGGAAAATTAGAAAAATGGTCGGTCGTATATTTACTAATAACATAATTTGCTAATTTTTGCCTTTCGGAAGGCGAAAAAACCTTAACAAATAGTGCCGGGACAGTGCTATGAGTGTTACTTTTTAAGTTTTTGTGTTATATTATAAAATTCCATCCCGAAAAATGGCGAAATCGGTGTTTTTAAAGATCTGAAAATGAGTTTTTCAAACGCAAATTAATATAAAAAGTGCCGAGCGGGCCCTAAAATATATTTATTTATTGTTTTTCAGCCAAAATACGTACTTTTAACTATTTTTTAGTGTATTTTTCACTACCGCGCGGATTACGAAGTTGTTCCGAAGTCGCTATGAATACTTTTCTTGAATTGCTGAATGTTGCTGTCTTCCGGGAATATTGAAATGGGCAGTGTTTTCCATATTTGAACAGTCCGGTTTTAAAAATGAATCATGAAATTTGACAGTGTAATCGAAGATAGGTTTAAGTGAATAAAACAGCTCGAGTATTACGGGGTAGTGATGTCAAAAATGTAACTATTCGTTACACGAGTACTCGTTACCGACCGAAATCCGAACTAACGAGTACCGATGCAAATTTATATTCGTTACTTAAGTAACGAAATAAGCGCCCGAAAAAGTAACTGAACTGTCAAAACGTTTCGTTACTGTTTCGTTATTCGAGTATTCGTTCTACAAACAAAAAAGTACCTATACGGTTTAGTTACTTTTTTCCGTACATCACAACAGGGAAACCTTCACTTGTGCATAACGCCATACCGCCATTCCAAAGCAAGAACTAGAAGAAATGCTCTTACTCAATCAATGCAGCAATGAGAAAATGTTTTTTTCGTTTCCTTTCTTTCAACACCAAGACTGTAGTCGAGTAGAGTTGTAGCGCTCAAGCAGCAGGATAGGCAGTCGTTACTAGTACAGTGGTAGACATCGTATGCGCGCATCTGAAAATGTATCATTTATTGTGTTCCCCACTGTAAAATATTTCTAAGAAAAACTGTTTCTCCCTATTTGTGGAATTGCTATAGATGAGTAATACACGACAGTAAAACTGATGAAACTAACGGTACTACTTTTGAAAAAAAAAAGCGAAAAATGTGAATGGAGCTCAGTTTGAGCTGCGACATTCGTATGAGCGCATCGAGGAATTATTGAGTTTTGAACGCGAAATTTAAAGTTTTTTTGCAAATTTTCATTGAAGGTTTGTGCAGAATATATTTTGCAATATTATTTAGTATGAGCGTTGTTTTTGCAGCAATGCCTTCTGGGAAGCGCTTAAATGAGGCGGAGCAGGTTGCCATCAATTTATTGAAAGAAAAAGACTTCTCCAGTGGGCAAATTGCTACTAAACTTGGTCGATCTGAATTTGCAATCAGGAATTTCTTAAAAAAAAGGCAATGGCTATGGAATTAAGGCTGCAACAAGGGGCAATACAAAATTATGCTTGCGTGACAAATGCAAAATTCAACACGAGGCAACAACAAATCGGCTATCAGCAAAACAAATTAAGGACAAATTAGAATTAACACCTCGTCACATTGCGCGTGTTTTAAGGACTTCGCCAAATATATCATGGATGAAACTTAAAGGAAAACCCCGATTAACTGCAGTTCACCGATAGAAGGGACTAGAATTCGCCAAAAAGTACCATGTCTCGGACATCCGAATGGGAAAAAAGTAATTTTTTCTGATGAAAAAAAAAATTCAATTTGGATGGCCCAGACTGCTACAGTTGCTACTGGCATAATTTGAAAAAACACAACGTGGTAAGATCGATGCGTAATTTCGGCGGTGGAAGCGTTATGGTTTGAGGTGCATTCTCCTGCAAAGAAAAGCTTCCAATCTGTTTCATAAACTACTAGAATGAACTCCCAGATTGACATAGATCTTCTTGGAAGACGTTTTAATCAGTCATCTGGATAGTTGCGACGAGGAAGATGTAGTTTTACAGCAGGATAATGCATCCATTCATGCTTCGAGGCAAGGATTGGCTTTCGAACACTTCACTGGTCCGCTTGTAGTACTGACTGTGATCCGATTGAGAACCTTTGGGGGATTCTCGCTAGCAAAATGTATGCAAATGGACGTCAGTTTGGTAGCGTAAAAAAATTTCAAAAAAATGTAGTGCGCTGTCTACCACTGTAAAAGCGATTTCTTGTTACATATAATTAATGCATGGCGCACTAGAGGCGGTTTCTTCTATTTGAATTTATGAGTTGCAAAACTGCTTTCCCTATCCCTGCAACATGATATAGCGGTCTTTTCGAATAAACGAGTACCTAGTAACGAATAAAATGTAACGATTACCTTCCTTAAGTAACGAACAGTTCTTCTTCTTCTACAATGGCGCTAGAGCCCAAATCGGACCTTGGCCTCCTGACATTCAGGTTTCTTAACATTTTTTTTATTATTACTTATTGTGGAAGGGTTCTTAGCCCTTCGCTCAACCCTCTTTCTATGAATTTTTTATTTTCGTAGATTGAAGTGACCAAGGTATATGCAAGCAGGCAATGTGGTTGAATTATATATTGCGTCCACCGGGATTTGAACTCACGACCTTCGCATTACAAGACCAACACGCTACCCACTAGGCAAGACACTAGCTTCGAACAGTTACTGGTACCGAAAAGTAACGAAACTTAACATCACTATTATAGGATAAGGTCATGCATGGTGGTAACAAATTGGAAATTTTGTCCGAACAATATCTATCGCAGTAAAAACATAAAAGAGTTAAGGCGCTTACAATTCATCTATGCAAGTCAGAATCTCCTATAATTTTAATAGCCCAAGATTGGATACTTATTTATTCTTATTGCCCCAACTAAAATTCTTAGACAACTCATTCAAAGATTGAACCACAGACCTGCGTTGCCCTGCTAAATTAGAACATCGGGTTAAAGCCGGAGTTTTGAAGTGATAGGAGAAGTCTAATGTGCTGTTATCTGTGAAGCTATGTAAAGGACTAAAAGTTGAATATAACAAGTCGTTAAGAAATATTAGAAAAAGGGTGGGAGAAAGAACCGACCCGGGATCCTTTTACTATCCAGTAGAGACCCCCAGCATTTTCGCACCAAAACTCAAGACTCAAACGACTAGAATGTTTTTTAAATAATCTCGGGCGAGAGATATCATCTACCAAAACCGAGCTCATGGTAATTACGTGGAAGAGGAAGCTTCCGAATTTTTCTGTAAACATTAACAACACTGTAATTAGTAAGTTGCCATATTTTAAATACCTTGAAGTATACTTCCACTTGAAGCTTAAATGGAAATGCCATATTGATCAGGTAACACCTTGTAAGCTTCCTAACCCTTTTGTATCGCAACTACAATGAAGATTGTTCGGACGGAATCTCTAATCTCTTGCCCCATGTATGCCCGTAATACTGCTGCTTCACGCGCTCATAAGTATTCTCTCAACCCCACCTTCGGTCGCACTGTTAAATTTCGTGATTCGTTTTTAAACCGGACTGTTCGAATAAGGAACTCGCTGCCCATATCAGTATTCCCGCATGACTAAAACATTCAGCAAAAGAAATATTCATAGCCACTTCCGTCTCTATCCCCTTAATTCTCAAAAACCAATATCCTTCCCTCCTCACCCATGCTGTGCTTCAGTACAAAAGGGTAACCCCTCTAGTTCTGGTGTCACATAAAAACAATAGAAGGTAATGGAGATATGCCTCTGGTATGAAAACTTTACACAGTCTTTCTCTGGATCCTGTTTGGGTGCTGATCCGTCATGCCTTCTAAGAATTTTTTAGTCAGCTATGGAATAAGGAATAACCAGTTTTCTTTGAGCTGCTGACACTCATATTAAAAAACTAGAGTAAATTTAGTATCGTGCGAAACAAGCTTGCATTGGCCTAATGAATGCAATCCGCATTGCTTCTTTTTTTTATAATTTGGGAACGCGTGGGAGCACTGCGACCTTCTCGGCCTATTGTGCGTTTATTGCCCCTTTACCCTACCATAACTCAATAGATTTGGCTAATCTAAGTATCTTTAAGAATATCTCCCACTTTGTTTTTTTTGTGGTAGGATTAGTTTTTTTTTAGATTGATAAGCCTGGAAGTCTATTCTAGTAGATTTTATGTTCTTGTTCTAAGTCTAACCGTCTAAATATGGGGTTGGAGTATCCTTTCGGTTTCCTGCAAAATGGCTCTGGACCAATAATGTTTTTGCGCCGTTTTTTGCAAGGCGATCAGCCTCTTCATTTCCCTCAATTCTCATATGTCCTGGTACCCATATTAAGGTTACATCGTTCCTTTTTTCCCAGGATGATTAGGTTTTGAAGGCAACCCCAAACTATCCTGATCCGTGTTTATTGGATGCTAGGGCTTTGAGAACCGCCTGACTATCCGATAGGATATAAATGGAATTGTTGCGATGAACTCTCCTTATATTCATTTGGATGCATAGCTCCATTGCAATTAGTTCGGCCTGGAAGATTGAGGCTTCTTTGCCGAGTAGTTTTGAAACCGAGAAGTTAGGACCTTTAACTCCGGTTCCAGTCCCCTCAGAGGTGCGCGAGCCATCTGTATACCAGATGGTTGATTCCTCTTCCATTTCAGGTAGCATGGATTGCCAGTCCTTATGTTCTCTGATTATGACTTTGAAGGGGGTTTCAAAGTTGAATTTTTTTTAGCGTCCGATAGTGTGGAGGTTAGAACCTCTATTTTTGGGTCTTTTAGGATATTGAGGTGACCTCTAAAAACCCCTGATTTGTAATTGTTTTGTCTCTGTATGCGTAACACCCCTTTCATCTTCTCTTCTATAATGGCGCTAGAGCCCAAATCGGGCCTTTTCCTCCTGACCTTCAGGGTCCTTAACATTATTTCATTATTTATTGTGGAAGGGTTGTTAGACCCTCGCACAACCCTCTATCTACGAATTTTTCAGTTTCGTAGATTGAGGTGACCAAGGTATAACGAAGCAGGCAGTATGCTGGAATTATGCTTCGACCGGGGTTTCAACTCACTACCTTCGCATTGTAGACCAACACGCTATCCGCTAGGTTACATCCTAGCTTAACACCGCTTTGATAACCTCCTTTTTCATTTGAAGATGTATCGGAGGGATGTTTAGGAACATTTCCATTGCCACCGTACGACAGGTTTTCACTGATCCTGTGATACCAAGACAAGGTAGCCTTTGGATTTCTTGTAGCGTAAGCTGTGCCTTTTGTTGTAAAATTTTAGTTCATCATATAGTATAGACTATTGGGAGGATGATTGTTCTGTAGCAATAGTAAATCATTTTGGGCTTTAATCCCCATTTTCTACCAAATAAGGTTTTGCAGCCCAAAATGCTTTGGCATGAGTCTATTCTATATGTTTGTTTCAGTTAAGTTTGCTATCCAATATAACACCTAAATATTTAACCTCATCTGAAAAGAGTATTGGTGTTCCATTTATTGAAGGAGGTATGATGTGGATTTTCTTTCTATTTGTAAATGGTACTATCTCAGTCTTACTTGGGTTGATTTTCAAGTTCTTAGACTGCCATCAGTTCACTATCACCTCTAGGCTGATTGTATCCTTTCCGATATTATCAAATCATTGCTTCACTTACGTTTCCATTTTTACACGCTGGTCGAAACTTTGTTCATGAATGCATGTACACCAGCCAATACAATTCTACACGATAGCCTCAGTGAGCTGCGACTCGCCAATGCGGAGAGGATTCCGAGATACTTCTCTATTTTATACATCAACTTGAAATAGTTCGTTTTACTCCGTCAATATCTCTAGATATGATGGAAAACTTAAAGGGGATGCCAAAGACTTTTCTACCACTTGTTGCCAGCACATTTATCATCTTATTGCAGGAAGTTTCGTCCATTTTTTACACCGATGGATGCAAATCTAAAGAGAGTACGGGCGGTGTTTTTTTATGATGGCATTTGCTAAGCGATTTTCAATTTGGCAGAGCCAGTTTCAGTATTTTTACTTGGCCTGCACCCACATTAAAGAATGTAATTCTCAGGGTAACTACCTTATTGCATCAGATAGCCAATATTTGAGGCTTCCGTGGCGTAGTGGGCAGCGTGCTTGTTTCACAGTCATTAGGTTGTGGGTACGATTCCCGCTCCAGACAGTGGGACTGTTTTAAGTACGAATTCTCAGTTGCTACTGGCGATGAAAAATTATTCGAAATAAAATGGGCAAACGGTGTAAAAGTGAAACAGTTCCACTTCAAGAAGGTCTGTATACTCAGTAGATGGTTTATAGCCACTTGATTCGATTTGCGAACCATAGCAGGATCGAATGTCTGAGGTCGTCTAGTTCTAAGAAGTATTTAGAGACTAAACAAAGGAGACGACTTTTGGAGATTTGCGGACAGTGACAAAGATAATGTTCGATAGATTCTTCGTCTTCCTCGCGTGCAGCTTTAGCAAGCAAAAATCAGGTCAACAATAGTTCGGACGCTATAGCGACTACGTTGTAACAGCTGAGCTATAATATTTTCAATCGGTTCGCAAAAGGATTTGGACATTCTGCAGCTGTCCAGCTGCCGCCACCCCGCCAAGAAAGAATCCAAAATTGTTTGATTGAAGCTAGTCTTCAGCACTGTTGATGCTACATCAACTGACTTCCTAGTGGAGTTAATGTTTGCAGATCCTTGCCGTGCATGCGTGCCTGTTGCGTCGTTTCCTAACACGTCGCTATGATCCGGTATCCAAATTAGAAATACTTCGGTTATAGCCGCTAGGCGATTCAAATTGTATCTACAAATGGACACTACTTTGGACGTGGTCCTGTAGGAGTGTAGTGCCAGAAGTGCAGCCCTTATGCCCGACAAAATGTAACAATTTCTGAGACTGTTCTGCATATCTAAAATAGCTTTTCTTGAATGTTGGCCTTCCAGGATAATTTACTATCAAGAATAAGACATAAATATTTAACTTGGTTTGATAGGACCATAGTGATACCCCGAATGTTTAGTGGATTGAAAACGTATGGTCTTCTTCTTCTTCTGGAGAAGAGAACCGATCCGTTTTTTGAGGGTTGATGGTAAGTCCTTTATCTAGTGCCCAACTGTCTAAAAGTTGTAAAGCGGCCTTCTTAGGGTCCCTAGAACTTGTTCAAACTTACCGGTTAGCATGTTGACAAGATCATCGGCATATGCTATTGTGGGGTTTCGATTTAAAATGGAAAGTGGTTCATTCACTGTTAGGACTCACAAGCGTGGCGATATTATGCTGCCCTGTGGCGTTCTTTTGTGGACAGAGTCTTTTCTTGTCTCTTCACCTATCCGTGCTATAATTTTTCGTGAGCGAAGAAGCTTAGCTATCCATGCAGTTAGGAGAGGTTCCACACTATGGCTGCGCAAGGCCTTAAGTATGGCATCAATGTTGACGTAGTTAAAAGCGCCTTCCACTTCTATAAAGGGACCGAGTGCAACCTCTTTATGATGGAAAGCGGCTACCGTCACATGCAAGGGGGTGTCAGTGGACCTACTTTCAGGCGTGTTGGTGGGGGAATCTAACTGAGAGGTTCAGATTTGGCCGTAGGTAGCTGTCCATCAGTCTTTCCAGGTCTTTAAGAAGGAACGAAGTCAGGCAAAGCCTCCCAGAATATACCCAGAACATGGCTTAGGTATGAAAACTACCTTAACCTCTTGCCATAGCTTCGGTATGTGGCAAAAACTGATGCATGCTTTATATATGTCAATCAGGTACTGAATTATTGTTTCATCCGCATTTTGGATCATTGCGGGATAGACTTCGTCCAGTCCTGGTGACTTGTAAGGTTTGAAGGAACGCAATTCCTATGTTTTATGGCATCACGACTGTATCTACTAGTTCTGAGTTAGCTAGAATACTATTAAAGATGAACTTTGTGGCGGAGGTTCAAAGCATCCGGGGAAATGCGTTTGCATTAAAAGTTCAAACGACTCGCAACTAGACTCCGTTCATGAACCATTGCCTTTATCCAGTAATTCAGGCATGTATGGGTCTTTGGATAGGGTCCTCTTTATCCTAGCGGTATCGTTGACGTTAAAAAATACTTAATTTATATATTAATACGTCAACATCGAAAATTGTGGTATCCTTTTTTAGTATTTATTTTAAGAGGGGAATGAAACTTAGATCATTTGAAAGGTATAGATGTGCAAATTAGAATAACTGTATAGGAACGAACCCTGTCCTTGTTTGAGTTTGGACACCAGGTTCTAGCACAGAGCCAGAAATTTTCAAATCGAACATTTTAGGCCAAATATTTTATCTTATTTTCTGCGATCCATTTGGTTTTTCGTAGAAATTTAGGTCAAGTATAAATTCCGATAGAAACCTTTCAAATAGTTTTTAGTGGAATCGTAATCTTTAATTATCTTTTCAGTACGAGCTGCCATTCGTCGACTTTTTAAAAATCGACGAGTGACAGCTCGATCAACGGCTCTGCGGCCAAACTCGAAAAAGCAGAAGGGCTCGTTCGTATACAGTAAAATAATGTGAACATTACCTGTTCCAACGTTAATGCCAAAATTTGCTGAAGCAGATACTTTGCATCTAATCCAAAAACAGTTACAATTTTATGAATTTTACGAAAGAGCTAACTTCGAACAATGTACTATTGGTAAAATTTCGACCATATCCGATATTAGTCTACATTATTTATTTATTTATTTATCATAACAAGATATTTAGTTACATAATAATTAACTTATATTATTTAATTTAATTTAATGTAACTTAAGACAATTTAACTTACGTAACTTAATCTAACTAGTAAGATGGACACTGGTAGAAGGATGGTTATACAGGGTTTGGGATACTTTATAAAACAGAGCGCAGTCTTAGTTTGTATGTCAATTTACTCATTGGAGGTGTGTAGTGTACACTGAATTTGTTAAATACTCTACAACATCTGTTAATAGGCTCATTTTGTCCGTAAACTGTACTATGCGGATATTCCTTTAGTAGTCTTGAATGTCTCGTCAGCCTGACATTGTCATTGAGTCTGAATTTATCTGATATGTGATCTACCATAATATCGCCATTCAAAACATCTAAGGTAAAACAGGATGTGAGCATAGTTCTTCTAGAACTAAGAGGTAAAAGATTTAATATTTGGAGCCTAGTTGCGTACGGTGGAAGTTTCTCAAAGTCTCTAGGATCATACAAGTCCCTAAGAGCAAAGAGAAGGAATTGCTTCTGTATTGACTCTATTCTGTTGCTATATAACTGGAAAGAGGGGTTCCAGATGGGACATGCATATTCCAGAAGAGGACGGACAATCAAATTCCTGTTAAGACCCCCTATAGGGGCATAGGACAGAAACAACTCTCTTCCACAAGGCGCGATCCTGAGCATCGGCTTTAAGCTGTTGCCAGGACTTGTTTATTCCTCTGGCCTCCTGCTCAACTGCTCGCTTCCATGTGTTACATGGTCGACCAACCCGACGTCTTCCTTGAGGATTATAATCCAGAGCCTGTTTTGCGATATTTTGCTCTGATTTCCTCAAAGTATGACCGATCCACTGCCACTTTCGCCTTTGAATCTCAATACCTATTTTAGTCTGGCGAGTTGTACTCCAAAGTTCGTCGTTGGAGATCACTTCTGGCCAGAATATTCCTAAAATGCGTCGGAGGCATTGGTTTACGAAAGTCTGTAGTTTCTTGGTAAGTCGAACGGTCACTTTCCACGTAGTACAACCATATAACAACACGGATTTGACGCATGCGTCAAAAACTCGCAGCTTCGTGCGAAGGGAGATCTCTCTTAACCTCCAGAAAGGGGAAAGGATACCGAAGGCCTGACGAGCTTTATTTAGCCGAGCCTCAACATCCTTTTCGGCTCCGCCGTCCATACTGACAATGCTTCCGAGATAGCAAAAATCTTGCACCTCTTCCACATCCTGTCCATTAAGAACAATCGGTGTGCTTGCGTTCGAACCCATGTGCATGTACTTGGTTTTACGCACATTTATTTTCAGTCCCGCCTCTTTGCATTTAGAATGCAACGAGCGAACATTTGACTCTAAGTCCGAACGGGTATGTGCAAGCAAACACACGTCATCAGCATAATCAAGGTGACTTAAGATGTTAAATAGTCTCCATTGAAGACCTTTACCTTCCCCACCTTCCAGTGCAGCTTTCAAGATGTCATTTATTACCACCAGAAACAGGGCTGGTGATAATATGCAGCCTTGTCTGACACCCGTTCGCACAGGAAAGCTCTCGGACACTCTCCTCTATGCAAGACGCGACACCTTGCATCTTCGTAGGATTCTTTAATCATAGCTATGACCTTATTTGGAATACCTCTCCTACGCAAAGCATTCCATATGTAATCTCGCTTAACGCTGTCGAAAGCCTTCTCGAAGTCCACAAACATGAGATGTAGTGGCGAACCCATTTCGGCTGACTGCTCTAATATTATCCGTAGGGTATTTGTGTGGTCGGTACAAGACGACCCTTTACGGAATCCAGCCTGATAAACTTCGAGAGTGCTCTCGACGACATCACTAATCCTATTGAGAATTACCTTAGCCATAATTTTTGATACGGCAGTAAGTAGACATATACCACGCCAATTGCCACAATCCCGAAGGTCGCCTTTCTTCGGAATTTTCACAATGACGCCCTCCTTCCATTCAGTCGGATATCTTCCATCATTCCACACCTTAGTGAAGAGTGGGAGGAGTATATCGGCTGTTATTTCCGGGTCCGCTTTGAGGAGTTCGGTTGGTAGTCCGTCTATACCTGGAGCTTTCCTTCCCGCCATTGACCGAATGGCGGAAACTATCTCTTCCTTATCTGGGGGATCGTCCCTAATAGAGGATTGTTGCGGTTGGATGTTTGGAAGTTGTTCTGTTTCCGGAATATCTTCATCTGACAAGATGTTTAAAATATCAGAGAATTATTCCTTCCATCGTCGCAACTGGTGTTCACTCATATTAAGGAGAGTTCCGTTGACATCTCTCACCAGGTGGTTGGCGGTGAAATTCCTGTTCGTCAACTGTTTCATGATTTTAAATAGTGAACCCATATCCCCAAGGTAAGCCGCAGATTCTGCCTTGTTTGCCAGATCTTCAATGGCCTTTCTCTTGTCGCGTCTAACAGCCTTTTTAAGCTGTATATGAGCATCGCGGTAGTTCTGCCTCAAGTCGGGCGTACGTTGGTTGACATCGGGTTGAGAGATGATTGCCAATTTGGCTTTTTTCCGATTGTCAACCTTGTCCCATGTGTCTTGCGACATCCAGGGTTTCTCACCGCTTTGCGCATATCCCACAGATTCTTCAGCACTAGTTAGAAAAGTGTTTCTGGTTGCCTCCCAATTGGCGTCCAGTGTGCGCATTTCATGTTCACCCAATGTGGATGACTTTTCGCGTAGAATGGTGGTGTATTCGAGTTTTTTGTTGGGATCTCTGAGTTTATCCACATTAAGCTTGCGCTTCATTTGAAGAATTTGTGGTCGTGGGATAGCTGCTGTACACAATCTCAAGCAGGCAACCAAGTGGTGATCGCTCCCCACGTCAGCTCCACGTTTCGCTCGCACATCGAGGAGACATCTTCTCCATCGGCGACTTATAGCCAAATGGTCGATCTGGTTCTGAGTAACACCGTCAGGGGAAACCCAAGATGTTTTATGATGACTCTTGTGTGGAAAAAGGGTCCCTCCGATGACCATTTGCCGAGTACTACAGAACTCCACAAATAATTCGCCGTTTTCGGGTCTCTTAATCCAAGGTCGTGAAGCGTCGACCCAAGGGTCACCATGCCTCCCCATGACGTGTTCTAGTCCAGTGTTGTCTGATCCAACCTGGGCGTTCATATCTCCCGAGATGATAATAATATCACCTCTTGGAACACGTTCGAAGGTGGCACTCAGTTGGCTATAAAACTCCTCTTTGTCACCAGATGTTGCGGTATTAGTTGGTGCGTAGCACTGCAGAATTGTGACGTTTCTGACACTGGTCCTGAGCCTGACGACGATAATCCTATCCGAGATTGGTTCCCAGCTAATGAGACTGTTTCTCGCTCTCGGCGTAAGGACGAACGCCACGCCATTTCTGGCTTCACTTTCAGGGCCAATGTACAGAATAGTGTTTCCGCTAGGGGTTCGTTCTTCTCCTGATCCTGTCCACCTGACCTCGCTCAAGCCCAAGATTTGGATGTTATAGTGCTCCATTTCACGGTCGATCACCGATTGGCGGTGCAAGGACCGAGTAACACCAGCTCTTCCCCCGTCATTCAATGTTCGAACGTTCCAGAAGCCAATCATAGTCCGTTTTCGAATGCCAAAAGTCGTTACCGTAGAATCAGTCCGTATCCGAGGCGATGTATCCGTTTCTCGTATCATTTAGGTCTTAAGATCACGGGTGATAAGCCCATGATCCAGTGAGTGTCCATTTGCCATTTTTAGGGCAAGCAGGACTGGCTGTGGGTGAATTCTACAGCCCCCATCCCAGAGGGGGATAGTTAGCTCAGGTCCGTGGAGTCGCTAACTCCAAAGATAGTTGCAGGAATTGGTAAAACCTCATACTACAACTACCCCCTTGCGGGGAAGAGGACGGACAAGGGAACAGAATAATGTTTTAGTGACCCATACATTCTTAAACTCTTTGGCTCTTCTCTTAATAAATCCAAGAAGTCTATTGGCTTTTGAGATTAATCGGTTGTAGTGAGATTTAAAGCACAGTTTATTGTCGAGTAGAATGCCGAGGTCCTCAATTTGATCTACACGATGTAGTTGAGATCCACTCAGGAAATAGTCATGTAGGTATGTGGATCTTTTATGTGAGAAGCTTATCACGTGGCATTTACCGACATTAAGCTCTAACTTGTTCTGACTACCCCACTCATCTAGTGCAATAAGCTTGGATTGCAAAAATGCGGCATCAGCGGGTGAGGTAACAGTATGATAAATTTTCAGATCATTAGCGTACAACAGATGCGAGACATTTTTTAATACTTCAGATAGATCTGAGATGAAAATATTAAATAAAAGAGGTCCCAAGTGACTTCCTTAGGGTACCCCAGAGGACACTACGATTTCCTTGGAAATAGAGCCTTGGAACTTGACAAATTGAGTTCTATTACTAAGATAGGATTTAATCCAGTCAAGAAGGGATCCTGTAACACCAATTTTTTTTAATTTTAAAATCAGGATGTTGTGATCAACTCGGTCGAAGGCTTTGCTAAAGTCAGTGTATACTGCGTTAATTTGATGCCCATTTTCCAGTGCGCAGAGTGTATCAGATACTAGAATCATGAGGTTAGTCATGGTTGAGCGCCCTTTTCTAAAACCGTGCTGCTGGTCATTAAGAATAGGGTTGATTATTTTGGTTAATTTGTCGCAGATAATTTTTTCGAATAATTTCGGTATAGCTGATAGAATAGCTATACCTCTATAGTTCTTCACATTTCGTTTGTCACCATTCTTATGGATGGGTGTGAGATGCGACGATTTCCAAGCCGATGGGAAAACTCCCAATGAGAGTGACTTGTTAAAGAGCCAGTATAAAGGTGTTGAGAGCTGAAGGGCACACTTCGATAAAAATAAGGGAGGAATAAGATCAGGACCTGGACCTTTTTTGACATCAATAGTTGTAAGAGTATTAAGCACCTCCTCAATGGTTAATGAAATATTTTCAACGAGTGGAGGAACCGAAATGTTGGGCTCGATTTCGGTCGAATCCGACTGTACTCCAAAAACGTCGCGAAAACGGTCAGCAAACATGTCGCAGATATCATGCTTGCAAGAAGATTGCGTGATTCCATTGGTCATGGTTACGGGATAACCCGAACTTTTACGTTTTGTGTTAACGAAGTCGAAAAATCTTTTTGGTTCTGTTATGATATCTTCACCGATTTTTTTTACATAACCTTCATATGCAGTCCGGGACTCAGAAGAGAACTCTGAAGCCAGCGTGTCATATTTTTTTTGGAGATTGGGGGAGATTGCCCCCACTTTCTTAAGTTTTTTGAATAGTTTATTTCTTCTATTCCGCAGTGATCTTAGGTTTTTATCTAACCAGGGTTCCGATAATTTATCTTTTTGCTTTATTACAGGGACGTACTTGATAGCAATTTCAAAGATCACATCGTAGAATGCTGTTATGGCATTGTCAAGATCATTAGATGAGAACAGGGCTGTCCAGTCTATCGTGGACAATTCATTATTAATGCCATTGAAATCAGCATTACGGAAGTCAAATACAATATTATTATTGTAAGAGTGAACAAAATTAGTGTGATCGTATGGTAAATCTACTATGATGGCAGAGTGATGTTGAGTATTAGAGAAAAGATTCTCAGCGTCAGAGGCATGGCCAACAATCACTTCATCATATGCGTCGGTAAAAATCATACCAAGCCATCTCCCATTTTTATTGGGTAAATTAATCTATGTACGTCAAAAAACTGCAAAAAGCGTAAACAGTAATAATGAAGATGTAAAGATTATCAGTCTAAGCAGTATATATTGTCAAATTGAATCTTTTGTTAAACATTTACATGAAATAGATAAACATAAATGCATACAAATAGACCATAGGACGATCTTATTCTGGCACATATATTCAATCAATCAAATTCCTGTTAAGACCTCCTATAGGGGTATAGGACAGAAACAACTCTCTTCCATAAGACACGATCCTGAGCATCGGCCTTTAGCTGTTGCCATGATTGAGAGTTTTCTCTCCGAGCGCTCTATTAGAGTCGTTCTAGACGGAGTAACTTCTGCACCATTTTCCATTGATTCCGACATCCCTCAGGGCTCAGTTTTATCTCCTACCCTCTTTTTTAGTCTTCATAAACGACCTTTCGTCTACTCTCAATCCTATTCATTATTTCGCAGATGCTAGCACTTTGGATAACACTTTCCAATGTGACTCCCTGCGGAGGCACGCCCAGCATTAGTGGCTTCATGCCGTATTGAGGCAATACAGTCATTGAACTCTGACCTCAGTTTAATCCTGGAATGGGGCAGGAAAACTGAGTAGAGTTTAATGCCTTAAAAACGCAGTCCTGTCATCTATCTCTTAAACATAGAGTTCCGATGTCGACCGCTAATGTGTCCTTAAATGGCGTACAGATTTCACCTTCTGCACCTACTTCACGTTATTAGGTGTGAAATTTAACAATCGCCTTGATTGGAGCCAACACATCTACGAAGTTGCTCTTGATGCATCGAAACGTCTAGGTATTCTGCGGAAATGTAAGAAATTCTTTTCTGCGTCCGAACTAGCTACGAGGGGAGGTCAAAAATTTTGCGGAATGACAGGGAAGGGGGGTAAAATTAAAGAAGTTATTATTTATTTTAATACATTTATCACATCTCCCACAAAGCTTATTATTTCCCTCTAAAAAAAATGTTTTAGCAAAGCCTTGAAAATAGACTGAAATTACCGACTTCACATCTTCATCGTTGGCGAATTTTCTTCCCCGAAGTTCTTTCTTCAGTTTTTGGGAACAAATAGTAATCGAGAGGGGTCAGATCTGGAATATAAGGAGGGTGGTTCAATATTCCGTAGCCGCACTTCTGTAGGGCAGCCATTGCAACGTGGCTCTTGAGAACAGGTTTGTTGTCGTACAAAAGCAGTGTACCTCGATTCAATTTTCCTCTTCTATTTTCTTTGATGGCATCCTTTAATTTTTGTAGCAGGTTGGTATGATATCCCCCTCTCATGCTTTTCCTTTATAGTCGATCATCAAAACCCCCTCTGAATCCCAAAAAATAGTGGCAATGATTTTTCGGCGAATTGTGAGACATTGAATTCAGGCTCATAATGATAAATCCAAGTTTCGTCTCCAGTAACAATTCGGGTCAACATTTGATCCCTGTTCTCGCTACAGAGATCCGAAGGTCTCGTGAAAACTCGACGCACTGCTTTTTCAGAACCGCTGAGACCATTCCCGGTACCCATCTTGCGCTGACCTTAAATATGCCGAAATGATCGTGGATGATATTCAAAATGTTTGTATCTGATGCTCCAACCATTTTTGCGATTTGTTTCTTCTTTAAACGATCATCTTCGAGAGCAAGATTCTCCACTTTTTCGACGATTTTTGAGGAAGTGGTCTCAATCGGCCGGCCCCAGTGTTTATCATCTTCTAATGACTATCTGCCTTGCCTGAATAAACTATGCCACTTATAAATCATTACTTTTCCAGGACAGGAGTCCCCGTAAACAGATGACATTTCTTCCAGAATGATTTGTGGCGCTTGGTAAGGAACTTAATGACAGCACGAAACTCAATTTTATCCATATTTCGCGTTTTCTTTCCGATTGACTTCTTGATTTGGCGATAACTAAAATGCTAGTGATTCGATTTGGCAGAAAATTTGTATTTATACCTGTATTGAGTGTTAGAGTACCTCCAGGTAAACATTTCCCCCCTCCCTTGTCTATCTGCTTCATTCCGCGAAATTCTTGACCTCCCCTCGTACCATCTATAAGGCTTATATCCGACCACGTCCTGAGTACAACTCGCATGTTTGGGCTGGGACCCCAAAATCACATCTGGCTCTTCTTGACCGTATTCAGAAAATGCATTCCGATTATTTATTTATTTATTATTCATTTATTTATTTCAGAATTCATCAAAACAATCATTACTTACAAAATATTGTTATAAAAAAGTACGTAAAAAATACATCATACGAGTATCCAATTTAAAACAATCAACAATCACAAATTATTTATCGCATAAAGCTGACTTTAACTGCATGCTAGATAAATTATAGTCAATTCGGTAGTAATTATTATTGAAATACGCGAAATAGATGCGATTGGTTCGTTTTGTCCGTAGTTGGTGCGATGATGAGAAATGTGGAGTGGCACATAGTTTCTCAAGGATCGACGCGGAATACTAAAAGTTATGGCTTCGAGCAAATATGGGAAATAAATTTCTTCTAAGATTTTTTTTTTTTACTGTACCGAGTATAACTTAGAGGGTCACCCTTTAATGCAATGCACAGCTATGTCGGTATAGGAAAAGGAAGTGGAGGTATTAAGGTGGAGAGAGACGAAAATGACGGTGGACATTGTTCTTGAAGCACCGCAGGCTGTACTTGTTGGGAAACAAACTAGCTGGCAAATCGTTCCAAAGTCTTGACGTTCGGGAAATGAATGACTGTCTAAATTTCACTGTACGAGAAGGCAAGGGTTTGACCGTGTACTCGTGTGCGCGTTCAGCTTGGCGAGTATTTCGGGGAAAAGTATGCAGTGGAAGAATGAGTGCGCTTAGTTCTGTACTGCATTTACCGTGGAAATATCGATAGTAAATGCTGAGTACTCCGACATTTCTGCGATGCTCAAGAGAATCTATAGAAGACGTGATGGTTTCGTCTCCAATCAGTCGGAACGCATGTTTTTGAATACGATCGAGCAACGCGAGGTGTGTTTTGGGTGCCCCAGCTCAAACGTGCGAGTTATACCCTAAGCGTGGTCTAATGTAGGCCTTATAAATGGTTGCTATGTCGATGGGTGTGAAATATTTTTTGCATTTTCGGAGAACACCTAGGCGTTTAGAGGCGTCAAGGGCAATATCAAAGATATGCTGGGCCCAATTTAGGTGGTCACTAATTTTGACGCCTAACAGTGAGAAATTCTCCGAAGTGGTAAGCCGTGCACCATCAAAGTGTGAGACAACACTAAAGCATCCCGTTTGAGGGATAGATGACAGGCCTGTGTTTTGGATGCGTTGAACTCTACTCTGTTTTTCCTGCCCCATTCCAGGATTAATTTGAGATCCGAGTTCAGCGAACTGAATAATTCCCTGCGATTGGAAGCAATAGAATGAATGTTTGATTCCGCAGCAGAGTTAAATTTTTTTTTTTTTTTAAGGAACCGAACACAACTTAGGGGATCACCCTATAATGCTATGCACAGATGTGTCGGTATAGGAATTGGAGAAAAAAACTCAAGTTAGATTAGTTTAATTTAGGTGGAGAAAGACGAAAATGACGGTGTACATTCCTCTTGAAGCTCTGGATGTTGTATTCATTCATCCATAGATGTTGTCTAAAGCACTGTCATCTGCAAAACTATGGATTGGATTGAGAGTGGACGACAGAAGGTCGTTTATGGAAAACTAAGAAAAGAGTTGGAGATAAAACAGAACCTTGTGGGACGCCGGAATCAATTGGGTAGGAGGAAGAAGTAACGCCATCTAATACTACTCGTATAGTGCGTTCTGAGAGATAGCTCTCAATCCATTGAACAAGGGTATCATTAAGGCCGATGGCCCTAAGCTTAACTAAGAGACATGCGTGCCAAACTCTGTCAAAAGCTTTTGCAATGTCAAGTGCGAGGACTTGACCTTCACCATAATTATGTAAGCATGAGTTCCAACGCTCTGTCAAGTAGACTAAAAGATCACCCGTTGACCGTCCAGAACGGAACCCATATTGACCATCATGGAGGAGCTGTTTATCCTTCAGATATTTGACGATTTTACGATTGACAGCAGTTTCCATTGCTTTCGAGAGCACTGAGGTAATGGCTATTGGGCGGTAGTTGGCGGGGTTCGCTTTGCTTCCTTTCTTGGGAATGGGCTGAACATTCGCAACTTTCCACATACGCAGAAAGCACCCAGAAGAGTAAGAAAGATGGAAAAGATTGCGAAGAGGTTTAGCTAAAGAAGAGGCGCACTTTTTAGGGTAATGGGAGAAATACCGTCCGGACCAGCGGATTTGTGAATATCGAGCTCTGTAAGGATCCGAGAAATAAGTCTCGTGCGAAAATGCAGTGCAGGCAGTGAGAAACCAGAAGGATTTGCAGCGGGAGGCGATTGGTTTGATGGTGGAAGGTGAGAGTTTCTTGCGAAACTTGCTGCTAGTAAATTGGCTTTTTCGCTAGGATCAACCTCGGTACGGTCGCCAACAACTAGAGGTGGTATAGAAGAAGAAATGAAATTGTTGTTGACCGTTTTGACAAATGACCAGTAAGATCTCGAGCCTTTTGGGCACTGGAGGATCTTCCGTCGAAGTTTTTGGTCATGCTCAAATTTAAGGCTTCCGTGGCGTAGTGGGCACCGTGCTTGTTTCTCAGTCAATAGGTCGTTGGTTCGATTCCCACTCCAGACGTGATTTTTTTAAGCGCACATTTTTCACTTGCTACTGGTGATAAAAAATTATTCGCAATAAAATGGGGAAACGGTGTAAAAGTGAAACAGTTCCACTTCAAGAAGGTCTAGATACTCAGTAGATGGTTTCTGTTCGCTTTCTATCATTCAGTCCCCCATAACATCTGCAAATATTTGCCATTAAGCAGCCAGTACAACTGATCAATATATCAGCTTCTCCACTCGCTACGGTCGTTCTTACTCCCCTTCCCCAACCTTCCCAATCCTATTCCTTCCCTCCATGACTGTGTTTGTGCATTGCACATAAACGCCAAAATTGCCTATAACATAGGTCATTCTGCAAAAAAAAAAAAAATTTAACACGACTGAGTATGGATTTGCAGACATTTCTTGACGCATTGAAAAGCTCTCTGTTGGCAGGTGTTCTATTGCCTCTAAATGTTTGAAATGCTAGTTTCTTGGTCTGAATTGCAATGAGACATTCTTTGTTGAACCAAGAGTCCTTCGACGGCCTGACTCTTTTATGACTAGAAGGTATGTAATTTAAATACAAAATCAGCCCTAAAGATAATCCGTCTGTTCTCAAGCGACTCTGGAGAATGGAGTCTTAGACGCAGTTCGTAAGGAGTAAGATGCAAGGTACCAGACCAGGGAAGGTCCCTTAGAGCGAACCTTAAGAATCTTCGCTTTACAGACTCAATCCTACTCTTATGTTCCTCGTAATACGGAGCCCATACCTGACAAGCATACTCCAGAATAGAGCGTACAAAAGCACAGTATAAAGTCTTAGTTATATAAGGATCATTGAAGTCCTTGCACCATCTTTTAACGAAACCCCAAACGGAGTTGGCCTTGCTGATTATGTATTCAATATGATCGTCAAACGTAAATGCGGAAATAAAATATACACCTAGATTCAGTACCTTATCTGTCTGTTGTAGTGTGCTACCGTCTAGGACATATTCGAAATGTATGGGTGATTTGGTCCTAAAGAATGAAACGCTTGCACATTGACTAATATTCATACAGTTTAATGTACACCAGTCAAAAAAACGTTGCAAATCACTTTGCGCAGTCATTCTGATTCGAAATATCGCGAAAAAATTTCGCGTCGTCAGCATAGAGCAAAATTTTCGAGTTGGAAATAACCGAACTCACGTTGTTAATAAATAAAATAAATAACAGTGGTCCTAGATGGCACACCAGATGTGTTGGGTATAGCAGAGGAATAAATACCTCGAAAAATCACTTTTTGGGTACGATTAGATAGGTAAGATCTGATCCAATTTATGAAAGTAAAAGGAAATCCAAGTGCGTATAGCTTCTAAGCAAGAATAGTATGGTCAACTTTATCAAAAGCTTTGGTAAAGTCGGTATATATGCAGTCAACCTGCTTACGGCCTTCAATCACAGGAATAGTGAAATTGGAAAATTCCATTAGATTTGTTGTGGTTGACCTACCTTTGGTAAACCCATGTTGGGCTGGACTAATGATTGGTTTACAATGAAAATTCAGTATATCACAAATAACAGCATTTCGAGATGAAGCTATATCGGCCTCAATTGACTCCCTCGAGCACCGTATTGGAGTACTCTGCATTTACTATAGATACTTTTATGGTAAATGCAGCAAGGAATTAAAGGCCCTAATATCACCTATATTCAATGCCCCCCGAAATACTCGCCAAGCTGCACGCTCAAACGAGTACGAGCCCTTGCCGTGGAGAACAGTGAAGTTTAGGCAGTCCTTCATCCCTCGGACGACAGTGTTGTGGAATTCATTACCAGGCAATCTCTTTCCCACTGAATACAACCTTTAGCATTTTAAAAATAAAGCTCACCGCAACAAACTCTTCCCTCCTGTGTTTCCCTGCTAATTTCCCTATTTCCCTTACCCATGTCGAATTAACTGTGCATCATGCATTAAAGGATGATCCCCTAGGTTTATTTCGATAACCATAAAAAAAAACTAACATTCACTAAATAAAATTTTTAACGTTTGAAAACTAAAATTTAACTGACCCAAAAAATTTTTAATTAGTGTTCATTTCCTAAAATCCACTTACAAAAACATAAAATAATTATCCCAGTGAATTTTGCACGATCTTTACTATAGTTACTCCATAGAACACTAGAGGCGCTTTACCATAGTTTGGCAAAGATGAAGCCCAATATTTGGAGCAAAATTTAAAAAAGTGTTGACCTTTTCTTTGGTACGTTCTTAATATCAAGAACTGTGCGCAGTTTTCAATACTTAACCAAGTCACAAACAAAAATTAAAAAAAAAAAACAATTTATCTTAGCGCGTATGAAATTGGCAAGAGGAATTTGCAGGTGTCGACAAAAGATTCTTGTATCTTAATTGTGTTAAGCCAAATAAATAAACTCAACTAAACTCCGAATTACTTCATCTACAACGAATATTTCAGACTTATGGCCCCACCTCTTCTTAATTCGGTCAAAATATAACTAATAGTCCAGTTGGATTAGATTTTTGGGATGAAATGTTGCGATCTCGATGTTTTTTTTGAACCTCATTGTTTTTTGCGTAGATTACGATAAAAATATTGCGGCCACTGGGGGAGTGGGGGAAAGACTCGAAAAATAGCAAAATTCGCAAATTTTCGTCTGTTTTAGAGGTTTTTTGAGTTTTATTACGTTATACTAAGCAATATCGAAAAACTAAGGTTCGATTGCAGACACTTAGACCTTTCATTTGAAAGGTACATTGTTAAATTCGGTTTATTTAAACCTGAGATATGGACTGTTATTCAAGACGTTTTTGACAATTTTCAAGGAATCTGTGTTTTTGGAAGGAAATGAGTATCTCATAGACTGTAAAAAAGATATTCTACCGAAACTTGCGGCATTGCCTCTTAGTAAATGGACTTTAAATAACTGAATCAAAATTCAGCCCAAATTTAGCCGGTTTCATAGAAATTTGACCTGATGAATTTATTAGAAAATGACTTTTCGAGTAAATTTTTTCTTAACTCCTTTTTTAAGGCAGAAGGACTAAATGAAATTTCCAACTAACCTTTATAGTCACGTTGTATTGTGGACATTCTGATAAAGAATTTGCGGGGCTTGAAGTTCAATTTGACTTATCCGGAGCCGAGATATCGAACTTTTTCTTCCAGATTTTAAGATTTTTTTAATAATAACGTTATTTTTACTCGTAAAAGGTGCCTTTGTTCTTAAATTGCCGTGTAGCTACAACTTAGGGGATGAAAATGTTATTTTGTGACTAAAGCTGGCACTGCAAGTAAACCCTTAACGCGTGCTGGCGGAGGGTACCTTCGATGCTTCAATCAATTTTTCCATGGTAACATTTCTCTCAGCAGAACAGCATATAGACGCTAGGCCATCTCGAATAGAACGCGAATGTGAAGATATGACGAAAATCCTTAATTATTTCAGCACAAAAAAACCGTTTCCTACTTTAAGATTACTTTTCATGAAACATTAAAAATAGGAAAACAGTGTTGCGATAGAATTGTCGGAAAATATTATACGAAGTTAGGTTTAAAAAAACAGAGTCTTACCGCTCCAGGCCATGATGTCGAAAATCGTAATAGATGGAGAGGAGAATTCCGTCAATCCAAATTTTATATTCGAACGAATTATTTTATCGAATGAAAGTCGTGCAAACTTGAAAAAGTATCTTACTTTTGAGCTCGCACCTTATCCAGCTTCACTTTTTGATGGAATTTATTTTCGCAAGACACAAAAATCAAAGATATATGATTTATTCACACCTATAGACGATTTTATTCCTGGTTCATCAATTAATATTATAGATGGAGGTTTCTTACTCCATAAAGTAATTTGTCATTCAAGCGATACCTTTAAAACAATTTGTGCTAAATATTTAACATACATTAATTTCTATTCTCCGTGTATTGTTGTATTCGATGGATTATAATGGATCATAATGGATCATAACTGGATTGAACTGCCAACCTCTGACAGACGTGTTTTTTTAAAGTCTTCTAATTTAATTTTATTTCTATTTTTATTCACGTTTTTTGTTTTTTCTTTCCATTTAATAAGTTTTAGGACGGTTTAGTTTTGTTCTGTTTCGCGATTCAGTGTCTTTCTATAGGAATCTGATGTCGAAACCAAATTCAAGTGTTATTAACAATAAAAATCAACCTTCAAGTGCATTAAAACACTTTCGTTCTATTAGCGGGCATCCGGGGCCGCGATCTACATCGATACGTTTGTCGGCAGGTCATTCCGAAGGGTTGACCTGGTGATCGTGTCGACCCGAAGCCCCTTTGATATCTTGTGGCTTCCGGGTGGCGGAGTCTTCACATAATTTTATTTTGTTTTGTGTGTGCGGATTACTTTGAAGTTTCTAAGTGAGGTTATGTTATGATACCGCCAAAATTTTCTCGAAATTAGCGAAGACAATAACCATTTTTTTTTTTTTTTGTGTATAGTTCAAATAGTGGTGCCACCTCGTCTGAGATTACGTTATTAATCATAATTTTATGTGGTCATTGTTCCTTGCCTATTGCTGTTGACGGTCTTCGTTGTGCTGGTTTGTGCGGCAAGTCGTTTCATGCTGCTTGCGTTGGTGTTACTGCACCGAAATACTTCGCTGCATTGGCCTTACCGGCCATTCACTGGCTTTGCTCAAACTGTGATGGCATAGGCATTTCCGCATTCCATGCTAAATTATGCGATATGTCGTCAGCAATTACTTTGCTTCAAAATGCCTTCTTTTCATTGAAGAAAGAGATCTGCCAATTACAAGGGCCTATCAACAAAGGTGCTGCACAAATCTCTGAAGCCACCTCAGTCATCACGCGCAGTAAATCTCTTCTACGTCAAAAGCAAGGGGAGACTGATCAGCTGCAGTCTTCAACCCATCCAAGGCAAGCGCGGAAAAAGTTGTCGTCTAAAGGGGAATCCCCCCTGCCGTCGATTGTACTCAATGACGCCTCTGTGGATCATGCTGATTCCGGTACAATCCATGTTCCTGCAGCCATACCATCGGCCACTGCGAGCACCTCTACGTCACTTAATGTACCGAATCTTATTTCGGTTGTTTCCCCAACTGATAAATTTAGTGCTACATATAAGAATTCGTCTGCATCCCCAGAGTGGAGTGTTGTCCATAACAAGCGAAATTCCCGTAGGAAACTTATTGGGAAAGGTGATGCCGAAGACACTTTAAAAGTTGTTACTAGTCATAAATGGCTACACTTATCGCGCTTGAACTCGGCCACTGATGAAAAGTCAATAATAAATTACGTTGCCAATAAGCTTAAAATTTGTAATGATGACATACGATGTTTGAAACTCGTGAAAAGGGATGCTGATATTGCTAGTCTGCGTTTCATCAACTTTAAGTTAGGTATTCCTAACAATGTGTACGACAAGTGTTTCGCTGCAGAATTTTGGCCTGAAGGTCTACTCATTCGACCCTTCAAGTACCAGCCAAAAAACGGGTCACAAGCAGCGATCATCGACTCCACATAGCTCATGATACATATTCAACCCCTTTGCAGCAAGCGAATAAGGTGTTCCAGATTTATTATCAAAACGTCAGGGGTATGAAAACTAAGCTACCCCTCTATCGCTTGAGCTTATTAAACGCTGAATTCGATGCCATCATTCTTACAGAAACTTGGTTGGATGACGATATACTAACCAGTGAACTTGGTTTTTCGAACTACAATGTATTCCGCTTGGATCGGTGCCATACTCGAGTACGAAGTCCAGAGGTGGTGGCTGCATAATAGCTGTGAAAAATTGTTATTCTGCCAAACTTTTAATTAAGACCTCTAACGATGTGGAAGATATCTTCGTCGAACTCAGCCTCAGCCAACGCAAATTATTTATTGGATGTGTATACATACCACCATCATCATCAGCCGAGACTTACGCCAGCCATTGCCAGTTTATCGAAGGCATATTTAACAGTTTTCCATTTGCGGATACTTTGATTGTTGGAGATTACAACCAGCCTGAAGTTGATTGGGCCTCCATTAACTGGTATGAATCCAGTGTTAATTGCGCGAGCAGTGCTCTTATTGATCAATTCTGCGATCTTAACTTTACTCAAAGTAACCGCATTTTCAACGCCAAAGGGAATCTACTTGATCTGGTATTTTCTAATCTTTCACCACCACCTGAAGTGGTTTCACCGCACGACGAATTGCTGCCGCTTGATAAAAGGTACCATCCAGCACTCAATATAAACATTAATTTAAATTCTATCCCTAATATTGCTCACAATCATCACTTTGCCTCCTATAATTTTAAAATTGCCAACTATGGTTTCATCTGTGAGCAGCTCTCATTAATCGACTGGCCACTCTTACTCGAAATAGTTGACATAAACGAAGCCGTTTCTAGATTTTATGGCATTCTGTATAAAGTTATCGATGATTTGGTCCCTTCTCAAATTATTTCTAGCTCGTTATATCCCCGTTGGTACGACGCGCAATTGCGTCAACTTATCAAAAACAAAAAAGTAGCACATGCTAAATATAAAGAATCGCTCTCCCAAAGTGACTACCTGGAATTCTCACGTTTACGCAGTCTCTGTAAAGCTAAAAAGGCTTCCTGTTATACTGAATACACTAGTAATATTGAAGCTAATATCTCTTCCAATAACATTACGGCATTCTGGAACTACGTTAATTCTCTTAGGTCAGACAATGTTCTTCCTTCCTGTATGTATGCTGATGATATTATTGCATCTGATCCTTCTAGCATTGCAAACCTCTTTGCTAAGTATTTCTCCAGTGTGTACTCCGATAATAGCACTATTCCATCTGCCGTGCCGAATTTATCATCACTGGGCAGCTATTACCTAAATCTGTCGTCGTTAAATGTTGTCATCTCAGATGTCACACCGATGCTTGATACCCTTGATACATCTAAAGGTATGGGACCCGATGGTGTTCCACCATTGTTTCTGTTTAACTGTCGTCAGTTTTTGGCGTTACCCATTACGATTATTTTAAATTTATCTTTACGTTCGGGTCTTTTTCCTGAATTGTGGAAGACTTCTTTTGTTATACCAATTCATAAGTCCAATGATAAATGCAATGTTCACAATTACAGGCCCATTTCTATCCAATCGACCTTATCCAAAATTTTTGATGCAATCGTCACGAACAAATTAACACCATTACTGAGAAGCTATATTACCCCTCACCAACATGGTTTTCTAAAACGGAAGTCTACAATGACTAATCTCTTGCCTTATGTTGAGACTATTATCCATGCAATGGAGTCTAATTCCCAGGTCCACGCAATCTACACCGACTTCTCAAAAGCCTTCGACAAAGTTGATCACTGCCTACTCGTTTCGAAGCTTCACGCCTTAGGCATCTCTGGGGATCTTCTGAGTTGGATACGTGATTACCTCCATGATCGCTATAGTATTGTAAATATAAAATCTGCTCACTGAGAACCTTTTCTCGTAAAATCAGGAGTACCACAAGGATCGCATTTAGGGCCTCTGCTCTTTCTTGTTTTTATTAACGATATATCCAATATATTCGTAAACGTAAATTTTTTGTTATTCGCGGATGATCTTAAAATCTATAAAATTATAAACACTGTAAACGATTGTACAATTGTTCAAAATAATCTTAATTACCTGTATGATTGGTGTATCACAAATCATCTTCCATTGAATATTTCAAAGTGTAATTACATTGCGTTCAGCAGACGTCGTGAGCGGATCAATATTAACTATTACCTTAATACTTGCGAGTTACCAGTGGTTGATGTTATCAATGACTTGGGTCTATTACTTGACTCTAAATTGACATTCGTGCCTCACTACAACAAAATTTGTAGTTCAGCTCGGAGAATGCTGGGTTTCGCTATACGCAATAGTCAAGATTTCAAAAATATTTATTCCCTGAAAACTCTTTACTGCTCATTGGTGCGTCCACATCTGGAATATTTATCTGTCATTTGGAACCCCTTTTTCCATATTCACTCTGCCCATATTGAAACACAAATTCCTGCGGTACATTGCCTTTAAACTTCGCATACCTTTCGAAACAATTGACTATGACTGTTTGCTCACTACCTTGAATCTGGAGCCACTGTCTAAACGACGTGAACGATATGAGCTAATAGCCTTATTTAAAATTGTTAATGATAAGTTGGATTGCTCTGAATTTCTTGAAGTTTTAAACTTTCGGGTTCCAAGTCATGCATCACGCTCTACCGATAGTTTTTATGTCACGCGTCATGTTACTAGTTTGCTGACAATAGTCCGGCCACTCGCTTGATGAGAACTGCTAACAAGCATTCAGCTATGTTGGACATATTTTCTACAAATATCGATTGCCTTAAGGCAATACAATTATTATGATTTTCTTTGTTATTTTGTTTTTAAAAATATTATTTACTTTTGTCTTATTTTTCATTTCTTTTTTTACTCTTTTTTTCATATATTTATGTTATTACCTTTATATTATTATTATGTTCTCTTTTACATTTATATTTATAAGTTTGTAACTTTCATTTGAGGGTCTGGTACCCGTAAATAAATAAATAAATAAATAAATAGATATCCTCTAGAGCCTGTTACGAAAGATCGAGAAGAGGAAGTAAACATTTTTCAAATCAAATGCTGTTTTTAAATGAAGAAAAACCAGTTCTAGTAGGACAAGAAAACTTCCTTAGCAATAATAATAATAAAAATCTTTTAATAAAGATGTTTAGGGAAAAGTGTGCACAGTTAAATATAAAAACTCTTCAAGCGGAGGAAGACGCAGATTTGCTAATAGTTACAACAGCTATATTAAAATCCAATAATAAAACTCGAAGTTACATTATTGGAGAAGACGTTGATTTACTTGTACTATTTACTTCAAATATTTATTTGAAAAAACCTACAAGAGGTTCAAAGTTGCAGCTACGTATGGACCATCAAGCTTGGAACTAAAATCATTGAAGAGGGTATTTCTGTTTGCTCACGCTTTCAGTGGCTGTGATACCACGTCAGCATTTTTCAATCATGGAAAAATAAAGTTTATGAAAATTCTGAATAACAATGCCAAATTATTACAAGAAGTGGAAATCTTTAACTCGCCTGAAGCTGATATAAATAAGTTATTTGAAGTTTCTTGCTCTCTAGTATTAACGCTATACTCCTCTAAAAAGAATAATTGTAACATGACATTGATGATTTGAATATTACAGATCCTTAAAAAATATTGATTTGAGCGCACTGTCTTGCACCGAAGGTGTCCTACGCCAGCACGCGTTAAGGGTTTAGTTGCAGTGTCAGCTTTGGTTGCAAAATAATCTTGACCCACAAAACTGGGGGTGGAGAAAAAATGGAAATATTCTTGAACCCGTTTTCACCAAGGAAAGCTTAATCCCTCACGATTTGATTGAAAAAATGCATTGTGGCTGCAAAACTGGGTGTCTGAAAAGATGCGGTTGCAGAAAAATGGGTCTAAAATTTAATTCCTTCTGTAAACCATGTTTGGGAAATAATTGTTTAAATAGCGATGCAATACAGAATGAAATAGAGGATGATACTGATACTAAACAACACTAACTTAACAATCGAAGACAAAAATAGCGAAGAACCCGTAGAATTAGTCTAGAATTCTGAATTTCAGCCCAGTAATAAAAGAGCTAGACTCGCATTTATTTAAGCAACTCATTTCTTTAATCTTACATTTCCATCCCCTAAGTTATAGCTACACAGCAATTTAAGAACAATATGTTTGCCTCCCTCAAAGGCACTTTATACGAGTGAAAAAAACGTTATTATTAAAAAATCTTAAAATCTGGAAGAAAAAGTTCGATATCTCGGCTCCGGATAAGTCAAATTGAACTTCAAGCCCCGCAAATTTTTTATCAAAATGTCCACAATACAACGTGACTCTAAAAGTTAGTTGGAAATTTCAGTTAGTCCTTCTGCCTTAAAAAATTTACTCGAAAAGTCATTTTCTAATAAATTCATCAAGTGAAATTTCTATGAAACCGGCTAAATTTGGGCTGAATTTTGATTCAGTTATTTAAAGTGCATTTATTAAGAGACAATGCCGCAAGTTTTGGTAGAATATCTTTTATACAGTCTATGAGATACTCATTTCCTTCCAAAAACACAGTTCCTTGAAAATTGTCAAAAACGTCTTGAATAACAGTCCATATCTCAGGTTTAAATAAACCGAATTTAACAATGTACCTTTCAAATGAAAGGTCTAAGTGTCTGCAATCGAACCACATTTTTAGTTTTTCGATATTGCTTAGTATAACGTAATAAAACTCAAAAAACCTCTAAAACAGACGAAAATTTGCGAATTTTGCTATTTTTCGAGTCTTTCCCCCACTCCCCCAGTGGCCGCAATATTTTTATCGTAATCTACGCAAAAAACAATGAGGTTAAAAAAAAACATCGAGATCACAGCATTTCGCCAAACAGACCTTTTTTGATCTAATCTGACTGGACTATAATACGTACGCATTTTAAAAAGATTTTACCAATGAATGCAAAAAACAGTGGTTTTCTTTTATGTACATATGCTCTCCTTCCATCTTCCATGCTCCACATAGAAGATCCAATTATCATTGACGATGTCATACTAGTTTCATTATTTCTCTCTATTTTTTGGAAAAATTATATTGTATCAATTTTTTAACCGTTCCTGACTAGTTACACGGTAGCCACACATGGGTTAAAGGGACCTCCTTTCAATCGTCCATCCTAGTAGTATACTTCTACAAAACTCCAAAAAATTATGTAACATACATTGAGCATTGTAGACTGTGCAGGAACAGCGTACACGTAAGAAACCAACTAAACCGCAAAAGTGTAAATTCACCATCTCGAGCGATAAGACACCATCACGCAATCGCAAAGTTAAAAAATTTGAGGTGTATCCCGGTGTTCGACTGCAATTAGCTGATATTGTGCAGCACTTGAAAACATTTCTGCAATATGTAACTTATAAGATTCAGTTTGAATGAAACTTGAATTTCCACTCTAAGAAAACGTTTCCCTTGAATTATTCTTCCCTTTTATATCGCTTTTCCTTTTTTATCCACTTGCACAATATTTATTCAGTACTTCTCTCGTACTTTTCAAATCTTGTTAATATTAAAAGATGTTCGTGGATACAAACGAAATGTGGCCTTATACTACATTGCGCACGCATTTCCATGCTGCGAAAAATCGATATATTCTCGAGCTCCATATCCACAGATAATAATAATAATCAGAAACTATTATTTCACATGCACTTTACAGAAACAATTTGTTTTCTTAGGCACATTTGTATGGACAGTACACGTATATGGAGTTAAAGTGATGATTAAAAGAGGCTGTAGTTGGGTTTTTGTTTTCTGACAAATAAGGACAACGTCTGCGCATATTCTCTCATTGTCATTTTTACAATCGGGATGTGCTCCAATATTAAGAAATGAATATACAGATACACATTTGTACATTCTTTTTTTTTCCAAAATAGTGTATCGTAAATAGAGTACTCACGAGGTCGTATCATTGATGTTTTTCTGAATTTTCAACATTTCTACACATAAAATAGTAAACGTGCTTCAGCGAAATATTAATTTAAAACATTCTGTCATATTGTGTTTCCATAAAGCAAATATTAGTGATTAAAACAAACTGAACCTTGCAAACTCTCTCGTATTGGTAAGGAAACATAAAGTAGGCCATAAGCGTGGCGCAGTTCAAAACAAAATACTTAGCTTCTATAAGATATTCCATGCTTCTTGGTTGGTGTATATGGAAATATTTTATGCCTTCATTATAATATTATTTAATTGTATATTAGTTTTTCCTATCAAGTTTTGTTTATATTGTGCTTGCTTAACAATTTTTTGTATTATCAGCATCAATTTAAAGTTACAAGAACCCTAGATTACCTTTATTAATTTTTATTACAATTATTATTTAAAATATGTAATTAGGAATGATGCGAGCTAGAGTGATCGACCGGAGCACTTTAACATCCAAATCTTGGGCTTGAGCGAGGTCAGGTGGACAGGATCAGGAGAAGAACGAACCCCGAGCGGAAACACGTTGGTCCTGAGAGTGATGGCAAAAATGGCGTAGCGGTCGTCCTTACAACGAGAGCGAGAAACAGTCTCATGGGCTGGGAACCAATCTCGGATAGGATTATCGTCGTCAGGCTCAGAACCAGTGTCAGAAACGTCACAATTCTACAGTGCTACGCACCAACTAATACTGCAACACCTGGTGACAAAAAGGAGTTTTATAACCAACTGAGTGCCACCTTCGAACGTGTTCCAAGAGGTGATATTATTTTCATCTCAGGAGATCTGCGTCTGACAACACAGTTCTAGAATACGTCATGGGCAAGCATGGTGACCCTTGAGTCGACGCGTCCAGAATCTTGGATTAAGAGACTCGAAAACGGCGAATTATTTGTGGAGTTTTGTAGTACTCGGCAAATGGTCATCGGAGGGACCCTTTTTCCACACAAGAGTCACCATAAAACATCTTGGGTTTCCCCTGATGGTGGTACTCAGAATCAAAACGGCCATTTGGCTATAAGTCGCCGATGGAGAAGATGTTTCCTCGATGTGCGAGCGAAGCGTGGAGCTGACGTGGGGAGCGGTCACCACTTGGTGGCTGGCTGCTAGAGATTGTGCACAGCAGCTATCCGACGGCCACAAATTCTTCAAATGAAGCGCAACCTTAATGTGGATAGACTTGGAGACCCCAACCAAAAGCGCGAGTACACCACCATTCTACGCGAAAATTCATCCATATTGGGCGGATATAAAATGCGCGCACTGGACACCAATCGGGAGGCAACCAGAAACGCGTTTCTAACTGATGGTGAAGAATCTGTGGGATATGTGCAAAGCGGTGAGAAACCCTGGTTGTCGCAAGACACATGGGACAAGGTTGGCGATCGGAAAAAGCCAAATTGGCCACCATCTCTCAACCCGATGTCAGCCAAAGAACTCTCGACTTGAGACGGAACTACCGCGATGCTCATACACAGCTTAAAAAGGCTTTTAGACGCGACAAAAGAAGATCTGGCCAAAAAGCAGAATCTGCGGCTTACCTTGGGGATATGGGTTCACTATTTAAGATTATGAAAGAGTTGACGAACAGGAATTTCACCGCCTACCACCTGGTGAGAGATGTCAACGGAACTCTCCTTAATATGAGTGAACACCAGTTGCGGCGATGGAAGGAATACTTCTCTGATATATTAAACATCTTCTTAAAGGAAGATATTCCAGAAACAGAAAAACTACCAAACATCCAACGACAACAATCATGTTAGGGACGATCCCCCAGATAAGGAAAAGATAGTTTCCGCCATTCGGTCAATGGCGAGAAGGAAAGCCCCAGGTATAGATGCACAAAGAACTCTTCAAAGCGGACCCGGAAATAACAGCCTATATACTCCTCTCACTCTTTTCTGAGGTGAAATGAAGGAAGATATCCGACTGAATGGAAGAAGAGCGTCATTGTGGAAATTCCGAAGCCAGGCGACTTTTAGGATTATGGCACTTGGCGTGGTATATGTCTACTTACTGCCGTATCGTAAATCATGGCTAAGGTAATTTTCAATAGGATTAGTGGTGGCGTGAAGAGCACTCTCGAAATTTATCAGGCTGAATTCCGTAAAGGGTCATCTTGTACCGACCACAGAAATACCCTACGGATAATATTGAAGCCGTTCGCCGAAATGGGACTTCGAGAAGGCTTTCGACAGCGTTAAGCGAGATTACATATGGAATGCTTTGCGTAGGAGAGGTATTCCAGGTGAGATCATATAAAGAATCCTACAAAAAGGTGTCGCGTCTTATATAGACGAGAGCTGTGCGAGAGCTTTCCTGTACGAACGCGTATCAGACAAGGCTGCATATTGTCGGCAGCCCTGTTTCTGGTGGTAATAAATGACATTTTGAAAGCTGCATTGGAAGGTGGGGAAGATAAAGGTCTTCAATGGAGACTATTTAACATCTTAAGTCACCTTGATTATGCTGGTGACGTGTGTTTGTTTGCACATAACCGTTCGGACTTAGAGTCAAATGTTCGCTCGATGCATTCTAAATGCAAAGAGGCGGGGCTGAAAATAAATGTGCGTAAAACCAAGTACATACACATGGGAAGCATTGTCTACATGGAAAAGGGTTTTGAGGCTCGTCTAATTAAAGGTCGTCAGGCCTTCGGTATCCTTTTCCCTTTTTGGAGGTTAAGAGATCTCCCTTAATGTGGATAGACTTGGAGACCCCAACAAAAAGCGCGAGTACACCACCATTCTACGCGAAAATTCATCTAGATCATAGATTTTCCTTCGCACGAATTTGCGAGTATTTGATGCATGCGTCAAATTCGTGTTGTTGCATGGTTGTATTACATGGAAAGTGACCGTTCGACTTACCAAGAAACTGCAAACTTTCGTGAACCAATGCCTTGGACCCATTTTAGAGATATCCTGGCTAGAAGTGATCTCCAACGACGAACTTTGGAGATCAACTGGACAGACTAAAATAGGCATTGAGATTCGAAGGTGGAAGTAGCAGTGGATCGGCCACACTTTGAGAAATATATTAATTCCAATATGGTTTAGCGCATTAAAATTGATTTCTTGAAGCTATAGAAAATTAAGAAAATTTAAATCAAAAATTAAAAATGTTATGATGATGAAAACTTAATTAGATCAAATCAAAATGGAAGAGAAAAGAAATTCGTTACAAGTATTGTAATACAGTAAGGATTAAGCCGCATGGCATATTCCTTCATGCTCTAGCTTTATAACTGGCTGGTAAATAATATCCATTGGCTAGTAATCATCCGTGTTATTGATTATGGATTTTCAGAACGGGGAATAATTTGAAACTACTGACCGACCAGTTGATGTTGTCTGATGGATTCCCTTATATCGTTAGCAACTATTATTCTTTTGTTCATAGCTTTGGTAGTTTCGAAGAAAAATTTCTTTTTCTTTAAATTCCTTAAAGGTTCTTATTTGCAAAAAATAGCATGCATAACAATTCAGCTCGATAACTCATAGCATTCGAGAGCTATCGTGTCGGACAGACGACTACTTGATTTTATACTATTTTATCTTACAATTGATGATTTCATTGCACGCTAAAATACGGAAACATTTAGATAATATCGTGTTTTCTTACATCACATAAATGTGGTAGTACGACTCACAATAAAAAGTTAACCGTTGGAAGGTACGGCACCCATATCTGTTCCAAAAAATCTTCTGACCATAATCCTTTCCAGGGAGAAAAGATGAGTTCCGATTGGACCGGGGGGTTATTTTTGACTTTCTACGGAGACTTCAGGAGCACGAATACTTGCGCCATCTTCCAAATTGCAGGGGAAACACGATCTTTAAAGCATCAGTTGTAAAAGGAAATTACGTACTCGGGAATAACGCGCCAGGGGCCTTCACACATCTCATCCTTCACTCCGTCGACTGCAGGAACTTTGCCGGATCTGACCCTACTAAAGCTTGCTTCAATCTTCTCGGGCTCAAGCTCGTGAATTTCTCCATCTGCTGTTACCCGATCATGAACAAGCTCCCTCGGTTCCGGACCCGAAAAGAATTCTTCCAATAGTGCTTTACACATTCATTCCATGTTGACATAATGTTGCCTCCAACATTAATGCCAGAAATCTCAGGCCCCGATCGCTTTCCCCTACAGATCTTTTAGATCTGTCCCCAGTGCCTCCAAACATACTCTTTTGAGGGACTCAGAGCTCAGGGCTCGGCACTCATATGCGCCTCGCTGGTAATCGAGTTTGGGTTGGGCGCATTTGCTTGACCTCTTGCACAAGCCCTTTGGTACTTCTTCCTCAAAGTCCGTTCTCGAGCACTCCTACCTGCCAGATCTGCACGCCACCACTTGACACGTTTCGCGTTCACCTTGCGGATTCTCCGAAATATGTCATGGTTGACGCGTATCATCACCATCCATCTTTGTTTTGTAGATGTAGCGAGTGAGCGGCTACAGCGCTGTGTTTCGTCCCAGGCCTGTTTACGACGAAATCGTCAGTAAGGCTTGTGTAAGCAGGCCCTGCCTCAGACGCTAAGGGAACACCATCCAGGTAGTGGTATTACAACCCGGGGATTTCAAGCTACAAAGTGGCCGTGCTGCCACTGAGCTGTCTAGATGCCACGACTTCGGTTAGTAACGATGCAGTATAAGCCGTCACAGGAGATATTTGACTGTTCAACTCGAGTAGCGCTCAAGGGAACCACTAGCGCTTCAATCCCCAAGCGCTCCCCATGGGCCTGCCAGCAGCACTCTTTGGTAGGCAAGGCTTTTTCGCGCAGAAGATAGCCTTCACATACAGCTCTGTCGTATGAGAGTTTAATGACAATTAGGCTGTTGTCGCTGGTTCCCCATCCTAGTAGCAACTATTAGGTTATTGCAGATGAAATGGCGACTTTGCTAGTGAAACTTCAAACAACTTTAACTCTTATAAAACTTAATTTAATTAATCAAAATAGGTACCAGTAGATGCAATACCCCTCCCCCTAACGAGATACAAGTGCATTTATGCCAGTTTCGTATAAGTCTGACTTTCTAGACTGAAGAAATTCCTCGAAGGCATTTTTGATGGCTTCATTGGTAAATTGTTTCTTCGCCAAAAAATGATCCAAATGTTTAAAATAGTGGTAATCGGTTGGCGAAAGGTCTGGTGAATATGGTGAATGAGGAAGAGTCTCATACTGCAAGTCGTTTAATTTTTTGACTGTTATTCTTGATACATTAGTCCGTGTTTTGCTCAGTAAGCTCATGCGGAACCCACGTATCAAGCTTTTTGTCCTTTCCAAGCTGTTGCAAGTGCCAGGAAACTGTCGAATAGTGTACGCTCAGTTTCTCTGCAAGACCCTTAAAGTTTGGCGTGAGTCAGATTACACTAGTAAACGCAGCTCGTCGTTGTCTATCGATGGTCCTGGGTGACCACATGGCTCACTTTGAAGGGTCATATCTCCTGATCGGATTTTTTCGGACCATCGCTGTGTGGTTCGTTTGCTTACTGTGTCAGCTCCAAATGCCCTGTTGATGTTTTTGGTTGCCTCCCTTGCGTTGTTGCCAAATTTGAACTCGTAAAGAATAAGTAACCGTTTTTTGCTCGATCCCATGTTTTTTTTATTTTTTTTTTCTCTCCGATCTCAATGAACCCCAAAACTGAAATGATTCCATGACCAAATGTAGGAGTATTTGCACTTCAATATTCATTACTGCCAGAGCCACCTGGCGGCAGTTTGAGACATGAAAATCGTAACTAACTTCACTTTATCGCGAAAGTCGCCATTTTATCTGCAAATCTGCAACAACCTAATATAAACTATTAATGGATTTATCAATATTCGTAATTATGGAAATGAAGAAATATAATGGTTTATACATATAGTTCATATTTTGTTTGGAGTACAAAAATTTAATTAAAAAAGAATTGAAAAATTAAAATGATTTAGCGTTCTCGTCCTGAAAAGAAATTCAACGATGAGTTTAATGAGTCTGGAAAGGACTGTGACACCTTGGGCACCTCATCATTTCAATATTGGAATTACCATTATTTTCATCTCTCGAGGGATTACTGTCCACTCCGTAGCTGTGTAAGACAGTCCGATAGGCTAGAAAAGACGAACGGATTAGAAACAGAAGCCAGAAAAGGTTTTTCAAAAAGCAAACGATACGTTGCACATCGAGCATCCCGAACGGAGTCGACTTATACCGGCTGTACTCTCGGAAGTGATCCTGCAATTTTCGAGCCATTACGACCACATCGACGTACGTCTGGTGCACACTGTCCTCTATATACTGGAAAAGAAAAATCCGTTCCTGCAAAGGATTTTTAAAGTCTTGACTCATGTCCTGTGCCGGGTGCCGCGAACCTAACCTCAATCTGGCTTGGAAACCGATAACTGCGATCAGTCCTCGTGTACAGCTCACCCGCTTAACACGCGGAATTATAAACGGATCGGACATCAGCGATCTGTGTTTTTTCATCCCACAATTTTTTGCTATTTTTACTTTTGGTACACGCATACAGAAAAGTCGAATGATGTATATTCCGATCTTCACTGTGCAAGACTGCATGTAAGATTCTCATAATAATCAAATCACTCGTGAAATATTTTAGCAGATAAACATACAGAGAGACAATAAATTATTAATAAAAATACAATAAACAATTGACCGGCAAACGTCCATTTATGTAAAAAAAAAAATAGAGAACACCTTAAATTCCCAGTGTTTCACTGTTTCACGAAAAAATCGATCAACTCATTACCTTCCCCAGTCTTGTCTACTTTTTGACAAACTGGAAGCGATGAATACGAACTTGGTGTCGACATACCCACAGAAAGTTTCTAGAATCTGTGATATAAGGCCTTCCAGTAGAGGAGAGTAGAGAGAAATTGCAATAAATGATAAATTTCGATCGCCCCTTTTGATGCCGCAATTCTTGTTATACGAAACTACAGAACAAAATTCTATTTAATGTGAAGTTTTGAGAAGTTTTCATATTCAAATGTAAGAGTTGAGCAAAGAGTGTTGAGTTTTTTGGTTATGCAATATCCCAGTCTCAAAAGGATCAGACCTGTAAATGATTCATGGTTCAGCAATGAATGCCTCGAAGTAATTAGAGCCAAAAAGCAGTCTTTTCTTAATTTTCACAACAATCCGACGGTAGAAACCAGAGACTCATTAAAAATGGCAAGACACGCCAGCAATCAAATTTTAAAGTGAGCTAAATTTGAACATGATAGAAATGTCGACTTAAGATCGTTAGGAATTCCAAAAATTCAAGTTCTTTCTGGTCATTTGTGAAATCATTCAATAATGATTTCATCACATCTTCAATATCTCCCCTTTTGAAAAAGTAAACCTTTTGGCAGCAAACTTCGCCAGAAACTCGAAGCTCCCACAGTTAAACCAGGGTCCTCCGTGCTTCTCGTTCTGGCTTCTCGCTGCCACCACTTCGTTTTCGAACTAGGGCTATTTCCAGGATCCTGCAGGAGCTCAATATTCACGAGTCTGCTAGGCCAAATGGCATCCCCCGTATTGTCCTTAAAAACTGCGCTTTTTCTCTAGCTAATCCTCTTCGCTGGGATCGTTCAACAATATCGTCTATATTTGTTCAACGTGAAGCGCTCGGTCCAAGAGCTTCCACAATTATAATTTAACCTCACGGTTGTCTTTAGCAACGCGGATTGTTTAAGACGACAATGATTAACGCCCCCGAAGATAGCAGCCTATACCAACAGCAAGTTTGGCATTCATACTGCTGGATGCGAGACCTATCTAAATCTTTGCCAATATATCGGTCATAGCACCTGGTTGAAAGAACGCAGCTCAACGCCGAGTTCCAAGGACCTCTGCCCGCGATCTGGGACACCATAACCAACACGTGTTCGTTAAGACCTCAACCATCGCCGGGGGTGGAAGCAACCTTCCATGGGCTCCCCGGCTCTCGTGGTACAGATAACCTCCGGTGGGGGTTCGAAGCTACTCCAGTTGAGTTACTTGCAACTCGTGCACACCCCTCAGGTTCGTACGGTACTCCCCACAAGCAGTTACTGGAATCGCCGTAGCTTTTTGGACCAGCACTTACTTCCCTGCGATAGCTCGAGTGCGTGGAGGCGCTAAAATATCCAAAGATACTCGCATGATTTGGCAAAGTCCTACCCTCCTGCGGGTGGGGTCCTTCTACAGGCGATATCCTGGTCTATCTTACTGAGCATTGGAATTCCTGCATCCACAAATTGGGAGAAGGTCAAGTTCTTGCTCTTGACATCGCCAAAGCGTATGACAGAGTTTGGCACAAATGCCTCTTAGCCAATCTTAAAGCCTTTGGTTTTAACACTTCGTTTCTTCAATGGATTGAGAGTTTCCTCTCCGAGCGCTCTATTCGAGTCATAATCGACAAAGTACCTTCTGCACCCTTTTCTATTGATTCCGGCGTAGAGTTTTATGCCTTAAAAACGCAGTCCTGTCTCTTAAACATAACGTTCCGACGTCGGTCGCTAATATGTCCTTAACTGGCGTACAGATTTCACCTTCTGCAGACTTTACGTTACTAGGTGTAAAATTTAACAATCCTTGATTGGAGTCAACACATTTACGAAGTCGTTCTTGATGCTTCGAAATATCTAGGTATTCTGCGGAAGTGTAAGAAATACTTTTCTTCCTCCGAACTAGCTACAATCTATAAGGCTTATATCCACCTTCGTCTTGAGTATAACTCGCATGTTTGGGCTGGGGCCCCAAAATCACATCTAACTTTGCTCGACCGTATTCAAAAATATGCGTTCCGATTAATAGGAGATGAAGCTATATCGGCCTCATTAGACTCCCTCGAGCATCGTCGAAATATCGGAGCACTCTGCATTTACTATAGATATTTCCATGGTAATTGCAGTAAGGAACTAGAAGCCCTAATACCCCTCTATTTAATGCCCCCCGAAATGCTTGCTAAGCTGCACGCTCACACGAGTAAACTGTGAAGCCCTTGCCGTGGAGAACAGTGAAACTTAGGCAGTCCCTCATTCCTCGGACGACAGTGATTACCAGGCAATCTCTTTCCAACCTCCAAAAATTTAAGAGCAACGTTCACCGCCACTTAAAATCTTCCCTCCTGTGTTCCCTACTAATTTTCCTACATCCACTTGTTTCCTCGCACCCATGTCGACTTAATTGTGAATCGCACATTAAAGGGCGACCCCCTAAGCTATTCTCGATGGCCGTAAAAAAAGAGATATTTACGAAAGCTTGAAGTTATAGGCAACAGCGATTTTTCATCGATGCTTACGCCTGATTTACAACGAAACGTAGACCTTACGCAACCGTTGTCCGTTCCGCGATTTGCTGTTTTAAAAAAGTTTTAAAAAACTTAACTGAAATGCGATTGGGAGTAAAACTCAATCATGAGATACTCTAGGTGAAAGAAATTTTTTTGGATTCAAGAAAGAAGGGGTGAAGACATTGGTCTAATTTTTTCACATCATACTAAAATTCCTATCAAGTAAGACTGAGATAGTACCATTTATGAATAGAAGAAAAATTTACATAACACCTGCCAATGGAGTGCCAATACCCTTTTCAGATGAGGCCAAATATCTAGTTCTGATATTTGATAACAAATTCAACTGGAACAAACATATAGAATGGACTCATGCCAAAGCATTAAATGCGTTTTGGGCCTGCAAAAGCTTATTTGGCAGAAGATCGGGATTACAGCACAACATGATCTACTGGTGCTAAAGAACAATCATCCTCCCAATAGTCACATACGGATCAACGATATGCTGGACTGAAATTTTTTAATGAAAAGCACAGCTTACGCTACAAAAAATTCAAAGACTAGCGTGTCTTTGTATCACAGGAGCAATAAAAACCTGTTCTACGGCAGCAATTGAAATGTTTCTAAACATTCCTTTGATACATCTCCAAATAAAAAAGGAGGCTATCGAAGGGGTGATACGAATACGGAGGGATAACAAATACAACACGGGATTTTAGAGGTCACCTCTAAATCTTAAAAAATCGAAGAATTGTGGTTCTAACCTCAACACTATGCCGACAAAACTCAACCTTGGAACCCAATTCAAAGTAATAATCAGAGAACGCAAAGAATGGCAATCCATGCTACCTGAAATGGAAGAGGAATCAACCATCTGGTGCACAGATAGCTCGCGCTCCTCAAAGGACGCCACAACTTATCCAAGAGAATATTAGGAGAACCCATCGCAACAAATTTATTTAAGGGATAGTCAGGCAGTTCTCAAAGCTTTAACATCCAACAAACACGGATCGAGGCTTATTTGCGACTGCCTTCAAAACCTAATCATCCTGGGAAAAAGGTAGAAAGTAACATTAATGTGGGTCGCAGGACATACAGGGATTGAGGGAAATGAAGAGGCAACCTGCCTCGACAAAAATTGCGCAGAAATAAATTTTATTGGACCAGAGCCATTCTGCGGAAAACCAAAAGGACACCTCAATCTTATACTTAGAGAGTGGATTGAACAAGAGCATAGAATCTACTGGAATAGACTTTCAGGTTTATCAATATCAAGGTAATTTATCCCACCACAGAAAAAATACAAAGTGGGGGATATTCTAAAATTCAGCAAGAGTGATATTAGTACTCTAATCGGTCTATTGACTGGGCATAGTGGAGTAAGTGGGGTCTAGCTGAAACCAACATTTGCCGCTTCTGTCTCAAAGACTCAGAAACGACAGAGCATTTCCTGTGGAACTGCGAGGCAGTAGCAAGGAAAAGATTAAATTTTGTAGGAAGAGGTTTCCTTATAACTGATGAACTAGCCAATATGGCTTCCTTAGACATACTTAGATAAGCGAAAGCTATCGAGTTATGGTAGGGTAAAGGTACAATAAACGCACAATAGGCCAAACAGGTCGCGGTGCTCTTAGGTGTTCTCTAAATAAAATAATTATAAAGTTATTATCAAAATGTTTTATGTAAAATTTGCGATTTAGCCCGAACTTGATTTTACCTTGTTGTCAAAATCGACGTGTAGAAAATTTGGCTTATTTCGTGCAGCTACAAATTTGAAATTTCTTACGCTGTTATTGGAAAACTATGTAAAATATTGACAAGATTTAAATGCCATGTCTTAAACAAATATTTATTGTTTAAGTTAAGAACAAAAATGACACAATTTTTGTTTGTAATACTTAATTAACAAAAATTATGAAAATACTGCTTAATTCTATGTCACAGCTTATTTCATGCACTTAAACTTAAGGCCTAAGTTTACAGAAAAAAGTTAAATTTTATACCAAATTCAGTATTTGGTATGGTAGCCCTTTGCATTTATTACATCTTTAAGTCTCTTTGGCATAGAATCCACAAGTTTCTGGGGTAATTTTCGTCCACTCTTCCAAAATAGTTTTTTTTCTTCAATTGTTCCTTGTTGGAAATACTATGTTTCCGAATATTATTTTCCAAAATTGCCCATAAATTTCCTATTACATTCATATCTGGACTTTGTGCCGGCGGAGACATAACATGCGGGCAGCTCCAAATCAGCCAAGATTGCACAATACCAGACTTATGCTTAGGGTCGTCGTCTTGGTGAAAGCGGAATATGCTTGAAATTTCAAGATTCGCAGTACTCTGGAGTAAATGTTTTTATGTTGAGGTACATGGTTTTGTACATGTCAATGCACTCCAAATTTCCATACAGGCTCAAACCATTACGCTTCCACCGCCATGCTTCACTGTAGCTTTTAAATTTTTTATACTCTAGATGAAATCGGAGAGTATATTGTGTTTGCCTTACCGTTTGTAACACTAAGAAATAATGCTCGCACAGAGCCGCCAAGGGTACAGAAATATTTTTTGTCACTCAAAAATCTCGATTCCGAGTTGCTGTCTGTCCGTCTGTCTACAACATAACTCTCGATAGCTTTGACCTATCGTGCTGAAATTTGTTTTATGTCATTTTTAGCAAAAAGGTAACTTTAAGTTCGTGAACGGGCCACATCCCCCCACTCCTTCTACCCACTCCCATACAAATTTCAAGAAATTTCGAAACTTAAAGAAATTGATTTTTCTCCGAAACTATTTCAGCTATTGGCTTGAAAATTAGGTCATAGTATAATGATATAAATATCATCAATCTCAAGAAATATTGATCCGATCTCCTTACTCCTTCTACCACCTCCCATACAAGTGCACAATTTTCAAAAATGCATTTAGTCGGTTTGCATTGCAACTAGCAAAGCCAAATGAATCAATTTTTGTCAGAATTAATTTTATTATAATTGCAACTAATTTAACTATCAACTTTACCTCACTCCTTCTACCCCCTCCCATACAAATTTTACGAAATTTCGGAATTTCAATTAAATTAGTTTTCTTCAAAACCGTCAAAGCTATCAACTTTAAAATTTTAGAAAAGTATACTATTTTAAATATGATTGATATCAAAAAATTTGGTTTTGATTCGTGTATTCCTTCTACCCCCTCCCATACAAATGCAGAATTTTGGTAAATGCATTTAACCGATTTTCATAGAAAGTAGGAGAAGTAAAAATTTGAAATTTTGCCAGAATTTGTCCCTTAATAATTGTAATAAAAGCTAAAAAAACTATCGCCTTCACCCCACTCCTTCTATCACCTCCCATACAAATTTTTATATTATAAGTTCAAGAAAAGTTTTTCTCCTTCGAACATATGAGAGCTATCGACATTAAAATTGTAACAAAGCAATGTGATTAGAATGTTGATAAGCAGTTTCAAACTCATCCAAAATCTCCCACTTTCTCTGCCACCTCCCATACAAATACCATAAATTCAGACAAAAATTGTTCAATTTCCTCGAAAATTATGAAAGCAATAAACTTTAAATTCAGCATGAAACATTTTGTATAGTACGTTCGGTGTTATATACGAAAATTACAAAACTCCCCTTTACGCCCAATCATAATTCTGTTGTTTTTCTTGTAGCTCAGTATTAGGTTTCCGCCATACGTATGCCATGTCATCAGAGCCAAAGATATTAAATTTAGACGCTGTTCCAGAAGTCCGAATTTTTGTTGGCGTGCTCTCTAGTAAAGGCAGGGCGACTCAGCTTCTGCTATGAATGGCTTTTTTCTAGCTACTCGACCATTGAAGTTGTGGTCTCGGAGCACGCGGCGGACAGTTTTTGCACTGCATGACTTACCTAGTCCTTGTTGTATCTTCGCGACTAGTTTTGTAGCCGTTAACTTTGGGTTCGCCTTGATTTTACTTACAATAAATCATTCGTCAGACGAGTTTAAAATTTTGTTTGGCGCGCTGCTGCACTTATCTTGAATACGATTTTCATGAACGAAGCGTTCAATGATACTCTGCACTGGGGTGGGACCCAAATTAACAAATTGAGCAATGACTTACCACACTAATTCTCGCTGCTCAATTGTCGTGCGACGACCCATTTTTTCAAAAAGCACTTCTTGTCCTTTACGCGTAAAATATCACACTAAATATTGACTACAGCTAGTTGCCAATTCTTCAAAAAAGTAAAGAAAAAGAAAGTCCCGTTCTACAGCGCGACACGATCGGACAGAAGTGGAGACAAGTATCTGCATGAAATAAGCTCTTAGCGTTGCAAACTTTGCGGCCAACTTATAATACTCTCAGATTTCATCTAGAGTATAATCATTGTCTGCGCGATATGAGCAACAGTATATTTAATATTAAAAGATAGTTATGGGCTTAATTAATTAGAATAAGCCATATTAATTCTTTTCAGATCTTCGAAACACTAACTTGTCAGTTTCGAATTAGTTAACAAAGAAAAAGTAAGAAGGACAAATTGCCGCGAGAAAGTTGAAAGTTGACCAACTTCTATGTCAAGGCAACGTAAGTTACGTCGGTTGAGAAGAACTTCATGCATGTTCATACATTTCAACATCACTGACAGCGCCATCGGGTAGGCTGCGTAAGGTCTACGTTTCATTGTAAATCAGGGGTAAAAAGATGGCACCAGGTGAAACATCGAATCCGAACCATCGATGTTTCACCAACTCGTGAATCCTTATCTACGTTTTTTGTGTAGTAAGAAAATGACAAGATGGTGCTATGAATTTCGCTATCGCCTGATTTACCTCAGATGTGTAGCTCTACAATCCATATACGGTTTATCTACATGCATACTGTTAATGTACAATCAAACCACACCCAACACCAGCAAACATTGAACCATTTCCCCTGCCAGCAATGGGAACCTTATAACATCATTGCCAGGCGTAAAAAAGTTTCTGTATTTTTATGGTTTATATTATTAAAAAGCACGTTTTAGCCAGTAAATAGTTCTAATTCATGATGGTATAAATGCTGGACGAACATTTCACTCAACTTTATTACAGTTAAAAATATCTACATACATACTTCGAATTCAACTTTATTATTCTGGGGGCAAGTTGGATATACAGAAAACCTAATTGCAACTGTTATATATCAAAAGCTCTCAGTACATTTGTTTGCATGAAGGTTTAATATTCCACCGCTTATTTATGTACAGTGGCGGACAGTAGTCTACATACCTTATATTGAGCTGATATTGGAAGCTTTAATCAAAAAATCATTGATGTAGTTTTTTCACTTTCGAAAATATATTTATAAAAAAACGAAAACAAAAACTTTTCAGAACAAACTTAAAACGGAATTCATAAAAACGTAAAGAAATCACTTGACAAAAGTCTACGTACAGTCAATGCTTGCTTACTTATAGACAAAATGTTCGGGTAGACATAACATCATTTTTCCTTGTATTTGTTTGTTTGTTATGCATGTGCAGCTGCAACGCTCTTATACATAGTTTTATCGCTAGTTTGGAACTGTAATGTCGAAAAAATGTCATCGAGAAAAGAAATTTGCAGTGATGTGCGAAAATTGGTCGTTCAATACAGAAAAGACAATAAGTCGTATGGTAAAATCGCGAAATTATTGAAATTTAAACAAAGTTCAGTGCAAACAATAATAAAAAAACTTTGAAATCACTGGATCTATTGAGAACAAGCCACGAACTGGTCGATCGGAAAAACTCAGCCTAATTTTGAAGGAAGTGGACAAAAATCCTAATGCAAGTGCTCCAAATTTGGCGGAACAAATCGCTACGGTGAGTAACAAGATTGTCCATCCAAGGTCTATCACGCGAGAATTGAGTACAAATGGTTTTCGAAGCAGAACTCCGCGTAAAAAATCATTGATATCAGCTAAAACCCGACTTCTGCGCCTTGAACTCGGAAAGGCTCATATTAACAAGGACATGGATTTTTGGAAGCGAGTCCTTTTTACTGATGAGTCCAAATTCAACATTCTTCGATGTAATGGTCGGGCCAAAATCTGGAGGAAGAACAGTATTGTCTTAAATCCCAAAAACTTGGTACCTACCGTCAAGCATGGTGGAAGCAATGTCGTGGTTTAGGGAGCCATAGCAGCATCTGGGGTCGGAAGATTAGCATTCATTGAATGCACTGTGGATCGCTTTGTATATAAAAGCCTGTTGGAACAACATTTGAAGCCATCAGTGGAGTGTGCTTTGGAAGGCAGTTGGATTTCTCAACAAGACAACGATCCGAAGCACATAGCTTATATCGTCAAGGGTTGGATATTATATTACGCTCCCAGTTAGCTTAATCATCCTCTCCAAAGCCCGGATTTAAATCCGATAGAGTATGTATGGGAGCTCCTTGAGCGAAAAATTCGAAAGTGCTCTGTAAAAAACAAGAATTCGCTGTAGGATGCGCTCATAGCAGAATGGGAGAAAATAACGTCAGAAGAAACCAGTAATTTAGTCACCTCTATGCCCCGAAGACTGCAAACAGTAATTGTTGCTCAACGAAGTACTGAAAAGAGAAATATTTGCAAAAATGCTGTTATGTTTACCCGAACATTTTATCTACATATAAGTAGGGAAGCATTGATTGTACGTAGACTTTTGTCAAGTGATTTTTTTTTACATTTTTATGAATTCCGTTTTAAGTTTGTTCTGAAAAGTTTTTTTATAAATATATTTTCGATAGTGAAAAACACTGCATCAATCGTTTTTTGATTAAAGCTTCCAATCACCCAGAAACTCAATGTAAGTTAAGGATATTTTATAAGGCCCACCTTATTGTTTTTGATAAATAAGTCAAAAATAAATAAGTAAAAATAATTTCTCCTTTTGGAAATATTTATTTACTTAATAAAATATATACATATAATTAAATTTTAATTATTTCTGGGCTCTTCCAAGCACTCCTGATTTGCCAAAATCAGTCCAGAATCTTAAAATCTGTATAATGTAATGAAATAAGTCGATGTTTTAGATTAGAACTTCCTTATGCACGACAGTCTTTATGAAGAATTTCCCATTAGCTTTATTATACTCTAGATGAAATCTGAGAGTTTTATAAGTTTGCCGCAAGATTTGTAACTCTAAGAAATAAGATTCGAAGAAAAATGAGAATAACACCGAAGTTCTTAAAAATCTCAAAACGGGATGTCCGTCCGTCTGTGCGCTCTTTAGCTTCCAGAACGCGTTAAGCTAGAAAGTTCAAATTTTGTACACATCATTTTGGACAAAAAAGAAAGGACAAGTTTGCGAACGTGCCAAATCTACCCCCTCCCTTAAAAAATGAATGATTTTCAATCACTTACAATAACAGAATTTTCTTGGAAACTATAGGACCTCATAACTAGAAATTTTAAATATATACTTCTTATCATATCGAATCTCCTTCCTTCCAACAGCTTCCATACAAAGTGCACTTTCCTATCAAATATTATACACCGATTTTCTCTGTACTTGTAATATTTACCGAACTCAAATTTTGTACGAAATACTTAATAGGCATTGTTATTAAGATCTGAAGAAAATAACTGATTAGCTTCACTTCTTCTACCTCTTCCCGTACAAAATGACACAGTTTTATTAAATATCGATCTGAAATTTGAGAGATTTCATTTCCATAATGTTCGGATTTATCTCTTAAAAAATCGCTAAAAATCTCCAACTCCTTCTATATACTACCTCCCATACAGATTGCAGGATTTTACTAAATCTAATACACTGAATTTATCAGTAACTCTTTAATCTTTGAGCTTAAAATTTTGCATTAAACATTTTTATAGCTACTCTAGCATGATGAAAAAAAGAAAAGAAATTAGTTCAATTCTGTCACCCATTCTACCACTCCCTATACAAAATTTCTTAAGATCACAAAAATTAATATTTCACCTAGAGTATCGTGTGATTGAGCTTTACGCGAAATCATAGTCCTGTTATGTTTTTTAAATAGCTTCAGATCTTATTGCTTTTAAATAACTTCAAATCTTCTAGTGTTTGGACTTATGCTATAGCGACATAGAGTTGTCCATGTGAAAATACGTTGTCATTTTGGAAAAATTCGAATTTGCAATGTGTTAAAAAAAATATTTTTAAAATAAGTTTTCGGCTGTAAATAGAACCCGCGTGGCAGTCTAGCATTCCACCGCACAACCACCGATGCTGATGAACTTCTCTCGCCAAAATTTAGCGACAAACTAAGTGACAAAAAAATGCATCAAGAACTCCGCAGCACATTAATTGAACCCAACTTCGACACTTTATTCTGAAAAACAAAGAGGAATTTTAACTTATAGTTACGTTTTCTGATTTTATATTGTACTAGCAAACGCCCGCGACTTCGTCCGCGTAAAAATAGCAATAATAAGATATTTTTGAGAGTGTAGTTAGTAATACATTATGTGGAATATATAATCTGCTTACTTTAATGGCTCTTTGACGAAAATGGTTTGTATTTTGTTGGAATCAGAACCATAAATTATTGTGAATGAAAGCATGATACTCGCATTTGTATGGGACAGGCTCGTGATCAAATCAAACCCCCAATGTTGAAGAGCGTTAAGGACATGTGAATAATTGTAGCTTGTGTTAATTAAAAAAAAAACAAATAAAATAACATTAAGCTTAAAAACATAACAGGACTACGATTGTGCGTAAAGCCCTATCATACGATACTATAGATGAAATCGAAATTTTTGTGGTGTTAAGAAATTTTGTATGGGGAGCGGTAGAAGAAGTGACAGCAATGAACTAATTTATTTCACATCATGCTAGAGTATCTATAAAAATGTTTGGTGCCAAATTTAAGCTTCAAAAATTTAGTAGGTACTCAGAAACGTAGTGCATTGAATTTAATGAAATTGTACAATTTGTATGGGAGGTGAAAGAAGGAGTGGGGGGTTTTTGGTGATTTTTCGAGAAACAACTAGATCTGTATCATTCACACTTTTCAAGAAAATCGAACTGTGGAATGTGTCTCATTGTATGTGAGGGGGTAGAAGGAGTGAAGCTAATCGGTTAATTTTTTCCCGATATTAATAATAATGTTAATTAAGGATTTAATATAAAATTTTAGCTCGATGGAAGTTACACGTACTGAGAAAATTGGTGTAAAGTGGTTCATGGAAAAATGTAGTTTGTGTGGGAGGTGGTGGAAGGAGTGAGGGAACGCAAATAATTTGTATACAAAAAGACTGCATTTAGAATTGAAATAATATACTCCAAATTTCAAATTAACAGCTTTTATAGTTTCCAAGAAAATTTGATTAATATATATTTTTGAAAATGAGTTACTTTGTATGGGAGGGAGTAGAAGGCGTGAGGGGAGTGAAATAAAACCAAAAGCAGATTACATCCCGGAGGACACCTAACAAACTGTGCAAGTTTCATTACAATCGGTTCAGCCGTTTGTGCGTGAAAAGCGACAGACAAAAATTTCAAAAATGTGTTTTTATGCTTAGTTATTGCTAAAATAACTCAAAAAACTAACTTATAGCCATTTATAAGCAAATACCAGACAGATACTACAATTATATTAATATGTTTAGATTATTCATCTCAGGATCGTATCTCAACCATAATCATAGAACACCATATAAAAACGCCGTTCGCTTCACGACCCATTGTGTGCATTATTGCCTGTATTTTGAAATCTCTCGCTCTGTGAAGCAATTTAGCAGTATCTTCGGATTCATTATTCAACCCTATTAGAATATGGAAGTGGCAGCACTGATTACGAATCCGGCATACGAAAAGTGTTTCAGAATACTTAAATCTGTTCAATAGTCGCTGGCAATGCTGTCTTAAAATATGTCCAAAACGTTTATTAGAAGTCGCTAGTGTTGCCATTGTGCTTGATAGTATGGCGAATCTAGTACAACTGATAATAAAATAATTTAATCGTTATGAGCAATTTATTTATCAAGCCTTTGTTACATATTGATTTCAACTTCGCGATTCGAAGACTGCAAAATAAATATGTAATGTCTAGAAATGTAACGAGCTTGATTCAAATTTAATACTTTTCACAACGATATCTTATAAAATTTAATTTTCGTAATGAAAATAGATACCAGCAATACACTTCGCCCAACGAGATTCAAGTGCATTTATGGCAGTTTTTTGGAAGGCCATAAAATTATCCAAATGTTTAAAAAGATATTAGTCGTTTGGCGAGAGGTCTGTTGTATATGGTGGTTGAGGAAGAGTCTCGTACTGCAACTCGTTGTCCTTGATACGTGGATTCGTGTGTTGTCATGAAGCTGTATAACTCTATCTCTGTTGATTAATCTAGATCCTTGAACTCACAATTTCTGATGCTTTTCTTCAAGTTGGGTAATACCTCTTTGCATTAATGATTTCACCACGTTGCAAAACGGAATTGTGAATAAATTAAGTTGCAGAACACGAAACAGACACCAACCAATTCATGCAACTATCTTGGGAGACTTTTAGCGACTCCACGGACCTGAGCTAATTACCCCTCTGATGAATTATACATTGCGGAGGTGGCAATCGATTGATCACACTTTGAGGAAACCAGAGCGAAACATCGCAAAATAAGCTCTGGATTATAATCCTCAAGGAAGACGTCGGGTTTGTCGACCATGTAACACATGGAAGCGAGCAGTTGAGCAGGAGGCCACATAGATGGACAAGTTTTGGCGACGTGAACATTCTACATTCCAAGTTCTTTCTACTACCTCTCCATCAAATTGCACAGAAAATTCAAATTTGAAGAAAAAAAGGCAATAATATGGCATATAAAAAAACAACATTAAAATGACATTTTTATAATGCGTTTTTTTTTTTGAGAAAAACTACATTGATCCCATAATTTTGAGGGTCAGAGTATCAAAAATTTGTGTTCTGAACCAAATACCTCAGGATTGGGTACAGTTACAATGCGGAATATTACACCAAAGGTAATTCGATTCCCTAAAAAACAAGCTATAACACTTTGAATTGTGATTATTAGTTTTCAAGATATAGCGTTTTGAGTGAGTGAGGGTACAGGTCCGAAACCCTTTTCTTGATCACCCTGTATCTCCGCGAATATTGAAAATTGACCATCTCCGTAGAACAATTTTTTTCTCCAAATATATCTAGGAATAATCCCTTATACTGAAGTCACACTGAGGATTTTAAAAGAAGCTTAGGCCAATTCGGAGTTTATGGGCCTTCAATCTCCTTAAATATGAAGCTTAAATCGAGTTTATCTTAATTGAAGAGCTCTTGTAATCTCGTTTCAGAATGAGGTTTGAGAACAAAAACCTCTTCCCATATTGTGTCAAACCCTGAAAAAGCTTTATTTTACGCATCCCTGGAAAATATACCTGAAAATACCCAGAGGAAATTTTTGAACTGTCACTCATATTTTGATTTTGACAGTTGTAAAATGGAAGGCAGAGCAACTAGCAAAACTAATTCGTTTCGGTAAAAAGAATCTACACATACCACGTTGATAAATATACTGCGCTATGCAATCGCGTATAGTTCTTCCTTCTACCTCCCTAGTTGCAATTGAGTTAAATTCGGGTTGTACTCTTCCTGCCGAGTTAGCCTCCGTCCAATTTTCTGGAATGGGATCTTTCTCCTCGCATAAATAGTTGTGAAGAACACAGCACGCCTTTATAATGGTAGAAGCGTGGTCAATGCGAACTTCAAAGCCGCTTCCGATTCTTCTAAATCTTTTATTCAGATGACCAAAAGCATTTTCTACAACACGCCTACTTTTGGATAAATGATAATTAATCATTTTCTCATGAAGCGGTTGATTTATGGAAAACGGATTAGGTTTTAATAAATATTTCGATAATTTGAATGCGGAATCTCCTATCAAGTGGGCAGGTACCATTACTCCTCCTAAATTTTTCGAATTCTGGGCATAAATGTCGTTTGCCTCCGCAAATTTTTTAAATGCAGAGTTTACGTATGCCGTTGAATCGTTATTCCGTCCGGTCAAGCCCACATTAATATATGTGAACCTGTATCTATTAGGTTGTACCACATGAAATGTCCGATTTTTTTGTACAAAATTAAAAGTCAATATTTCTTTATTATAAAATTTTATTTAGTGAAAATATGAACCATTGACATCTATAACCTTCTTCCATCGTGATTCAAGGTCCATTATTCCTTTTTTGGCTTGATTTTTTGACGCTAAAAAGTTTTCAAAGGCTTCAATGACCTCTGCTCGGTTTTGGAACACCTTTTGCCGACAAAATGACGCCAGACTTCGGAAAAGGTGATAATCCGTTGGAGAAATATCAGGAGAGTACGGTGGATGCGGAAAAATTTCGAATCCCAACTGTAGCAGCTTTTGCACCGTTACGTGTGAGGTATGGGGTCTAGCATTCTCATGCAACAAGATCGGCCCATGCCTATTTGCCAACGCAGGCTGCTTTTCAACCAATTTCTTATGCATTATGTCGATTTCCTCACAATATTTGACTGCATTGATCGTTTCCCCTGGTTGAAGAAATGAAAAGTGGATTGGTCCGTTCGATGTCCACCAAATTGTCACCATAACCTTTTCTGGGTGATGACCAAGTTTGGGGGTGTGCTTTGGGTTTTCGTCTTCATCCAACCACTGCTTAGATCTTTTACGATTGTCATACAAAATCCACTTTTCATCACATGTACGGTGCAAGAACGGTGCATTTCGGTGCCTTAGACTCAAGGATGCACAGGTTTCTAAACGGCGTAGTTTTTGGGTCTCGTTCAATTCATGGGGTACCCACTTGTCGAGTTTTTTCACTTTTCCTATTTGAAATAGGTGTCGACTTATTGTCATGGGGGATACTCCCATGTTGTGTTCAATGTCCCACACCGTTTTTGTTGGGTCTGCATCCATCGTTTTTCGTAAAATGGCGTCGTCAATTACCGTTTCCGGTTCCCCACGCGGTTCGTTTTCGAGGCTTAGATCTCCCGAACGGAACTTACCAAACCAACGCCGAATGGTGCGTTCGTTTACCGCTATATTCTCAAATGCGTCAGTTATGTTTCTGGCTACCAGAGACGCATTACGTCCCAGTTTGAACTCGTAAAGGAAAAGAGTACGAATTCCTAGAAAAAAATAACTGTATTTGTAACGGTTCCTAAAAGTCGCACACAACAAACACACATGCCACTTTATCTTATAAAAAAAAAAAAATTCCACTGTGTTGTACAGATGTTCACTCGACAGCTTCTAATTGAGGACTAAGTGAAAAATCGGACATTTCGTGTGATACAACCTAATATAATATGTATTATCAATTATTGTTTATTTTCCATTTTTGTAACAATATTACCTGTGATCTACAGATGCTAGTAATATTATTATATATTATTATTATATTATATTATTATTATATTATATTATTATTATTATATTATATTATTATTATATTATATTATTATTACTACACCCTCAAAAGATTTTTGAGTCATCCTGAAGCTGTCTTTGAATCTTTTGTCATCAAAAGTGAGAACATCTTTTTCCCAGAACATTCCGCTTCGAGCCTATTATTCAAAACATTTTGTGAATGCGTTATTGCGGATTGATTGTGCACTTACTTGGACCCAAATGGTACGGTGTAACCTCTGTGCACTTCTTTTTGCTGCAATTCGAAGCAACCTAGCGGCTCGTAATCGACGTCTTTTATTACGCGCAACGCTTATTGCTAAGACGCTCAAAGCAAACTGCATGCAAACATTTCTCAAAATATTTAAAATGGAATTCACGTAAACTAGCACTACTAAAGAGTCTCTATTCGGCATTTTGCGATATTTGAAAATTAAATTCAATCTGAACGAAATTTGACGTTTAACAGACAGTTCGAAAACTCGATCTTGTGCAGTGTGTCACCTATTGCAGCTTGAAAAAGCTCAAAGCTCTTTGCGGCTTTGGGAAGAGGATTACGTCGCAGTGTGTCTCCAGTATAACAAGGTGGTGCTCGGAGTACCAAACACCCTGTATAACGATGAAAAATGTACTAGAGTTGGAGCTTTCAAAACCTTTGAATCGTGGTTTAAACGCCCAGCTATGAAAGACGACTTGCAAACGATTAAAAAACAGGACAAAGGATCGTTTTTCTTCTTTTGTCGCCTTCCTTGTAAAATTTTATTGCCTATTGGCTATGCAATTCAACTATTTAAAAATATGACAGATGAGTGAGTGGCTCTTCTTAATTAGCAAAGTGCTGTGTGTCACCAATCTACTAACGATGAAGGCGAGCTAAATTACGAATTAGCTAAATTATAATTAGTACCGCTATGTTTCAATGGTACTAGATTGTTGCAAACTGTTGTCTTAAAACCTATTCTATTGCGATTGAAACTTGAGATCGGTTTATGCACAAGATAAACTTTCAATGTGAAAATCACGAATCAAGATCGCATTACGCTGGCAGTTTCTCAACCTATTAAAATAGAAATGCCAACAATTTTTCTTTTTTTTTGAGATCTAAATTTTGTAAACTCGAAATATATTGAAAATTTTCTTGTTTCGAAAATGGTTGGCAGCACTAATTAAGTACACCAACGAAAAACACTACGGCACGTCAGACACACACAAACAGTTTCACTGCTGCACTTGGTATTGGTATTGAACTCGACTTCACTCTTCAGTTGGCTCTGGTCTGTTCATCGAAAACGTGAACGGGAGAGGTGTAGATCGTAGTTTTATTTTATTTTTGATTAAATTTCCCAGTGCTTTATATGTTTCTCCAATATAAAAATAGTCTGTAGAATAAAGTTAGCAATAATCAAGCACATATCAGCACACGAGCGCTTCGACACCTGCAAATAAGCTACGTTGGATGATTGCTAATTTTTCGGGAACCGACTGCTAACTTGGCCCCCGTAAAGTGATTTCTAGATTGTTTTTTCGTGTAGCTGGTGTTAACGAACGGGCGAATAAACTTTTCTCGATTAAACAAAAGACCGAAGTTCAAATAAAAAACAATTTGCTAAGCTACTTAAAAAAAATTTTAATCGTGTCGTGCGTGGAGCTCTGCAATCTGTCCGCAGGGAAAAGTGACGAAGCTAAGTCTGGCATCAGCCATTTTTGTACACCAATCTCAACTGTGTGCCTTAAGATTTAGTAAGTTTTATAATTCGTACTTTTCCCTTACGGCTTCTCCACTGTCTACGAATTGCGGAAATTTGTGTGGGGAATCCAACTGCCAGTTGCCATGAAATCGAATGTAATGACCGTGCAGCAGTATCCGGTATTCTCAGGGAGACAAGACATTTTGCGCGAGGTCGTCATGAAATATCTGGACCATTTCTACCCAGAGTAAGTATGTCACCAGTCTCGTACAAACTGAAACGCATGCACGTCAGTTTTAAGCTTCGAACTCTCGAAATTTCAATGGCACAAAACCAAAACAAGACCCGTTTTTGCTTTGCATATAACTGCTAGCTGCCATTAGTTCATCGGCGAAGGACGTGGAGAAATCAATCGTCTTGACGCTTATATTCACTTATTCAGCAGCCAACACGAGCTCCGCAGCCAGCCAGCACTCGGAGTGTGAACCAGAACCCACAGTCAGTTGCTTTTGCTTGCCACCTACCACCTTTGCTGCCGCGCTGTCTCGTATGTTGCCTCCTATCTCGTGATTCGAGATACGTTCGTAGTTTTTGTTTTCGCTCCCTGGCCACTATCGTTTTAGATTGGATTGCGAGCAACAAACAGCATACAATGTTATAGAAGTTAAATTTAACAGCGATTCAGCAATTTGTATTCTTTTTTTTTTCTCGAAATTATGTTATCTTGAAGCCCACAGTTGAAGTAACACCAAAGCCACTCTAATTTTGCCGTGGCACATAATGTACGAGGTGGTGGGGTTTCCAATGTTTTATTTGTATAGTCGTAGTATCGATATTTGAAGTATAATTAATTGAAATGCAATCTAGTTACTGAGCAAGTAATTGGTATCAATGCATTTCGTTCGTTAATAACTTCCGTGTGATCATAGAAGGCAGTAGTTTTACGTAACTAACTGTTTCCCCATATAAAAAGAAGTAAATACGAGTTCTAGTGCTGTCTTCTACAATGGCACTACAGCCCGAATCGGACCTTGGCCTCCTGACCTTCAGGTTTCTTAACATTTTTTTTGTCATTGTGAAAGGGTCGTTAGCCCTTCGCACAACCCTCTACGAATTTTCATTTTCGTAGATTGAGTTAACTAAAGTATGCCCAAGCAGGCAGTGTGCTGGAATTATGCTTCGACTGGGATTTTAACTCACGAACTTCGCATTGTAGACCGACGCGCTATGGTAGTCACTAGGGTACATCCTAGATAGCACTCTCTGTTCTACTTAAATTCATTAATGCATAAGATCGTTTCGGAAGACCGTGAAACGCAGTTGCAGGAGATAGCTGACATCCTAAACATATCACAAGGAAGTGGGTTCAAAGTGGGTACTGCGTTTGCTCACAGTCGATTAAAAACGACAATGCGTTGACGATCCAAAGAGCTGCTTGGAGCTGTTTAAGCGGAATAAAAAGGAATTTTTCGTGCGGTATGTGACAATGGATAAAACATGAATCCATCACTATATTCCAGAGTCAAATCGGTAATCAGCTGAGTGGCGAGAAGTCGTTGAAAGCCTTCCAAAGCGACAAAAAAGGCAAATGTCCGCCGGTAAGGTTTTGGCCTCTGTGTTTGGGGATGCGCATGGAATATTGTTCTTCGACTACGCTGAGAAGGGAAAAACCATCAAAAGCGAGAATAACATAGTGCTGTTACAGTGATTGAATGACAAAATTGTAAAAAATCGGCCGGTCAATGATAACGATGGCCAAATTATACGAATTTAAGTTCGAATCGCTTCGACACCCAGCGTATTCTCCAGGTCTGGCTTTTAGCGAATACTGCCTGTTCGTAGACCTCAAAAGGATTCTCCGGGGAAAGATTTGTGTCAAATGCTAAAGTCAAAGCTCAAAAAATGCTCATTTTGAGGGTAAAGTGAAATCGTTCCATAAAAAAGGCATCGAAATGTAAATGTGGCGCTGGAATGATGAATTTCCCTTTTAGTGTGCGTTTGGGAATTCTTCCGTCATCCATATGCTCCACATGACCAGCCCATTGTATTGGGTGAGCGCAAAAATTCGTGCTGAGGTGCAATAGATGGCGTTAGACGGCGTAAAGTGTTGTCATTAATACTGCCACCTACATAAGACAGATTGTTGGAAAGGTGACGTGAGCAGCTTTCATTTGAAACAAAATAATTTGTGTAGATACAAACTACTTCGAGAAAGATTACTTTCAAAATGAGTGTCGATAAGGTGCATTTACGGGTTGTTATGCTTTACGAGTTTCGGAAGGGAATAAACGTTGCAGCAGCCGTAAAAAACATTCAAGAGGTTTATCGAGATCAAGCACCAGCTTAACGAACTGTGGAAAAATGGTTTGCGAAATTTCGCCGCAGAGAGTTTACCTTCACACGCAGATCACGATGTTGTGCGTACTTTAGTTCAGAATACTTCGCGAATTTCAACAGAGTAAGTTGCTACAGCACTTAACGTTTACCGATCAACCACTTTTCGACGTTTAAAAAACATGGGATTCGATGTGAAGCTCGATATATGGGTGCCCCATTTGCTGACCGAGATGAACAAAATCGAGCGAATTTCTGCTGCCATTTCCTTACTCGGGCGGCTCAAAAACGAGCCGTTTTTGGATCGATTAGTGACGGGCGATGAAAAATGGGTCCTGTACAACAATGTTCAGCGCAAACGCACATGGAAACAGGCAGGTGAGCATGGTGACGCAATGGCAAATGCCAGTTTGCACCCGATGAAGGTGATGCTCTGTGTTTGGTGGGATTGCAACGACATAATTTATTTTGAGTTTCTTCCAGCTCGCCAAATGATTGATTCGGACAAGTAATGTTGCCAATTAACCAATCTGAATCGAGAAATCAAACAGAAACGTCCGATTTTGTCAAATCGCAAGGGCGTAGTCTCTCATCACGACAACGTCAAACCACACGTTTTGACCTTCAGGTTCCTTAACACTTTTTTCATTATTTATTGTGGAAGGTTGTTAGACTTTCGCACAACCCTCCATCTATGAGTTTTTAATCTTCGTAGATTGAGGTGACCAAGGTATACCCAAGCAGGCAGTGTGCTGAAATTATGCGTCGACCGGGATTTGAGCTCACGACCTTCGCATCGTAGACCAACACGCTACCCACTAGGCTCCACTCTTTTCAGATGAGGTCAAATATCTAGGTGTGATATTTGATAACAAACTCAACTGGAACAAACATATAGAATGGACTCATGCCAAAGCATTAAAGGCGTTTTGGGCCTGCAAAAGCTTATTTGGTAGAAGATGGAGATTACAGCCCAAGATGATCTACTGGTGCCAAAAAACAATCATCCTCCCAATAGTCACTTACGGATCAACAGTCTGGTGGACTAAACTACTACAACAAAAAGCTCAGGTTATACTACAAAAAGTTGAATGACTAGCGAATCTTTGTGTAACAGGTCCAATAAAAATCTGTCCTAATGTGGCAATGGAAATATTCGTAAACATCTCTCTGATACATTCCAAATAAAAAAGGAGGGGTGTTACGCATACAGAGGGATAGCAATCCCAAGTCGGAGGATTTTAGAGGTCACCTCCAAATCTTAAAAAACCCAAGAATGGAGGTTCTAACCGACACTATGCCGACACAATTCAACTTTGAAACCCAAAGTAATAATCAGAGAACGCAAAGAATGGCAATCCATGTTACACGAAATGGAAGAAGGATCAACCATCTAGTACACAAATGGCTCGCGCACCTCGAAGGGGACTGAAGCCGGAGCCATAGGTCCTAACTTCTCGGTTTCAAAATCTCTTGATAAGAAAGCCACAATCTTCCAAGCCGAACTTATTGCAATGGAGCTATGTATCCAAGAGAATATTAAGAGAGCCCATCGCAACAAATATATTTATATCTTATAGGATAGTCAGGCAGTTCTCAAAGCTTTAGCATCCAACAAACACGAATCGAGGCTTGTTTGAGACGGCCTTCAAAACCTAATCATCCTCGAAAAAAGGAACAAAGTAACATTAATGTTGGTCCCAGGACATATGGGGATTGAGGGAAATGAAGAGGCAGACCGCCTCGCAAAAAACAAATTTTATTGAACGAGAGCCATTCCATAACCAAAATGACACTTCAACCTTATACTTAGAGAGTGGATTGAACAAGAGCATAAAATCTACTGGAATATATTTTCAGGCTTATCAATCTCAAAGAAATTTATCCTATCACAAAAAAATAAAGTGGAGGATATTCTGAAATTCAACAAGAGTGATATTAGTGCTCTAATTGGCTTATTGACGGGCCATTGTGGAGTAAACCACCACCTTAAAACTAAGGGTCTAGCTGAATCCGACATCTGCCGCCTCTGTCTCAAAGACTCAGAAACGACAGAGCATGTCCTATGTTACTGCGGGGCAGTAGCAAAGAAAAGTTTCCCATTCACGAACTTAAATCTACCTTTTTGCGAAAACTGATATACCTAGTCCTGCCATAAGTTCTGTCACATAATTTCTCACATTGGCAACAACTTTATTTTATGAGTGACATTTCAATATCGGCCAGTTTTATAAACGTCATAATGTTGTTGACAGTTGATGGTCATTTAAAGTGTGTTCGTTAACGCATGAAGATGGAATGGGGTGTAATAGAAAACCGAACTGCAGTGATTGCACTACATAAGTGTGGAAAATCCGCGAGTGAAATTTTCAAGTTGTTGTGCCTGTTAAAAATAACGCAAAGATTTGTGTATCGTGCGATCCAGAGATATAACGCGATCCAGACTATTGAAGATCGACCTCGTTCTGGACGTCCGCGTGATGTACGTTCTTCTGCTGCCATCAAAGCGGTCGAGAGTCGAATTCGTCGAAATCCGCTTCGTAAACAACGAATCATGGCTCGAGAGATGAACATCTCCACCCGAAGTATGTCTCGCATCATAAAATCTGACCTCGGGATGAGTGCCTTTCGACGATCAACGGGACATTTGCTGACTGAGCAGTTGAAGCAAATTAGGAGCACCAGATCGAAAGAGCTCCTTCGGCGGTACGGCAACAACAAACATCGAGAAATTTTATTTACCGATGAAAAAATTTTTACGGTGGAGGAACATTTCAACCGCCAAAATGATAAGGTGTATGCCCACAGCTCCATAGAAGCCCGAGAAGTTGCCACTAGGGTACAGCGAGGACATCATCCAGCATCAGTCATGGTATGGTGGGGTGTCAGCTACGAAGGGGTCACCGAGCTTCATTTTTGCGAAAAAGGCGTAAAAACTGCAGCGAAAAATTATCAAACGGACATCCTGGAGGGATGTGTGAAGCCGCTGAACTCTACGCTATTCAACAATCGACATTGGGTTTTCCAGCAAGATTCTGCGCCAGCCCACAAAGCTCGAACCACACAAGCGTGGTTGGAAACCAATATTCCACAGTTTATAAGGGCGACGGAATGGCCTTCTGGGAGCCCAGATTTGAATCCCCTGGACTACAAACTGTGGGTGGAGTTAGAGTCCATGGTGTGCACGAGACGACACCCACATATCGAGAGCCTTAAGCGATCTTTGTCAGAAGCAGTAGCTAATTTTCCGCTAGAAACAGTGCGTACTGCTATCGATGACTGGCCCAACAGATTAAAGAGCTGTGTTAAGGCTAAAGGCGGCCACTTTGAATAATTTGTTGCTTATTTTACTTCCATTAGTATGCCAAAATAAAATATATTTTCCTTTGTCAAAAACTCTTTTTCATTTATACAAAAATTGCCCATATACGTGTGACAGAACTTATGGCACGACTAGGTAGAATAAAATATATAGCTCAAAGCGTTCAATAGTTATGTTCTAAACAGACGGGCAAACGGACGGAGAGACAGACGGTCAGCAGGAACCGCGATTTTTGAGCGACAACAAATATTTCGGTATCCTTGCCAACTCTATACGAGCATCAAACACAGTATATTCTCTGATTTCATCTAGGATGCAATTATAAATTAAACTCATTCTTTACATCTCCATATTTGGCATTTATGATGTTAAAACAATAATTTGGGTTGGGTTTAATTTTGCCTCATAAATACAAAACATACCACATGAAATGGTGCTACCGAACCTGTTTGCTTATGCACATAGTCGTACTGAATGATATTCATGATATTTTGAATCTTAATTAGCTTCAATTATAGATGTAATGAATTTAGGCGAATTTGTTTACTAATTAAAAAAGCCACTTGTTTTTACTCACTAGGAAATGAAATTTGTTTAAATAATGCTTACATAAATAATGCCATTTCTCCGATAATTTTTTTTTTAGCTTAAAGTATTAATTTTGGATCTAGCGAGTTAGAGCTATTAACACGAATAAACCTTGACCAAACTCTAGAAGCTAGACGGTTTATTACTAATGTTATGTTTGTGAAGGATGCTTTTAGTTACAAAATTAAATCTACCTCATTGCTTACATTGTTCAATATCTATGTTCCAGGATGCTCCTTGAGAACTAGACCCCTGCTTCATATTCCTTCTCACAGATCGTCCTATGGCCAATATGAACCAATTACGTATTGTTGTATTTCTTACAATAAAGTGTGTCATCTTGTGGAATTGATTTTTGAAAGAGTTGCTTTCAAGTCTGACCTATTACACCATAAATTTGTAATATCACATAGTATTTTTTTTCCGGTGATTTGGTTTGTTGTAAATTTAGTAATAGATAATTTTAATTACATAGTTTGTAAGATTGTATAATTGTTAGTAGTCTGTTGGAACTTATCTGTAGACTGAGTAAATAAATAAATTAATTAATTAAGAACTTAAATTTATACATAAATCTGTGGCAAAATGGCAAATTCAGTAATTTTTCAGAAAACTCGATTAACTCTTTTTGTTTATCTACTCGCGAAAATTGTAAGATTAATTGCTTAATAAATTTCAAATTATTTTTTAGTACATACTGTGCATATTGAGAGTATCATTGTACACAATTCAGCTCTCGGTATTAATTACAAAAAATAAGAAATATCTGCAGCTTGGGATCATAATGTTGATTGTCAATAAAAAATAATTTGAGTTATTCGGTTATTGACATTTTCAATGTGAGCAAATATTATGGCAGTTTGGCAATAAGGGGTTAAGTTAATTTATACTTCTTGTAGCAGTATGAAATATATACAATAAAGCGCTGTTTTCATATGGAAAGTGAAATAAGTGAAATGCTTCGTAAAGCTCATAAAAAAATATTTTGCTATTAGCTAGAAAAACACATTCATAAAGTATATTAAAGTTCTATTATAACGCACAACTCACATTGATTGTTATTAGATAGCATGTAATTAATAAAAGGCCAAATATAAACTTACTTTCGGCATCAATATATCAACACTGCATTCTTCCCCTAAAATTTCAATTAACAAACTTTCCATTACTTTCCGAACTTCAATAACTATTTTTGTTGTTGTTTTTTTTTTTGCACTTACTTCGGTCAATAAACAGATAACTCACGATTATCACGAATACAGTAAATGCGTAAGTTGTTTTCGCCTTTTTGGCATTTGTTTTCTGCCTCATGGTATTTTAGTACGGCTAATAAAGGCTTAGTTGAGATATCTTGGTCTTCTCGAATGTAGTTCGCTAAATATTTTAGAGATTTGGACATAAGTTGTGTTACTAAGTTATAATATTGGAATTTAGCAGCCAGTTATACATCATTAAACATCTGAAAGCCACTTAATTTTCCAAGCGAACGCCTCATAGCAATGTATTAAGAATAACCTGGGTATAGCCTAGTGGGTGTCGGTGTTGATCTACAATGCGAAGGTCGGGAGTTCAAATCCCGGTCGACATATACGAGGGTAGGTCAAATATTTCGCGGAATGACAAGGAAGGGGTGTTAAATTGAATAAGTTATTATTTCAATATGTTCTCTCCCTTAAGCCTAATATATTTATCACATCTCCCTCAAAGTTTATTAATTCCTACTAAAAAAAATGTTTTATCAAGGCCTTCAAAATAAGCTGAAATTGCCGACTTCACATCTTCGTCGTTGGTAAATTTTCTTCCTCGAAGTTTTTTCTTCAGTTTTGGGAACAAATAATAATCGGAAGGGGCCAGATCTAGACTATAAGGGGGATGGTTCAATATTCCGTATCCGCATTTCTGTAGGGCAGTCATTGTGGCTCTTGTGAACAGGTCTTGCAAAAGTAACACACTTCGAATCCACTTCTTCTTTTTTCTTTGATGGCAGCCTTTAAATTTTGTAGCAGGTTGGCATAGTATCTCCCTGTGATATTTTGTAATTTTTGTTTATAGCCGATCATCGAACCCCCTCTGAATCACAAAAAATAGTGGCCATGATTTTTTCGGCGGATTGTAAGATCTTGAACTTCTCGCAATCTATCAATAAAATACATCATATAACTTTCAATCTAATACATTTTTCATTTAATTTATTTTTCAGCGCATCTGGAACCAGTGCAGTTGCAATTGATAATAAGATCGAACAAGCGATGGTAAGTACGAAATTGTTTAAAGTTTATTTGTTTTTTAAAATTCGACGATTTAAAATATTTAAATGATAAATTTAAAAACAAATCGGGATTGTAGCAGCGTGATACTTTTTATTTGTTTTCTTGGAGAAGGCTTACGTTATAATTTTCCAATAGTTACTTAAATTTATATTGGATATATTGAAGTGAAGTAAAAACTTTTTAGTATTTGTGTAGTAAATTCAACTTATCTTTTCATTGCTTAAAATAAACATAATTAATCCAAATATTGTCCATTCTGTCGATGACCTTTCGCCATATTTCTGCTAGAGCCATGATTCTATCCTCATAGAACTCGTAAGATTTCTGGTCAAAAAACGTCGACAAGTAGTTTTCGTAGCAATTTTTTGAATTCAATTATTTCCCCTGTAGGGAGTTTTGAAGAGACCAGAATAAATGGTAGTCTAAAGGACTATAAGGTGGATGAATTAAAACTTCGTGTGATTTGGTCAGTTCTGATTGCTTCACTCAATCTCATTAGTTGCTGACGGTGGAGCTCGGAATCAATCGTTTGGCCTGGATAGAGCACCTAATAGTAGACGATTCCATTGTAGTCCCACCAGCAATAGCATCACCTTGCTAGTCGTCTTCGTACGTTTTCGCTGTACATTGTCGTACGTGATCATTTCTCATCGCCAGTGACGACTCGTTTTAGATGCTCCCTGGTTTGGAACCATTTCAGCAACAGATTGCTTGCGCAAATTCGATCGAGTAAATTTTTCGCACTCAATTCATGCGGCACCCACTTGTCGAGCTTCTTGACAAATCCATCCGCACGCAAATTATTGAAAATAGTTTTTTGAGCAAAGTTTAACTCCGCGACGATCTCATAAGTGGTCGCATGTTGATTTTCATTGACTTTTACTTTATTATTCTAATAATAAGATATTGTGATCGACACAGAAAAAAAAATTTGCTACCCTGAAATTTTGGGTTTTCGCGTTTCATGACTAAATTAGCCTAAAAATGCACAAAAAAAAATCCGTCTCGCCGTACGCCGTACATATGGACACATATCTCTGAGACCGTTAGAGGTATAATTTTCGTTTCTGGGCGGATTGTTGATTGGGTAAGTGAGCTCCATTATCTAAATTTTGGAGAGTGTCAGGTAGAAGGGGGAGGCATAGAGCTAAAAACTACACTTGCTAATATCTACACTACGATTGCAGATAGGAAGCTGAAAATCAGTAAAGGTATAGAGAGGGTTGTGGGACGGACTCTAAAAACAATTTAATTTGTTTATCCATTGGCGTCCGAAAAGGTGCTAAAAACAAAATGTAGGCCGGGTTTTTTTTTTAAATAATTATACCTTAGAAATTACTTAACATAAACAATTCATATTTTGGGACCATTAAGGTGGCATACAGATCCACAAGAATCAGCTTAGAGGGAGGCTAATTATTGTAAGGGAGAAGGTCAGGAGTGGGATGTAAAGAAAAACACTTAAAAATGAATATCTCGACTATCTCTCTGCTCCACAATTGTTATAATAACCCAAACTTACATAAATAAACGAATGAAATATTTATTATATGTACTGGACCTATTGATCGCATTCACAATTAAGTGTTAAATTGACAACAGCCCTGCCCTAGAACCCCCTTTCACTTAGTCTTTAACCACTCTAACTTGCATATTGACTTTCCAAGCATCCTCAACTTATCCCAAGAATAATAAAGTTACGCCCGACTTGTAAGCAGTTTATTTGAAGAATTTCGCCGATTTTTTTCGTGATTGGACGGCCAGAGCGAGATGCATATTTGGCATAAAAATTTACAGAACAAAATCGCCTGAACCATGGTTTTACTACATGTATCGATAGAGCATCATCTCCATAAACTACAAAAAAATTTTCACGAGCCTGCGCCACATTCTTGCCTTTGTGGAAGTAAAACTTTCAAATTTTCACGATTTTCTTCAGTAGAGACTTCCATTCTCAAACTTGAATAGCTTTTAAGCAGTTAATTGAAATTGCGTACTTTCTTGATAAAAAAAATGTTCTCTGAAATTTGATCTTCAATTTTGCAAATCAGATATTTAAATAGAAGAAATGACCTCTAGTGCCCCCCATGCAGTAACTATATCCAATAAAAATCGCTTGTAAATCGCTCTTGATTTCATTGGCCTAGTACGAATCAACACAAAGATGCCAAGTCCGATTTTTCAATTATCCCTCTTCTAAGTAGAAAATCTCTTTAAACACTAACGCAAATCTTTTTAATATATTACAACTTTATCTTGTCTAATAAATTTTTCTTCAAAATAAAGAATAAAACGACAATGTGAATGAAATAACTTTTATTGAACGGAAATTTTCTTCAATAAAAATCCCTCAAATTGATAAAACAAAATCCCTGTATCATTCCAAACATTAAAAAATTCCACAATCTGATCCCACAACCCTAACATTAGTAATGAACGACTGCCAGCCCTCGCCCTGCAACGCGAGCCGTAGGCTACAATTCTACATTCTTGGTTTGAAAGAAACGAAAAAAACACAATCATTTTCTCAGTGATCTTGCTGTAAGGTGGAGTAAGAGTATTCCTTCTCGTTTTTCTTTGGAATGGCGGTACGGAATTATGCACAAGTGTAGGTTCCCCTCCTGTGATGAAACGAAAAAGGCAACTGAACGTTACTTTCAGTAAAGGTAACGAAACAGTAACGAAACGTTTTGACAGCTCTGATACTTTTTCTAGAGCTTATTTCGTTACTTAAGTAACGAATATAAATCTGCGTCGGTACTCGTTACTTGGAATTGCGGTCGGTAATGAGTACTCGAGTAACGAACAGTTACTTTTTTGACTTCCCTATTGCAAAGTAGTGATGTCAAGTTTTATTACTTTTCGGTACCAGTAACTATTTGTTTAAGAAGTTATCGTTACATTTTATTCGTTACTAGGTACTCGCTTCTTTGAAATGACCGCCTATCATGTTGCAGGGATGTGTAACCCACAAAAATTCTAATAGAAGAAATCGCCTCTAATGTCCGAAGCAGTAACTATATGCGAAAACAAATCGCTTGGGAATCACTCCTGATTGCGTTGGCCTAGTACGTGTACCAATGATGCCAAGTTCGATTTTTTAATTATCTCTCTTCTAAGTAAATCCTTTTAAACACTAACGTAAATCTTTTCAATATTTCACAAATTTATCTTATCCAATAAATTTTCCTTCGAATTAGAGAATAGAGCGAAAATGTGAAGAAAATAACTTTTATTAAATCGAAATTTTCTTCAACAAAAATCCCTCAAATTATTAAAAAAAATCCCTTTATCACTCGAAACATTAAAAAATTTTGCAATCTGGTATCACTGATTCCACAACCCTAACACTAGAAAAGACTAGAGGCACTCTATGCAAGAAAGAGACAAACTGTATCAGTCTGGCAGAAATGTCACAATCGACATCTGCGAATTCACCATCCCCAGTTCAACATTCGTGATGTGGTGAGCTTAGTGGTTTTCTTTTGCCCCTGTAATTTCAGCACACTGCCTGCTTGGGTATATCTCGGCCACCCCATTTTGCGAAAATGGAAAACTCGTAGATACAGGGTTGTGCGAAGGGCTAACAAACCTTTCACAATAACAAATAAAATGTTAAGGAACCTGATGGTCAGGAGGCCAAGGCCCGATTTGGGCTGTAGTGCCATTGAAGAAATAATTTTTTTCTTCAAAATTTTTGTTTGTGACTTTTTAGTAAAGTATTAAAAACTTCGCACAGTTCTTGATATTAAGAACGTACCAAAAAAAGTTCGACACTTTTTTTTAAATTTCTCTCCAAATATCGGGCTTCACCGTTGCCAAACTATGGTACAGCGCCTCTAGTGTCCCATGGAGTAACTATAATAACGAATGCCTGCCCTGCCGCTCGAGCCGAGCGCCATGACTCTACTCGACAACATTCTTGGTGTGAATTGAAACGAAGAAAAAAACATAACAGAATTACGATTGGGCTTAAGGCCCAATCATATGATACTCTAGATGAGATGGAAATGACTTTAATATACCAGAAAATATGTCATCTCAAATTCATAGTGAATAGAGAATTTTGCATGGGAGGTGGTAGAAGTAGAGGGGGAGGTTTGTATTTTTCGTATATGACACCGAACATGGCATGCAAAATGTTTTTTGCTGATCTTAAAGTTTTTAGTTTTTATTATTTTTAAAGAAATTGGTCATATTTTTCCTGAAATTGGGGCATTTGTATGGGTGGTGGCAGAGGAAGTGGAGCGTTTAAGATGATTTCGAAACTGCTTATCATCATCATTATTACCGTGCTTAGATTCAATTTCAAAGTCGATAGCTCTCATATAATTAAAGGAGAAATGCTTTTCTTGAATTTATAATACAGATATTTGTATGGGAGGTGGTAGAAGGAGTGAAGCGGCGCTGATAATTTTTTCTAACACTTATTTCAATTATTAAAAAACAAATTAGGGCAAAATTTGAAGTTTGTACTTTTACTAGTTTGCATGGAAATCGATATAATGCATTTAACAAAAATTATGCATTTGTATGGGAGGGGGTAGAAGGAGTGCACAGATGAAAACAATTTTTTTTCCCGTTATTGATATTTCTATTTTTATACTTTGTACAAAATATCAAGTTGATAGGTTCAACGGTTTCGAAGAAAAATAATTTAATTTAAATTTCAAAATTTCGTGAAATTTGTATGGAAGGGGGTAGAAGGAGTGAGGTGAAGTTGATAATTATTTTTAAAGTAAATTGCAATTATAGGAAAATTCATTCTGACAAAATTTAGTCGTTTCAGCTTTACTAGTTTCAATGTAAATCAAAAATATGTACTTTTCAAAATTGTCAATTTGTATGGGAGGTGGTAGAATGAGTAAGGGGATCGGGTCAATATTCCGTGATATTAATGACATCTATATCCTAATAATTTGACCAAAATTTCAAGTCGATAGCTTGAATAGTTTCATAGAAAAATCAATTTATTTTTATTTCGAAATTTCATGAAATTTGTATGGGAGGGGGTAGAAGGAGTGGGGGGATGTAGCCCATTCACGAACTTAAAGTTACTTTTTTGCTAAAAATGACACACAAAAATTTTTAGCACTATAGCTCAAAGCTTTCGAGAGTTATGCTGTAGACAGACGCACAGACAGACGGACAGACAGCACCTCGGAATCGAGGTTTTTGAGCGACAACAAAAATTTCTGTACCCTTGGCGGCTCTGTGCGAGCGTTATTTCTTAGCGTTACAAACGGTAAGGCAAACACAATATACTCTCAGATTTCATCTAGAGTATAAAAAATCGAATCATTTACTCAGTAGACTTTCTTAAAGGGTTAGAGTAAGAGTATTCCTTGGACAAGTGTAGGTCTTCCTCTTGTGATGTAACGAAAAAAGCAACTATACGTTACTTTCGGTATAGTTACTTTTTTTTTTGTATGTGGAACGAATACTCGAGTAACGAAACAGTAACGAATCGTTTTAACAGTTCAGTTAATTTTTCGTTACCTATGTAACGAATAAAAATCTGTGTCGGTACTCGTTACTTCGAATTTCGGTCGGTTACTTTTTTGATATCACTACTGCAAAGATATCTGTCAGCAAAATACGATATGGAGTTTTTACTTCACCCGATACATATTTATCGACAGACTAGATCGAATATGCCGAATCCGCTATTTTTCAAAAATTCACTTTAATATCCTGTTTACTTGTAAAATTTCGTAACTCATCGATTTCCGAACAAAACAACAGAATTATGATTGGGGGTAATGCCCTTGGCGACTCGTATGTGAGCATTATTACTTAGCGTTACAAACGTTAGCGCAAACACAATATATGCTCGAATTTCATCTAGAATATATTATAAAAACAACAAAATTGTACAAAAATAGATTTTATTTCATTTTCAGCAACATCCTAACATTCATATCACTCGTTTAATGGAACAATGTCGTAACTCGAAATTCACGATTTCTCAGATATCTCATTTGAAAATTTTAAATCGTATGCAATTGTACGGAGAACAGCACGTAATTTCTCTCTTTAAACTTATACAATAATATTCGTCACTTTTGAGTTATGACGAATTAAACGAGCGATATTTACTACTCACTAACAATGTATGTAATGTTTTTTTACACTCCTGTAAAATTGAGATTAAAGCTAAGGTAAACCCCAATGATGGACAATATTGACCACAAACGTTTGAGTAAACTCTTTGAAAATTTCTTTTCTTATATTTTCCAGCCGACCCACACTCAGATATACAATAAATTTTTGTTTATGGAATGAGACATGGATTGGAGAAAATTATTCCAGCAGCCAGTGCTTTCTGCTTCATTGTAAAACAAGCACTCGACTTTTTCACTCAAATTCTGTAAAATAATTATAAAATACGCTTGGGAAAGAAAACACTTGATTCTTGTCAAACAGTACATGGCTACTTATGTTTGTTTTTAAAAATGCTTCGAGTGCAAGACAAAGTTCGTAAGGGCAATTTGAATTCGAGTTCGGGCATTTAAGAGAAAATAATCGAAGAAAATTACTCGTGTGACTTATTCGAGTGTCTATGTCCAGTTTTTAATAAAAAAAATGTTATCTTATATATTCAAGTCAGCTTTTTTTTTTTAATATTTTAACTTATCATATTCAGTCAACAGTTTATAAATCGACTCCTTCATCATAATTTCTGTCCGACTTAATATCGATCATACATCATGCATGTCTCATATAAGTTAGATGAAAAGAGTAATAATAGACTGACTAAGCGTTGTGGCATATTAAAATGGCAAATTCAAAATTAGCAAAGAAAGTCAAAAGGATAAAGAAGTCCTGTCGAAAGTTAAAGGCGCAGGATCGCAAGTTTTTGAGGCAAGCTGTTTCTGTCGTGCGCCTGAGTTTAAATGACATTCGAAAAATGAAGTCATTGTGCTGAAACAATATTTCATCTAACCTGACACAATTCACTTTTTAGTTGAACGACGATCCTTTCGCATTCTAAAGTAGCTGACAAAATCCATATATGACTCTAGTCACTTCATTTCTAATAACTCTTAGACAAAGAGGACTCTTAGTTTCTATAGTTTTAGTAAAGACTTCTATTGGGAGTAAAAGGAGTATAACTCAAGTCCAAGTGACTGATGTTCGAAGAGTTCCTATCGAATATTTATGCTCAGATGTATGTGAAATTCACAGACCTAGCACCTATAGCTTTTTTTTATTATTAAATCCTCTGAAACATGATAATACTATAAAAACTTTAGATCCAAGAAATATTACATCCTAAAAATCCGGAAAAGTTTATCAGCGTCGGTGGCTTAGCGGTAGAATGCTCGCTTGACACCAGGGTGGCCCGGGTTCGATTCCATATATAAAAATATTTTTTTTTCTAAGATTTGACTAGAGTAAAAATATCATACAGTGCCGGAAAAAAGTTTGGAAACATGGTCTCTCAACCCACAATCATAGCTCTGAAACAAAATTCCTTGTGCACACACCTATGAAACTTTGCATAGAATTGCATTGCCGCATTTCTTATAAATCTTCAAAGCGAAATTTGTTTATAACAACGCTAAAAAAAATTGTGACGACAGTTTCGATTTTATCTGGTATTATTCGTGGAAAAAGTATGGAAACACATATCTTTTTCATATAATTCGAGTTTATTTAAAGGAAATAACATGTTTTTCTTAGTATTTAGTGCTTCTCCCTTTTGCTTTTAGTACAGCCTTGCATCTCCTCTCCATTAAGTCCACCAACTTTTCGCAAAATGAAACCGGGATATTTTGCCATTCTCTAATGATTTCATCGTACAGTGCATTCCTATTAGAAATTTTTGTGTGTCGAATTTTACGCTTTACATGTTCCCATAGGTGTTCGATTGGATTCAGATCTGGGGATTGTGAAGGCCATTCCATAACACTCACTTTTTTCTGTTGGAACCAATCCTTAACTAAACGCGAAGAATGCTTCGGATCGTTATCTTGAAAATCCAACGTAACGGCATTTCTTCTTCAGCATATGGAAGCATATTGTTTTGCAATATTTCCAAATACCGATACCGATCCATTATCCCATCTATCCGAAAAATTGGGCCAACTCCAGAATGTGAAAACCATGCCCAAACCATTACCGATCCTCCGCCATGTTTAACTGTTGGTAATTGATACCTTGCATTGTACCTTTCACACCGTGGTCTTCTAACGTAATGTTTTCCATCGATTCTAAATAGTTGAAATTTACATTCATCACTCCACAGAACTGTATTCCATTTGCTGGGAGTCCAAAGAATGTGTTCTTTTGCAAATGTTAGTCTTCTTGCAATATTGGCTTTTGATAAGAGTGGCTTCTTCAGTGGAGATCTTCCAAAAAGGTCACTTTCCATTAATCTATTTCTAATTGTCCGATCTGTCACATCTGAAATACAGAACAGAGGTTCTTTAACTCGGCGTTGATCTCAGTGGCCGTTTATACTGGTTTTTGTTTAGACATCCTTTGAACTATGCGATCGGTGGTTGCTGTTGTTTTTCTAGGCCTCCCTGACTTTGGAGCACACTCGACTGTCCCTCGCTGATGAAAGTTTTTAATAATTTTCAAAATTGTTCCTCTTGGTATATCAGGTTTTTGTGAAATTTGAATTTGTTTTGTTCCGTTATTGTACATAGAAACGATTTTCTCCTTCAAATCCATTGAGTACAACTTACACTTCGGCATTTTTAATTATGTTTCATAAAAAAACTTTAATTGGAGTTAAATTTAATTCAGTCGCACAACAAATAACTACTAATGTCATTCAATTTCAAAGTAAACGGTTCTAATTAACTTTTTGACAACAAAAACCGTTTTGTTTCCATACTTTTTTCCGCAAGTATTACCAGACATATTCGAAACTGTTGTCACTATTTTTTTTAGAGTTGCCATAATTAAATATCCCTTTAAAGGTTAAAAAGAAATGGGATACAGCTATTCTATGCAAAGTTTCATAGGTGTAAGTACCAGGAATTCTGTTTCAGAGCTATGATTGTGGGTTGAGAGACCATGTTTCCAAACTTTTTTCCGGCACTGTAGTTTCAGCGAAGCACGAAAGCAGATGTGCCCGTGCGATTCAAGGCAAACAGTAATTATTGGTAATTAAACACAGCCCATGTGCTGGAGTACGGCTAGCAATCCGAATACAAACCATTCTACATTTCTGTGCATTGCACCGAACTTAGTACAAGTCTAATGAGAAAGATGTACATCCATTGAGCCTAGCATTTTCTGGCAATAATATTAGGTCTGGGGATTTCGTGGCGTTTTTAAAATTCAACTGGTTTTCTTAGTGTGAAAATCAATTTATTTAAACCAAATATGCTATTATTATCGATGTTTCGCCATTTTTCGGGAAGAGCTATGATGTCAGTCGTTTCTGGTTGAAAAACTGAGTAAAGTGTTTTTCACAGGGTTCTTTTCCAGCCAGCTTAATTCCATTGAGAGAATTCTGCAGAGATCGGAACAAGTGATAGTCATGCTATGTCTAGACTAGACGGCGGGTGCATTAAAACTTCCCAATCAAGCTCTCGCAATTTTTTACGGGTCATCAAAGAAGTTTGTGGCCGGGCGTTGTCGTGATGAAAGACAACACCTTTCCTATTATTCAATTCGGGCCGTTTTCTTTCAATTGCCTGGCGTAATTTCTCGAGTCTATACAGTAGAGTTGGGTATCAATCGTCCGACCAACTGGAAGCTCATAGTGGACAATTCCCTTCCAGTCTCACCATACACACAGCATCACAATCCTGCGCAGCGTTCTTATTGTAATAATATTGCAAAATTTTTCATTACTTTTCTTCATTTTCAAGCGCAAACTACTTTCCAACCACTGCATCAATGGTGAATACACTCAAAGTACAAAGAGTCATCTTTCCAACGAGCGTTTAGTGGTGTTGCTGCGATCTGTGTTTCCAGAGTTATTTGCAATTGACGTCATCTATCGGGAAAAACGCCACGAACTTCTTTCCCAGAACTAATATAAGGCATTCTATTGTATTTCTTAATCCCATTTTTAATTGTTAATTTCTAATTTAAAAAGGGTGCGTCTCTTTTTCTTGTAAACAGAAAAAGTACCGTCGGAAGTTTAAACCGAAGATTTCTTTCAATCTGTGGATTCCTTACGTTTAAACGGCAGTTTAAATCGAATGTTCGGTTTAAACTGTGAAACCACCGAACCCCTAAATAGTTTAAAAATTATAGAATTTTTGATTTCAATGAAATTTCTAGGTAATTTGCATTAGATTTGCATCGTGCGCAAATGTTCACTGTAAATTATGAATCATTTCTTAAATTTATATTATGTGCATGCTCTTCCATAGCGTCTACAGTTTGCGGTCACGCACGTATTTTTATAAAAAATTCGTCATTGTTTAATCGACTTTACTTCATTTTACCCTAAGTCTCGTTGAACAATGCTGATGTGTGATAAGCTCAATCTATCATGTTTTCTAAAATGTGTTGCGATAACTAACGTAAAAATATGCCGTGACTGCATATTTTGATCAAATAAAAAAAATAAGCTTATCTTATCACAAATAACCTTGAGTTTGTTATGATCATAAGTCCAATTAGAAGTTGAATTGTGATAAAATTTAACTAACTTTCCATTTCTTTCGTTACATATGAAGTTAAAAATATAAATTAAATTCATTATTTGATTTTAATTTGATCGAAACAAAGCAAAAAAAAAAATGTAACATTAATCCGAGCTTATATTGAAACGATATTAAGTTCTGTCAGAAATAAAGGAGGGGATACCTTATCTGTAACTTATTTTTTATTCCTCGGAGGTAACTGCAGTTATTCATTTGTACAAAACGAACCAGTTTCATGACAAGTTATTTAATTAAAAACTTGTTTACCATTTCAATTATAAATCAAAAGAAGAATACTGAATTGTTTATTTTATGTCAGATGGGATTTATATATGATTTGTTCAGTTCATTTCAGCCGAAGCACGTGCAAAAATATACACTGGTGACGAATAGGTATAGGAAATTTTATCTATTGCTCGCTTAATCTGCGATCTACATTATTCTACTTCCACCCTCGGCCTTCTGGTTCCCTTACATATTTTCATTATTTATTGTAGATGGACTACAGACACTACAGAGTTTAATAAAAGCTTATGCGCTTTCGGATTTTAAGTGCCTTTAATCTTCTTAAATATGAAGCTCCTTCTGTAATGGATTAAATCGAAACTGCATTAATACAGGGCGTTTTTTAGAGGTGAAGAACTTTAAATTGAAATAAAACACTGAAAAATGTTTTGTGCATAAAATGCATGAAATTGGCTTTATTTGAAAGATAATTTTATAGCATTAATGTTTGAATATGATTTCGGGCATCTGGCCGCCGCAGCTGGCGCGTACAGGATGTAATCTGGAAGTCAAATTTTCACATATTCTTCGCAGTAAATCAGGCTGTATTTCGGCAATAACGTGTTGAATGTTGGCTTCCAAGTGCTATATAGTTTCTGGTTCATCGGCGTAGACATGGGACTTTACATATCCCCAGAGAAAAAAATCTAATGGCGTCAAATCAAATAGCAGGTCGTGAAATTAATCGATCATCAAATATTTCTTTCAGTAAATTAATTTTATCCCGTGCTGTGTGGCATGTGGCGCGGTCCTGCTGAAACCACATGTTTACGACATTAATGCCTTCCAATTGAGGCACGAAAAAGTTTGTAATAATGTCTCTGTACCGCTCACCGTTGACTGTAACGTTCTGACCATCATCATTTTTGAAAACATGGACCAATGATTCCACCGGCCCATAAAGCGTACCAAACGGTGACTTTTTCTGGATATAATGGTGTTTCTACAATGGCTAGTGGATTATCATCGCTCCAAATCTGGCAATTCTGCTTATTGACATAGCCATTCAGCCGAAAGTGTGCTTCATCACTGAATAAAATTTTCAAATGAAATTGTGGACTTCCAGATTACGCCATATACGCGCCAGCCGCGGCGACCAGATGCCCGAAATCATATTCAAACATTAATGTTATAAAATATGTTTGAAATAAAGCCAATTTCATGGATATTAAGAACATTTTTCTGTCTTTTATTTCAATTTAAAATTCTTCGTCCCTAAAAAACACCTTGTATATGTAGTTTTCGGGGTTGAACTACATATAAAAGCTCTGTACTTAAACCTTTTTTTTTCATATGTCAATGATGAGAGATATCCACCGATGTAAATAATTTGATTTTAAATTTATGAAAATCTTAGCCATCATTAACAATATTTAACGTTGCCATGTGAAATAGCTATTTAATTGATCTGGCGAATATTTTAATGCATTGCGTAACATTTTTCACACTTTTTAATAAATATAGTGCGAAGTTTTAGTCCGATTTCAATTCACGAACAGGTGATGTCAAACCATGATCAAAACTCGTTTACGTTGTTATCTGTCTGCAGTATAATTTTTGAGACACACTAAAACGTAAACTCCTTTCGAAAACCGCTCTGAGTATGTATTTGCAAATTTTGCCTCATAAAAAAAAGTAATAATTTTTGCACTTTTGCTACACATAAAAAAAATTTAAATAATTTTTGTCATCATCAATGGCGAGACAGCCCATATCACGCCCTGGCCTCCTGAAGTCGTCGCCTCCAATCGTTTCGATCCAAAGATCGCGTCCTCCAGCTGCTAACTTTTAAAACGGCTTTACTGCATGATTTAGTACAGTACGCTCCTGTCGATACTGTCGTATGCTTGTTTAAAATCTACGAAGATTGGATGCACGTTTGTGTTATATTCCCAGCATTTCTCAAGCACCTGTTTCACCGATAATATCTGGTCGTTGTAGATCGTCCGGCTCTGAATTCACCTTGGTATTCGCCAATTATTTCATTAGTATAGGATTTAAGACGACGTTCAATTATTTTTGTAATTATTTTATAGGACGTACACAACAATGATATTCCTCTGTAATTCTCACAGAAGAGTTTGTCTCCTTTCTTGTAAATTTGACATATGATACTTTTTCGCCAATTGTCGGGTATGAAATTTGTAATTTCGGTTTAATATAAAAAAATATATAATACATAAAGTTCATCGTAATTTTTGATTCACATTTAAAAGAGAAAAAATGTAAGAATTTTTGTTATTTTTGCTTCATACTTCTTGCTTTATATCTAAAAAAAATGTGATAATTTATGTAATTTTTATTTTATGTTCTTTAAAAAATATGTGATAATTTTTATAATTTTCGATAAAGACTTAGAAGAAGATCACTTATTCAAACAAGCCGCGAGTCAATTATGTTAAATAACTCCAGTAAAGCTTTCAAATCATTTCAAATTTGAAATTCATCTCTTTTATCGTTTCAAATTTTATAATTAGAAGTATAAGTTACTTCTTAACGTTAAACTTATTTAAGAGGGTGAGGAATGTTGTGTACACACACAACATACTTCCCATCGCCTCATATTTCATCCATCGTTACAATTAATATAATGATTATGCCACATATCGTCTCATCTGTAAGTGCTGACATCCACATTTTTGTGATAACCACCGTGGATTTTATTGTTCTTCTCTTTTTTTAGGGATGTTTAAAAGAGGTTTATATTCCCAAACCTCTTTCTGAAACGAGTTTCATTGAGATAAACTCGAATTAATATTCATATTGCAGAAGATTAAGGGCTCATAAACTCCGAAAGTGCATAAACTTCTTTTAAACTTTGAAGTATGTCTCAAGTATTAGACCTCCTCACAACCTCTGTCTACGAATTTTCAATTTTCGTAGATTGAGGTTACTGCTGCTTACGACTGGGATTTGAACTCACGACCTTCGCATTGTAGACCAACACGCTACCCACTAGTAATCAAATTCACTAAAACATCAAGTAGCGAGTTCTACAAATAAACGATATGTGCATTTTGTAATACAATACCTGAAGTCATGTGTTTAGTCAAGTCACTGTCGAAGCACAGTTAAATCCTATTTGCAGTTTGCTTCTTTTTAAATCGAAGCGCAACCATTACGAGATTTTGTATAGACTTAGTTGTTTCTACCGAATAAATGTAATTACATATTTACCAAAATTACCCGATTAATTATTATAACTGGGTCCGCATAATAATATACATACTTGTAAGTAAGGTAATTTAAGTTAATAGTCGTTAGAAGGAGTGGGATGGTTTTAGTATATTAAGGAACTTCCAATTAACATTCTTATTATCATGTTCGTTATCAGCTTTTAAGTTGATACCTAGTATATTCAAAGTAAAAACATTTTTTGAATTACGAAAATATGGACAATCTTTTATAGAGAGTGTAAGCTAATCGTAATATTGATCGTATTTACATGAGTATGCTTTGATGAGATTTTCAACTCGAGAGCTTTCATTGGTTTGAGGAGAAAAGTTTGAAATTTGTGCAATTAACGAAGTTAAAATCAGCTTTCAATCAGTTCGATAGGTTATCGTGGCGATGAATCAGATATGAGGTCTTTGAGCGACAAAAAAAACGAAACTTGAGAATTTGCACGAAGTGAAGAAACTTGAGAAGTTTAAAACATTAATAAGTCAGATAGATACCTTCAACCGTTTTAAAACTGCTTACAAAAAAATAATTTCGACCATTTTCAATTAATTAATCATCACCAGGTTCCGATTAGCTATGTGAGCATATTGCTTTTTTGCCCAGGGCGCCAGGTGATATGGGAGCGAACCTGATGCACATGCGAATTGCATGGAATTAAACACTGCACAGATCACATTTCATACATTTTTCTCACGCCAACGTCGTGAAATTCGTTCGAGGTACACAGCTCATCTTCCTCATAAGCAACTCGTAATATAATACGTTTCTTCTCATTTAGTTGAAATCTATACAAATAATACAATGTAAAAAAAAACTGGCATAAAGTTAATTTGTGAAAAATTTTCGTGATATAGTTTCTGTAAATTTTGATTCCTATTCGTGAAATTTAGGAGGTGGTAGTGGACATGGGAGAAGGAAGATACACAATTTTGTGCCTAACATGTATTTCCCAGTTGCATAGATATTTTCTTTAAACATGCTCGCACTTTCATTTTAATCACTCTGTTGTTTTAAAAAGCTTGATTGTTTTGAAGGTATACTTTCATTTCATGCAGCCTGTTATTTAGTGGAATATTTTACCTAAAGAAGTGAAGAGGGCGCGTCGATGGCATGCATTTAGCACAGTGCTCAAAATATTGTTGATGCGGCCCAGATTATCTCCAACATACATCTTTTCAATATTTTTTAAAATATTTTAAATAAAGTTCTAACACGAATTTTTGAATCGTTCCGCACCTTGTACCAACTTCATTCAATACAGTTGAAACCTTGGAGGGAAATCTTTTAATACACCCAACTCTTTTTTTACACGGTAGATAAGTTCCAGCGAAACCGTGTAAAAACATAATAGGACTACGATTGCGCGTAAAGCGCAATCTTACGTTACTCTAGATGAAATAGATTTTTTTCTGATCCCAAGGAATTTTGTATGGGGAGTGTTAGAAGGGGTGATAGCATTGAACTAATTTTTTCCCCATCATGCTAAAGTAGCTATAAAAAATGTTTTATACAAAATGCTTACTCCAAAAATTGAATAGGAGCTGAGAAAATTAGTGTGTTAGATTTAGTTGAAATGTGCAGTTTGTATGGGAGGTGGTAGAAAGAGTGGGGGATTTTATTGATTTTTTCAGAAATAACTAAGAATATTATAAAATTGACATCTCTTAAATTTAAGACTAGTAAAATTCATACTTTTGAAGAAAATAGATTTATTGTGAAGTTGTGAAACTGAGTCATATTGTATGGGAGGGGGTAGAAGCAGTAAAGCTAATAAAATAATTTTCTCTGATCTTAGTGATAATGCTAAATAAGTATTTATTACAAAATGTGAGCTCGATAAATGTTATATGTTCTGAGAAAATCGGATTAGAGCATGTCATGAAAAAGTGTAGTTTGTATGGGAGGGGTTGGAAGGAGAAGGAGGACGCAAATAATTTTTATACTGTATATTGGAATCATTATGAAAGTAATATATCCTGAAATTCAGACTAATAGCTTTTATACTTTTCGAGCAAATCCATTTATAGCCGAATTGGGAAATTGTGTCATTTTGTATGGGAGGGGGTAGAAGGGGTGGAGCTAATCGTCTAATTTTTTTTTGGCCTTACTAACAATTTTAAATAAATATTAAGTGCAGAATTTCAGCTTGCTAAATTTTATACGCACTGAGTAAATTGGCTTAGAGTAATTCATGACAAGTACAGTTTGTATGGGAGGTGGTAGAAGGAAGGGGAGGACACGCATCATTTTTATACGGTAGATTTATATTATCATAAAAGTAATATATTCCAAATTTCAGGCCAATAGCTTTTATACTTTTCGAGCAAATCCGTTTATTGTCAAATTGCGCATTTGTGTCATTTTGTATGGGAGGGGGTAGAAGGGGTGGAGCGATTTGGCCCATTAACGAACTTGACCTTACTTTTTTGTCAAAAACGATGTGAACGAAATTTGAGCTTTCTAGCTCAACGCGTTCTCAAGCTAGAGAGCGAACGGACGGACGGACGGACATCCGGTTTTGAGATTTTTGAGTGATAATATTAATTTCTGTATTCATCATTTTTTTCTCCGAGCCTTATTTCTTGGCGTTACACACTCCAGAGCAAACTTATAATACTCTCAGATTTCATCTAGAGTATAAAAAGATATGCCACTCAAAGTAAAATCGAAGAAGTGATCCAGAATTGTGTGTAAAATGAAAAAATATAATAACTACATACTGTTTAGAAAACCGTGTAAAAAATAATGAAAACCCATATTATGTGAATTCTATGAAAAAAATTTCAAAATTTTAATGAAATGTAAAGCTTATTTAGTAACTAATATCACTGCTTTAAAATATGCCGCACGTTTATTGCTGACTGGAACATTATTGCTTTTATCGCTTGATAAGTCTAACACGTTTAGTGAACTTGAACCTATTGAAGACTCCCGTTCTTTTATTTTTATTAAGAGAAACGTGTTTTCAGATTGTTTTTTTTTCAAGTTACTTACACCGTGTCATAATTTCTGTTACAAGGAAAATTTTCAATAGAAAACGAAGACCTTCACTTTGTAAATTTATAATTTCGGAAAATATTTTGAACATTACAAATGGTAAAAAAACAAAATTATTCAAAGTGACCTCCTTCTGTATCAAAACTTTGCGTGAGTAGTCGTCAATTGAATTACGCACCTTTCCGGCGGGAATCCATCCCTTGCCTTTATTATGGATCCCTTTGGGCTCTCCAAATTCGGGTGCCATCTTTTGCAGGACATTCCCTCAAGGGGCAGAGCATAAGAAGCAGTCCAACGGATTGAGGTCTGGACTCCCAGAGGGCCAATCTGAAGCCCGTATGAACTCAGGAATGTTTTCCTTAAACCACAGCTGAGTTGATCTGGCATTGCGGGTGAGTGCAAAATCCTGCTGGAATACCCAGTGTCCTCCCCCACTCATGGTATCGCTCAAATGCATCACAATACGCTGTGAAATTTCTTCTTGATAATCACTGGCTCCAGTTTTGATACCATTTCACAAAAATGGAGTTCGTAGTGCCGAGACCTGGTTTTTGGTACCGAGACCACCCAGACGAGGTATGATGATCCCTTTGTACCTGGTCAACTTTATCCCGTGCTGGTAGCATAGGCCCGGTATTTTGACAGTAAAATTTCTCTTCTACCGTGAAGATGTATGTATGTGTCGTCTTCCATTCTACAGTTCATTTTATGTGGTCATGATGAAAGCATTGAAACGAAAAATCGTGGCATTTGTAATTATTTTGAAAATGCTAAAAAAGAAGAAAAACGTTCAGTGTGGGTTCGAGAGTGGATTTCGAGACGTGAAAAATTTGGTGCCTACAGTCAATTAATGTCTAAGCTCAGTATTGATGATCCAGCGCAATTTTCGAATTTCTTAAGGATGAAACCCACTGATTTCGAAAAGATTGTAAAATTGGTCCTCTTATATCAAAGCAAGATATCAAATTTAGAAAAGCTATTTGACAGTAGAAAAAATTCTTCATGAACACAATAAAAAACTGTTTTACACATAATTTTTTTTATTGATTTGCACTTTCTGACAATAATTGACGTATAAGCTTGCGTACGACTAGAATATCACTGCTATCACTAGAAATATTGTGGACATCATCTTTTTCCTCTATTAATGAAATTTTTTCTGTGATCTCTTGAGCAAAATCAGCACAAGTCTGCTCTGGTGCTAATGTTTCACCGGTTTTACGAACGAATACAGTTATTAACCGTTGTGTTCGTGTTTTGGTTAAGCTGTTATGTAATTCTTTGTAAGGTTGTCAACAACTTCAGTTCACGTTGAAACTTCCCAGCGCGTTCCTCATTAGGGTCATGTCTGACAAAATGATTACCCAATATTGCAGCCAGTTCCAGACCTACTTTTCTTAAATCTGCATTTAAAACAGGATCATTTTCTTTATTATTACTACGTTCGGTGGAATTAGGAGTCTCAAGGGCAACGTCTTATAATTCATCTTCGCTTAAGGCTTTAGCGGCTAATAATTCACCAATATCTTCAAAAGATAGGTCATCCTACTCCACCAATTGTGCGTGCCACTGTAATGATGTTGGGAAATCAGATCCCATTATACGACCAAGTATAAGGGATAATGGGATCTTTGGTTTTTACACATTGTGGCCAAACCGTGTTCCAAGACAGGATGACGGGGTGTATTGTCAAGAATCAGAAGAACTTTAAATTCGAGACTTTTCAAATTTATGTAACGTCTGACTTCTGGGACGAAACATTTGATGAACTTTTCGGTAAAGATAGCAGTGGTCAACTAGGCCTTCTTGTTTTGCCATCCACTTTTCATTGAACGTGGGCTTAGGGCCCGATTTACCAGCAGTGGTTTCAACATACGATCTACTGAAGCGTTCGAGCAAAATAATAGGGTCACACGATCCTTGGCTACCGCCAACAGTTTTCTGCGATTTGGTTACGTACGCTCTGCACGGCATTTGATTCCAGAAGAGACAACTTTCATCTGCATTCCACACTTGATCAAGAGTGTATCCTCCATCTTTAATAATTTTAAGTTCCTGCGAGAATACTTTAGCAGCCGATTTATCTGCAGATGCAGTTTCACCTTTAATTTTTATATTGGAGAGCATGCCTTTTAAGAATTCATAAAAATTGTTAATAATTGAATTAGACCGCTCGCGTTAAATCAAAATGACTCGCGTAAAAAGAGGATGAAATTATTATTTTTTAATTCGTGTTAAATCAGATTCGTGTAAAAAAGGTTCGTGCAAAAACAGAACTAGATGTACATTTTATGAAAGACTAAAAATTTAAATTTATTATAAAAAAATGTTTTTGCAATCGTGTTAGAACGAAATATTCGTGTAAAAAAATTGTATTTGTTTTTCTTCATCGACCGTGTAATTTCAAAATCGTGTAGAAAAGAGTTGGGTATACGTAATATACAATTAAGTCGACATGGGTAAGGAAAGTAAGTGAAAGTGAAGGAGTTAGCAGGAGTGGAGAAGGGCGTAGGGCAATGAAAAACGTGGTTCTTGAACTGCTATGTATTATATTGCACTACTCGGCAATGCATTCCATTTCACTCTCGTCCTATGTGAACGGTTGCCTAAATCATTTTCGTAGATTGAGGTGACCAAGGTATATTCAAGCAGGCAGCGTACTGGAATTATACGTCGATCGCGATTTGAACTCATGACCTTCGCATTGTATACCAATACGCTGCCCATAAGGCTACACCCATCCAGTATGGAACTAAGCGCAATTATTCGTCCACTGTATACGTTTCCCCGAAATCCTTGACAGGCTGCACACGCACATGTGTAGACGGTTAAACCTTTACCTTAGGTCAAGAATTTGGAACGGTTTGCCAGCTAGTTTGTTTCCCAACAAATGCAACCTGTAATGCTTCAAGAACAATATCCACAGTTACTTTCGTCTCCTTCCAGCTCAATAAGCCTCATTTCAATTCCTATGCCGAAATGAATGTGCATTGCATTAAAACTTTGGATTTATACTCGGTGCTGTATAAAACAGAAGCAGTATGTTCGTATCTCCTTAACAACTTTGCTAAGTAGGAAATAAAATCGTATTTACTACATTTTTGTTCGGAAAACTACAGTACTCCCTCGTTAATACGAACCCGGATAACACGAACATTCGGCTTACGCGAACCATTTCTTTTCCTCCATTAAATCCAATGGTTTCAAATCAAAAGTCACCAGCTAGCACGAATTATTCGGGTAACACGAACTGCGAACTCAATTTTGTAACGCCAATACGAAAATGTCGGTTAACACGAATTTTATGATTGACGATGAAAACGAAAAAAAAAAGAAAAACCAAGGAGTCTTTGTTTACCGGGAAGTTTTGTTTATGTTTTTATGCTTAGACTTGCGATCTGCCCTTTATCGTTACTGTTTACTTTGACGATTCGCTCTAGTTCTATCGCGTCTTTCTTGAGCTTATGAAAGGAAAATTAGTGCTAAGAAAAGTGTCCAAAGATCTATTGATCTTTCGATAAAGAGAAAAATTCTGGAAGAAGTGGAATGTGGTTTGATATCGAAAACGAAAATAGCGGAAAAATACAGCATCCCAAAATCAACTTAGTCGACAATCATGAAAAACAAAGAAAAAATAGACACTGCTATTGCTTCAGGATCATCCGGCTCATCAAAGCGGCTCCGTAAAGGAAAAGGAACTTTTGAAGTGGTTTACAAAAGTGAGAGACAATAATGTGCCGATTTCGGGAACACTAGTTAAAGAAAAAGCTAAAGAAATAAGTGATTCACTCGGGTTCGAAAATTTTAAATGTAGCGATGGGTGGCTCTGGAGATTCCAAAAAAGGTGAGCGGAGAACTGAACAAGGTCAGTGAAAAAACCGTAAGCGAATGGCTAAAAGAATTTGAAGAAGTAAAGAAAAACTACGACGGCAAAGATATTTTTAACATCAATGAGACAGGGGTGTACCACAACTTGCTGCCAGATCGTACTGTCGATTTTTAGGGAAACAAGCGCCACGGTAGCGGAAAAAACAAAGAACGATTAACATGTTGCAATGCTACAGGCTCCAAAAAGCTGAAATTATGGATTATTGGAAAATACCAAAACCCAAAAAAATGTTTTGGTTGATTCGACCTCATTTCGTTTATGGCTAATGAAATTTCAAAGGAAAATGGCAGGGGAAAATCGACACGTCCTGCTAGCAATGGATAACTGCAGCGCTAATACCATCTACGACATGGAGCTGCCTAATCTAAAAGTCGTATTTTTCCCAGCAAATTGCACCAGTCGTCTCCAGCCATTGGACCAGGGAATCTTTGCTGCTTTCAAGTGCCATTTTAAAACGCGACTTGTGCGAAACGCCATACTTTCCATTGAATCCGACCAGGCTCTTGTAAAATGGAACATCCTGCAAGCGATGAGAGCTATGACTGCTTCATGGAACAACGTTTCGCCAACAACCATATCGAATTGTTCCAAAAAAGCTTGGATCACCGTGAACTCGGACAATCCCACGGAAGTTGAACCAACATCTTCGCCTCTAGTAAACCTGGAAATTATGATCGACGGACCAGAAGACTGGGAGAGACTCGTAGTGGCAACTGAATCGCCTGTAGCTCTTACCTTTTCGGAGTTTCTTTCACTGGACGAAAACTTACCAGTGTGTAGTTTATCCGACGAAGAAGAACAGGAAAGAGAAGACCAAGAAGCAGAGGAAGAACAAGTGGTCGAGGAAATAAAGAAGCCCAATCGAAGTGAAGTCATAACGGCATTGGAGATTTTACAAAGGCTTGCGAAAACTTCTATCGAATACCTAGATGTAAATTTTGAAGACAATTTGGACAAGATAAGAAGAGAGTGCATTCGACAATTTCCAAAAACTTACCAACAAACCACAATTACCAACTTTCTGAAACACAGGTAGAAATATAAATTCGTATGTCATCGTATCCTATGTACATTATATAAGTGTTATCAAAAAAATATATTTATATCATGTACAGATCTATTTTTTCATTGAAATTTTTTGGACAGAATGGATATAAACTGTGTTTAACTGCGTGGAGATGGATGCAGTATGTGTGTAATATTCGGGTTCGGATAACACGTATTTATTTAACACGAACTGAGTAATTCTTTCCCCCGTCGAGTTCGTCTTAACGAGGGACTACTGTATAAGTTAAATTTTTAGATAGACATATGGACTCCAAACTTGACGAGTGAAACTTCAATCGCGAAGTAAAACATTATAATTCGAAACTTTTGCAATGCATTTATCTTGTGCATAAACATATCGCAAGTTTCATTCGCAACTCACAATCGCAATCGAAGCTTCTCCGTATAGACCTAGTAAAAGACAGTGGTCCTGTGTTAATGCGCAGAAATTATTGCATCATATTTTTTTGTACGGCTAATTGTAATCTTCTTAGTGAAGGGTCGCTTCTCCAATATTTTTTCTTTTTTTTATCTCAAAAAATATTCATAAGAAGTTCTGTTATGATTTGAAACCTAGAATATACCTATTATAGAATTATTTTGGCATAATGTTTGCAATTTCAATAAAATAGAATTTTTTTTTTCAGGATCTTGTCAAATCTCATTTGATGATCGCTGTCCGAGAGGAGGTCGAAGTTCTGAAGGAGAAAATAGCCGAACTTATGGATCGCATTAATCAGTTGGAGCTGGAAAATACAATTCTAAAAGCTAACGTATCACAAGAAACGTTATCGCAGCTATCAGCAACTATACAGACTGCATCAGCAAAACCTTCGCAGAATCCAAACACTAGTAATGGACCGGTATCATAATTAATGTTAGGCACATTTAGCAATATGTGTGTTGTATTTTTAACTGATTTAAAAAATAACTCCATTCTTGGAGTTGGATACATAAGATGAAAAAGAAAATCGTAAAACTTATTCCACGTTTAACCAAAATTAAGTATAAAGATCATTAACAAGATAATAATTATTGTCCACACTACTCATTTATCACTCAGCAAAGATTCAATTAAATTTTTTGGAAATTTATAAGCAATTGCGAAGAGATTTTTTGCTGTTTTTACCAAGGAACAAAATAAAACATAACTAATAAAAATAATAGTTCTTAAGTTATTAAACGATTAATTAAGATAAATATGTGTACTAGCGCATCACGAAAAGATTAAGCGAGTCGCAGTGCGAGCTTGCTAATAGTTTTTAGTCTATTAGAGTGCTATAATGTCAGTATATAGTGAGACATATGCCTAAAATTGAGCGATAAAAATGCTTAAGTTACGTGGACGAATGAAAAAGGTAAATTTGGAGAGAATACCTAAAATTAAATGTGATAATTTGCAAAAGAAAATTGAAAAGAAATTCTATAAGTAATCTATTTTTTTACTAAATAATTTTCTTCTACTATGTATGTATATATGTATTACTGTACATATGGAAATAAAACTTTAGAAATTGTAAAAAATAAGCTAGAATTGAAAAGACTATGTACTGCACCGGGAACTGGCGGCAAAATATTGCTAGCGAACCGATCAGCAACAACAAGCTTTTAGTACTGCTGTTGTACTGAGTAGTTTGCACAGTCTAGCCTCGATTGAGTGATGGCAAGAATTTTCTGAAATTCAAGAATACTCAGTTGACGAGAAAGGCATAAATAGATTGCAAACCGGAACTTATTACAATAAAGCGACTAACAGTTAGATTTCTAAGGATATAGCGTGCTGTTGTTTAACACAATCTTGATCAATCAATGCAGCTTAGCATGCCATGAATGAAAAATCATTGAAGTATGTATACATAATTATTATTAAATAAAAAAACTATCTACATTTTTTTTTTTAATTACTTTAAAATGCTATCGAACGAAAATATTTCAAGAAACATAATGTGCGTATATAAAATCATTGACAACTAATTTCTGCGTGTATTCAACATGTTCCACATGAATACGTTTAAAAATTATATTACAATAGTATATTTCTTATATAAACGATATAATGATATTTATATACTCGTATATATGTTGCATAATAACAATAACAATAACGAAAGAGTAATGTACATATTATAAACTGCTGATAGTTAAAATTTTTTTTTTTTTTGTATGAATGCTTGAGATAGGTATAAACAAATAATTATCATATGCAAAATAACAATACACAGAAACGAATTTGATTTTTCATTCATATTTCCACTAAAAGCATAGAATTTAATAAAAACATAACGCTGCGTTCCAACAGTAGTCATAAGCAAGTTATTTAAACCGAAATTATGAGAACAGTAGTAATGTCGTAAAGAATTCTATAGATAAATGTAAAAGTACTATATACTCTATATTTCGTTTCTTATTGTTAATTTATTGATGAAAACTACTAGAAAATATGAACAGGAAATAAAAGCGAGAATAAAAAAAAACAAGGTACGATTATAATAAATTTATACACCGACTAGTCTTCTTTGATATGTATATTAATGGAACCAAAATATTATGAAAAATCCAAAATCATGATAAACACTTATTAAAAATAAAATAATTTGAAGAAAAAATCTGTGTATTTAATTTTCGTGTTATGAAACTATTTTGATAACCTTTTATTAGCAATTACAGACAACTTTAACCCGCTTTCGATCAGACATAGAAAGCGTGATCCGATTTTGATAGTTTACTGTTGCCCAACTAAGCAATGGAAAAAAAAATAGTTTCGGATTTTTTAAAGACAAATTATGCTGATGGAGACGTCTGGTTATATGGTCAATATTGAAAAAAGAATTTGGCTTTCGTGTCCAGTTCGTGTTAAGGTTTAACAAAAATATCACGAAATCTTCTCGGAGCAGATACAGTTGCTGACATAATTGAGTGTACACCCACGTATGAATAACTACAACTTGAATAACTCAAATTGCTCCTAGATTTCAGAAAAGAAATAATTTCTGTATCCAAAAGAAAAACATTAACATTAATGTGGAATTTTAAATTTAAATATCGTTTTAACGCAAAAAAAAAAACATAAATATGACACAATTTTACCATCAAATTCTTAATAAAATGTATAATATTACTTAGTTCCGCGAAATATCATAAATCGCACCATCGCACTTCTGTGGCCTATTGAGTGTTCTTTTGTTTACAGTTGTAAAATTTGTCATTCATGTTCTAGTTTAAGAGTAGTGCAGTTTGTTACGAAAATGCTTAGACCTACAAAAGAGATTGACTTGTCTACATGGCAAATAGTTATTAAATTACATTCTGACGGGCAATCTTTACGCGAAATAGAAAAAATAGTGGGCAGAACTCATTCCACAGTCCAAAAAATTATAAATAAGTATAAATGTACAGGTATTCTAAGGAACGAAGCAGGGAGAGGTAGAAAAAAATCATCCCTGAAAGACAAACGGTTTATCATACGCGGAATTAAGGTGAATCCTAAAACCAGTGTAACCAACTTATAACTCAGAATTATCGCATCTACCTTTAATTCTCTTAAATAATATTGATCAGGAAAGGAGCTTGATACAAACTGATTACGAAGCATGGATAACGTTGAATAATATAACTTCCAATGCTACTCTTGATGATTATATTGAGATGGACAATGAAATTTGTACAGAAGGTTTCCTTACAGATTATGACATTATTGAGAATTATAATTCTGAATCAGTGACTCAGACTTTAATTGCAGTGGAAAGTGATGACGAGGGTTCCGAAGAAGAATTTATTCAACAGCCTTGTACGAATGATATAGCGGATTCCTTGAGAAATTTGAATCTATATTTACAAACGAATGAAAACGCAACTGATGAACACTATAAGGCTTTAAGTAAACTGGAATCTCTTTTTATTGAAAATAATAAAGCAAAAGGAAATTTTCAGCCACAAATTACTAATTATTTTAACCCACTGTAACTATGTAGTATGTAGTACTTAATGTGGAGTAAATAAAAATGTGAATTGAATATATGTAGTAATTGTAGTATATTTTAATAAATCCGCTGGTTTTGATAAACTGTTCTATAACTCGAAGTCTCTATAAGTCGAACTATTTTTTGTGGAAAATGGTGATTCGAGTTATGAAAGTTTGACTGTATTTAGATATCCTGCGAAGAAATTTGAAGTCCTCTGAAGAAAAATTTAATTAAAGAGTTGTTACTGTACAACGCTCCCAAGCTCCTAAAAACTCCTCAGTCTCCTGATCTCAACCCAATTGAGAATTTGTGGCATGAGCTCAAGTTTCGGTTGAAAAACTGTAATGCTACAAATAAAAAGCAATTAAAAGAAAAATTCAAGGTAGAGTGGGAAAAGATTAAACCAAAATTTACAAAAAAATAGTGAAATCGATGCCTCGACGTTTAGAAGCAGTTATAGGAGCCAAGGGATACGCATCAAAATATTAATTAAAATAGTTATTACATTTTTGTACTGAAATATTTTAATTTAATAAGCTGTACGCTCAATTTTGTGTCAAGGGAAATCTGAATATTTTTTTATTTTTTAAAAAAAAAAATGCTTTTATACATGAAACATTATTTTTTTCATTATTTATTTAACAATTATTCATTTTTATATGGGCGTACGCTCAGTTATGTGAGAACTGTATAAACTAGTCAAGTCATAAATATTGGTACACAGAAAAATCGACGCCAAATGAAAACGAATTAATATTTTTCAAAACTTTTTTTTTCTTTTTGTTGGACTATTCAATGGCTACAAGTCTTAGAACAACTTATTCGAATTGACTTCCATTTGCCTTCCAGCACGACTTGAGACGATCTGGCCACTCGGTTCTTCGCGTACCGGCTGCATAATGCTTTCGATTTTCGCTTGCGTTTTTCCTTTAATGTGGCTGTGAGCAGGTGTCCAGTGTGTCGCTTGTACGCGCTGAGTCCCAAATCTTCTTTGATAATGCGAGACATTGATTTTTGCGAAATTTGCATTTCCCGCGACAAGATTTTCTGTTTTCGCAGCGGTTTTCGGTCGATTCGTTTCTTCACGGCTTTGATCGCTTTCGGAGTTCTCACAGTGCGCGGACGGCCGTATCTTTGACGGTCTCGTACTCCACCAGTATCCTCAAACAACTTCACAGCACGATACACAAATTTACGAGTGATTCCAAGCGGTCGCAACGTCCGAAAGATGTCGCCTTTTTCCATGTTGCATTTTAGTCGGCCAACTCATTACCAGCTAAAGTGTTTCCCAATGAATACAACATCCAGAGCTTCAAGAGGAATGTACACCGTCATTTTCATCTTTCTCCACCTAAATTAAACTAATCTAACTTGAGTTTTTTTCTCCAATTCTTATACCGACACATCTGTGCATAGCATTATAGGGTGACCCCCTAAGTTGTGTTCGGTTCCTTAAAAAAAAAAAAAAAACTACAACAATACGATTTTCGATGTCGCCCCATTCCGTGATTGTAAACAATTGATGCCAAAAACTTTTTACGTGGCAATGAAGCAGAAATGTCAACTGTCAAATCGCAGTCAAGACGAAATGGATGCGCCCAATATTGCATTCGTAATGAATGCGTATAGTTGTGTACCAATATTTATGACTTGACTAGCTAGTAGGTAGTAGAAACAAGCGACGCTTCACAGTATTCCCATTAAGGGGACCGATGCTCAATTTTTTTTCTTCGCAATCTTATGAATTGAACGGTATACTACATTTGAGGAAAATAAAATCATTTCATAAAGAAAAAAATGACAAAGTATTGCGACGCAGTTTGCGTCTAATTGGACCGGCAGCTTTTAGCCTCTCCTAAAAATTTTGGGTTTTTCTTACTTTAGGAACATTTTGTAAATCAACTATAGAAGATACAGCCTTAGAATTTTTTTATGTGTCCTTACACAGGGTATATAAACAGCATCTGAACAAGAATCACAAAAAAAAAACAGGCTGCTTATTAAAAATTAAAATGTTATTTAAAAATGGTTCAAAAAAATCAATCATTTTCATTAATTAATAATTAATTAATTAATCAAGTTAGATGATTCTAGTTCTGATGCTGCAAAATAACCTTGGGGGGGGGGGGGGGGGGGGGGAGGAAAAGCATGCAAAGTTTGGTATGACAAGCGGTTTCGAATATAAGTATACGTATACGTTTATGAATAAAGAATTCTCATGAAATAACCTGAGGAACGTAATTTTATACTGGCTCCCTTAAACGCCCCTCATGTTAGTAGAAAATAAATGACTGAAAATCATGCAAACCGTTGGTATCGTGGCATATCCCCAGCACTACCTTTTTTGTATCCCGATAAATTCCAGCCTTGTACTGCCTCAAATATTCCTCCGCATGTCGCAATGATATCATCGACTAACTGAATGCAAAGATAGGTGGCTGAAGTCATAATAAACATGATAGCTCCAAACAAATTTGCGCGCTTTGAGAAGACACGACGGGCGTCATAAAAGCCACGTTTATTTTTAATTGTATGCAGCGTTAACAAATCTTAAGGGTAAGTAAAACCCTTTATTTATTTTCGGCATATTTATAAATAGAATACCTTGATATCGGTAATTTTTGATAGAAAAAATACGAAATTAAAGTTATATTTCGCTTTTACGGATCGAAAAGAATCCTTAATATTGTGCAAAGTTAATTTTTACTCGTGTAATGTTTCCGTGCAGCATTTGATTTAATGGTGTATTTTACAGTTTTTGTTAAATCCTGTTTAAATGATGAGAGCGTACAACCATAATACAGACGACTTTATGAAATCGATACCCAGCAAACAAAATAATTCGTGGTCGATCGTCCAGCTCTAAATCCGCCTTGGTATTTACCAATTACTTTGTCAGCATAGGGCTTAATTCTCTTTTCCAGAATTTTCGTCAAGATTTTATATGATTTTAAAGGTGTACAACAGAGATAGATATTCCTCGGTAGTTTCCGCAGCAGAGCTTGTCACCTTTTTTATAAATTGGACATATGATGCTCTTCGCCAATCTTCAAGAAGTGTTTTCTGCGTCCATATGTCCGTGACTTATTTACGTAGGAGATGCGCTATGCAGGTATCGCCGGTTTTCAGAAACTCACCTGGAATTTGATCAGTGCCCCACGCTTTGTTGTTTGGGTGGTTCCTCAGGGCTGTTTTTACTTCTTCGAGTGTGGTAGGACTCAAAGCGGATTCTTCATCAGCTGTTACATCAGTTATACCAGCAATTGTGTCTGCTGCTGCTGTTCGTGCGGGGGATGGGCTCGGATTAAGAAGGATTCAAAGTATTGCGCCCATCTTAATTTTATATCTTCCGCATTACTTAGAATGTTCCATTCTGCATCTTTGCAGAGGGTCGTCTTCGATTGGTATCCCCCTCTCATTCTTTTGACAAGAGAATACGCGGCTCTTGTGTTGTGTAACTTAAAGTGTTCGTCCATGTTTTTAATTTCGTCATTATTGTAACTTACTTTACTTTACTTCCGTTTCTTTTTTGTCTGCATATTTTGTTTGTAAATCGTCTGATATCATTATATTTGTCTCGTTTGGCTCGTCTCGGCCGTTCTGTTAATATTTTGTAATCCTGGTTTTTTCGGTCTAAGGCATCTTGCCATTCGTTGTCGAACCCGTCATTTCTTTTGCGCCGGGGTTGTTGTCCTATCACCTCCTCTGCGACAGATGTAATGGCACCTTTGATATTTTGCCACATTTCTTCTATTGGCATGCTGGCGCTGTTGTTCAGTATTGGCACCAAGTGCCTCTCTAAGGCTGATACGTACCTCGCAACTACTTTCTCATCCTTGAGTTTTCCTATGTCGAATTTAGGAACCGGTTGTGTTTTTGGGTGTTCCTGGCTTGCGATTCGACATCGGAACTTGGTCTTTACCAAAAATAGTGATCTGTGTCGAAATTAGCACCGCGACATGTGCGCACGTTGAAAATGCAGGAGTCCGTCCTTTTCTCTATTAGAACGTGGTCTATTTGATTGATTGTTCGTCCGTCGGGTGATGCCCACGTTCTCTTATGAATGTCACGATGCGGGAAGCATGTCGAGCTTACAATAAGATTTTTGCTGCTGGCGAAATCAGTCAGTCTCTGGCCGTTGTCGTTACTAATATCATGGAGACTGTGCCTTACAATTGTCCCTATGAAAGTTTTTTCTTTGCCCACTTTCGCGTTACAGTCACCTAATAATATTTTAATATCGTTCGACGGAAGGGTGTCGAATGTTGATTCTAGGGTGCTGTAGAAATCGTCTTTAACTTCGTCGTCTTTGTCTTCCGTTGGGCATGGACATTAATAAGCTAAACATTAAGGAATTTTGTCTTAATGCGGATTGCACACAATCGTTCATTGACGGGTTTGAAGTTGGTGACCTGGTGTTTAAAGTTATTGTCGACGACAAACGCAACTCCAAACTCCCGGCTTCCCGATGATTTCCCACTTTTGAAAATTGTGTGCGACCTAATGTTAGTAATCTCGCTACCTAACAATTTAGTTTCTTGGAGTGCAATTATGTTTATACTGTATTTGGTTGCCTGTTCCATAAGCACTCTCACTGCTCCTGCTCTGTACATGGGTCGCACGTTTCAAGATCCGAAGGAATAGTCCATTTTTTGTTTGCGTGGTCGTTGCCGTTGAATCAATCCAGTCCGAGGCGTTGCTTCAGGTTTTAAAACGGGTGTGGTTTTTCCGAGGATGAGTTGTTAACACATCGCCCAACCCCCAACTTGGAGGGCCATCTTATTATAGTGCTAGAATTTTTCTGATTCATTAGCACTCGCGCCTATCAGTTCAGTAAGTTAAGTCCAGATGGACAAGACCAGTAACCGGTGGCTACCACGTGGAGGTATGATGAGCACAATTGATGTGTTACAAGACTGGGTGCTGCCTTATGACGCCGATCGGATGCCTACCCTATCTATACACACCCATCTACCACATACACTACATGATATGCAAAATTTGGACAGATGAAATCATACCCGACGATTGGCGAAAAAGCATTATATGTCCAATTTACAAGAAAGCAGACAAACTCTGCTGTGAGAATTACTGAGGAATATTATTGTTGTGTACGTCCTATAAAATAATGGCAAAAATAATTAAACGTCGTCTATGCTAATGAAATATTTGGCGAATACCAAGGTGGATTCAGAACCGGACGATCTACAATAGACCAGATATTCTCGATGAAACAGGTGCTTGAGAAATGCTGCGAATATAATACAGACGTGCACCAAATCTTCGTAGATTTTAAACAAGCACCGTCGTATGTTTGTCTTTGTGTGTATCGACTTTGGAATTCCCCCAAAACTAGCCCAACTAACAAGACTCACAATGACGAACACTGAATCCCATGTGAGAATACAAACCGATTCCACAACCAGCTTTCGAACGGGATGTGGTTTAAAGCAGGGAGATGGTCTAGCCCCCATGTTTTTCAACTTGACATTAGAGTATGTCGTCCGAAGAATCCCAGTCGACGCCAACGGGACACTACTATTCACGTCCATCCAACTAGTAGCATTCGCTGACGACATTAACATCCTAGCAAGATCCTTCCCTAGTGCTAAGGAGGTATTTGTCAATCTTGACTCCGCCGCAAAAGAAGTCGGGTCGCGCATTAGCGATAACAAAACAAAAGTAATGACGCAAACAAGAAGGAGAGCGCCTATCAGACAAAACATAACAATTGCGGAATATAATTTGGAGGGTGTGGACAACTTCATATATCTTGGGGCTAATCTAGCAAAGAACGGCAATGAAACGGACGAAATCAAACTGTAATTGGCACAAAATAATAATAATAATAAATAATAACATAGGAAAAATATAATTTATGAAAAATTTAAAAGAAACCAAAAATAATTGAAACAAGGACAAAATTAATTAGGGCACTGCAATAATTCCTTTTGGCGCCAAAATCACCGATCAGAATGAAAAAACCGTTTTTTTTCTTCTTGTCTGTCCGCCAAAAACAGAAGCAGAAAATTTGCTGAGAGTTGTTACTAGGGACTCGACGAGAGAGGTCCACGAAGAAAAAAAAAAAAAAATCCGGATTGGAAAAAGTTTTTTTTTTTAGATAAAAAAAGATGGCGGAGTAAATACTGTAGTGACCGGTGCATATAGGCCTTTAGATTTTAACAAAATCATTTATCCACGCAAAAAATATAAAATTGATATTTCTACGATAATCCGCTCCGTTAATTCCAATTTGAAATATTGTTACGACAAAAGAATTCAATTATAAATAATCCTCTCTGTTATTTAAAAACGGACTTAGTAAAGATTTTAAATTATCATTTTTGAAACTAATCCGAACCGTTAGGTTAATACGGAACTATGATAATTATTACCATTGTATAGATTTAAATGTAATGTATTCTTAGAAATTAGTTCGTAAGATTTAAGGTTTTAGTGTTAAAATAAAATTAGTATTAAATCAGAACTCAGAAATTACACATCGTTTTTATTTCAAGGAACGTTTAGATATAGACCCCCGGACTTAGAATTTTTGATTTGTTCATATATGCAGATACAGCACGAACAAGGAAGGGCGATCTTTCAAGTACCTTCTCCCACCCCATTGCTCTTGATCTTCTTCTTCTACAACGGCACTATTGCCCAAATTGGACCTTGGCCTTCTGACGTTCAGGTTTTCATTACTTATTGTGGAAGGGTTGTTAGCCCTCCGCACAACCCTCTTTCCACAATTTTTTTTTTTTAATTTTTGTAGATTGCGGTGACCAAGGTATATCCAAGCAGGCAATGTGCTGGAATTATATATTGCGTCAACCGGGATTTGAACTCACGACCTTCGCATTACAAGACCAATTCGATACCTACTAGGCTACACCCTAGCTATTGCTCCTGATCTAGCCGGCAGGAAGTGCTGACCCAAATTGGAAGACCCCCTATAAAAATCTATAGCAGGGTGGAGTCACTCAAATTTCATCCCGTTACAATACAACCATGAGTTCTATCAACTCTACGACGAGCCAGAAGCTTCAACGTTCATCAAGCTACGCAAACTGTAGTGGCTGGCCATGTAATGCGGATGGAATACAAAAGGATCTTCCAACGTGCTCTTAAAGGCAAAGCGAGTGGTAACCGGTCAGTAGGCTATCGATAGGAAGACTCGGTTGATGAAGACAGCAAAGCCATCTTTAAAATTAGCAACTTTAGGATGCGGTCTTTGGATCGAGACGATTGGAGGCGACGACTTCAGGAGGCAGGGCCCGATTTGGGCCGTCGCGTCATGGCTGATGATTAAGTTTTGTTATGAATGATGACACTATCACTTAGTATTCTAACAGATAAATAATCGCGAGTTTAAAAAACGAAATATGTTGAACTGAAAACCGTCGAGACGCGGGAAACTCTTACATGGGAAAATGAGAGGAAAAGCTTCGTCGGCTGCGTAAAGTCTACGTTAGGACTACGTTTCGTTGTAAATCACGCATTAAGCATAGAAAGTAATGACGAATGATTATTTATGAGTACCCGAGTTTTACATCAAATCTATTTATCACCGTCAGAATTTCACATGGCACGTAGACGCATGGATATGGTTGGTTGAGTAACACCCAATTGGTCGGCAAGCATTTTTACGATTGGGTATCGTCCTCGTCCAAAAGAGCCGGCAATTGATGGTACTCAAACTTTCCTGGGACGATTTTCGCGCTTCTTGTTGCTTAGGTGAAAATTGTCGTCTTTGAACCGACGAAATCAATTTGCGATTTGGCAGCAAATTTCTTCAAATTGAAGCAGAAAAGCAAAGCTTCTCGCATATGCTCTTCTTCTGGCACAAAACTAGACATGATTACCGAAGGATAAATGTATGTGGTTGTAATTGCTGACAATGTGCACTGATTAATATTGCGAAATGTCATACTTATAAAATAAAGTATGGCGTGTCCTTGGTAGCTTAATACGCTCACTAACTCCATCTATGAGCAAACAGCGGATTTAAGCTTATACACCTGGTACATGTTGCCAAGTTCAGATTTGGGCTGTATTGCCGTCGTAAGTAAGTAATAATTAAAACCCTGTATGAGTGAAATATAAGCACTCATTTAAATTTCAATTTGGCTGTAATTACAGGATAATAAAAAAGGCATACTTGTATTATAAATTAATTTTTTTATTTTTATTTTTCTAAAAATCTGTTTGTGGACTGGATGTAATATTATTATGTTTTAGTAAATTATTTGATGGATTTGTATGATTCAAAGAGCTTGACGATGAATCGCGATTGTTATTTAAATTTTGCATCTGAAGGTGTAACGAATCGTTTTCTGAATTTGCAGCCTGTTGTAAATCTTGATTGTGATCATCAGGTTTGTTTAAAGCAGTACCGTAGTTATCTTGCGAATTTTGAATTGAACGAATAATTGAAAGATGATTGGTCGGAAGTAGTACAGCATCAGGTTGATCTGCATCCTCATTGGGCATTTCATCGTACCTACTGTTGGAAGAAATAGCTCGCAACGGTAGACTTCGAAATGAATCTTCATCGCTGTCTCGGTAGCACTGCATCTTTTTAACATAAATCCAAAGAATAATATCTAATATTACGGCTAAAGCAATCAGACTTGCAGAAATAATGTTCAATAAGTTGCCATGTAACGGTGACGAGTGTAAGTAGCATTTTGAATTATCAGCAGCTGTGAACTGGCAAGTGAATACTGTTAAGAGAAATTAATAAAAAAAAAACATTAAAAAATTATGCATTTCAATAAATTTTTCAGCAATATAATTATTAAGTACTGTTTTATCTATAAGCAGTAAGCAAAAATGATGTTTATAAAGTGTGAAGTACAACCACCTAGAGGCGGCGCAAAATTCAAAGTTAGTTCTACTCCATTGGTAGGTTTCACTTTCTAATGAACGGTTTGCAATCACATTTGCTTATTTATCGCATGCTGGAAAATAGGTGGGTTGTTTTTCAAATTTAACGGAAAAGCTGGTTTCACTTTGACCGAACTCTATTACCAGGTGACTTGTTCTTTCTTCTCCATAGAGTAACTTTAGTCATGTGGAGCGGAGAGATAACGAAAAAATTTCCAAACGCACACTAAAGTGGAAAGTCAGTTGACGAAGACCAGTTGAAAAGTCACGGAAGTGGTCGAGGACGCGGTCACTAAACCGATCTTGGGTTACAGCGCCATCGTAAGTAAATAGGGGAGACCGAGGACTCTTGGTCATAGAGGAGACTTGGACCACTGGTTCGTTTTTAGTGATTTTTTACTAAGTTCTAATTTGCAACAGTTGGCAACTGTTCTTTTAGCTGTCAGAAGCAGGTGGCTCTGCTTCCCGTGGTCAGTAGAGATACTCGATACACACTAACACTTCTGTCCTAATAGAGTTTGGACAATGCCCTTATACCAACAGTTAAGACTGCGTTTAGAAGCACAAGAAGGCAACATAAGAAATACGAAATTCGGCCAAACTTGAGTTTGGCCGATTTCAAATTTACGGATACGAGCGAAAACTTGCGTTAAACTACAAGTTTTTGAATGGAACTCTCATTAAAACCGAAAATGAATATGACTTTCATAAATAACAATTCAATTTGATTGTGTTTACTTGATAAAAGAAAAAGAATTGAGAAAATTCAAATTTCGGACGAAATTTCCCGCGCAATCGGGGTACACCCCATGTCCAAACTCTATTAGGACAGAAGTGTTAGTGTGTATCGAGTATCTCTAGTGGTCAGTAGTCAAGTAGCTGTGTCTCACTTCAGTGAAGAGTGTTTGGGTGGCGCCAAAGTAAAATTTCCAAGGTGAGTTGGTTTATTTTTCATACTTTTTGTGGTTATGTTATGGCTTTTGTTTAAGGGCCTATCTTGAGCAAATTTCATGTAGAATTATTTAAAAATGTCAACGGATGCATAAGATAAAGTTGGATTATGTTTACCACATGGTTTAAATAAACACAATAGCTGAGGAGACTTGGACCACCTTGCCCTGAGGAGACTTGGACCACCTCGCTCTGATGGGCCAAATCTCCTCAGCCATTGTGAAGTTATTTATTTATACTCCTTTCCATATATATTTAGTCTGTAAAGCAACAATAAAAATAATTTAGGACTTTCTCAGAAAGTGAACATCTGATAGCATAGACATAGTGAAGCCTATTGGATTCTAAAAATTCAAAATAATAGTTTGTTATTTTACTTATGTTTTTTATTTAAATAGAGATTGTTGACAGGTCACGTAAATAAATAAATCAGCTGTTTTCAATAAAGCTCTTTTGTATTGAAATTTAGCTTCACATTTTCATAATTTTTATAAAGAAGTGTCATATTGTACTTAACGTGTTCTATGGGGTTTACAAACTAAATAAATATGGAGAAGACTATAGCATCTTTTAAGACTTGTTTTTTCTTCAGGAAAAATGGCGCCTCAATTTTATAAGAGAAAGGAAGGAGCAAAGGCATGGAAGCCGATCAACGAAGAATATTTAAAAAGAGCCATCACCGAGCACAAAAAACAACATACATCCTTGCGGGAAATTTAAAAAAAATATGATATCCCAAGAACCACTCTCAAGAGGTACCTGGACCTTGCTATACCTGGTGAGCAGGAAGCTGTTCCCACTATTAAGGGATATCAAGGCAGCTTGGTTTTTAATATTCAGCAGGAGCAAGAATTAGTAGAATACGCTATAACAGCAAGTAGACTTCACCACGGACTAACGACTCGTTGCATACGCGAATTAGCGTTTCAATTTTGCAGTGCTAATAGAATTGCTTTGCCCAGTAAGTAGGCGGAAGAGGGATCTGCTAGTGTTTCATGGCTTCGGGGCTTCATGAAAAGGCATAACCAATTGTCAATAAGAACTCCAGAAGCCACTAGCTTAAGTCGAGCCACTAGTTTTAATAAACACAATATTGGAGAATTTTTTTAAAATTTTACGAACGAAACCCAACTTTGGAACCTGCTGAGTTATACAACTGCGACGAGACAGCCTTGACAACGGTGCAGAAACCAGGAAAAATTATCGCAGAAAAAGGAAAGAAGCAGGTCGGAAAAGTGACCTCTGCAGAGAGAGGTACATTAGTGACCATGTGCGGTGCGGTCAACGCCATTGGAAATGCCGTACCACCTTTCCTTATTTTCCCCAGGAAAAACTTCAAAGAGTATATGCTGAACGGTGCACCTCCAGGCACAGCAGGAGCTGCCCACGAAAGCGGTTGGAAGACAGCCGACAACTTTTTGGTTTTTTTTAAAACATTTTGTCAAATATGTAAAATGTTCTGACGACAAAAAAGTTATTTTAACAATGGACAACCATGACAGCCATGTTTCGGTGGATGCGATTAATTTTGCCAAAGCCAGCGGCATAATTTTGATTACATTTCTACAGCCACAAGATCCAACCACTGGATCGCACTATCTACGGCCCGCTAAAAAAAACATTAAAACAGGGCTGCTGATTCGTGGATGCTGAGCAATCCTGGAAAGCCGATGACGATTTACGATATTCCTTCACTACTTGCCATAGCATTTCCCTTAGCATTTTCTGCTGGGAACATTGTCAGTGGTTTTAAAGTCAGTGAGCTGTATCCTGTGAACCCCGATATCTTCACAGAAGAAGAATATATGTCTTCATACTTGACGGATAGGCCTGATCCATCCAGGTCAGAGGATGGTGGCCCACCCACTTCAGCAGTCGATTCAAGCTCTTGTGTCACCACGCCGTCTGGTGGTTCTTTGACGTCACCACGTTCGGAGCATTTTAGCCCAGAACAGTTGAGGCCGTTCCCCAGAGCGGGGCCCAGGCAGTCAACTCGCGGAGGACGGAAGAGAGGAACGACTCGGATCTTAACCGACACTCCAGTAAAACAAAAACTGGAGTTAGAACATAAAGCTAGGGCAGAGGTGAGAGCATGCAGTAGAGTAAGTAACTTTTTTTATTTTTTATAAACAAAATCCGCTGAACAGCTGTTATATATTGATTGATTGATATATATTTTTAATTGTTGTATATTATTCTTTTTATCTAATACTTTTATTTTGTAATTACAATATTTAAAGACGCTGTCCTTACTCACTGACTGCATTACGAGTATATTAAGAGTATTATAGTTATAGGTTAGCAAGGTGGGAGCCCAAAGATTTGCTTTAGACAAGTTTTAATTGTCATGTATTATTATTTTAATTGTTTTTTTATTATAATTGAAAATATAATTGCTATTTGCAACTGTGGTCAATGTTTCTTTACCCATGTTCAAGTGTCCTCAAGGGGTGGTCCAAGTGTCCTTATTGGTGAGGACACTTGGACCAATTCATGAGCAATTATAATTTAAATATGACGCCCATATATATCAGATTTATCCAATATCACAGGTGAATATTAACATAGTAATTTATTAGTTTATTAACTGACCCGAAAGTATAAAAACAAATTTAAAAAATAAAATTCTAAAAGTGGTCCAAGTGTCCTCGGTCTCTCATACTGTTTATGTCAAGTATTACTGCAAACTACTACTTGACATAAACAGTATTTACTTACGAGGCGAGCAGTTGAGCAGGAGGCCAGAGGAATAAACAAGTTGTGGCAATAGTTTAAGGCCGATGCTCAGGATCGCGGCTTGTGGAAGAGAGTTGTTTCTGTCCTATGCCCCTATAGGGGGTCTTAACAGGAATTTGATTGATTGATTGATGTCAAGTAGTGTTAAATTTTCATTACCAAAAAATACAAAAAACTAACTATTGCAATATAAAACTATACTTTTTACACTTGCCTGAAATCATGTCGTAGCCAATCTTCGCCGGTACATACGTAAAGAAGCCCGTAATTGTCAGTTCAATAGCCAGAGCCAAAGCCTTATCTTGCGGTATGACACTTCGGAGAGATATTATTATTCTCCCCACTATGCCAGTGCTAAGCAGCGCAGTGGAAAAAATAGTCATTATTTGATATATAATCCACATTTTTTGACAGCTGCGGTAATTGCATGCTCCTTCTGTAGCCAATATTCCTTGAAGCGGAAAATCACTATCAACAGCACAGGTACAGTTTTGGTATAACTAAAATAGAATCAATCATTACAGTCAGAATACAAAATGAGTAATGCACTAAATATGTATGTAATATATGTAAAATAATTATTATAATTTCAAATTCAAATTAAGTTAAATTAAAACATAACAGGACTACGACTGCCCAATCGTGCGATACTCTAGATGAGAGAGGATTTTTTTTTTATTTTAAGAAATTTTGTCGGGGAAGTGGTAGAGGGGGTGACGACATTGAACTAACTTTTTCACATCACTCTAAGGTTGCTATCAAAATGTTTTATTCAAAATTTAGGATTCAATTATTTAATAGGTACTGGGAAAATTAGTGTATTGGATTAAGTGAAATTGTGCAGTTTGTAGGAGAGGTGGTAGAAGGAGTGTGAATTTAGTTTTTAGAAATAACTGTAAATATCATTTAATTGACATGTTTTAAATTGAAACGACGTGTACAAAATTTGAACTTTCTAGATCAACTCGTTCTCAAGCTAGAGAGGACACGGACGGACATACGGTCAGACAGATGGACGGACATCCTGTTTTGAGATTTTTGAGTGATTATATGAACTTCCGTATCATTCATTTCTTTCTCCGAACCTTATTTCTTAGCGTTACAAACTTTGTGGCAGATTTCATCTAGAGTATAAAAATCGTAAAGCTCCTCGATAGGTATCTTCTTAACTCTTCATCTATTTTCAGCTAGAGCCTTCTATGCTGTTAGGTCAGCAACAGTTGTCTCCCAATAGGCGTGTTCTAAAGCATCGACCTTCAGTTGCCGACAGGAATTGCTTGCTTCCATGCGCTACATAGTCGACCAACCTGATGTCTTTCTTGAAGGTTATATTCGTAATCAAGAGTTTGTTTTGCTTCACCTTTCTAAAGGTGTGACTTTCACCTTTGAATCCCAATTCCTATCTTAGTCAGGCCAGCTGTACTCCAACATTCGTCGTTGGAGATGAGATCTAACCAAAATATTCCGCAAATGCGTCGGAGGCATAGGTTCATGAAAGTTTTCAGTATCTTCGTAAGCTTGACGCCAACTTTCACTGTAGTCCAACTATGTAGGACCACGGATTTGACGCCTGAGTTAAACACTCATAGCTTCTTGTGAAAAAGATTTCTCTTTACATCTAGAAAAGGGAAAGGATATCGAAGGCCTGACGAGCTTCATTCATACGAGCCTCGTTATCCGTTTCGACCTTGCCATGTTGGTAGTGCTACCAAGGTAACATAAATCTTACACCTTTTCCAAATCTTGTTCCTTCTGAAAAATTGGTATGCTTGTGCTCGAGCTTATTTTCATATACAGTACAACCTCGAAAATTGCAACTTATTAATGCAGCCGGTTGTTGCAATTTTCGAGTTGTTGCATTTTTCTAGTCAACTTTTTTTTGTAGATGAACAAGAGCAGTGAATGGTGGCCGAATGGTAGTAAGGATCACAGAACGTAATCGTGATCTGGTACATAACGTAACATAAATTCTGTGAAAAGCCCACTGTAAATAGCATCAACAGCTCTGCTACTGGATTCTATCTCCACGGCGGTGGCCACCGGGTGTTTTGTTCAAAACAGCAAACGGAGAAGGGTGAAGGCGAGTGTTTCGCGCCTCTAATCGAAATTGCCATCCAGACTGGCCCTCCAGGCTGGGAGTTGGGCGAAACGCTGACAACGTCACCCCGGAAAAAACTCGTGTGTCCAGGAACCCAGATTACAACCTCAGATTGGACGGATCAGACGGCAACGACTACGGCAGCGAAAAATGGACTTTTCTTTTGGATCTTGGAATGTGCGTTCACTACATCGAACGGGTGCACTGCGGGAAATTCTTCAGGGGATGTCTCGTAACAACATCAGCATCCTCGCTCTCCAAGAAACGAAATGGGTCGGAAGCGAAGTTAACGATTGCCGATCTCACACGATTCTTACCAGCGGGAAAAAAGCAAGGAAGTACAGAATTCGGTGTCTCCTTTGTGGTAGATTATGCGTTCAAACAACTCGTCACGAAATTTATACTGATCAACGAACGAATCTGCTTAATCCGCTTTAAGTTGAAGTTCTTCAGCGTTTGGTTCATCAACTGACATGCTCCTACAGAGGAGAAAGATGATGTCATTAAAGACGAATTCTATGCCCGACTTGAACGCACTTTTGATGGGCTGCCCTCCAATGACATCAAAATTCTAATAGGAGACTTCAACGGTAAAATTGGCAATGAACTGTTTAATAGGGGCGTAATAGAAGGACATAGCCTCCATAATGAAAAAATCGGCAATGGTCAAAGACTTATTGACTTCGCTAGCAGTAAGAACCTAGTCATAAGCTCCACCTGCTTCCCGCATAAAAATATTCACAAAAGGACGTGAGCATCACCATATGGGCACACCTTCAATCAAATTGACCACGTTCTCATCGAAAAAAGGGCTGCCTCCAACATTCTAGATGTCAGGACTCTACGTGGCGCGAACTGTGACTCGGGCCATTTTCTTGTTCGAGCTAAATACCGCTGTCGCATAGCTAACAAGGGCACACTAAAAGGAGCTGGGCTCCGAAGCTCAATGTGCAAAAACTGAAGGACGACACAACGAAAGTGGAATATATGACCACAATCAAAGAACATATTGAGGCATTACCTCAGGCTGAGCCTGAAGAAAGTATTGACCAAATGTGGCAGAACATTAAGGATAGTATTCAACGCGCAGCTGAATACACGTTAGGACATTTAGAGCGGAGCAAACGAAACGACTGGTTCGATGAGGAATGCCAAAAAGCCATCACCAAGAAAAACGAAGCCTATCGACTGTTTCTCGAAAGACGAACACGAGCTAGAGAGGACAACTATCAGCGGCTTAGGCGAGACGTCAAGAAGATCTGCAGACGAAAACAACGAAAAATAAACAATGACAAAATTTTATCACTGAACGAAAACTTGAAGAGGGATGACGTGCGAGCAGCATTTAATACCGTGAAAGAAATGAGACAAGGTTAAGTAAAGAGAGCCCTACATAATTTATAGTCGAATAAGGCGTCCGGAATTGACGGAATCCCTGCAGAGCTATTGAAAGAAGGTTGAACAGAGCTTACCAGTCTGTAACGAAAAGTTTTTGTTTTTGTTATTCTATAAATATATTTACGTCACTGAAAAAATGTGCATCAATGGATTTTTGATTAAAGCTTCCAATTAACTAGAACCTCAATATAAGGTGCTGCCGTAGACTTTTGTCCGCTACTGTAAATTATTTGGTGATATCAAGGCTTTTCACTAATATTAGCTTTAGGACGACTGAAACCAAAAAGTTGAATTCTTAACACTTGAGCTGCCATGCTAAAAAAATTTATTATTGCTCGAAGATCATTAGAGTCAAAGCCCTCTATAGTAGAAAGCCGAGTAACTGAATCCAACAACAACACGTTGGAATCATAACAAACATGACAGTTCCATACAAATTCGCGCGCTTTTGTATGGAGCAGACACGGCGGGCTTCGTAAGAATCGCGTTTATTCTTAAATGCAGTGTTAAAGATACTTCAGCTTTCTAAGGTACTTTAGTAATAGTGCTCGGCATGTAACTATTATACGTTGATATGAGTGCAATAGATTTTTAATTGAAAAAAGTGCGATCAAAGTTAAATCTCGGCTTCTCACACCGAAGAAAATCTGTCACTCATATTGTGCAGAGTTCTCCGGTTAATTTTCACGCAGAAAATTGTAAAATTTTAGTTATTGCTGAAAAGTGTGCACTCGCGTAACATTTCCGTGCTTAATTTGATTTAATTATGCTTTTGTGTTGTTTTCGGTAAAACGTGTTTTTACGACAAGTTCGTCAAAAATAATACAGGTGGTCCTTTGGAATGGAAAAATCCATGACGTCACACCCGCTGGAGTCATTCAAGATGGCCGCTACGTCAGTTCTGCCCAGCTTGAGATGTAGAAAGCTTTGCTAGAGTATAAACTGTAGTCGTTACCGTTACAGACTAATGACCTCTCAGACAAACAAAGGTATTTCTTACACACTTACCGTTATATCGTTCAAAACTGTTTCCGAACTACATCCAGCATGGCATGGTGAAAAGTATGTCTGGGTGGAATTCTGCGGACATACCGGTGAAAACTGCAAATTTGGCGGACACGTGCAAGCATTTGCGCAATACGGTTGCATAATCTTGTGCCCTTGTGTACCGGCAATTTTTACTTCAGGACATCTCAGAAATACGTACGAAACATACAAAGCACATGTTATGGCCCCAATTGCTATATTCCAAGCTGTCAAAGATCTTTGAAATAAAAGTTAATTTTAAAATTATTTAGAAACATTATGAATGTACCTTGCACTGGGATTCACTTTTGCTATTATCAAACCAGCAACAAGAACACACAAGGCCACAGTTGGGGGTTTTAAAAGATGCGAAAGAAAGCGGGATGTCCATTCGTTGATGAGACCGGTAGCTTCATTTGAAGGTAGGAAAAACCGAGACTGCAAATAACTTTGTTCATTTCGTAGATAATTCATTGTTGCTGCTTGTACAAACATGACTGCTACAATGTTAATTATTAGAATTTTGTTTGTAAGTAATCGCCGAAGAGATGGCCATAAGTCAATATCGTCTAGGAATTTAGTTGGCTGGCCGAAGTTGTTGACTTCCATTATCCGACTGGCGGCCATTTTTATAACTGTTTTCATTAATCGCCTGGGAAACAGCGAAAGAAGCAAACCCACTATAAAAAGCGCGGGAGCTATTATAGTCCAACCGAGCCACCATGTAAACGGAGTAGCATTTACTGCTAGAGATATCGCCGATCCTAGTTGAGGTCCCCAAAATTTGGCAGCTAACGCAGTACCAATAAGAGCCGGACTATCGACTAACTCTGAATTATTATCAAGATAACTCAAGCCGAGTGTGTAAAATGCTGCACTTCCCAATGATGTGCCCAGCTGAAGAATAAACATGAGGACAATTGTGTCAGGTGCGTACGGATAACTGTTCGTAAGTCTATTTAATTGTTTCGATTGACAGACTAGGGAAACTGCTTGTGGTTCCATATTGCTGTACTCAGTTGCGCTGCAAAAAAATAAAAATAAAAATATTGCTTAATTTTTTAACGTCTACATTAGATTACACGGCGGGATATGTTTTGTTTCCCTATCGTGATCTCCCCCAGTATATTATTTTAGAGTAACTCATCGAGTCCTGTACTACCTAGGATATTACGTAGGGGACTTGTCAAAAATTCATTTGGGTTGATGAATCGTTGATCGAAATGAATTAGTATTTTGTTCACCTGTGGTTGACATTCACGGAGAATATCGCTCTAGTGTTTCCTCCTTTTTGCAGTACTAACTGGTATCCCGCAAAATGGAAGACGAGGATGAAACCAGACGAATCCTTACCTGGTCAATGAATCAGCTAGTTCATTATTCTCAAAGCTACTGTATCCCGGGATCCAAATGAGGGTTACTCCGTTTATATTTCCTAGATCTATTAGTACCTGAAAGCAATCCCAAACGAGCTATGATCGTATTTGAGACGATTGTATTATATTGAAGTGCGCAAGGGTTTGCTGGATTTCAAGTAAAGGAATAAGACCACCAGTTTTATTAGTTCACTGCAAAACTTTATTTTTAACTCAATTAACTTTAATTCGCTTTACACTCGCTCACAAATTATCGCTTCTAAATATTTCGCTTCCGACTCACTCGTCGACGGATCCAAACCAGACTGAATGTTCACCAAAAACGCTCGCATATCTATATTGCTTTCTATTCGTTCGCCGTCGGCTTTCTCCGTTATTTCATTCATTGCCGGAACACATCAATGCCTTCCAATTGAGGCACGAAAAAGTTAGTAATCATGTCTCAGTACGTACTGATCATCATCATTTTTAAAGACATATGAACCAATGATTCCACCGGCCCATAAAGCGCATCAAATGGTGACTTTTTCTGGATGTAATGGTGTTTCGACAATGGCTTGTGGATTATCATCGCTCCAAAAGCGGCAATTCAGCTTATTTATATAGCCATTTAGCCAAAAGTATGCTCCATCACTGAACAAAATGTGTGTGTGAAAATTGACTTCCAAATTATGCCATTTACGTGCCAGCCACATGCCCAAAATCATATTCAAACATTCATGCTATAAAATCATCTTTTAAATAAAGCCAATTTCATGGATATTAAAAACATTTTTCTGTGTCTTATTTCAATGTGTGTGTTTGCTTGCCGTTTGTAACGCTAAGAAATAATGATCGCACAGATCCGCCAAGGGTACAGAAATATTTTTTGTCGCTCAAAAACCTCGATTCCGAAGGACCGTCTGTCCGTCTGGGTACAACTTAACTCTGGAATGCTTTGAGCTTTCATACTGAAATTTTTAGCAAAAAAGAAACTTTAAGTTTGTAAACGGGCCACATCCGTCCACTCCTTCTACCCCATACAAATTTCAAAATTTTAAGAAATTTATTTTTCTTCAAAACTGTTTAAGCTATCAACCTGAAATATCAAAATATAATGATATACATGTCGTTAACATCATAAAATATCGATCTGATCGCTCTACTCCTTCTACCCTCTCTCATATACCAGGGGTGTAAATATGAAGCCGGAATTTTTTTACAAAAAAAAACACTTATTGGTTGGAAATGAAAAGGAGTATTTTATTCAAAGTATAGTCCTTCGCTAGCTATGTTGTGATAATGGTTGTAGTAAATTAAATTTATATTATCCAACAATATTTATTTCACTAAAATTATATTAACAGCATTTTTTTATTCACCACATTTAATTCTATTAATTAGCTTGAATTATTATTTTTATTTATTTTAAATACAATGGAATATTTAATGTCTTAAATTTTAAATCGTACTGATCAACGGATTTTTTAATTTCGACTGAAGTCATATAAAAAAAATTTATTATTTTCGAAAACAAAAGTTACTGATTTCGAAATTTTCGTTAATAAAAATTAGAGTGATTTTTTATTAACGAGTGAATTGATTAATGTGCTGGAGCACCACATACCCCCCTCCTAGAGAAGGTTACGGACCTTCTTGATACTACTATTAATTAAACAAAATTTGTCTGTGGAGCGAAGTGTTTGCGTTTCCGATTTACCGAAAGTTATTTTTTTGTGGATCGTCGCTAGATTAATTTGTTCGGAAGAGCTTTTGTAACATGGCTTAAGCCTATCAATGGACACAGTTGTTGGTTTCTCTATTACTTTGACTATGAAATATTTTTTGTGTCTTTGTAGCACTTCAAAGGGTCCTTCATAAGGTGTTTGTAAGCTAGTTCGAACTGCATCGGTTCTGATAAAAACATGACTGCAAGTTTTGAGGTTTTTGAAAATGAAAGGGGTTTCATGATTGTGTTTTGAAGGAGGTTGTGGCTTGGTGTTATTGATGCGATCTCGAAGAATCTCGACAAATTCGCTTGCGGTTGCATTTTGCTTTTGATCGGTTTGATGAACGAAATCATAAGGAAGTCTGATATTTTGACCATAAAGCAGTTCGGCTGGTGTCGCGTTAGCATCTTCGCGAACTATCGTACGCAAACCAAGAAGAATTAAAGGAAGTCTGTCTGACCACCTGTCATTTGATTTGCATAAGATTGTTTCTTTAAAAACCCTATGCCATCTCTCAAGCATTCCGTTAGCTTTAGGATTGTATGCTGTCGTTCTACAACGTTTAAAACCAATCATCTTTCCTAAATTCTGTAAACAATCGCGACTCGAATTGAGCGCCTTGGTCTGTAATGATTGAAACTGGTGTTCCATAACGTGGTATGCACTCTTTGAAAAGTGTGTTAGCGACTGTTTCCGCATGAATATCGTGAATTGGGTATGCTTCTGGCCATCTAGTGAAGCGATCAATGACTGTTAGGCAGTATCTATAACCGTTTGAAATTGGTAGCGGACCAACTAGATCAATATGAATAGTATTAAATTTTTGTGAAATTGGTTCAAATTGACCAAGAGGACTTTTGACATGTCGTGAAACTTTGGCTTTTTGACACGCAATGCATTCTTTAGTCCAGTTACGACTGTACTTATTGATTGATGGCCAAATAAATTTACTTCTCATTAGTTTTACGGTAGCCTTAATTCCCGGATGAGACAAATCGTGTACCTTACGAAAAACATGTGAGCGCAAGTTTGCAGGTATATACGGCCTTAATTGCTGCATAGATGAGTCACACCAAAGGGTATTTGTGGTGCGTTCAATTGAAACCGGAATGAAGTTAAGGCTTGGTATAACTCTAACTTTGGTTAAATCAATATCTGTTGCTTGAGCGTTATCAATTTCAGAATAATCTATGGTTGTTGGAAGATTTAGTATCTCAATTCTTGACAACGTATCGGCAACTATATTGTCTTGTCCAGAAATATGTCGAATGTCCGATGTAAATTGGCTGATAAAATCGAGATGTCTTAGTTCACGTGGTGAAGCTTTTCTGGATTTTGTTTTAACGCGAAAATTAATGGCTTATGGTCAGTAAACAAGATAAAATTCCTGCCTTCAAGCATGTATTTAAAATGTTTGATTGATACATAGGCTGCCAATAATTCTCTGTCGTAAGCATTATATTTTTTTTGTGCGGAAGAGAGTTTCTTGGAGAAAAAGGCTAATGGTCTCCAGTCTCCTGTATGTCGCTGTTGAAGCACAGCTCCTAAAGCAGTGTCCGATGCGTCTACTGCCAAAGATAATGTCGAAAATTTTAATGGGAAAACTAGAGTAGTAGCATGAGCCAGTTGCTTTTTGCAACAGTTGAAGGCTTCGATGGAAGTGTTCGTCCACTGAAGCTCTGTCTTGTCGTTTTTCTTTTTACTGCCGTTTGTGAAGCTGTCCAAAGTGGATTGTGCTTCAGCAGCGTGTGGAATGAAACGTCGATAGAAATTGATAATCCCAAGAAAACGTCTAATATCTTAAACCGTAGATGGTCGAGGATAATTTAAAATGGCTTCAACTCGAGAAGCGATTGGTTTGAATCCGAATTCGTCAATCATATGACCAAGGAAATCAACTGATGTTTTAAGGAATGTGCATTTATTTTGGTTAATTACCAAGTTGTGTGAGTTTAACCGTTCAAATAACTTATCCAAATGATTAAGATGTTCACTTTCCGACTTAGAAGCTATTAGGATGTCGTCAATATAGACGAAACAAAAATCAAAATCCTTCAAAATGGAAAAAATGAAGCGTTGAAAAGTTTGCGCTGCATTACACAGTCCGAAAGTCATTCTCATGAATTCATATAATCCGAAAGGTGTTGTGATAGCTGTTTTTGGGATGTCTTCCTCTCGAATGGGTATCTGATGATACGCTTTTTCTAGATCAACAGTTGAAAAAACTTTACATCCTTCCAACTGTTGACTAAAGTCTTGGATGTGAGGGATTGGATAAGTATCTGGTGTAGTTATCGCGTTAAGGGCTCGATAATCTCCACAGGGTCTCCAAGTACCATCTCTTTTTTTAACCATGTGCAAAGGTGATGCCCATGGGCTATCGGAAGGTCTGCAAATACCGTGTTCGATAATGCGATCAAACTCGGCTCTAGCAATTTTTAATTTAATTGGATCTAGACGACGTGGTCTAGCAAAAACGGGGCGATCTTCAGTAACGATAAAATGTTGCACTGTGCTCAATCCTAAGTTACTGTAATTTAAAGATCGACGAACGTTTTCGTATTTTGTTAAAATTCGCTCAACCTTAGCATTTATAATTGAAGTTGATAAAACAGCCAGGGACGAAGATGGTCCTTTAACTAAACTGCCAGTTGTAGAGGTAATTCGCGAAAGTAGGTCAATAAGACATTTTTGACGAATATCAACAATTAAACCGTGGTATTTTAGGAAATCCGCGCCAAGGATAGGCTTTTCGATGTCAGCTACGATGAATCTCCATTTGAAAACTCTTCGTAACTGGAGGGAAATTTCGATTTCTTTGAATCCATAAGTTCTGATGTTGGTCGAATTTGCCGCTGTTAAAATTAATGAATTGTCACAAGTCAAATCAGTAAATGCTGTGACTGGGAGGGCTGAAACGTCAGCACCGGTATCGATAAAAAAAACTATAATTTGACAATTTGTCAAATATAAATAGACGACTTGAAGTTGTTACATTGTCGGTTGTCGTCATTACCGACAATTTATTTAGTTTTTTGTCGAATTAAAGGAGCAAGGTTGCCGACATTTGGTCGCGTTAACACCGAACTTTTTATGATAGAAGCATAAATCAGCATTATCACGAGATTTATTTCGGGATCGCGAACGGTTCTTAAAATGTGATCGACTTTGTCTGGCAAAATGGTTTTGTCGATTAATCAAAGTTTCAATTTGCTTAGTCAGTAACGACATTTGATGGATGATTGCATTTTCGAATGCAAAACGATCAGATCCTCCATTGTTGCCATTAGAATGTGAAGTACTAGAAACATTTAAAAGAGAAACCAGGAGAACTTTCAAAAACTCGATCTGCCAGAATGCTTAATTCATTTAACGGCACATTAGCAACGGCTAAAATTGATTGAACGTTTTGAGGAAGTTTATTTAACCATAGTTTCCTTAAAAGAGGGTCACCAACTGAATTTCCTGCCAGTGATTTCATTTTATTTAACAAATTTGATGGTTTATCATCACCAAGATTAAGACCATTTAATAACTTGTGAAGTTTATGATCTTCCGATTCGCCAAATCTAGCGATGATGGTTGCTTTTAAATCGGCATAAGGTGTTTCAGATGAAGAATTTGCGATGACGTCCAAAACTTTGTCACAATCATCCTGGGTCAACATGCTTATCGTGTGACTAAACTTTGTAGTCTCCGACGATATGCCTGCTGACCTAAATTGTATTTCCAAGGCATTGAACCATGCAGTTGGATTTCTTCTCCAAAAACATATTTTCTGTGCTGCAACAGATGACACGTGAAAATCACCTAATCTCTGAAATGGATTAGATGCGTGCAAATCAGGAAAAGGTGGAGTATGTGGCGCCAACCCATCATTATTTTCCATACTGTTAAATTTTTTAACAAAAAATGAAAACTTTCGCGTAAATAAAAATCAAATTGACGTGATGATACAATTAATATGTAGAAAAAAAGAAAATATCAAAAATAATTTAAGATAAAATAATATGGTGAAAACTACGTATCTGTAATATCTGTAATAATCTTGTTAGAGTTGCTAAAAGCTTGTTTAAATCTTGCCGTCTTATTCTTGAACTGGTTCTTATATTGATTCCATGAATTCAATTGTTCATGCGTTTTATCCAGTAATGTCTTCATTTATTCTTCAGATGAGTTGTCTGTTGCTATTTGAATTGCTGTTACCGTTGTAGAGTTACTAATGTTGTTCTGCTAAAGCTGATGTTGCTGTTGCTAATGTTGCTCTGCTGTAGCTGATGCTGCTCTACTGTAGCCGATGTTGTTCTGCTGTAGCTGATGTTGCTCTGCTGTAGCCGATGTTGCTCTGTTGTAGCCGATGTTGCTTTGCTGTTCACCAATAAATTGCTTATTGGTTTTTGTCGGGGTCACCAATTTGTTGTGATAATGGTTGTAGTAAATTAAATTTATATTATCCAACAATATTTATTTCACTAAAATTATATTAACAGCAGTTTATTTCACCACATTTAATTCTATTAATTAGCTTGAATTATTATTTTTATTTATTTTAAATACAATGGAATATTTAATGTCTTAAATTTTAAATCGTACTGATCAATGGATTTTTTAATTTCGACTGAAGTCATATAAAAAAATTTTATTATTTTCGAAAACAAAAGTTACTGATTTCGAAATTTTCGTTAATAAAAATTAGAGTGATTTTTTATTAACGAATGGCAAAAGTTACTGATTTCAAAATTTTCGTTAATAAAAAATTAGAGTGATTTTTTATTAACGAATGAATTGATTAATGTGCTGGAGCACCACAGCTATACATTTTCCCCATCTCTCTGGTAATGTGTGGATGGCTCGCCAAAAAAACTGTTGGTCTTTTGATGAAAACGAGTCATCGAGCCATATTCGTACATTTTCGTAGGAAGTGAAGCGCTGTTTAGCAAGTGCGTGTTCCATCGATGCAAACAAATGGTAATCAGACGGAGCCAATTCTTGTGAGTAAGCGGCATGGGAAAGAATTTCCCAACTGAACGACTCTATCATTTCCTTGACCAGTCTTGCTGTTTATGTATTGTCATGAAGCAAAATCACTTTGTTTTTTCTCTGCTGGTATTCTGGGCGTTTTTCACTCAAAGCTTGATTCAATGCAATCATTTGTTGTCGGTAGCGTTCAGTGTTAATGGTTTCACCAGGTTTCAGCAGCTCATAATAAATCACACCCTTCTGATCCCACCAAACGCACAGCATTGTTTTCCGGCCATAGCGATTTGGTCTTGCAGTTGATGTCGGTCGTTGGCCTGGAGTTACCCATGATTTTTTCCGCTTCGGATTCTCAAAATAAATCCACTTTTCATCGCGAGTCACAATTTGATGGAGAAATGACTTTCTTTTGTATCTGGCGAGCAGCATTTCGAAAGTGGTTTCTCTGTGTTCCTGCTGTCTTTCGTTGAGATCATGTGGGACCCATTTTCCCATCTTGTGGATCTTTCCCATGGCTTTCAAACGTATGGCGACGGCTGCTCGTGTTACGTTTAACTGATCTGCCAGTTGTTGTTGCGTTTGAGCGTCGTCCTCATCCAATAATGCTTGCAATCTGCTTTCTTCAAACTTTTTCGGTGGTTTTCCACGTTCTTCGTTTCTCACGTCAAAATTTCCACTTTTGAATTTTTTAAACCACTCAAAGCACTGTGATTTACCAAGAACATGATCACCGTAAGCATCGGCAAGCATTCGCTGCGATTCAGCAACAGTTTTCTTCAAATGGTAACAGAAAATTAAAGCTGCCCGCAAATCGTAGTTGCGCGGTACAAAGTTCACTGTTATTAAAAACTATTCTGTCGTATGAAACTTGAAGTGTTATGAGTTGACAATCTTTGTCCGATGTCAAAACAAGAAAATGGCGCCACTGACGCATGTTCACAATAACCACATTGACCAGTGAGGCCCTCTATGATCAAATTCCGGTTTCATATTTACACCCCTGGTAAATGCACAATTTTGAAATATAAATTTTTCGATTTTCATTGAAACTGGCAAAGCTGAGACGAATTTTTGTCAGAATTAATTTTTACTATAATTGTAATCAGTTTTGAAAAAAAATATAAATTTCACCTCACTCCTTTTACCCCCTCCCATACGAATTTCACGAAATTTTGAAATTTCAATGAAATTATTTTTCTGCGAAACTTTCAAAGCTATCTACTTGAAGTTTTGTAGAGAGTATAACAATTGAAATATCATTGATGACGTTAAATTTTGTTTTGATCCGTATAATTCTTCTACCCCATCCCTTACAAATGCATAATTTTGGTAAATGCATTATCGAAAATTTTCCTAGATAAATTAAAAAATTTCTATTCAATCACATTTGAGCTCGTCGACACAGTGTCGGAAAAAAAACGTCGCGTATGTAAACCAATGAGAGTGTCACAAGTTCATGGGTAAATTTCCTTAAAACCATAAATATTACAAACAGAAAACCGACATAAAAGATGTCATTTACAAGCTTAAAAAATTATTACCTTCCGCAGTCTCACATACCAATTACATAAATTTCAATAATTTAGTCACTTTTTTCGAATCGACCAAAGCTGTTAACTTAAAAATGTACTCAGCTAATGTTTTTAGCAAAAGCATCAAACAACTGAAAATTTGTCGAGATTCCTTCATTCCTTGTACCATCTCTAACAATTGTACTTTTGCACACCTCTTCACCGCCTCCCATACAAATATTATTGCATTAGAACTTACTTGTGTGATAAGGTTGGTACAATAACCAGGAAGCAACCAATTGCTTGCAGCATAACAAGGCATCCTAGCCAAGCCATCTGATGAAACTTTCCTGCCCAGTATGTCACTAAAATTGCGACTGTTGACTGTAAAATGTAGTTTGCCACCAATAGCCAATCTAAAAAATAATTTTGATAATTTAATTCACATTTGTACAGTGTAAATTTTCAAATTACCAAGTGTTGCATGATTAATTGAATAGTCTAACGCAGCTTGTTGCGCAGATATTCGAAAGTAACTATCAACTGCACCTTGAAGTATACCACTTATGGAGAAAACTATGAGAAAAGTGCGTATTGATCCCAATTTTTGGCATCCAGGTCCATTGCAGCATCCAAGAGCTTTTATTCCGCAATCAATGGATCCTATAAGTTTTAATATTTTAATATTATTAGTGTTATTTTCGATGGAATTATTTAGTTTAGCTAATGTTAAGTGGATAAGATACTTTGGCTATAAGAATGTAGTCGAAGTGGGAAAGTTTGCATAGTACGTATATTTCGCTTTTTGATGAGGTGGCCTAATTTTACTTTATTATTTTAATAATAAAGTGTTGTGATCGACTTGGAAATTCACGACCCTGAAATTTTGTTTTTTCGCGTTTCGCCGTACGTGTACGCCCAGCGCACATTAATTCCCAAACCCTTCAAGATAGAAAGTTCATTTCTGGGTTGATTGTAGATGCTTGCGGACCTCAGGCGTACACTCATATTGGGTGGTGTAAGGATTAAGGGAGAGGCGGGGGGAGCGCTAAGACCGAATATTAAGAACTCGAATATCTCAATCAACTAGAAAACTGAAAACCACCAAATATATAGAGGGGTTTGTGGGAAAAAACTTTACTCTACCTTTTTATCCATTGGGGTTCGAATAAGGGGGGGTTAAAAACAAATCGTTGGCCAAATATTTTTTCAAATGATTATATCTTCGAAATTGCGAATCATAAAAAATCCATATTTTGGGAACATTAAGGTGGCATACAGATCCACCAGAATCAGCTTAGAGGGAGGCTAATTATTGTGCAAAGAAAAACACTTAAAAACGAATATCTCGACTATCTCTTAAGTTGTGTAATTGGAACTTGGAACATATATTAAGCAATACTTGCAAAATACAAGAAAAATATAAAATTTGGTCATAATAGTATCTCCAACGGTAAACTTTGGAGAACAACTGGACAGACTAAAATAGGCATTGAGATCCAAGGGTGGAACATCGCCAAACAAGCTCTGGATTATAATCCTCAAGGAAGACATCGAGTTAGTCGACCATGTAGCACATGGAAGCGAGCAGTTGAACAGGAGACCAAAGGTATAAACAAGTCCTTGCGACAACTAAAGGCCGATGTTAGGGATCACGCCTTGTGAAAGAGAACTGTTTCTGTCCTATACATCTATAGGGGTCTTAACAGGCGATTGATTGATGAAAATGAGGCATCATTTTCACTCAGCACGACACACAACCCATCTGACGCTTTTGCTTCCCCCGTGCCTGGGGCAGAACGGGGCAAATGACAATATTTTCTGTTTTCGAAACAATATTATTACATTTTTATGGTTCTTACATTATAATGTATTTATGGGAAAATCTTCAGCTCCCTTTATTAAGTCTTTTGTGTTTTTAAGTTATTTTTTCAACTTAATACTCCATTCTGCCCCGAGTTCCCCTATTATAAAAAATCACCTGACTCACTAAATGCGCAGATTTCAACTTTAAAAGTGTAAGAAAATAAGAAGAAAACATGTGTTGATGACTTTAAATTAATTATTTTTACAATCATACCTTTCGGAATATTATTAGCCTCTGCTTGAATTGGCGGGGTAACTGGCAATTCGCTTCGTTCCATTCCCTTGAATTAGTGCTCGTGAATAGAAAATCATTTAGTCTTCAGCTGAAAATAAGGAATTGTAGTTACGATTATTAAATTACAGTAGAACCTCTAAAATACAACAAAAACGGGACCGAGACTTCGCCCGATTCGTGATTCCCCTTGTATCCAGTAGGGCTCGAGAAGAAGGAGGTGGAAACAAAATGTCAGCCGAGTTCGTGGTACATGGAAAAAAATTCGGTCAGTGGATATCCCCAACCATTTTCCGAACTCTTTTCCGTATCTAATTAGCAATTTTACCACAAAAAAAAACACGCCCCTTCTGTAAATAAACTGCCAACAAGTCAGGCGAAACTTTATTATTCTTGGGACAAGTTGCGGATGAGTGGAAAGTCAATATGCAGGTTAGAGTGGTTAGGCAAGGCTAAGTGAAAGGGAGTTCTTGGGCAGGGCTGCTGTTAATTTAACAATATTTCATTCGTTTCTGCAAGTTTCGGTTTTTATGAGGGGAGGAGGAGGGGTAATAGTAAGGGTGGGTGGATGTTAATAGCTTTTTAATTAATTGCTTGAATCACGTCCAATATTCTCTGTATAGAATGTGTTTCATAGATGAAGTTGCATAGAATTTTCATAAAATTCGGTGTATTCTACATTCACGAAACCGAACATTTGTATGGGAGGGGGTAGAGAAGGTAAGGGAATCGTAAGACTTGTGATGCAATTTTCTTTCTTTTCTGTTGTAAGGTGCTCGTACAAAATTTCAAGTTCGCAGCTTTTAATTTGTTGGTTATTAGTTGATTTAATGAAATTGGTCGAAAACATACTTTTGTATGGGAGGGGGTAGAAGGGCAAGCGCGATTTCAAAACTTGTAACGTAATTTCATTTCAATTATTTTTGTAAGTTTTTATGCAAAATTTCAAATTGATAGCTTTTAATAGTTAGGTTATAATTGATTTCGTAAAAATGGTCGAAAGAATAATTTTGTATGGGAGGGGGTAGAAGTCTTAAGGATTTTTGACCAGTTAATATTTCGTATATTTAGGGATTTTTTTTAAATGCATTTCGCAAATTTTCAAGTTTCTACCTTAAAATTTCACCCAAAAATTTTCAGTTTATGTGTTTTTTTTCAATGCACATGAAACACCTTGTGCACGTTAGACCGGGGGGGGGGGGTCGGTTTATAACAATTATGGATCAAGTTATGATTATTTTTGTATGTACATCAAATAGAGGTATTCACATGCAAAATTTCAACTTTGTATCTTTCACCAGAGCCCTAAAAAAATCACTCAAAGTTTTCGACATTTTTGCTTATCACCTCCCTCCCCTTACACTTCCCAACTTAAAATTTTTACCAAAATTAACCATTATGTAGCTCTATAATCTGACAAATTTTCGATATTTTGATATCTGTACTATTTTTTGAGATATAAGGAATTGTAATTTTGAAAAGTGCGCCATTTTTGAAATGCTCCCCATTTCTCCCACTACTATTATTTCGACATGTTATATTTTTTTTGTATTTTTCTAGTATAGCTTAATATACGTTTCAAGTTTCAATTACATAGCTTAAGAGATAGTTGAGATATTAATTTTTAAGTGTTTTTCTTTGTACCCCTCCTGACCCTCCCTCTTACAATAATTAGCCACTTTCTAAGCTGATTCCGATGGAACTATATGCCACCTTGACGGTCTCAAAATATGAATTTTGTACGATAAGTAATTTCGAAGATATAATCATTTGAAAAAACAATTCGGCCGACAATTTGTTGTAGCCCCCCCTTTTCGGACGCCAATGGATAAAAAATTAAATTATTTTTAAAGTTTGTCCCACAACCTTTTCTATATCTGTACTGATTTTCAACTTTCTATCTGCATTCGTGGTGGAGATATTAGCAAGTGTAGTTTTCGACTTTTTCCCTCCCCCCGCCTCCCCCTTCCACCTAACACCCCTCAAAATTTAGAAAATAGAACTCACCCAATCAACAATTCACCCAAAAGCGAACATTCTACCTTCAACGGTCTCGGAGATATGAGTCCATATGTACGGCGTACGGCGTACGGCGGGACGGATTTTTTTTTTTGCATTTTTAGGCTAATTTAGTCATGAAACGCGAAAAAAAATTTTAGGGTAGCAAATTTTTTTTTTTCTTGTGTCGATCACAATACTTTATTATTAGAATAATAAAGTAATTGGTTATGGCAATAATGGGGGGAAATGGGAAGCATTTTAAAAATGGTGCACTTTTCAATATTTCAAACCGTTATATCTCAAAATTGAGTACAAAGTTATTTTGGGGGTTGCAAGGGGAGGGAGGTGGCGAGCAAAAATGACCAACACTTTGAGTGTTTTTTTAGGGCTCTGGTGACAGAAACAAAGTTCGAATTTTCCCTGTAGAGAAATTTTTTGATTTTAAGAAATTTTGTATGGGGAGTGGTAGAAGGGGTAACGACATTGAACCAATTTTTTCACATCATGCAAGAGTTGCTATCAGAAAATTTTATTGAAAATTTCAGCTTCAAAAATTTAATAGGTACTGAGAAAATTAGTGTATTGGATTTAGTGAAATTGTGCAGTTTGTATGGGTGGTGGTAGAAGGAGTGAAGAGTTCTTAGTGAGTTTTTCAGAAATAACTATTAACATCATACACTTAACATGTTTTCAATCGCAGATCTGTAGCATTCAAACTTTTCAGGCAAATCGACTTTTCGAAGAGTTGTGTGTCATATTGTATGGGAGGAGGTAGAAGGAGTGAAGCTAATCATGTAATTTTTTTTGATCTTACTAATAATTTTAAATAAATACTTTGTTCAAAATATCAGATCGATAAATTTTATACATACAAATGTACTGAGTAAATTGGTTTAGAGTATTTCATGAAAAATCGCAGTTTATATGAGAGGTGGTAGAAGGAGTAAGGGAATTCAAATAATTTTTATACCGTAGATTTAAATTGGCATAAAAATAATAACAGACGAAATCAAACGACGGATAATATTAGCATATAAGACGTATTATTCGGTACTTCCAATAATGAAATCCAAGAAAGTGCACAGGAACAATAAGCTGCGGATATATAAAACTATTGTACGACATGTGTTCTGTTATGGCAGCGAGACATGGACATTAACACGAACTTCCGAAAAAGCAGTTAACGCATTTGAAAGAAATGTCCTCCGAAGAATTTTGGGACCTGTGAAGGAAGGAACGGAATGGCGAATAAGATACAACCATGAGTTGTATCAACTCTACGACGAGCCAGAAGCTTCAACGTTTATCAAGCTTCGTAAACTGCGGTGGGCTGGCCATGTAAAGCGAATGGAAGACAGAAGAATCCCCAAACGTGCTCTGAAAGGCAAAGCGAGTGGTAACCGGCCAGCAGGCAAGCCACGCAAGCGATGGGAAGACTCGGTTGATGAAGATAGCAAAGCCATCTTAAAAATTAGCAGCTGGAGGACGCGGTCTTTGGATCGAGACGATTGGAGGCGAAGACTTTAGGAGGCCAAGGCCCGATTTGGGCTGTCGCGCCATTGATGATGATGATGGCCAGATGTGATCTCCAACAACGAACTTTGAAGTACCATCTTCCATCATTTAAAATCGATTTCTTATAATTAATAATTTTCATTCTTTAAAAGAAAATTTTATATCCTCGGGATGTATCTGTGTTTAAGCTTTGCTTTGCTAAATTTTTTGAGTTTCAGGTCTTTACTTTCTTTGTAAGGAATGAAACTTCAAACCGTACCTTGTTAATATTGCCAAAGGAAACATTTTAACTTTGAAAATATAATAATAAAATAATAAAAAAAAAAAACACACTAAATAGCAGACAGTGCCGAACCGCCTTAACTTTATTTGAGCGCACATATTGCAACACAAAAAATACTTACCAAAAATTATATCCACTTTTTTCAGCTCACTTTACTATTAAAGCTTAACTATGTATTTAGCTTACAACTTAAAATTTAAATTAATTCTACTTGTTTTTATTTTCAATTAAGTTTATTAAAATAATAAAATTGATTTTTTCTAATACGCGCTGACATTTCAATTCGGTCTGACTAATATTCAGGGCTTGGCGCTGCTGGAAATACAATTGCATTTTGTTGTGTGATTGTATGCTATCAAGCCGCGATAATTATAATTCAGTGATAAGACTTAAGATAAGATATAGGTACATGAACGAGTCTAAGATTGTGATTCCACGGTTTAACACTAGAAAGACTTCCATGCCTAATTTTAACATATTTTTTGCTTTTCATTCACATATATAGGCTTTAGAAATAGAAATAAGGCTCGACGAAAAAAATGAATGATGCAGAAGTTAATATTATTACTCAAAAGACTCACAACCGGATGTCAGTCTGTCCGTGTGTTCGCTCTCTAGCTTAAGAACGCGTTAAGCTAGAAAATTCAATTTTTGTATCCGTTGTTTTTGATGAAAAAGTAAGGTCAAGTTCGTAATCGGAACAAATCGCTTCACCCCTTTTACCTCCTCCCATACAAAATGACTCTTTTTCAATAATTTACAATAATCAAATTTTCTTAGAAACTACAAGAGCTCGTAGTTTGAAATTAAGAATATATAATTTTGATCATAAATGTATACAAATTATTCAAATCCCTTCATTTCTTCACCACCTCCCATATAAACTGCACTTTTTCATGAAACACTTTAAACGGATTTTCTTAGTACATGTAAAATTTATTGAGCTGAAATATTGAATTGAATGCTAAATTAGCATTATTATTAAGATCGAAAAAAAAATTAACTGATTAGCTTTACTCAATCTACCCCCTCCCATACAAAGTGACACAATTTCACAAATTTACAAAAAAACAATTTTCTTGGAAAATATTAATGTTACTGATCTAAAATTGAAGAAATATGAATTGCATAATATTCGTATTTATTTCTGAAAAAATCACTAAAAACCGCCCACTCCTTTTACCACCTCCCATACAAACTGCACAATTTCACTAAATGTAATACATTAATTTTCTCCGTACCCATTTAATTTCTTAGGTCAAAATTTTGTGTAAAGCATTTTTATAGCTACTCCAAAGATTTTGCAAGAATAATTATCGTCGGCATATATGCTTCGAGTCGTGTTGAATTTGAAGCATATACATATACATATATTCCCTTGATGTCAACGGAAAGTTTCCGAACGACATATTAGAGTGTTAAGTTGAAAAGCATTGGTGCTAGGCCTTTACCGTTATCAGTTCTAAAGCTGGAAGTCAGATCATTTTCTACTCTGACTTGTGACAAAGACTCGGTCATTGTCATTCTTGTAAGCCGAACCAGTTTCGGTGGGACTCCAAACTCCAACATGATTTTATACAAAAAACATCCTGTCTGAAGGCAATCTGCAAATTAAGGCAGCCAACTCAAACACTATTGCACTTTACAATATAATATAATCGGAGCGCTCGGATAGGATATGATAGAGGAGAGGATATGTTCTCATGCCTTACCATCATGAACAGGACTCATTTGCTTTTAAAATACTCACCTGATTTATAATAGTTTTCAAATCACTGAACACTTGATAAAACACTTGGTAAACAATTTATTCACGACAGTCAAAGTGATTTTTCGGATCGATGAATTACATGGGCACACTGTCCAAACACGAATTAAAGCTGTGGAAGTTGGCCATGAGGCGATGAGCTTTATGCCTCAGTTCTTTCCCTTTTTATGACGTCGACACCAGATCAAGCCATACGAGCTGGCACGGCTTAATGAGATGTGGGTGAGCAAGCTTTTCAGGCGCCTTATGGAGAAATCGATCGTTTGCAGACTCGCACATTTTGAGCCAAGAGCTTTTTTTTTCAAGCCTTTCTCCTATATGGGAAGGCAAAAGCTAACAAGGCAGAGGGGTATCGCTGATATGAAAATGATCTGAACTGAATCGTATTAGGAATATTAGATTCGATTCATCGAACAGGATCCGTTTGAGACTGGATTTGTAAATTTATATTCCGCCTTCGTCTTAGTTACACTGCGTTCTATCACTTTGTATCCTTGTCGCTTTGTTATTTTTTGTTGTTGGGCTCTTTGACTATTAGGACAAGACTTACCATTGTAACCATGCTTTGGCAGCTGAAATTCTATGGAACTACTTCAATCTTCTTTTTTTTTTGATCATGACGTTGATTTCATTCATGAACCGTTTTAGGATGTCCTGAGCATTATGAAGGACGATGAATTAGAAATCCACAGTTCGATGATCGTTCTAGTGGCAATCTTAGCTTTTTTATGTACAAGTGTACAGTGTCTAAGTGTCTAAGTCCCTAAAAAACTTTTGTTTTGCTGCAACAACCTTAAATGGAAACGAATTTTACCGAGCTTGTTTGAATACCTTGACCAAATCTCCTGGTACTTCACAGTGGACTTTTTGGTTGATTAAACCAAAGTTCTTGTCACCCTCCATGTACCAGTGACAGCTAACAGGGAATATAAAGTGGCAGTCTCCAATCTTTATACTCTAGCTAAAATTTGAGCACTTCCATTCTTACGAAGAAGCCAGAAATTGGGTCGATTCATGGATCGGGTCAAAAGAATAGCAGTTTTTTCAACGCGGAATCAGTATGCTGCCAGAAAGATGAGAAAAAAGTTGGAGGTAGCGATGGGCATTTCTTTGAATAATAAATATTTAACCATTTTTGCATAATAAAGGCAACAATTTTGAAAAAAAAAACGGTGGTTTTCAATTCCTACTCCCAATGTATAAATGTAGTATGTGTAGTATTTAAACTAGGGGTCATCATCATAGTAAGTGCTACTCGACGCGACGCACATTAACTGGGTGTCTTATCTGTGAGTCTATTTCTCTCGTATTGTGTGTATATCTATGTATACAGTACGTATAGTATTTAATCAAACCATACTGAATGTAATTTCAAATACCGGGCACACACAACTATAATCACCAGGTTCCTCAGGTTCCACGAAAATTATGAAATTTCTGACGGTTTTTTTTCTCGAGTCGGTCGAGATTTCTTTTCCCATAATCGGTTGAAACTATTGGCACCTAATGATCGGAACTCGTTTTGTGGGATTTTCACTCGTTGGCTAGTCGGGTTTCGAGCATTGTGATGTTGTTGATCGATTCTGCGTCGTCGTGATGTTTGACTGCGTAGCGAGAAGGCGAACCGAACAAAAGAGAAGTTGTGAGGCCGAGCTGTTCAGGATCGCGCGCCTTGCAGAAGATGGAGAGAGAAAGAGGGTATAGTGATTAACCAAAACATTACGATTCGAATGTGCAATACCAGGTACGCAGAACTAGTGTCACTGGGTTCTTCCGTTTCTAGTTGGAATGAAATTTCTGGCGGGATTTTCTCCCGAGTTGGTCGAGATTTCTTCCCCCATAATCGGTTGAGACTATTGGCACCTTATGATCGGAGCTTGTGCTGTAGGATTTTCACTTGTTGGCTGCCCGTGTTTCGAGAATTCTGTTGTTGCTGTTAGATTCTGCGTCGTCGGGATGTTTGACCGCGTAGCGAGAAGGCGAACAGAACAGAAGAGGATTGTAGGCAGCGCTGCTCAGGATCACGCGCCTTACAGAAGATAGAGAGAGGATGGAAAGGGGGGAGGGGGTATTGGCTGTTTGTAAGTCTATCTCTCTCGTATTTTTGTTTATATTATACCGTATGTACATATAGGAATTAACCAAAATTTTTCGAGTTCGTTCGTAACGGGTCTTTGGCTCCAAAATCGAAAGCCGACTTAATCACGTAAGCGTAAGCATAGTGGAGATATTAGCAAGTGTAGTTTTTGACTTTTTCCCTCCTCCGCTTCCCCCTTCCACCTGACACTCCCCAAAATTTAGATAATGGAGCTCACTTACCAAATTAACAATCCGCCAAAAAACGAAAATTCTACCTTTAACGGCCTCGGATATATGAGTCCATATGTACGGTGGGACAGATTTTTTTTTTTGCATTTTTAGGTTAATTTAGTCATGCAACGCGAAAAAACAAAATTTCAGGGTAGCAAATTTTTTTTTGATTTGATTTGAAATTTTTTTTTCTGTGTCGATCACAATACTTTATTATTAACATAATAAAGTAATTTCGCTTCGAAATTAGCAGCATGGGTAGTTAAGTATCTAATAGGTTTTAATGCAATGAAATATTTTCTTAGATAAAGTTTCCGACTTACCAAAAGATCCAAGAACTTTAAAATCTATCGCAAGACAAAACGTTGTAAGATCCATGGGAACTGGAGAATACTTCCACTGTAACTTGAAGGATGCTTTGGCAGACTTTTTCATTAACAACACTTACGAACATACTAACATATTGTTAGATTTTAATATCGAAAAGTTCTCAAAAACAAGTTTCGCAGATATTAAGTAATATCGTTTTCATTTTTTAATATACGTTTTCGTATTTGAAGCCTATTCTGGTCAGTAAACCAGTGAACTCTGATGGATATCTTCTAGAATTCGTTACTGAACTCAAAGATTGACTTTCAAATGGAATTATTATTAAAGTTATCCGGTAAACGTAAGAGAAATTACTTGGGCTCTAGCGTTCATTTGTTTTAAATACTACGAGTCGTGCAGGTTACTTTGCTTGTATTAAATGTATGCGAAGGGGAATCAACATCGAATTCCTGTTAAGACCCCCTATAGAGGCATAGGACGATCCACTGCAACTTCCGCCTTTGAATCTCAATACCTATTTTAGTCTGGCCAGTTGTACTCCAAAGTTCGTCGTTGGAGATCACTTCTGGCCAGAATATTCCTAAAATGTGTCGGAGGCAATGGTTCACGAAAATCTGTAGTTTCTTGGTAAATCGAACGGTCACTTTCCACGTAGTACAAATATATAACAACACGGATTTAACGCATGCGTCAAAAACTCGCAGCTTCGTGCGAAGGGAGATCTCTCTTAACCTCCAGAAAGGGGAAAGGATACCGAAGGCCTGACGAGCTTTATTTAGCCGAGCCTCAACATCCTTTTCGTCTCCGCCGTCCATGCTGACAATGTTTCCAAGATAGCAAAAATCTTGCACCTCTTCCACATCCTGTCCGTTAAGAACAATCGGTGTGCTTGCGTTCGAAGCCATGTGCATGTACTTGGTTTTACGCACATTTATTTTCAGTCCCGCCTCTTTGCATTTAGAATGCAACGAGCGAACATTTGACTCTAAGTCCGAACGGTTGTGTGCAAGCAAACACACGTCATCAGCATAATCAAGGTGACTTAAGATGTTAAATAGTCTCCATTGAAGACCTTTACCTTCCCCACCTTCCAGTGCAGCTTTCAAGATGTCATTTATGACCACCAGAAACAGGGCTGGTGATAATATGCAGCCTTGCCTGACACCCGTTCGCACAGGGAAGCTCTCGGACAGCTCTCCTCTATGCAAGACGCGACACCTTGCATCTTCGTAGGATTCTTTAATCATAGCTACATATGACCTTATCTGGAAAACCTCTCCTACTCAAAGCATTCCATATGCAATCTCGCTTAACGCTGTCGAAAGCCTTCTCGAAGTCCACAAACATGAGATGTAGTGGCGAACCCATTTCGGCTGACTGCTCTATATTACTTACTTACTTACTTAAAATGGCGCTATAGTCCAAATCGGACTTTGGTCTCCTGCTCTATATTATCCGTAGGGTATTTGTGTTGTTGGTACAAGACGACCCTTTACGGAATCCAGCCTGATAAACTTCGAGAGCGCTCTCGACGACACCACTAATCCTATTGAGAATTACCTTAGCCATAATTTTTGATACGGCCTAGACATATACCAATTACCACAATCCTGAAGGTCGCCCTCCTTCCATTCAGTCGGATATCTTCCTACATTTCACACCTCAGTAAAGAGTGGGAGGAGTATATCGACTGTTATTTCCGGATCCGCTTTGAGGAGTTCGGTTGATAGTCCGTCTATACCCGGAGCTTTCCTTCCCGCCATTGACCGAATGGCGGAAACTATTTCTTCCTTATCTGGGGGATCGCCCCTAATAGAGGATTGTTACGGTTGAATTTTTGGTAGTTGTTCTGTTTCTGGAATATCTTCCTCTGACAAGATGTTTAAAATATCAGAGAAGTAGTCCTTCCATCGCCGCAACTGGTGTTCACTCATATTAAGGAGAGTTCCGTTGACATTTCTCACCAGGTGGTTGGCGGTGAAATTCCTGTTCGTCAACTGCTTCATGATTTTGAATAGTGAACTCATATCCCCAAGGTAAGCCGCAGATTCTGCCTTGTTTGCCAGATCTTCAATTTGCCTTTCTCTTGTCGCGTCTAACAGCCTTTTTAAGCTGTATATGAGCATCGCGCTAGTTCTGCCTCAGGTCGGGCGTTCGTTGGTTGACATCGGGTTGAGAGATGATTGCCAATTTTTTTCCGATTGCCAACCTTGTCCCATGTGTCTTGCGACATCCAGGGTTTCTCACCGTTTTGCACATATCCCACAGATTCTTCAGCACTAATTAGAAAAATGTTTTTGGTTGCCTCCCAATTGGAGTCCAGTGTGCGCATTTCATATTCACCCAATGTGGATGACTTTTCGCGTAGAATAGTGGTAGTATTCGCGTTTTTTGTTGGGATCTCTGAGTTTCTCCACATTAAGTTTGCGCTTCATTTGAAGAATTTGTGGTCGTCGAATAGTTGCTGTACACAATCTCAAGCAGGCAACCATCAAGTGGTGATCGCTCTCCATGTTTCGTTCGAACATCGAGGAGACATCTTCTCCATCGGCGACTTATAGCCAAATGGTCGATCTGGTTCTGAGTAACACCATCAGGGGAAACCCAAGATGTGTTATGATGACTCTCGTGTGGAAAAAGGGACCCTGCGATGACCATTTGCCGAGTACTACAAAACTCCACAAATAATTCGCCGTTTTCGGTGGTCTTAATCCAAGGTCGTGACGCGTCGACCCAAGGGTCACCATGCCTCCCCATGACGTTTTCTAGTCCAGTGTTGTCTGATCCAACCTGAGATGATAATAATATCACCTCTTTGAATACGTTCGAAGGTGGCACTCAGTTGGCTATAAAACTCCTTTTTATCACCAGATGTTGCGGTATTAGTTGGTGCGTAGTACTTCAGAATTGTGACGTTTCTGATACTGGTCCTGAGCCTGACGACGATAATCCTATCCGAGATTGGTTCCCAGCTAATGAGACTGTTTCTCGCTCTCGGTGTAAGGACGAACGCCACGCCATTTTTGGCTTTACTTTCAGGGCCAATGTACAGAATAGTATTTCCACTAGGGGTTCGTTCTTCTCCTGATCCTGTTCACCTGACCTCGCTCAAGTCCAAGATTTGAATGTTATAGTGCTCCATTTCACGGTCGACCACTGATTGGCGGTGCAAGGACCGAGTAACCCCAGCTCTTCCCCCGTCATTCAATGTTCGAACGTTTCAGAAGCCAATCCGTTTTCGAATGCCAAAAGTCGTTACCGTAGAATCAGTCCGTATCCGAGGCGCTGTATCCGTTTCTTGTATCAGTTAGGTCTTAAGATCACGGGTGATAAGCCCATGATCCAGTGAGTGTCCATTTGTCATTTTTAGGGCAAGCAGAACTGGCTGTGGGTGAATTCTACAGCCCCCATCCCACAGGGGGGTAGTAAGCTCAGGTCCGTGGAGTCGCTAGTCTCCAAAGATAGTTGCAGGAATTGGTAAAACTTCATCCTACAACTACCCCCTTCACATGGCAACGTTAAATATTGCTAATGATGGCTAAGATTTTCATAAATTTAAAATCAAATTATTTACATCGGTGGATACTCTCATCATTGACATATGAAAAAAAAAGGTTTAAGTGAAAACTACATATACAAGGTGTTTTTTTAGGGGCGAAGAATTTTAAATTGAAACAAAAGACAGAAAAATGTTCTTAATATCTATGAAATTGGCTTTATTTCGAACATAATTTTATAACATTAATGTTTGAATATGATTTCGGGCATCTGGTCACCGCGGTTGGCGCGTATATGGCGTAATCTGGAAGTCCGCAATTTCGGCTAAATGGCTATGTCAATAAGCAGAATTGCCGCATTTGGTGCGATGATAATCCACAAGCCATTGTATAATTTTAGAACACTGCCCGCTTAGGTATATTTGGTTACTTCAATCTACGAAAGTGAAAAATTCGTATAGAGGGTTGTGCGAAGTGCTAAGAAATCGTAAATAATGAAAAACATTTAAAGCAACCTGAAGGTTAGGAGGCCAATGCCCGATTTGGGCTGTAGTGGAAGAAGCATGGTGGTAGGAAAATCACTGTTTGGAGGTCTTTCTCATATTATGGCATGAGCCCCCTATTTAACATAAACGAAACAATAGAGCTAGCCTAGTGAGTAGCGTGTTGATCTACAATGCGAACTCACGACCAAATCCCGGTAATCTCAATCTACGAAAATGAAAAATTCGTAGATAGAAGGTTATGCGAGGGTCTAACAACCCTTCCACAATAATGACCATCCCAGTTTGTTTCCCCAACAAGTACAACCTGCGGTGCTTTAAAAACAATGTCCACCGTCATTTTCGCCTCTCTCCACCTCAATAAGCCTCATTCCATTTCCAATGCTGAACTGTGCATTGCATTAAAGGGTGAACCACTAAGCTATACTCAGTGCAGAAAAAAACTCTTGACCTCAAACCCATTGAAAATCTTTGGGTCGATTTGAAAGAAGCTGTTTCTGAAGCAAAACTGTGGATGAACTGGCTCGTGATGCATGGGCTTTAATCCTTGCACAAAGATACCAATCCTCGGTCGATTCTATACCTGTTTTGGTTAATAAGGCTTTAGCACTAAGTATTTACACATTACTTAACTATTTTATTGCATTCAGGGTTTTTTTTTTAAATAATTTTTAATGTGACCGGCAAATATTTGCTTCACTGCTATTTTCTGCAAAGTAAAAAGGAGATACTACTTTCGAGAATAACTATTATGTTTTCAAAATATGGTGCAAATTTAAATATATTTGGCTCTTTATGTAATGAATCACAAAAACTTCAAAATTAATAAACTCAAAACATTTGTGAACACATCGGTCAATAAGTCCGTAGGATAACAAAGAAAATACAGTTTTTTTCGGTCTAATTTTGCTTTATTCTTCGACATAGTTTCCTTCAAGAGTGATACAATCCGTCCAACGCCTCTCTAGCTTTTCGATACCAGTTTTGTAGAACAACTCAAAATGTGCCACAGTTGCGGAAATTACCTCCTCATTTGAGCCATATCTTTTGCCAGCGAGCATTTTTTTCAGGTCTGCGAAGAGCCAGTAGTCGCTGGGTGCTAGATCTGGAGAATACGGTGGATGCGGAAGCAATTCGAAGCCCAATTCATGCAATTTTGCCATTGTTTTGATCGACTTGGAGCATTGTCTTGATGAAACAGTATTTTTTTCCTCTGCATGTGTGGCCGTTTCGCGGCAATTTCTCGCTTCAAACGTTCGAGTAATGGTATATAATAATCGGTATTGATGCTCTTTCCCTTCTCAAGGTAGTCTATGAATAATATACCATGTACATCTCAAAAAACTGAAGCCATTACCTTGCCAGCCGATGTTTGAGTTTTTGGTCGCTTTGGTCGCGGTTCTCCCGCTGCTGTCCACTTGGATGACTGCCGATTTGACTCTGGTGTGAAATGATGGATACAAGTTTCATCCATTTTCACATACCGCCGCAAAAAATCTTTTTTATTGCGTCGAAACAGCTTCATACAGGCCTCCGAATCGTCGACACGTTGTTTTTGGTTCACTATGAGCAAACGCGGTACTCACTTTGAAAAGAGCTTCCGCATCGACAAATGCCCATGCAAAATTGTGTGCACACTGCCTTTCGATATCTTTAGAGTGTCTGCTAACTCTTGCGATCGACCAAAACGATTTTGTGGACTCTTTTAATCTTTTCTCCTTCTTTCTTTGATTGATGATTGATTTTAATCTTTTCTGGAGTAACAGCTTCATTTGGCCTTCCATTCCGGGGCAAGTCTTCAGTCGAGCTACGACCACATTTAAACTCGGCAAACCACTTCTCAACCATTTGTCTCGACGGAGCAGATTCCAAATAACACTTTTCAAGCCATGCTCTTGTTTCAACGGTGTTTTTTTCCCATCAAGAAGCAATGTTTTATCAACACACGAGATTCGGATTTTTCCATGTTTTTAAAAATAACAAAAGTAGCGTCACTTCGAGTACTGTAGCTTGTAAACAAAGAATCAGAATGTCATAAAATTTTGACGCGTCGCTTCTGAAAGTTGGTAGTCCCTGCCAATACAATTGGTTCGGCCACAGAGGTGCCATCTGTGGGTCATCCTACGGACTTATTGACCGATGTGGTATATCAAAATAAGTTTTTTTTTTAATTTTTCATGAATTATATAAGCACTGCTATTATTTTGCGCACAGCTGTATATATTTAAGAAAAATGTATTTTATTTTAAAATAATAAACAAACCCTCCACATTACAAGTTCTTTTTGTTATTTTCGCATAAAAAAATCCAGCGTCATAAAACATATAACACGACATATACATATTTAATTATAATTCATAACTTGTTGTTTACCTCCAATTTTCACAAGCTACTGGTAACTAAAGGCTCTTCTATACCTCTCTTATTCCTTGTAGTTTTTTTATTACAAAATTTTAAATGTGTGCTTTCGGCTAGTCTTACGCGTTCTGACATTAGTTATCGAGGCTTTGTAGTTTAACTCATCGCAAAAGCAGAAGAATTCACATTTTAATTTGAAATTTAAGAATTAAACCCGTTCTTTGTGCACCCAATCACCGCTACATTTTTTTACTGTCAGAATAATGAAGTTTTTTTCTTGTCAATAACGAAATTCTATCTCTTCGAAATACAATAATATTTGATATGATTATACTGCCATATGTGACGTCATCATTTCTCGTACAAGCTATAATGGTCTCATATTCTTCAAAGTATTACTCTAATGCAAACCAAATCTTAGCTTAGCCTTCAAAAGTTGAAACATTTTTAAGTGATTCTGAAATATAACAAGACTACTATTGCGCGGAAAGCTCAATCGATACTCTAGATGAAATACAAATATTTTTAGGAAATTTTATATGGAGAGTGGTGGAAGGGGTGACGGTATTCAACTAATTTTTTCACATCATGCTAGAGTTGCTATCAAAATGTTTTATACAAAATTTAAGCTTCAAAAATGTAATAAGTACTGAGAAAATTAGTGTATTCGATTTAGTGAAATTGGACAGTTTGTATGTGATGTCCTAGAAGTGAGTGAAAGTTTCCTAGTGATTTTTGGAGAAATAACTACAAATATCATTTGCCATCAGTTGAATTGTTTTAAATTGCAGATCGGTAGCATTCATACCTTTCAAGAATATCAACTTTTAATTGTAAAATTGTGTCATATTGTATGGGAAGGGGTGAAAGGAGTAAAGCTAATTGACAATTTTTTTTTATCTTACTTATGTATATTGCTAATTAAATATTTAATGCAGAATTTCAACTTGATAAATTTTGTACGTATTGAGTAAATTTGTTAGTATTTCATAAAATAGTGCAGTTTTGTATAAACGGTGGTTAAAGGAGTGGGGGATTAAATAATTTTTGAATCCTAGGTCGAGATTATCAAAAAAATAATATATTCCACTCCTATAGTTTTTCAGAAAATTCTTGAAAATGTACCATTTTGCATGCAAGGGGATTGAAAAGGTAGGGCGATTTTCCCCGTTTACGAAGTTGACCTTACTTTTTCATAACATGTACAAAATTTGAGCGCACGGACTAGCGGATTTGAGATTTTCGGAGTGATTATATGAAATTCTGTATCATTAATTTTTTTCTCCGAGTCTTATTTCTTAGCGGTACAAACTTTGTGGCAAACTTACATCGCTCTCAGATATCATCTACAGTATAAGAATCAGTCTGTCTTAGAACGCGGATGTAAAAGTGCTTGTAATTGTATATAAATGTATGTAATGTATTTCAAATAAGACAGAAAATTATTTAAATGCTGTCGATTTATTTTATTTTTAGATTACGTAATAATTACAATATTTACAGAAATTTCAAAAGAAAACTTACCTTTAAAACGTCCAAATGCTTCTTTTAACCTGTATATAAAATAAAAATTATCTAAAGTAGAAAAAGGACCGAAATCCAATTTCGGAATTTCAGGAAACAGCAACCAATTTTGCAGGAAACTTGACACGTACACGATTTACTGCAAACATTCGAAAATTATATACCTCTCCCACCAACAAACAGCAAACTTTCTTACTGCATACTGCATAAAAACTGCTTGCCTACTTGAACTGTGTACCGCTACCTCCAAAGAAGACTGGACATGATAATCCGGAATATTGAAAATATGTTGGATTTTCAGATTTTATTAATGTTTCCAACCCCAATAATTATCAGCATGCATATTTATATTTTGACAAGCTGCCTCCGCTAATAAATCCACATACGGCAAATTTAACAAATCTTTTGTTACTCTAACCAATCGCATATTCGTTCATATCATACTGCATTATTATTTTAGCGTTTCAATACGAATATACTGGATGTGTTTGCCACCGCCAACTATTCTGCTTTCTTGCAGCCAGGTCTTATAACACAATGTTACTAACAGAAGAAAAAGTAGAGGGCAGTAAACAGCGTACAATACACAATTCATCAGCAAAACAGGAACGACCTGCGTTAAAATTTGTTTTCATTTAATAAACGTTTTTTTACTTTCAAGGATATGTGGTATGTCTCGCTAATACATGACAATTCTATGGAGGCAACAATTCAACCTATTCATAGCACGGATTTCAAATTTTATAGTTATCAAATTTAGGCAAATTCATGATCATTTTAAATTTCACATGTATGCTATAATAGTAGATTTATCATGTATTTAGACGATTGGACATATTAAAATCTTATAAATAGAAATGTTCAAACAAAAGTTTTAAATGGATGAAAAAATTTAATTACATGTTACGTCATCAATTTTTTTTAAAATATGTGTTACTTGTTAGAAAGAAAGAGAAACGCTTAGGTTTTCTCCATTTAGTGTTTATCTAATAGTTGATAAAACTTAAAAATAAAATACGAATTTATTGATTTATATTTTTTGTTTACCGGGAAAAAAAATTAAGTTCCATATACATATAATAATAATATATTCAATTCTCCAAAAAGGTTGTAATGTAGTAATTGCAGAAAATATCTCTTTTAAATTTTAGCAATCTATCTTGTATATGTATATCATGTAATCATGTACATTTAAATTATTATAGCGTACAAAATCTTCAAATTAAATGGGTTTTCGTTATCAAATTTAGAGTACGGGAAACTCAAAAAAAAAAATTTATTATTGGGGTCGAGAATCAAATCAATTTGTCAAGTAACAAAAAATGAAATTATATCCTTAAAATACATATGTCATAAAATCTAAGTATCATAGAGTGGACAAAAATCATATACCTTATATGCAGCTGTCACTTCTGCACTCATCGTAGTAGGCTCTTCAATTGAGGGAACCGCCTGTAATAAGAAAAAAATAAGTATTAACTCACTACAGCATCAATATTCGAAGTTATTAAAGGATTCTAAAAAAATTAACTGATGTTATTCGATTAAAAAGTGACTCGTTAACGAGGTTTCGAAAAGGGACCTAAACTGGCACGGTTGCACGAAATTTACCATTAGATTACACATTGAGATTTGTTTGAGTTCCTCTCAATACAACCTGAAGGGAGTCCCCAAACAAGCTCTAATCGCATTTGAGATGAATTTAAAGCCAGAATTGCTGTCGTACTGTATGGGAGATTCTGCAAGCTCTGTTTATATTCTCTCGAATGCATACTTTAGATGAAATTCAAATGAAGGCAGAGAATTGTACTTTAAAAACAGTTCATTATTAGTTCATTTTCAAAAATCTTCCAAATTGATAGTTTTTATGCATATTGTCTTAAAAACAGTTTGAAAAAGTAAACAGTAATTTTAACAGAAATAACTGAATTTCGTCCGGAAATTCGCACCTATGAAAAATTAATAATATTATGAACAAATTGGAATTATTTTTGGATTTTTTCCGGTTTTAGTAGTATGTATCCTCATTTGTTGAGTATCTAATACCATAGACACATAAAAATCCTGTTAAGACCCTATAGGGGCATAGGACAGAAACAACTCTCCTCCACAAGGCGCGATACTGCGCATCGGCCTTTAGCTGTTGCCAGGACTTTGTTTATTCCTTTCGTCTCCTGCTCGTGCAAGTGTTCGCTTCCATGTGCTTCATGGTCGTCTTCCTTGAGGATTATAATCCAGAGCCGGTTTGGCGATGTTTCGCTCTGGTTTCCTCAAAGTCCGACCGACCCACTGCCACTTCCGCCTTTGAATCTCAAAGCCTATTTTAGTCTGTTCAGTTCTACTCCAAAGTTCTTCGTTGGAGATCACTTCTGGACAGAATATTCCTAAAATGTGTCGGAGGCATTGGTTCACGAAAGTGTGCAGTTTCTTGGTAAGTCGAACGGTCACTTTACACGTAGTACAACCGTATAACAACACGAAAACTCGCAGCTTCGTGCGAAGGGAGATCTCTCTTAACCTCCAGAAAGGGGAAAGGATGCCGAAGACCTGACGAGATTTGTTTAAACGAGCCTCAATATCCTTCTGAAATAACAAAAATCTCTTCCACATCTTGTCCGTTAAGAACAATCGGTGTGCTTGCGTTCGAACCCATGTGCATGTACTTGGTTTTACGCACATTTATTTTCAGTCTCGCCTCTTTGCATTTAGAATGTAACGAACATTTAACGGTTATATATTGACACATAGCGTAGCTCAATTATAATTTAGGCCTAATTTATCATTAAACAGTTCTGTCATACGCTAATTTAGCTAAATTACCACCAAAAATCAGCTAAATCATCTCATTTTTCACCTAATATAGGCTAGATCTGCCCATTTCGTATGTCGTTTTTTCGTGCAACAAAGAAGAAGAAGAGTCATTTTATGACAGCTCCGACTTATATGATGCCTTTGAAGCGTGATTTAATGGTCCAATTATGAAAGGTGGCTTGCAAACGACTTCAATACAGGACTAAGGATTCTTTTTCTTCTTTTGGGCCCTTCCATGCAAAATGTTATTGCCTATTGGCTATGCAATTCAATTTTGAATATATGACAGATGAGTGAGGGGCTCTTCTTAATTAGCAAAGTGCAATGTGTCACCACTCTACTAACGATGAAGACGAGATAAATTACGAATTAGCTAAATTATAATTAGGACCGTTATGTGTCATTGGTATTATTCTATGTGCCATTGATGCAACAAGTGATCTCAAAGTTTCAGCTGGAAAAGCGTTCCAAATCCTTTTTACTGTGTTTTTCAGCTCAGTCACTGTGTTGTATTTCGTCGTTAGCGAAAATCACCGTCGAAAGGATGCCACATAAATTTTCCATGGGGTTGAGGTCAGGACTTCTCCAATGGCCACGACAGTGTTTTTATGTTAATCTCATTGAACCATTTCTAAACTACGTGCGACGTTAAAATGTAAATCCTTCTCCAAACAATTGTTCTTATTAATCGACCATACCGATATCTAACATATCGATATATTATTGCACGTATTTGAGTTGGTATTTACGCAGGATCGGTCATCCTTTTGCACAGAAATCGGCACAAATCATAACACTACTTCCTTTGGAAATTTCGCGACATTCTGACTGCCTTATATTCAATGTTGAAGGTTAAATTTTGTCCATTACTGAACAGCACTTTAACTCCATTGGTTAACGAAATTCATGAAAATTCTTGCGAATTTGTAGACGTGTTTTTATATGGGTTACTTGCAGTGGTGTTTTTGAACCATTTTGTGAATACCAGGTTTGGATTAAACCTTATAATAATTATATTATTTGTCGAACTTGAACTTATTACCAAGTCCAAATTTCTAACAATTTGTAATGAAAACAACTTGTTGCCCCGCGTGGTGTAATCTTTTTAATTCAGATGTAGGACCTATTTTTTCAATAATTTTCGCCGAAGTTAACAAAATCATCTATTACCGTTAGCGATCTACCAAAATTCATCTATAAACTTTGTATACTTATCTCTGCTTCGGTTAGAAGTTTTCCACGTGGCATTGCAGTTTTTCTACAAAAATACTTACTAAAACTACTTCAGTATTTTCTTTAACAGGTCACAAATTTTATATTTCCAAATAATAATTTACACCAATTAAGTACAGTTGGCTACAATTATTAATGCCATTATATGAATTCCACCCAAAAAGGCTATTTAATCTTCGCTAATGAAACGCTGTTAATCGCGGGATGAACATAAAGTGGGAATAGCGAAGTTAAAAGGGAATCTTAGGAGGGATATAATCAAAATGTAAACTGGTGTAGGTGAGATACATAATTCGAAGATAAATAAAAACTTAACAGAATTATGAAACTCTAGATGAAAGAGAAGTGTTTATTTTACCGGAAAATATGTCCATTTAAAATTCTTTCGAATAGTGAATAATGACTTTTGTATGGGAGGTGATAAAATCAGAGAGGGGAGGTTTGTAATTTTCATATATAACACCGAACATAGTATACAAAATCTTTCATGCTGAATTTAAAGTTTGTAGCTTTCATGATTTTCGAGGAAATTGAACAATTCTTGCCTGAATTTATGACATTTGTATGGGAGGTGGCAGAGAAAGTGGGAGTTTTTGGATGATTTTGAATCTGCTTCTCAAAATCCTAATCATATTGCTTTGTTACAATTATGAAGTTGATAGCTGTCATATGTTCAAACGAGAACTACTTTTCTTGAATTTCCAATACAAAAATTTGTATGGGAGGTGGTAGGAGTGAAGCGAAGTTCATATTTTTTTAGCATTTATTGCAATTATTAAGGGACACATTCTGGCAAAATTTCTTAAGTTTGTACCGTTTCTAGATTCAATGAAAATCGATGCTTTTACCAAAATTGTATAATTTGTATGGGAGGGGGCAGCTGGAGTATTCGAATCAAAACCAAATTTTTCGACATCAACAATATTTGTAATAGTATGCTTTTCTCAAAATTTAAAGCCTTGACGGTTTCCAGAAAAATATTTTAATTGAAATTCCGAAATTTCGTGAAATTTGTATGTGAGAATAAAGGAAGAATGAGGTGAAGTTGATAGTTTTTTCAAAATTGATTGCAATTATAATAAAATTA